>CM041781.1:119525028-120209565 GCA_023374045.1 Limonium bicolor | reverse complement strand
TTACTCCGTAGAATGGAGTTGACTACTTCTCGTGTTCCTAACACTACTTGTCTACTTGCATGGGGTACCGTACTGATACATTACTACTTACCCGACTAACTTATAAATAAGTCTGTCAGGCCCGCATGCTCCTAACGGAGTGCGGTCGTCCCATGTCTCGTTTAGTAAACTGGTAATGTCTGTCACACGGTTGTTGTGAAGTATTCTTTTGTCAATCTCCCTTTGATGGATATCCCCCTTTTTTTGTTCTTCTTCTTTTTTTTTGTCTTCTTTTTGCTTCTGCTTTTTTTTGTGTAATAGTTCATGTTATCAGTTATCCTGTAATAAGTGCTATTGCCTTTGTGGTATCCGTGGTAATTTGTGCCATAGACTGGTATTATTCAACTCGGTGTAAGTAAAATCCGTGCTATATTAGCAAACTTGTTTCTCCTTTTTTTTTTGATCTCATTGAGTACAACACATTTTCCTTTCTCTCCCTGTTTTTTTTTATCATATCTCATCCATAGTTCATATTTGTCCCCTC
The DNA here is from genome assembly GCA_023374045.1 of Limonium bicolor. Taxonomy (NCBI): domain Eukaryota; kingdom Viridiplantae; phylum Streptophyta; class Magnoliopsida; order Caryophyllales; family Plumbaginaceae; genus Limonium; species Limonium bicolor. The sequence continues at coordinate 120,209,042 of CM041781.1, read as the reverse complement.
ATCCATGTAATTGGATGTATTGCAGGTTGCATAATAGCTTGAGCAACTTGGCTCTTTCACCTCCCAACCATCCTCACTGACGGTGGTGCATCTACAAAGGGTATGCTTGTCCATGAGGACTAAACATACATCACTAATAGTGATTAGCATTAAATGCGGTTATACACTATTGGTATTTGGCTAATAAGCCATGTCTGAAAGTTCCCAAATAATCAAACTGGTGTGGTTTACCATCATAGTAGCTGTATAATTTCCTCCAGTTGCAGTGGTTGGACTAACGGTCCTTCCATAGATGCATAGGTTTCTAATCTCAGGGTTTGTATGAAAAACAGTTTTTTTTATAAAAGGTTAAAAGTAGTAGTTTTGCGCAGTTGCATTTGCAGTAGCTGTTACTGTTGCTATCGCTGCACTTGCTGTAGCAAGTGCGCAAGGCAGATGGAAATTTCAGTGGTTTACTGTCATAGCGCTTGCAATAGCAAGTGCGCCATGTAGGTGGAAATTCTGGTTCAGTAATCTCCGACTCATTGACTCTTCGTCATTTGAGTATTGCTACATGATAATGTAAGCATTAACATCCTGTTCATATATATAATCTTCAAGGTTTAAAGGTTATTGGTACTGAGTACACACAACTAATCCCAAGTCTTACACAAAAGGCGAGTGGTCAATGACACACTCCCACATACTTATAACATAGCTCCTTCTAACATCCAAAGTAAATTCATAACGAAGTAAAAAAGTCTTCCACCAGCGGTCTCATGGAGTCAGGGTACTCATGCTCTATCTACTCCCTTGCCTTTATAGGCTCCAGCATCAGTAGATGTCTGGCCATTCTGACCGCCTCGTGGTACTCCAGATCCTCCAGCTGAGGTCTTCTGAGTATTCTTTGGTGGCCTGTAGTTACGGCCCTCTGGGTTCATCCAGCATTCAAATTCCCTATGGCCCTCCTTGTGGCAGCACCGACACTCGACTTTGCGGCCTTCGCAGTCGACCCCAGGATGGTCTTTCCCACAACGCTTACAGTAAAAGTGGCGCTGGGGCTGTCTGGTGCCTAATGGTAGTAATTAAGTTTAAGTTACAATCTGGTGATATAAATGTTAAGGTCACAATTCAATTTAGAGGTAGGTGTTCTCACCCTTAGAAGGTGCTGGGCCGGTCAACCAAAGGACGGGCTCTTTCCCTTTGCTCCCTGGTGACCCTGCTGCCCTTTCTTTGGAAAGAATTTCCTATTCAAGTTCGGTTTCGGGTCAGCATTCCTAAGGTATTTAGTATGATAAGTATTTAGGAATGGGATAAGTCCTTACTTTCCCTTCTTTTGGCTTTCGCCTGGAGATGCTCCTCCACCCTCAGACTCTCCCTCAGGGTTCTTCCTTTCTTGGCCCCGAGAGTCTCTTCCCGAGTCTGGAGCATTAGCTCCGTCCTCGAGGCAGCCTCATAACACTCCTGGAATCTCCTTGGTAAGTTCTCACAAAGTTAATTGGTAATGTAGTAAGTAAAGAATTTTATGGCTTTATGTTAGTGCTTGGATGGTAGTGTAGAGGGTAGCACCCATCGCCATCTGAATGCGAAATAATAGTCCTCCCCGGAACTTCTCGACCTTCACGGTCTCTGAGTAATCCACACCGGGAATGGAGTCCAGCGAACCAATGAATCGAGCGTAATACTCATCCACGGTCAGACTTCCTTGGGTCAGTGTCTCTGACTCATGGCGCTTCTTCTGCTTGAGATGCGCCGGGTAGTACTTCCCTCTTAGTAATTCAACAAGGGCAGCCCATGAAAAGTCGGGCGTAGCCAGGTGATGGTCCTTGACCAATCTTCACCAGGTACTGGCTGCATCCTTCAGATGGAAGGCAGCAATGGCGACCTTCTTGTCGTCAGGTACCTGTAAGGCTTCGTATGCTTTCTCATGTTCAACAATGTAACGCTCCAAAGCTACGGGGTCTGGTTCCCCAGAATATGTAGGTGGTCGGGTCTCGCTAACTGACTTCAGCCAGTTCGTTCCCCTGGGCTGTGGCGGGTGGGCTGGTGCTCCTCCTATCTGAGTACCCAGCTGTGCAAGAACGGCTGCAACCGTCTCTGCAACTCCTGGAATGCCGGGGTCACCGCCTCCACCTCTACCAGTACCACCCCTCTAGTTCCACCAGACATCTGTAGTACAGTATGTCACATAAATACTCGGTAAATTACCGTACACAACCAATAGATATTAAGTTGCCTTAAGGCTACTATGTCACGCAATTTGCGTTTACTAGACACAATATCTTTCTAAGACGAGTCGTCTCATACTTCCCAAATGTTTCCCATAATTTCCCAAGTCCTAAGCTCACTGTCTTAACCTATTATCTCGTCATCAGAGCGGTACTCCGCTCTGATACCACTTTTGTAACACCCCTCTCCATACATAATCCCTCACGTAGCAATAATTAAAACGTCTCGCAGCGGAAAATAAACAACAATTACAAAACTCACTCGGGTGTCACCGGCCATTACTCGCCCATGCGAGCAACGTAGCCAAACTACATCCAACTTCCAAAATAAACAAACTTGCAAACGATAAATTGACCTTTAAATACCAAGAAATAATCTTAGAGAATAATAAATCAGAAAACCGTCAGGTTGCAAAAATCCTGGTTATTGTAGTAGAGTTTATGGGAACCAGGTATCGAACCGTGGGACTATGTGAATAATATCTAGACTTAGCAAAGGTTATAAATTGAGGGGGAATTTTGTTTTGTTCTAAACTGTGAATTAATAAAGACAACAAGAATTATAAATAACAGCTAATAATTAAAATAACAAATATTAAAAGTGGTTGTGAATATGGGAAACGGACTCTGGGTTCAGGTTTTACTCGTTTGATTAATTATGCTATTCTACCGGTTTAATTAAGAATAATTTGGCAAAATTCCTTATAGTCTTTAGATTTAAATCCTAAATTCTAATGACCTCGTTTACCAGAACATGCAAGTTTTGATCTAAACTCAGGCAAAAACCCATGTAAACGGCTAGTTAAAAGGAATATAATTTTGCATCTGAAATACTAAATTTATTCAATCAGAATAAATTTTCACAGACATAATAATTAATATGACCTATCTATTTATCACGGATCTGATCAAAATGATTTCGTAAAGCAATTTAATAAACTCATGTAATTTATTAAAATGCGAGAGAATAACATTAATTGTATCAAATTATAATTAATTTAAACCGTAAAATAAAGTGCACAATTAAAACAAACTAATAATAACCATCTCCCAGAGTATAAATAATCTAACCGGACATGTTAATATGAGCAGAGGTAAGAGTAAAAAAAATCATCTGTTCGCTGACTCCTGCTCCGTTATTCTGACAGCCCGGATTAGAATTGAGGCAGATGATAATATGGAGAATGGTCGAGCGTGGGTTCTGTGGTGTGGTCGAGTGAATTTGTGATTGTAAATGGATGTGTACGTAAGTGAATGTTTAGATTGTTTGTGAAATGGGAAAAGGTGTGAGGTGGGGGCGGAGTAGAGGTGTGTGTGTGTGATGCTGTGATGATTTTGTGAAGGGGTTTGGTGAAGTGAGTGGTGAAAGTGGAATGTGGGTTGAATGACTGGATGATGGATGATTAATGGACATTGAGCAGAGTGATTTGCAGCTCTATTTATAGATACGTGCAACGTGATGCAGACAAGGAATGTGAACGGTTGCAGTAGTCAAAGGCGGTGGAGTGGTGTACAGATCGGTGAAGATTTGAGTCAGAGATTTCATGGGGGCAGAGCAATTGATTGCAGAGATGCGTCACGCGTGCAGAAGAAATTAAGGTGGCGCGAATTAATGAAGTAGCAGTTCGAATGCGGCGCATGCGAACGGAGAAGAAAAACTGTTCGAAATTCTGTTCTGTGCGCATGTATGCATGTCCGCCAGGCGGTCCTGCCTCTCTTGTCCGCTCGAAATCAGGCGGTTGTCTCTATTGCGTCCGCCTCCTTAACATGCGGTAGCTTCTCTGATGTCCGCCACTTTAACATGCGGTTGTTGCACTCTTGTCCGCCAATTATGAGGTGGACGCCTCTCTGTCCTGTCCGCAGGCGGTTGTGGATCTCTTGTCCGCCTCGCGGTGGCATGTGTGGAGTCCGCAACTTATCAAGCGGACACGCCATATTGTGTCTGCGCCTTGGTCTTGATTATATATATACACAGGTGTACTCCAATCTTGAATCGGCCCCAGATTCTTCGTTATAAGTCCGTTTTGGTCCCCGTTTGTTGCGTTGGAAAGCTCGTGAGGAGAACTATGCATTTCTGTCATATTTCCGATTTTATCATATAAATTGGAATTAGTTCCTACCCAAAGTAAGAGTTACAAAAAGCATAGGATAAGTGTGAGAAGGTGCGTAAAAAGTTACATAATATAATGACCAAGCACCTACAAACTATATAAATTCACACTTATCAAATCACCCCACACTTAGCTCTTGCTTGTCCTCAAGCAAAACTCTCAAACACGAGTTCAAGTCAAGCGAATGAACTCAACTCAAAAGGAAGGACACAGAAGAAAGATTACTAGTTTTATCAATACAGGGGCATTTTTTTTTTCTTCATAAACAAGAAGTCATTCAAAGCTAATAATAGAGAAACAAAACCATAAGAACCTCGCCTTTAGCAATGAGCCAATCCACCTTTACATTCTCAAACCGTTTAGAACGACAAGGGGCATGAAGTAAGATCTTATTCCATCATACCTTTCAATGCCACATACTCTTGATCCATAGAGAAGATTATTTTTTCATTTAGCACAATGATTGCACATTTTTTTAATTTAAGCGCTTTTAAGTTCTTTCACCACAGACTTTTCTCTCCACCCATGTAACGGCTTTGGGTCAACTATCCCAGATCACAGGACCTTAGGTAGCTAGGTGGTGAGGCACCCCAAAGGACTAATAACAAGTGGACGAGGCCTGGACTTATTAATAAGAATTGTAGCAGCATAGGATAAGGAGTAGCATTGCCTTTGTCTCTTCCAACCAATTTCAATCCAGGACAACAAGGCCAAGGCTCAAGTTCGTAAAAACAGGGTTCAGATGGTGAGTATTCTCAATCATTTCAGTATCAATAGAACATAGACTTCATTTTTAATCAATTAAAACCAGAAAAAAAATTAAAAATTTTGCACCCCATTATCAGCTAACCAATTATTCCTCCTCTATGGCTTCCTTCCAAGTTGAGCAACACAGGGAGTCAAACAAATGCAAGAGAAAAGAGCTCAAAGATAAACAAAAGATAAGCTACGAAGGAGGTTACCCCACCCCACACTTAGAGTGAAGCAATGTCCTCATTTTGTGGAAGAATTAATATTGTGCAAGCAATCCAACGGGAAACAAAAGTAAGACATATAGTGGTTCAGAGGGGAGTATGTGTAACAGTAAAGAGTGAAAAGGATTTAGAATACTCCCCAGAGTCCGTTCACGGTGTGTTGCACGGTCCACCCCACACTTGAGTTCAGCTGTAGAATGCGTAAAATTTTCCTGTAAAGAAGATTCTATACAGCCAGAAGAACTCAAGTTATTACTGCCTCATGTGCTGCCACTCCTTAATGTAGGAAAATAAGAAAATAGACTAATACATTTTTTTTTAATATTAGACAAATATTGAAGCACACAGAAAACTGTAAAGTAAATGTAAGTTCAAAAAGAAATAAGGATAGAGAATTCTTCCTGTGAATTGAAAATAAGTGGTGGGTTGCCTCCCACCAAGCTGCTCTGTTTTATAGTCTCAAGCTAGACTCATAAGTCCGATTAGGAGAAAGAGGAAGAGGAGTGGGGAGGGGTCCCACAACTTCCTAGAACTAAGTTGCGCAGCTTTCGGAACTTATGCTTCAATCGCCATGGGTAGAGACCTCTTTTAGGTGGCGCCGACTCCGAAACAGGGGAAGAAAGTCCTGCTGTACCTGGACAAAAGAAACTCCAAGCAAGTTAGTAGAAACATCAGCGGGACAAGTATACCTTTTCAGACGGGCCCATTAACTTTGAAGGTTTCACCCTTCTTGTTTCCAGTTCGTAGGCTCCAATGAAGTAACCCCTACCACCTTAAATGGTCCTGCCCAATGAGATTTAAGCTTTCCTGGAAAGATCTTCAATCTAGAATTGTAGAGGAGCACCCAATCTCCAACTTTGAAGTCACGTTTCTGATCATTTGATCGTGGAGCTTCTTGGTGCGTTCCTTGTAGATTCGAGCACTGTGTAAGCTTTATCTCTTAGTTCTTCAAGCTCTGAAAGCTGAAATTTGCGTTTCTCACCAGCAGCGAGTATGTCAAAGTTCAGGGCCTTAAGTGCCCAGTACGCCTTATGCTCCAACTCAACAGGTAGATGGCAAGATTTCCCATATACCAGCCTAAAAGGAGACATCCCGATGGGTGTCTTGAATGCTGTCCTGTAGGCCCAGAGAGCGTCATCTAACCGTAGAGACCAGTCCTTCTTGAAGAGTTTACTGTCTTCTGGAGAATCCACTTCAACTCTCGATTGGATACTTCAGCTTGTCCATTTGTTTGTGGGTGATCGGTAGTGCAACCTTATGACGTACTCCGTACTTAGCCAACAAGGCATCGAATGAACGGTTGCAAAAATGTGATCCCCCATCACTGATAATTGCTCGTGGGACTCCGAAGCGAGTGAAGATGTGCTTTTTGATAAACTTGATCACGGTCTTTGAATCAGCATTCTGGCATGGTATGGCTTCAACCCACTTGGACACATAGTCCACTGCCACCAGAATGTATTGATAACCTTGTGAAGAGGGAAATGGCCCCATAAAATCGATACCCCAACAGTCAAAAAGTTCGACTTCCAAAATGCTTTGCTGAGGCATCTCATGTCGCCTTGAAGTATTGCCCATGCGCTGACAGCTATCACAACTAGCCACAAAGGTTTGGCAGTCTTTATGGAGTGTGGGCCAATAGAATCCGGACTCCAAAACCTTGGCTGCCGTCCGATGGGATCCATGATGGCCTCCAGCTTCTCTGGAGTGACAAAACTCCAAAACACTAGGTACCTCATCATCAGGGAGACACCTGCGAATTAAGCTATCTGCACACACTCGAAACAAGTGAGGGTCTTCCCAGATATAATGGCGTGAGTCAGAAAGGAATTTCTTTTTCTGAGCATATGATAAATCATGAGGAACAACTCCAGAAACAAGAAAATTAGCCATATCAGCATACCATGGCTCTTGCACCTTTTTCAAACTGAAGACGGCTTCATCGGGAAAAAATTCATTAATAGGAATACCATCGTCAGGAGTTACCATCCGAGAGAGATGGTCAGCAACAACATTCAGTTTACCACTCTTGTCCCTCACTTCTATATCGAATCCTGTAAAAGAAGAATCCAACGTAACAAGCGAGGCTTGGCCTCTTTCTTGGCAAACAAATATTTAAGAGCAGAGTGGTCAGTGTGGATAATCACTTACTTCCCCATAAATATGATCGAAATCTATCTAAGGAGAAGACCACTGCCAGGAGCTCTTTCTCAGTTGTTGTGTAGTTTCTCTGGGCATCATCTAGAGTTTTGCTGGCATAAGCAATAACTCTTAACACCTTATCTTTCTTTTGGCACAGGGCTGCACCTACTGCAAAGTCACTAGCATCACACATTATTTCAAATGGCGATGACCAGTCAGGAGAAACAACGATAGGGGCAGCTACCAATTTTTGCTTAATTAAATTAAAAGCAGAAATACAATCTTCAGAAAATTAAATGAAACATCTTTCATTAGCAAATCAGTCAAAGGTTTAGCAATTTTAGAGAAGTCTTGAATAAACCTTCGATAGAAACCAGCATGCCCAAGAAACGATCTTACTTCCTTACACAAGTGGGAGCTGGTAGCTTCTCTATCATTCGACTTTTGCTTGTCAACCTCAATCCCTTTAGCAGACACCTTGTGGCCGAGCACTATCCCATCCTTTACCATAAAATGGCATTTCTCCCAGTTGAGAACTAGGTTGGTCTCTTCGCACCGTCCAAGGATAAGATCAAGCTGTGCTAGACAAACATCAAAATCAGAGCCATAGACAGAAAAGTCGTCCATAAATACCTCTATACTCTGCTCAATGAAGTCTGCAAAGATGGCCTGCATGCATCGCTGGAAAGTGGCAGGGGCATTGCATAAACCAAAGGGCATTCTTTTGTATGCAAAGGTACCAAATGGACAAGTAAAGGTAGTCTTGTCCTGGTCCTCAGGTGCAATAGGAATTTGAAAGTACCCTGAAAAACCATCTAAAAAACAGTAATATTCCTGCCCAGCCAATCTCTCTAGAATTTGATCAATAAAGGGGAGTGGGAAATGATCTTTCCTGGTGGCTGAATTCAAACGCCTATAATCTATACACATACGCCATCCAGTGATCTTTCGTGGGGAATGGACTCACCTTTGTCGTTTATAACAGCTTCAAAACCTCCTTTCTTAGGAACTACCTGTACAGGACTTACCCATGTGCTGTCCGATATAGGGTAAATGATTCCAGCGTCCAGAAGCTTCAACACCTCCGTCTTGACAACTTCCTTCATGTTAGGGTTGAGCCGACGCTGGGGTTGTCTGACAGGTTTGTAGTCTTCCTCCATATAGATATGATGTGTACAGAAGGCCGGGTTGATGCCTTTGATATCAGCTAGAGTCCATCCGATGGCTCTCTTAGTCTTCTCAGAACTTCAAGTAACCTGCTTTCTTGCCCAGAAGTCAAAGAAGATGAAACAATGACAGGCAAGTAATTATCATTAGCTAAAAAGCAGTACTTGAGATTAGAGGGGAGCTCCTTAAGCTCAAGTACTGGAGGTTGCTCTATAGAAGGAACAGGTCTTTGGATTTCTTTATCAAGTCTCTCCAAAGGAGGGCGATAAGCTTGAAAACCTGGTTTTCCTCTCTCTACATGTGCTAGAGCTGTATTAACATCCATATTAAGAGTTTTATCCTCAACAGAAGATATAAGAACATGTTCTAAAGGTTCAAAATCTGAAAAAGTAGAAGAAAGTATAGAATAAATCTCATCATCAGTAGAAAGTTCACATACCTCGCCATCCTCATCTTGCATACTACCGACATAACTGAATGAGCTGAAGTAGAACTTAACTTCATCATCTTTTTCATATCAAACTCTATCTTCTCATCTCCGTACCTCAAGGTGATTACCATCATGCACGTCAATGACCGCCTTGGCAGTACTAGAAAAGGACGACCCAAAATGAGTGGGACCTCCACATCATCATCTATGTTTTAAAACAACAAAATCCGCAGGAAAGATGAAGCGGTCAACTCCTACTACAAGATCCCTCACAATTCCCATCGGTTTATCTCGGATCTGTCGGCAGCTGGAGTTTAAAAGGGACTGGGTGAAGCTCTCCTCCTTTTACCTTCAAGAAGGTTGCATATGGCATGATGTTGATGCTTGCACCCAGGTCACACAGGCTTCCACAATCAATATCTCCGATAATAAAGCAGGGAACAATAGGAGTGCCTGGATCCTTCTGTTTTGGGGGAAGTGCTCGAAGAAGTAACGCCGTAGAGCACTCTTCTGTAAGTGTGGACAGTCTTCTGTCCTGCTTCTTCTTCCTTGTCACGAGATCCTTCAAAAATTTTGCATAGTTGGGCATCTCCTGAAGAGCATCAATAAGGGATATCGATAGTCAGTTTCTTGAATATACTTAAGAATTTATTGAACTGCTCATCTAAACACTTCTTTTTCATCCTATTTGGAAATGGAAGTTCTATTCGCTTAGGAGTAGAAGAAGGTACATCAATTTGAATAGAAGATGGAGAAGGAGAAGAATTGATTGGAGCCTGTATCTCCTCAGAAACTACCACTGGTGGGACCGAAGGTTCTGATGATTATTAGAATGGGTGATCTTTTCACCAGTTTGTTGTGCAGTCACTTGCTCTTGATTATTCCCAGCTGCTTGCCACTTCTTAATGTCACGGCTGCACTGAGCTCATCCTCAGGTTGGATTTCCGAGGATGTACCACAGTTGCAGATCCTTAAGGCCTTGGCCGTCTCTCTCGGATTCTGCTGAGGTTGAGATGGAAATGAGCCCGGCTGCCTTTGATGCTGGTTGGTAAGTAGCTGGTTTATCTGCTGCTCCAGATTTCTCTGGCTATCCATCAGGATTGGTTGAGAGTTTGTTGTTCCTTCTGGTGGTAGCCATGAAGTGATTATATCTGTAGCTTTCCATCTTTTCATCAGATGTAGATTTAACAGGTGGCTGGTAAGAGTTCTGGCCCTGTCCCATCTGCATCTGAGGACGAGCTTGATTGTATGGTTGCCTAGAGAAGCCTGGGGGTCCCTGCACATTACTTTGTAAAAGATTCGAATTTAAGGCATTGTTGGGATTACCATACCTGAGATTCGGATGTTGATTTCGGTTCCAGGGCTGTTGGTAATTCCCTTGTCCTACAAAGTTGGCTTCTTCAGCGACCCGTATCTCCTCCAGATAAGGGCATACTTCAAACGAGTGGTCACCACCACAATGAGAGCACAGAGGCTCAGATGAGGATGAAGAAGCTATCCTCTTTACCTGCTGAGAAGGCTGACCATTAATTAGAAAATCGTCAAATCTTTTACTAGTGAGCTTACCAGTGTGGATTGTTGAGCTTGTGACTCTGCCATCTGCTCCATCCAAGGATCTATATTTCTTGCACCTTTGGCACCCATAGTCATAGTTCTGCCACCTTCGGTGCCCCACTGACGAACTTCTTCTATGTACGTCTCCATGGCCGCCATGAAATCATTGCCGGATCGGTTGAGGATGTTTCCTCCCAAAGCTGATCTAACTTCGGCTTGATGTATATGCTGCAACCATTAAAGAATGTCATAGCAATACACGTGAGATCTTGTCCGTGATGAGGACACTGTCGGAGCATTTCTTTAAAACGATCCCATGCTTCACAGATAGTCTCAGCACCTCCCTGTTTAAAAGCAAGTAAAGCAGCAACCAAATTCCTAGTTCTAGAAATAGGATAATATTTTTCATAGAACCTGGTTGTCATCTCCTCCCAACTAGTGATAATACCAGAGGGAAGACAGTAGAACCATTTCATTGCTTCACCGTGAGGCTGCTAGGAAATAAACTCATTCTAGCATACTCCAGGAGACTATCTGAGCACCCAATTTGATCAATATTTATTAGAAATCGGTTGACATGATCTAGGGCGTCGTTGGGGTTGGAACCGTCAAATGTGCCTGAGGGCATCTCTCGTATGACTTTGTTCTGATGTGAAGGCTTCAGATCCTTCCATTCCTTCATTAATTCGGTGGTAGCGTAGGAAGAGCTACTGGGCTTCTTCTTGGAATGGCGCTGGTCTGCTAAATTGCTTCATTGCTTGGCTACCGTTTGTAGGAGTTGCCATTTGTATTTCTCTTTGGAACCTCTGTTGGCGTCTGGCTAGCTGAGCGGTACGTTCGATTTCCGGGTCAAGGATTCTATCCCAGTCGAGATGAGTGTCTGACCAAGAACGGTGTACACCATCAACAGTCTGCAAAAAGAAGAAAATAGATTCCACAAAAGTTTAAAAGTAGATAAAATAATAAAAATAGATAGATACAATAATAATAGTAATAATAATATTTTTTTTTAATTAATAATAACCCAAGCTAAGGACTAGACAGGAGTCTAGTCCCCGGCAACGGCGCCAATTTGCAAACGATAAATTTGACCTATTAAATACCAAGAAATAATCTTAGAGAATAATAAATCAGAAAACCGTCAGGTTGCAAAAATCCTGGTTATTGTAGTAGAGTTTATGGGAACCAGGTATCGAACCGTGGGACTATGTGATAATTATCTAGACTTAGCAAAGGTTATAAATTGAGGGGGAATTTTGTTTTGTTCTAAACTGTGAATTATAATAAAGACAACAAGAATTTAAATAACAGCTAATAATTAAAATAACAGAATTAAAAGTGGTTGTGAATATGGAAGAACGGACTCTGGGTTCAGGTTTTACTCGTTTGATTAATTATGCTATTCTACCGGTTTAATTAAGAATAATTTGGCAAAATTCCTTTTATAGTTTAGATTTAAATCCTAAATTCTAATGACCTCGTTTACCAGAACATGCAAGGTTTGATCTAAACTCAGGCAAAACACATGTAAACGGCTAGTTAAAAGGAATATAATTTTGCATCTGAAATACTAGATTTATTCAATCAGAATAAATTTTTCCACAGACATAACAATTAATATGACCTATCTATTTATCACGGATCTGATCAAAATAGATTTCGTAAAGCAATTTAATAAACTCATGTAATTTATTAAAATGCGAGAGAATAACATTAATGTATCAAATTATAATTAATTTAAACCGGTAAAATAAAGTGCACAATTAAAACAAACTAATAATAACCATCTCCCAGAGTATAAATAATCTAACCGGACATGTTAAATAAATGAGCAGAGTAAGAGTAAAAGAAATCATCTGTTCGCTGACTCCTGCTCCGTTATTCTGACAGCCCGGAATAGAATTGAGGCAGATGATAATATATGGAGAATGGTGGGGCGTGAGTTTTGTGGTGGTGGTCGGAGGTTTATGAATTTGTGAAATGGGTTTGTGAGTGTACGTAATGTGTTTGGAAAATGGAAAGTAAAAAGTGATGGTGGGGTTTGGACTAAAGTGGAAGTGGGGTTTGTTTTATGTAAATGAAATTGCGAATGAGTGATACATAGAGTAGGGAATTGAAATGGAAAAAAGGAGATAGTGGGGTAGTGGTGGTATAGTGGTGTCGAGTGAATTATGGAGAAGATGGATGAAGGGGTGAGTGAGTGAGTGAGTGTAGGTGGGCGAGAGTGTGCTCGGGTGATTAAAAGATGGCCATTGAGCAGAGTTTTGCAGCTCTATTTATAGATACGTGGAGCGGGATGCAGACAAGGAGATGAGCGGTGCAGTAGTCAAGGGCGGTGAAGTTGGTGAGATCGTGGAGATTGCAGACAGATTTCATCCGTCATCGGGCAGCAGCAATTGATCACGCGTGCACAAATTAAGGTGGGCGCCGTCTGTAATAAATGAAGTAGCAGTTGGAGTGCGGCGCCGCGAAGGAAGAAGGAAGAAGATTCGCGTCGAAATCTGGATCGGGGCATTTTTTATGCGCTGCAGCTCTTGTTCGTCCGCCTGGTTCACCTCCGTCCGCCTCCTTGACCTCACCAAACGAGGCGGTAGTGACCTGCTGCGTCCGCCTCTCTGACCGCCAGGCGGTTCGTTGTGTCTCGTCCGCCAGTTATGGCGATGTACAGGGGGCGGTTGTCATGCGAGAATATATATATATATATACTGATGTACTGCAATCTTCAACTGGCTCCCGATTCTTCGTTATAAGTCCGTTTGACTCGCCGTTTGTTGCGTTGGAAAGCTCGTGAGGCGAACTATACATTTCTGTCATCATTTCCTGATTTTATCATATAAATTGGAATTAGTTCCTACCCAAAGTAAGAGTTACAAAAAGCATAGAATAAGTGTGAGAAGGTGCGTAAAAAGTTACATAAGATAATGACCAAGCACCTATAAAACTATATAAATTTCACACTTATCAATTACCAAAATCCTAATCTATCCTATTCTTGTCTTGTGAACATTAAATAGGACTTAGAGATAAGAGAATAAATAGCTACTTCATTCTACTTTGCATGAAGATTAGAACTCGGGTTAAGAAACTTGAAAATTCCATAAATGGTCATAAGAGTTTTACAAGGAAATCTTCCCTAACCAAAAACCTAACAAGGATTCTGCATCACCATCCACACAACTACAAGAAGAGAATACAAAGTGGGAGAAGGGGATGTTAATAGCCTTAACCCGTCAAGGTCTTCTTCTTCTCTTGCGTGGATGGATCTGCAGATGTTCCTTGGACACCAACAGATGGAGTGTGGCGGAAATGAAGTGTAAATTGCGTGGATTTGGTATGTTGAAGTGTGTCAAATTGCAGCCTTTCTCGGCCTATTTATAGGCATCAAAAGTGTCTACTGCCGGGCGTCGTGCCGGATCGTCAGTAGCCGGCACACGTGATAAATGCGCCCAACTGTTAACGGTCGAAACCGCCAATTTCATGCGAAACAGTGCATATGCCGGGTAGGAGACATCCGGCCTCACACCCGGCACCATCCTAATCACCAACGGTCAGTAACTGCTATCGCTTGGTCAACCGTGGCGACTCTTTACTTATGCCGGATGGAATCTATCCGGTATCATGTCCGGCAAGGCCTCTTTTCTATTCTGTGTTTATGCCGTGCAGGATCAACCCGACATTGAGTCAGGCTTCAATCGAAGTTTTGCCTAGAAAATCATTCCTTGTACAGAAAACTCATAAACACATAAGTCTGTACAAATAATATACTTTAACACATAATAAGCATAAATAACACATATATTACTCTATTAAGATAAATATAATACTAAATCTAATGCATAAAATATGATAAGTCTGCGGCATATCAATTGTAAATGCGTAGTACCCGGAGATTCCGGTCCAGCAGACCGATGATGTAAGTAGTAGTAGGCCTTGTTAGTCACGTGGGTGTAACACCCCATCTCAATCCAAATCTGGTATCGCAACTTAACAACATATATATATAAATGTCACAGCGGAATTCAATGCACTCCAGAACCTTGCCACGGTCTTACTGACAAAATATACCGAACATTAGTGCATACAAATCTTAACCAAATACATATCCTTCTTACAATCTCCTCACATCCTATACATCCTACTAACTCAAATTGCCATACGAGTGTACATGCACAACTCGTAGGCCACACTTAACCCGTGACGCTTGTACCCTATCTTACTCTCGTGACGGCCGCCTCCTGACGTCCACCTGTGTAGTAAAAACAGCCCCCAAAGGGGGTCAGCACGAATGCTGCTACGATCCTCTCATGGCCCCCAAGTTAACGTGGCTACGACGACTAATTGTCGATAGCATGGAGGTTGATTAGATGCACAACATAATAGAAAGTGCAATAAACAACAATCCAAATATGAACAATGATAAGTCAGGAATTTACCTATTTCTACAGGGTCTTTTGATACCTAATTTGTTATCATTTACTGCTAAATTCCTGTCTTATGAGCATTTTTTATGTTTCTTGTTGCAATTGTCTTCTTTTATGGTTTTTGTGTGCTTTTTCAGGTTTTAATCTCCAGGAAACACATTCTTATCATTGTTGGAACACATGGCAAATCAAATAAGCTAAATGGAATCAAGAAATTCACCCTCGACCTAAATTCAAGCTTGGTCCGGGACTTGATGCTGGAGCTAAGTCCCGGACCACAATGTCGCTCAACTCTTGAATCAATTTCAGACATGGTCCGGGACCTTATACATGGCCTAAGTCTCGGACCACACCATGACAGAACTCTCGACCTGCTTTTATACCATGGTCCGGGACTTTATACAGATCTTAAGTCCCGGACCACAAATTGACTCTACTCTCGGTTTAAACTCAGGCATGGTCTAGGACTTGTTCAATAACTTAAGTCCCGGACCACAAAGCAGAGCAGATCTCGGGTTTTTTTTATACCATGGTCCGGGACTTCATACAGGACCTAAGTCCCGGACCATGACGTTGAAGTAGACGTCTGTAGCGCGCTCGTGAAGTAGCATTGTGTTTTCTTCATATTAAACAAACCGCCCATGCACTACCGATTTCCTTTCCAGCCTAACCACCGCCCCATATTCTCCAGCCTTTCCTCCACAATCGTATTCCATTCCTTCCACTTCTACTACTTTCCATCCTCTAATTCCACTAATCTAACTACCTTCCAAATTTGCCAAGCTGCATTCCCACCTTCCTTCCAACAAATAACATAATTAATCATCATGTCCACCACACCAGGCTGCTACGTACTCATCCATAAGTTCTATAAATAGAACTCATTCTCACACATTTTAGACACACAATTCTGGAGAGCATAACACCACAACTCCATCCCATTCACACTCACTCCATCCATTTCCATTTCATATACCACGTTCCATTCATATCATCCACCTCATTATACACCTACATACATCCACAGGGATCTGGAGTGCACAAAGCAGTTGAAGACTTCACCATCTTTTCTGGAGAAAGAGCAGAAGAAAGCGCTAATCGTACACCGAGACTCCATTAAAGAGTTTTAAATTAGAGTTTCTTCTTCTCTTCCTCTTTAATGTTATTTACATATTTTTACAGTATTTTCATTTCCATGGCTGAGTAGTTTTTATAAATTTCGGTTTACTATGTAATCCAAATTCAAGGTTCCATTATCTTTGTGAATTTACCATTTTAATAGATTAAAGTTTTGTTCCTTATTTATTTTTATAAATCTTGTGATCTGGCCAATTACTTGCTTTTATCAGTTTATCTGCTTATAAGTGAGAACTGCGGTAGATAATAGACAACATGAACGGTACCGGTTAATTTAGAGATGGTAATTCCTCTAGGATATTAACTAATCAGTAAACTGGATTTTTCTTAAAGCTGTTAGCAATTAGTAAATTTGTAATGAGAGTTAAAATTTATTAGCTGTTAATTAGATTCCACCGAGCGGGAGACTGAACGTGGAATATTTCTAATCTAGGATTTTAGTCTAGATTTTGGTAAACACATTGAGAAAGGAACCAAAGAAATTGGAGGATTAGTAAACCAGAATTTCCCCTTTTTATTAAATCAAAAATATCATTATTTTGACCACTGTCTTGCATTTATTACCTTTGCTCTTATTTACATTCTTGTTTCGTACTTTAGTAATTCAACAAACAAAACCCCCCCTGTTACTGGAGTAAACCGATTCATTAGTTTGTTCTTAAATATTAATTAAACTAAAACGCTGCCTCCCTTTGATTCGATAACCTGGAGGGACACTTCTAGGAAAACTTGCTATAATCGACCGGTATACTTGCCGTTAGGTTTTTACCCAACAAGTTAATGGCGCCGTTGCCGGGGAGGCACGGTTGCTTAGTTTAATTTTTATTTTGATTTTATTTAATTTTTTATTGTTTTTGTTCTTTTTAGTTTATCCTTGTTTTATTTTATTTTGTTTTTTTACAACTACATTACTGTCAGTTATCTGATTTTGGTTTATGGTTAAAACTCGTTCTGAAGGAAACCCTGAATTCAAAATTGAACCAGAGATAGACAGAGTAATAAGAAGGATTCGCAAAAGGTTAGTGCTGGATCATCCAATTGAGCAGGAGGTGCCCCTAAAAGATTCACCAGCAGAGGAGATTGTTTCTGAGTTACTAGTTGAAGGAGAGATTCTAAACAACACCTCAGGAATCAATATGGAGAATTTGAATTCGGAGAGGCACATGAGGGATTATACCCGCCCAAGCGTCGAAGGGCTTATTTCACCAATAGTAATTCCTACGTTGCCAACAGGAGTGCAGTGGAAGTTCAAGACGCACTATGCTACTATGGTCATGAACGCACCCCAGTTCAGCGGGACAGTCACCGAAGATCCCAATGTCCATCTCACCACTTTTCTGAGATTGGTAGGAGCATGCTCTACACCAGCCTCACAAGAGGTTGCTAGATTGACTCTCTTCCCGTTTTCCCTGAGGGATAGAGCTGCAGAATGGTTAAACTCATTAACGCCCAACAGTATCACTACCTGGACGGAGTTAGCAAATGTATTCTTGGCGAAGTATTTCCCTCCTTCTCGAATGCTGACTATGAGAGGAGAGATTACCAACTTCAAGCAGTTCACCGGTGAGACATTATCTGAGGCTTGGGAGCGTTTCAAAGGGATTGTGCGCAGAGTACCACACCATGGCTTGGGAGAGGAGGTAATTCTGCAGTCCTTTTACAAAGATTTAGATCATTCAAGCCGTTTGTCGGTAGACACTTGTGCAGGAGGAAGCCTTATGGAGTTACCGATAGCTAGAATCAAGGAACTATTGGAGACCATCGCCAATGCATCCAATCAGTGGGGAGGTGCGAGAACTGGAGAAGCTGCACTGAAGAAAACTGCTGGAGTTTATGAAGTGGACTCGAGTACTTTTCTAGCTGCCAAAATAGAAGCGATGTCAAAACAGTTTGAGCATATGTGTGCAGCGATGAACCCGCAGTCAAATACAGCAACATCTCCTGAAGTTTATCCACCTTGTGAATACTGTGGTAGAAGCTCAAACTTGTGTCAGTGTACATCTCCACCAAGTGAAGAGGTAAATTACCTGGGGAACAGACAAGGAAATTTCTATAACAACCAAAGCAATCAGGGATATCAGCAGCAAAGATTTCAGAACAACAACTACAATCAGAAGGCACCACAACAATATAATCAGTCCTATCAGAGACCCCCTCAGAACCAACAGATGCAAAGTCAAGGAGCTAGTAGTTCCTCAGACTTGGAAGCCATGATGAGCGAATTCATTACATCAACAAAAGCCAGATTCAATGAGCAAGATGAAATCAACAACAACCAAAAGGCATTCATGCAAGAACAAAAGGCTTACAATAAACGAATGGAAACTCAATTGGCTCAAATTAGTCAGAAGCTTTCACAAACACCTGCAGGGTCTTTGCCTAGTCAACCAGAGATGAATCCAAGAGAGTATGCTAAAGTTGTTTTTACTGTGGAAGAAGATACCCCACTTGTCGCTGCAGTTTTACCTGTTCAACAAGAGGTTAAGGACTCCATTAAAGTTTTTGAAAAACCCAAGGAGACGGAGTCTCCTGAAACTCAACCTTCTTACTCTTCTGTTTCCAATCGCAAATTTGAAGAACCTATTCCTTTTCCTGACAGGTTAAAGAAAAGGGATCTTGATGAACAACTTGGAAAATTTCTTAAAATTTTTAAGAAATCAACTAAAGATATTCTTTTTTCTGATATGCTTAAGTTAATGCCAAATTATGCTACACTGGTGGATGATATCTTGGCTAACAAATGTCCTTTGTAGGGAAAGGAAACAGCGAAGAAGGTAACTACTAGGAGTGGTAAAGGTAAAGCTACTAAGCTTGAGGTGAGCATAGAGCAACCGGTGCTAGGAATGAGCGGAATTATGAAGTTACCAAATCTCCTTCACCTACAGTTGAAGTTGCTCCTCCAGTTCCATTTCCAAACAGAACCAAGCGTTCCAAGGAGGATAGTGAGTTTGATAAGTTTCTTACTTTACTTCGGCAACTATCTGTTGATATCCCCTTTGTTGATTTAGTTGAGAAGGTGCCTAACTATGCCAAGTATATAAGGAAGCTTTTATCTAATAAGGCAAAGTTAGTTGAGACAGGAACTATTCAGCTCACAGAGACTTGTTCAGCGATCATACAGAAGCGCTTACCAGAAAAATGCAAAGATCCTGGAAGCTTCACAATTCCATGTAGAATAGGAGACATCGACTTCGACCACTGTCTTGCTGATTTAGGAGCATCGATTAGTCTCATGCCATACACTTTATTTGAAAAGATTGGAATTGGAGACTTACAGCCTACACAAATGACGCTTTATCTAGCAGATCGCTCAATGGTTTACCCTTGTGGAATTGCAAAGGATGTGATGGTGAAGGTGGAGCATCTGTATTTCCCCTGCGACTTTGTCATACTCGACATGGCTACAGATCCAACGGTCCCTATTATCCTTGGAAGACCCTTCCTAGCAACAGCCGACGCTCGAATCGAAGTTGCTCATGGTACGATCACTTTGAATGCAGAGGGGGAGAAGCTACTGTTTTATGCTGGTAGGTCTTCAAAAAATGTTTTGGAAGCTTCTCAGAGTTGATGTCGCCAAGTTTCAAGGACGGCTCAGTCTTCTGGAATCTCTTAAAAGAACAAAACCAAGGTCTAGCCAAAGACCGAAAAGATGGGCAGCTCATTGGGAGGCAACCCAATCTCCTTTCTTCTTGTCTTTCGTTTTAATTCATGTTTTTACTTATTCTAATTCTTTTGTTAGCTATTTTTCTTTGGTTGGTTTTATTAAAGTGTAGGTTTGGTGAAGGAAGAGAAACTGAGTGCTAGGAAGCATACTTTCGGTGGAACTCAATGGGGTGGTCTGGGACCTGTTACAGGACTTAAGTCCCGGACCAGAGGAGCAGCCAATTCTCGAAACAAAAATAGAGGTGGTCCGGGACTTCAACCATACCCTAAGTCCCAGACCGCATTCAAAGAAAATTCTCGAAACAAAACTAAGGGTGGTCCGGGACCTCATACCCAGCCTAAGTCCCGGACCATTATCCCTGAACATTTTCGGCCCGATTAATCCCTTGGTCCGGGACTTAACCACACCCTAGGTTCCGGACCATCTATAGTTGTTAAAAAAAATAATATTAAACCAAGAATTGTGTCGCCTTCAACCCCCGCCCCCCCAACCCTAACCCGTACTCATCCCGGTCGATTAAGCTAACCACCACCACCACACAAACCCACCACCACAGTCGTCCTCGCCATCTCCGCTCCACCAACTCCCGCTCCCGACCACCACACTCCACTGCTTCCAAACTCCCGCTCCCAGCAAACACCACCGCGCCCCACTCCTCTGTCGTGCACCCCACAACGCCACTCCAAAGCGCGCCCGACCTCCTCCAATCACATCACCTCACTGCCACTACCATCCTTTTACGCCATCCCCATTCACTCTGTTGCACGAGCAACTACTCCCGACACACTCCCTCACCCAGCCACGACTACCCCTCACCGCCCGCTTCCGCCTTCCACCACTTCCGATTTCGCCAGCACCTGTACCACCACTCACCGTTCTTCAATTCCCGCTCCACCAACTCTCACCCCAACACTACACCACCACCACTTCCAACCTCACCCAAACACACCCGTACCCCGCTCCCTCTCTCTGTTCATCCTTAACTACACCACAAAATACCACCACCGCACCTTGTCGAGTCCAAACTCCACTCCCCCCCCCTCTGTCGAACTCGCCTGCACCAAAACCTAAAGCACCACCGCCCCAATCTCCATCTCGCTCCACATTTCCACACACACTAAACGCACCCCTCTGTCCCATTCACACCCCTTGCCCAGAACCACCACCTTCTGTCGCGAACAACTCAACCCACACCACACACAAATCACACCAACTTCGTTAATCCTAAACCCCGATGGCACCCAAACGTGCTCGAAAGCCCACCACTGCCGGCGCGTCTTCCTCTTCAGCAGCTCCCCCACTTCGGATCCGCGAGACGGACCGTTCGGAATTTCTAACTGACACTGCTTAGGATTGGTTCCAGGCTAAGGAACGCAAAATAATTCCTGAAAGGTCAGTTTGTCCTTCATTAATATCTGAATTTGATTTAGAAAGGATATTTAGCGACAGAGGTTGGGTATGTCTGCTAAACCGAGGTGGTACATTTTATCCGCGACTGGTTAAATTATTCTATGCTAATGCTGCGGTGCGTGCTGATAGTAAGGAAATTAGGTCAAGGGGTAAGGGGAAGGATATTATAGTCGATCCCGCCCGTATTAGACGTGCTCTGAATATACCTAATCGGGCTAGGGTCCCAACTAAGGCAGACCGGGAGAATCACACACTCCGTGAGAGACAAGCTAAGGAGCATTATATAAATTTGATCGTGAATGATCCTACTGTTCAGAACTGCCAGAGGCGCAACCACCGGGATAAGCAGGTGGTTACCGGTGATAAGCTTCCCACACCGCTTGAGTGTCTGATCTTGGGGATTATAATGTATAATGTCCGACCCTGGGAGTGTGCGGACCTGAATGCAATCGACTGCTATGTTCTGCGCTTCCTCCTGGATGATGAGCTTGCACAGGCAGCATTCCCCATTGCCCTGCATGGATTACTTTTTCAGTCGATGCTTCGGGTGATTGATGTAGACAGTAGCTCCTCTCTTCCCTTCCCGCACCTCCTCCAGTCTTTCTTCATCGATGCTCAGGTAGACTTCTCGGATGAGCAGCCCCAGTACCCCCAGTCTCCCATAGACATAACGATGATGCGCTTTTATCAGTGGGAGAAGATAGATGATCAGTGGGTGAAGCGCCGACGCGCACAGCCGGGTGCATGAGCCCCCAGACCTGATGACACCGCTGAGGTTGAGCCCCCCGCTATTGCCGCTGGTGGTGACATCCCAGACGTACCAATGACCGCTGCTCCTACACCGGGATATGACGAGATGTTTCGTCAGTTTACTGATTGGCAGGGGATGATCACTGCACGGGTCGATGGTCTTGCTGCTCACATGACTCAGATGGACATTCGACAGAGGGAGTATGAGGCCGGTCAGGACGCACGGTACGTGGAGTATACAGCTGGACAGGACGCACGGTATGTGGAGTATACAGCTGGACAGGACGCACGATTTGCGGAGTATGCGGCTCGCTATGAGGCACGCTTTACTGATTATGACGCCCGCTTCGCTCAGCTGGAGTCCTGGCGTCTGCCTTAGGATCACCCACCACCTAAGTAGATCTCATGCTGGTTTATGATCTTTTCGTTTCAGACTCTTTATCTTGTTATTGCTGTTTTGGATTCTCTTTTATTTTCTAACTCTGGCTGTTTTAATGTCTTTTAGCTTGTTAGGTTGCATCTTCTGGTACTTTTCATTTACTTGTTGGATTGTTATGGTTACTTTGGTACCCCTGCTACTGCCACTCCTTTGTTATGTTCCTTGCTTTTCTTGCAACATATTGTCTGCTGCTGCTTATTTCAAACAGGATTGCTATACTTGTGCGCGATATCGACAAAATACAAAGGAGACTCTGCTGAATTTTTCTTCAACACTCCTTAACTCGCCCGTTCCTTTTCATGAGTGTGGGGACATCATCTTCACCCATTTTTCAGGGGATTTCCATTCTTTCTTTCGCACTATGATCATATTCATGCAGCAATGAGGGCATTGCTATTTTCTAAGTGTGGGGAAGTTAGTAGTAAAGGGGTTGTGCGTTTATTGCTTACTTTCTGTGGTTCCTGACACTACTAATTCTCACTTCATTAACCTTTGATGACCCTCCACAAAATTTTTAATTCGACATACTTGGTTTTCATTTGTGGTCAGATGCATCAGTCGGGAATAATGTACAAGTAGCGAATATTTCTGAGATTTAATCTGAAACTTCGGTCATAAGAACTTTGGTTATACTGCTTGTATTATCAGTTTTGGTTAAATTTTTTTATCTATTTCCTTAAATAAAAGGTGAGACCATTTGTGACTATTTTGTTTGAACTAACTTGGGGCTTTGGAAAGTTGTGGAATGAATGGAAGGAAAGGACAAAGGCAAGGTACTCCGCTAATCTATTCTGAACCGGAACAGACCTCTCTCATTCGGTAATTAAGCCCATGGAGTGCCTCATCACTTATCTACCTAAGATCATCTGATCTGGGATAGAAGGCCCAACACCGCTACAAGGATGGGGAGAAAAAGTCTAGGGGATGAAATGAATAATGCTTACTCAGAAAAATTGGAAGGAAAGTTCTTTCATGCTAAACAGTTTATTGCAAATTCTTCCTTGATTATGAGTATGTGGCAATGAAAGGTAATGTGGAATATGACATTACTTCTTGCCCCTTGTCGTCCAATGAAATGTGGATAGCAAACAGAAAGTAAAGCCTTGAGTAAAGTTTGGATTAAATAGTTATGATGATAGTCTCATGCATTTGTCAAACACCCTAGCTTCACTGTTTAAGAAAACTTGCAGTACTAGTCGTTGTTTCTTATGACTGTTTTTCAGCATTAGATTTCCTTGTACACTTTCCAGACCTGATAAATCCCCGATTTTGAACTCTGGTACATTTTGATTGCAGTAATCACTTGAGGACACACAAGGATTAAGTGTGGGGAAGTTGATAAGACAGGAATTTACCTATTTCTACAGGGTCTTTTGATACCTAATTTGTTATCATTTACTGCTAAATTCCTGTCTTATGAGCATTGTTTATGTTTCTTGTTGCAATTGTCTTCTTTTATGGTTTTTGTGTGGTTTTTCAGGTTTTAATCTCAAGGAAACACATTCCTATCATTGTTGGAACACATGGCAAATCAAATAAGCTAAATGGAATCAAGAAATTCACCCTCGACAAGCTTGGTCCGAGACTTAATGCTGGAGCTAAGTCCCGGACCACAATGTCGCTCAACTCTCGAATCAATTTCAGACATGGTCCGGGACCTTATACGTGGCCTAAGTCCCAGACCACACCATGACAGAACTCTCGACCTGCTTTTATACCATGGTCCGGGACTTTATACAGATCTTAAGTCCCGGACCACAAATTGACTCTACTCTCGGTTTAAACTCAGGCATGGTCCGGGACTTGTTCAATAACTTAAGTCCCGGACCACAAAGCAGAGCAGATCTCGGGTTGTTTTTATACCATGGTCCGGGACTTCATACAGGACCTAAGTCCCGGACCATGACGTTGAAGTAGACGTCTGTAGCGCGCTCGTGAAGTAGCATTGTGTTTTCTTCATATTAAACAAACCGCCCATGCACTACCGATTTCCTTTCCAGCCTAACCACCGCCCCATATTCTCCAGCCTTTCCTCCACAATCGTATTCCATTCCTTCCACTGCTACTACTTTCCATCCTCTAATCCCACTAATCTAACTACCTTCCAAATTTGCCAAACTGCATTCCCACCTTCCTTCCAACAAATAACATAATTAATCATCATGTCCACCACACCAGGCTGCTACGTACTCATCCATAAGTTCTATAAATAGAACTCATTCTCACACATTTTAGACACACAATTCTGGAGAGCATAACACCACAACTCCATCCCATTCACACTCACTCCATCCATTTCCATTCCATTCATATCATCCACCTCATTATACACCTACATACATCCACATGGATCTGGAGTGCACAAAGCAGTTGAAGACTTCACCATATTTTCTGGAGAAAGAGCAGAAGAAAGCGCTGATCGTACACCGAGACTCCATTAAAGAGTTTTAAATCAGAGTTTCTTCTTCTCTTCCTCTTTAATGTTATTTACATATTTTTACAGTATTTTCATTTCCATGGCTGAGTAGTTTTTATAAATTTCGGTTTACTATGTAATCCAAATTCAAGGTTCCATTATCTTTGTGATTTACCATTTTAATAGATTAAAGTGTTGTTCCTTATTTATTTTTATAAATCTTGTGATCTGGCCAATTACTTGATTTTATCAGTTTATCTGCTTATAAGTGAGAACTGCGGTAGATAATAGACAACAGGAACGGTACCGGTTAATTTAGAGATGGTAATTCCTCTAGGATATTAACTGATCAGTAAACTGGATTTTTCTTAAAGCTGTTAGCAATTAGTAAATTTGTAACGAGAGTTAAAATTTATTAGTTGTTAATTAGATTCCACCGAGCGGGAGACCGAACGTGGAATATTTCTGATCTAGGATTTTAGTCTAGATTTTGGTAAACACATTGAGAAAGGAACCGAAGAAATTGGAGGATTAGTAAACCGGAATTTCCCCTTTTTATTAAATCAAAAATATCATTATTTTTCCCACTGTCTTGCATTTATTACCTTTGCTCTTATTTACATTCTTGTTTCGTACTTTAGTAATTCAACAAACATAACCCCCCCTGTTACTGGAGTAAACCGATTCATTAGTTTGTTCTTAAATATTAATTAAACTAAAACGCTGCCTCCCTTGGATTCGATAACCTGGAGGGACACTTCTACGAAAACTTGCTATAATCGACCGGTATACTTGCCGTTAGGTTTTTACCCAACAAACAATCAAAGTTCAATCACAATGAACGACTTAAATGCGTTCCCTTAATTAGAGAGTCAATTATTTCACTCCTTAAGTTACGTTTCCTCTTAATCTTAGGCCATCCTTTAAAAGGTATGGATGTAGCTTATCTCAGTCTTATAATACAAACCATCTTTTAAATAGGAATGTGTGCAACTTATCTTAACCTTATCTTATATATGCCAACCGTTCTCTCATTAGATCTGGTTAGCCCTTAGTTCGTTGTTTATTTTCGTAGAGCTTGGTTAACCCTAGCCAGCAGCAGGACACTTACCGACAATAAACAACATTCTTAAATTGTTGGGGATGTAGGCTAGATCCCCCCACGCCATCTTAATGCCTCCTACCTTGGACTGGATGTCCAACGTAGCTGAGCCGGCAACCGACCCTAGGCTACAAGTCCGAAGACAAGTCCTTAAGCGGAAGTCGGATCTGCTTTAGATACCGACCCCCTTTCCTTTGCATGCATGACCGGAGTCAGTCCCGGGTTCCTCACTCCCCCCAAGTACCAGTTAGTAGAAGTCTTAAGACAATGTTTGTTGGTTAAACCTCTTTCGGTTTTTAACAAATTAATATTAGGGAGTGTTCCTTAGTCTCACACAATTCCTTACTAAACATTAGTTAGTAGGTTCTCACGGTAAGTTGTGTTAGTTTTCAAACATTACACAACAATACAATAAACATAATGTTCCGATTTGCATGCTTTATCTTGTTTAGTGAGCACACAAAAACAAATAGCACACAAGCCGAGGGACACCTCGTTAGCAAGCAGGTCACAAGAAGAACGGTACCGTTCACCGTTGGTCGTTCGGTTGCTTACTCTCCTCCGGAGTTCCACTTACTTAAACCCTAAAACATTAATCGAATCGGGTGGTTAATCTCTTAACTTAACTCAACTTATTTAACTTACTTAACCCATAATGATTCCCCACCTAACACCTCTTAAGTTTTACAACTTATTCTTACAACTTAACCTCAAACTTTTAAGTTTGTACATAACTTAATCCCTTAGGTTTTTATACCTCTAATCATGAATGCCCTCTTAATGGGGTACCATTAATACCACTAAACTCTCTTAGGGTTTCTTTCTTTTTTTTTAAGTCTTAAGGGTCGACCGACCCACCGACCGACCCAACCCCTGGGTCGGTCCGTTCCAGTAATTTTCTGGTTCGGACAATTCTCTTAGACCGACCCACGACCGACCCAACCTTATGGGTCAGTCCATCTCAGAAATTTTTCCGTCTTTTGAAAACTACCTGTCCGACCCAGAGCTAGACCGACCGACCCAAACCCTCTGGGTCGGTCCATTACAGAACCCATTTCCTACGTTAAATTTTGCCCGACCGACCCAAAGCTAAGCTGGCCGACCCCAAAACCCTCTGGGTCGGTCCAGTCAAGAGACATTCTGGCTGGCTTAACATGGTCCGACCGACCCAAAACTGGGTCGGACCCTGGGTCGGTCCACTACAGATTTTTCTCTTAAATTGTTCTTCCAATTCCAAACTCTTCCACAAGTGTCCCCCATATGTCCTAATGCCATTTATGCACTTAAACTCACCTTCAAACATCCACTAAACTCATGGATCAACTCACCTCTAAATTCCTTGATCATCATTCAAGTTCTTACTAAACTCTTAACACTTATAACTTAATTCCTTACATTTCCAACATGTAAACTTTGTCTAAAACTTCAACTAACCAAAGTGTTTCTTCAGAACCATCTTAGCTACTCCTCAAGCATCATCATGCACAACCCATTTGCTTTACTCACACTTCTCAAAGCTATATATAATCTAGCACATGCTTACATCCTTACAAGTCATTATACCTTATTTTTCCTTCAAACTTCGTACAGGTTTCCTAGCTTCCATCACCATGGTTTTGGTGCTTTCAATTCACCATTGGATCCCCTAGGCCCTTCCAGACATCTACATCTCTTTTACTCAACTTACCCACCATTCTCATACTCTTACACTCTTATACATTCTTAGTCTTTTTCCTTGACGATTTACAACATTCCCCTTCAATCTTCACTCCCATCACCTAAGTCCACTCATTACCATCTAACTAAAACCTAATTGCTCCACCTCTAGCATCCTCTTCACTTATTCAAGCTTCCCAAAATTCTCATTGTTATATTCCCTAGCTCATACCCAAATCATCTTAAAGCATTATACACCTTCTCCTCCAAATTTTTGCACAAGTCTTACCATTCCTCATACCATGACTTTGGTGTGTTCAATACACCCACCAATCCTCTAATTCTTCCTAGACAACTTTAGGTCATTCTCAACCTCAAGAACTCCTTAGTTAACTCATTTCCACTCAAAATCCTTTTAATGATCCCAAGTAAACCCTAGGTCATATTAACTCATAACCATCACTTAAACGCTTTGTTTTCTACTCAAATTTCACCATAGCTCCTCTAGTATATTATCATGCCCATAAGCATTGTTTTTCTCATTCAATCATCTCACACACATCAAATCCTTTCTCATCATACATTCTCACCCAAATCAACTTATTCACAACAAA
Organism: Limonium bicolor; assembly: GCA_023374045.1. Lineage (NCBI taxonomy): Eukaryota > Viridiplantae > Streptophyta > Magnoliopsida > Caryophyllales > Plumbaginaceae > Limonium > Limonium bicolor. The sequence goes on along the minus strand of CM041781.1, from coordinate 120,180,848 downwards.
CTTAATATAGTGCAATAATCTTAAATTGCATAGCACTAAGGCTCTTAAATGACATGGCTCTTAGGCCCTTAAATGACTTAAACTTAAACACTGAATTTCCCACATATAAAAGCTTTCAACCTGCAAATACACCCATCAATCTCATAGTAGTTATAATGCCCTTAAAATCCATCTTAAACTTATATTACTAACTCATTCCCATTGGCTCCTTAGTCACAAGTGCATAAGCTTGTTTAAGTTCTTTTTCTTAGGTTATATAACCCTATACATAATGTAAGCTCTAAGTCACATTAGTACCCACCTAAAACTCATCCCTTAAAACTTAAACCACCATTAGGTAAGCAATTTACCTTATTTTTCTCAAGCTTCTCTTACTTCCCTCCTTAGGTTTTCTTTATTGCAATTCGGCTAGGACTTTCATCCTCTTGCCAATGTTCTAATCCTAATCCAAATAATACAATGAGTACTAAGCAATATGCCTAAACTCATGGAATCCATTCTTAGGTTAAAATATGTGTTTTAAGGCATGAAAGTACATGTTTACCTTTGAATTTGGAATGACTTCCATAATGAAGCAAGGTAAGACCTCCTCAAGTCTTTGGAGAATAAAATCAGGCTAAAACAAGGCTCCCATGAGTGGTAATTTTCGGTCATCTAAGAAAAAGGATGGAAAGCTGATTTTTCTTTCACTTTCATTACCTTGGATGAATGGAGAACCAAAAGAGCTCTTCAAACTTGATTTTCCTCGATCAATGGAGTTTTCTCATGGCACCAAACTTGAGCTTTGAAAGATTTGAAAAGGTAGAAAGGTAGGTCTTGGTCTAACTAAGAATAATCTATGCTTATTTTTGGATTTGGAGCTAAAATGAAGGTTTGGTGAGCATTTGAAGATGGAGCATCCATGGAGGCAGCCCTCTCGGTTTTGGAGCAGGAGAGGAGAAGAAGAAACCGTGGAAGAAGAGAATGAATGAAGAGGAGGAGAGAAGGTAAGCTAAAGGTAAGATATTTTACTTTTAAAAGCAAATAGTAACTTCCTCTCATTTCCTCTTCTTTTCCTTTATTATTTGATTAAGTCTATGGTGACTCATCCCCCCTTACAAAAACAGCCACCTTTGTTTAATTGAAGATGGTCATTTGACCATTGACCAAACAAGAGAGTTTATTACTTAAATTGTTACTATTTGGGCATTATTCATAATTAGTGCACAAATTTGTGAAATTTTTGGTTTCCCATTTATTTAGACTTCCTAATGTGATACTAATTATCACACATTTATTAAGATGTAATCATAGGCATTTAGCCACTCAAAACCCATTTCTAAGACAACTTCTCAAAAAGGTGCTTTAAGGAGTCTTAAAGCACATTTTGTGTTTAAGCTTGTTTTTGAGCTTGGTTTTCTTTGGTAATTGATTTAAAATGTCCATTAGAATATTACTAAAGTCTTATAATGGTATTTGGGTGCTAATCAAAGTCACTCCAAGCTTAGAGCACATTTTTGCCCAAATTGCCCTTAAGGCATTTTCTTGTGTTTTCCTTTGTTTAAATTGTCTACCAATCTTTCTAAGGCATATTTTAGCCTTACTACATCATAATTTTATGTTTACTTAGAATACTTAGGTTTGGGGTATTTCAATCTACCCCCCTTAAAAGAACTTTGTCCCCAAAGTTCTCATGCATCTTATCTTATTAGAATACATGTCTTAACTCATTCCATAGATTGTATAGATCATACTTATGTATACCTAAACTCATTGTATCATTAGATCCGCCATATGCTTATACTTAAATATCACACAACATGCTTAAGCATGTATAGCACTCAAAATTCTCTTTGTTCCTTTTGATGATTAAAACATTCACACAATTTCCAACGTATTCTCCCATGTCACCGGTCCATAGAAAATGGCTCGTTCGTCCTCGTCACCATGGGCCAGAATACAAAACAACTCTGCTCTCCCCATGTCACCGGTCCGAAGACAAAGGCTCGTGCGTCCTTGACTTCATGGGCGAGACTCAGTAAAAAGGTAATCCTTATTACGAGGTCATGTGAGGAATAATTCCTCTAATTAAAAATACAATCAACTCCAATTTCATTTTATACTAAAGCCTCTATCCTCAGCGTGATTTAATTGTGACCACTGGTAGGGAGTTTCAGGAATCATCCAACCCTGATGTGATCAGCATCAGTGTTGAACTATCCTTCCACCCCAATTTATGTTCGGTTTCCCTTGATCCCTAGAAAATCAAGTTCCACCTCCCACGTCATTTTCAAACATCAAATAATTCACTCATTTCCAATTTTCTATCTTTTTAGTCTTTCTAATCGTAATCAATACATCTCCAAGGTGTGGACTCAGTCCATCAATCATTCCCAGTTCATCTCTTAGTACTTACCTCAAGGCTCTCATTACTACTAAATTATATATCAGTCTCATACCAACTCTCACCGTCTTATACCTCATAGCATTACTATTTCCTACCTCATACTCATATCAAATAATATCTCATAGTGTTATCTCATTCTTATCTCACATGTAGTTTCATACCGACCCATATCTCATATACTCCATATTTCTTAAGTCTCCTTAATCCTCTTCCTTAATTCTCTTAACTTGTACTCACACCGGAGTTAACAAGATAGGTACTTAATATGTATGGTATTCACATCTTCTGTGTGCAATAACCATGATTTATCTCAAAATGTTTATGTAAAACATATTCTCAAATTCTTTTGTGCTATGCACACCATAGTTTATGTACTCAGTACACAAACATACGCTAAGCGGTTTTCGCTCTACCCCCCTTAAAATGGATTACGCCCATGTAATCAACACCATATCATTCTTGAACATAGGTTCAAGATGTCTAATTCTCACCAAGCATTCTAGCTTCCATGTCATTTATCTCACTTATAATTCGATCAGAGGGTCATAACTATGCTAATGACTTAGTCTCTGTATCGGGGATTCTAAACGGTACTCATACCATATTCTTAACTTAGTTTGGTCTAACCTCAAAGGTACTGATCTGCTAGCTTCCGCTGCGCAACTCTGATAATCTTAGGCTCCGTTTGCCTTTCTTATCCTTATATAGTATTGTATATTCTTCTCATGCATGCTTATGTCTGTGTACTAAAGGTCTTTCACTGGACACGTGTTATCTTTATATATACATGGCCTTGATGAGTTGTAGCTTGTCTATCCAGTCTCCCTGGAGATCTAATGTTTGTATTCTTAGTGTTTTCTCAAGTGTCTAAATCGTTCTTTCCATCTGACCTTTGGTCTGAGGATCATCCTTAATCTGAAACTACTGTTTAGTGCTTATTGCGCTTTACAGTTTAATCTCTTACATCTTAAGACATATCCAATGTCTGTACTTAACAATTCGTGCTATTCGTACTTCATAGTCCTTAATTATTTGTTCCTTGATTCATTTGTGTTGTTGGTTCAACTGAATTCTTCTCTTCGACTGTTTGCGGTAGTAGTTGCTCTTGTCTGATCTTGCGTCGTTGTCCGTGGTACGGAGTCGACTACTTCCCGTGTTTCTTACACCAGTCGTCTACATGCATGGGGTACCTTACTGGTACATTACCACTTACCCGACTAACTCATAAATGAGTCCGTCAGGCCTGCAAGCCCCTGTGGGGTGCAGTTGTCCCACGTCTCATTTTAGTAAACTCGTAGTGTCCGTCACACGTTTAGCTATTGCTAATTATGAAGTATTCTGTTTTCGATCTCCTCTTTCATCGTTCCATAATAACACTTATCGTTCTTCTTGAATTTAATCAAGGGAAATCCATTTACTACGTTGTTGGGTATTGTATGCTCTAGTTCTTTCTGTATCTCGTACTGATTCTGTCTCTTAGTAACTGAGGTCTCTTTCCATAGAGCCTCTTATCTTGTTTCTCATATTTGGTCTACTAGGAATGCACTTCCAGTTCCTTAAGGAATGGGTAGTGTGCTTCTCGTGAAATCTTACCTAACCAGGTCCAGACTACTGGCATCAATGCACAGTTCGTCTACCATCTTATTCCCTTACTTATATCGGTCTTAGTTCATAAATCTAATTGCCTTAGTGTCAATATTTGACGGCTCATACATAACGGTCGCTTTACCGCGCACCATGACTTAATCCACTTATATAGGTATTGTACTCACGACCACTACTACCGTGGTAGGTGGTCCTTACCATGTTTCCCATTGATGGTGCAATTACTTATTCTAACATCTTATTTTATATTCAATCCCTTCTTGGTGTAAACACACTGGGAGTTCTCTAATTCCGGTGTTTGGCAGTTGTCATACCGTGCTGTAAAATGGTTATCTCTTAATACGAAGGTGTTCTGCTTCAATCTCAGGTTCATAAGTAGGCTAATTTTTTTTCTCACATTCTTTCATCCTTTATGATGTTATTTACCATGTAATTTTACCGGTTACTGAAGAAGTCATCCGTTTATTCACAAGCTCTTCTGAGCATTGGTCACTTGACATGCCATTCTGTGCACTCACCATGTTTATCTCTGACGATTACTGATTCTTAAATCCTGGGTGTTTGATATGAGGTCTGACTCTGCAGCCTTCCTTATTACTCAAGTGTATCTGGTATGTTGTAAGGTAATCTCAAGGTTTACGGTTTCCATTTTCTAACAAAATCGTATTATCTCTAATAAGTGAAGGCCCTTTTTGAGGGGTCTATTCCCACTCATGGCCTCACAACAAGGAGAGGTATCTCCACCCTAAAAGGAATGGCTCATTCACCGCCCTATCCTTAGCATTATCCCTTTATTCTTATTGGTGCCCTTTCCTGGCAATTCTTATACAATCTAAATTATAGGTTTGGTAACCGTTCACATCTACGAATTGTAGTTCGTTCATAGCTGAAATAAGCTTCCTTACAACTTACTGCGCCTCGGGCTCTGATGTGGTTAACATCCTTAGCTCGTAGGCTCTTAGTGCTTACTATCATTGGGTGAGAGCTGGTGCTTGGTTCATTCCTTGTGCTCTTACTCATCTGTAGGTTATCCTCATAAGATTCTAGCTCTTTGAATTATCTCAACCGTTAGGTTACATGTTAAATGTAGTACCAGGTTTCATGGTAAGTTGCTGCATCCTCCTTTCTACTCTGGAAGTTTGTTAGATGATCTAAGGTTACTTAGTGTCTTTGACAATACCATTGTTTTATTAGATATATGTCTTTTAGCAATCAAGGCTATGTTCATATTAGGCGTTTTCCTTACGGTGTCCAAGTTGGATATCATCCTGTCATCCTATGCTTCCATCTCAACGCTTCGTTCAACTTCCGTTGGCTATGCCACCCGTTGATGATCAATCATACTTGGGTGTTAATGAGTTAGACAAACAGTATTAACTGTCATTCATCAGTTTGTTCGGCTCGACTATGCCCGCTCTGTGGGGGTAGTCCTCTGAGCTTTCCTTTTCCAGGGTTGTACGTCTTTAATCCTTAGTAGGTTATAGCTTACGTTCATTTCTTTTATCCTTGTTTCCTGGGTTTTCCAACATCTTCAATGAAGAATGTTTATTACTGATATTCTTAGTGATCATTCTGGGTGTCTTATCTCGTTCCTGTTGGAAGACGTTGTGTCAACAGTCTCCATTGCATCTTGTAATACATTCCTTGTATGTTATTGCTTACATAGCGTTTTTGCTCGGATTACTGAGCGATCTCTTATGTTTTCCTCTCGGGGTTCGGGATTGATGTTCTTACCGCACTGTCGGTTGTTGTTGTAGTAGGTTGTACCGTTGCTAATATTTATATCGTTAGCATTCTGTCCGGGTTCAGCTCCCTGCTGACTGGTATATCCACTCATCTCATTATGGTCAGGCCGTCAGGCCCTTCCAAGGTCTCATTCTCCCGTTCTTATGGATGAACAATCCAGTATTACTACAACTGTAGTGTTCTCCTATCTCGCCATGATGGCTTTTCGTGTAGCTTAACCGTGGTAGCACTTGCTATGGCAAGTGCGCCATGCAAGATGAGCTACCGGTGTCGAGCGCGTTGGTAGGGGTACTTCCACTTAATTTCCATGTCTTTGGTAGTCCTCGGGACTCCATTGACGTTCTCTTATTTAGGATAACTAGCCATCCGGCAGTTTCCTTGTTGTCTTGACAGTACTGTCTTATATCCGGGTGTTCCTCTTTCTGAGGGAACCCCTTGTTATTTTCTTACATCTTAATCCGTGCTCCCGTTTCCACACATTTTGTCGTGGTTACTAAGTAATGATCCTCCTTTAGGCACTACATCGTAGTCCTATTCTGGTGTACAGTTGTATGAGTTTCTACCGTCGTCTGCGTTATGTCGGCCAGGTTTGCAACCTTCTTCATTGTATAGGGTTTGGAGTTCCCATTCTTAACTGGACTTTCCAGTATCTTATCCCTTAAGCTTCATATTATCCCATTGCTATGCTCATTCGGACCACTGTCCGGTACTCATGTCTCTTATCATTTCCTTATGCATTGCACTCGTAGTGCTTTTCTTACCATTGGTATGGCGGGTTATTTCGACAGCGTAGCATGTCGACCCATGTTGCCTGTAATTCCGTTCTCTTACTGGTAAAATTCCATTGGTAGCGTCTGCTTCCCTGTTGCGCTCCAATTAAAACGTTCAAGTTCTCATAAACTGTTGTACAACGAGATACTTTTCGTATAGCTTAACGTTATCTAACTGCCAGATCGGGTTTCCCCAAGTAAGAGAAGGCTTTCTTCTCTCTGGCGTTTGTTCCCCATAATTCAAGCAAGGGATGTGGAGGGCGGGCTTAGGTACTATGGATATCCGGTAAACACCGGGAAGTCCTAGCTAACGCACCTCTCACTCTAACACTCAACCATTAACCCATAACTGAAACTCAACCTCAGTATTCTCCTAAGTTCGGTAATTCTTGTCTTCAGAGCGTAACTACGCTCTGATACCACTTTTTGTAACACCCCATCTCAATCCAAATGTGGTTTCGCAACTTAACAACATATATATAAATGTCACAGCAGAATTCAATACACTCCAGGACCTTGCCACGGTCTGACTGACAGAATATACCGAACATTAGTGCATACAAATCTTAACCAAATACATATCCTGCTTATAATCCCCTCACATCCTATACATCCTACTAACTCAAATTGCCATACGAGTGTACATGCACAACTCGTAGGCCACACTTAACCCATGACGCTTGTACCCCATCTTACTCTCGTGACGACCGCCTCCTGACGTCCACCTGTGTAGTAAAAACAGCCCCCAAAGGGGGTCAGCACGAATGCTGGTACGATCCTCTCATGGCCCCCAAGCTAACGTGGCTACGACGACTAATTGTCGATAGCATGGAGGTTGATTAGATGCACAACATAATAGAAAGTGCAATAAACAACAATCCAAATATGAACAATCAAAGTTCAATCACAATGAACGACTTAAATGTGTTCCCTTAATTAGAGAGTCAATTATTTCACTCCTTAAGTTACGTTTCCTCTTAATCTTAGTCCATCCTTATCTTACCTCAATCTTAGTCTTATCTTAGTCTTAGAAAACAACCATCCTTTAAAAGGTATGGATGTAGCTTATCTCAGTCTTATAATACAAACCATCCTTTAAATAGGAATGGGTGCAACTTATCTTAACCTTATCTTATATATGCCAACCGTTCTCTCATTAGAACTGGTTAGCCCTTAGTTCGTTGTTTATTTTCGTAGAGCTTGGTTAACCCTAGCCAGCAGCAGGACACTTACCGGCAATAAACAACATTCTTAAATTGTTGGGGATGTAGGCTAGATCCCCCCACGCCATCTTAATGCCTCCTACCTTGGACTGGATGTCCAACGTAGCTGAGCCGGCAACCGATCCTAGGCTACAAGTCCGAAGACAAGTCCTTAAGCGGAAGTCGAATCTGCTTTAGATACCGACCCCCTTTCCTTAGCATGCATGACCGGAGTCAGTCCCAGGTTCCTCACTCCCCCCAACTACCAGTTAGTAGAAGTCTTAAGACAATGTTTGTTGGTTAAACCTCTTTCGGTTTTTAACAAACTAATATTAGGGAGTGTTCCTTAGTCTCACACAATTCCTTACTAAACGTTAGTTAGTAGGTTCACACGGTAAGTTGTGTAAGTTTTCAAACATCACACAACAATACAATAAACATAATGTTCAGATTTGCATGCTTTATCTTGTTTAGTGAGCACACAAAAACAAATAGCACACAAGCCGAGGGACACCTCGTTAGCAAGCAGATCACAAGAAGAACTGTACCGTTCACCGTTGGTCGTTTGGTTGCTTACTCTCCTCCGGAGTTCCACTTACTCAAACCCTAAAACATTAATCGAATCGGGTGGTTAATCTCTTAACTTAACTCAACTTATTTAACTTACTTAACCCATAATGATTCCCCACCTAACACCTCTTAAGTTTTACAACTTATTCTTACAACTTAACCTCAAACTTTTAAGTTTGTACATAACTTAATCCCTTAGGTTTTTATACCTCTAATCATGAATGCCCTCTTAATGGGGTACCATTAATACCACTAAACTCTCTTAGGGTTTCTTTCTTTTTTTTTTAAGTCTTAAGGGTCGACCGACCCACCGACCGACCCAACCCCTGGGTCGGTCCGTTCCAGTAATTTTCTGGTTCGAACAATTCTCTTAGACCGACCCACGACCGACCCAACCTTATGGGTCGGTCCATCTCAGAAATTTTTCCGTCGTTTGAAAACTACCTGTCCGACCCAGAGCTAGACCGACTGACCCAAACCCTCTGGGTCGGTCCATTAGAGAACCCATTTCCTACGTTAAATTTTGCCTGACTGACCCAAAGCTAAGCCGCCCGACCTCAAAACCCTCTGAGTCGGTCCAGTCCAGAGACATTCTGGCTGGCTTAACATGGTCCGACCGACCCAAAACTAGGTCGGACCCTGGGTCGGTCCACTACAGATTTTTCTCTTAAATTGTTCTTCCAATTCCAAACTCTTCCACAAGTGTCCCTCATATGTCCTAATGCCATTTATGCACTTAAACTCACCTTCAAACATCCTCTAAACTCATGGATCAACTCACCTCTAAATTCCTTGATCATCATTCAAGTTCTTACTAAACTCTTAACACTTATAACTTAATTCCTTACATTTCCAACATGTAAACTTTGTCTAAAACTTCAACTAACCAAAGTGTTTCTTCACAACCATCTTCGCTACTCCTCAAGAATCATCATGCACAACCCATTTGCTTTACTCACACTTCTCAAAGCTATATATAATCTAGCACATGCTTACATCCTTACAAGTCATTATACCTTATTTTTCCTTCAAACTTCGTACAGGTTTCCTAGCTTCCATCACCATGGTTTTGGTGCCTTCAATTCACCATTGGATCCCCTAGTCCCTCTCAGACATCTACATCTCTTTTACTCAACTTACCCACCATTCTCATACTCTTACACTCTTATACATTCCTAGTCTTTTTCCTTGACGATTTACAACATTCCCCTTCAATCTTCACTCCCATCACCAATAAAACCATATCAATTTCACACTTATCAAATCACCCCACACTTAGCCTTTTGCTTGTCCCCAAGCAAAACTCTCAAGCATAAGTAAAACCGAGCTAATGGAACTCAACAGGAAAGGAAGAGCACAGAAGAAAGGAATTGCTAGCTTAACCATTAAAGGGGGCAATTGAAATTATTCAAAACAATTTATTCTTTCCAAAAACATGAAGTCACTCGAAGCTAACAAATGAGAAACGAAACCATAAGAGTCTTGCCTTTAACCTTGAGCCAATCCACCTTTTTCCTTCACAAACCATAGAAACGACAAGGGGCATGAAGTAAGATCATATTCCATCATACCTTTCAATGTCACATACTCTTGATCCATAAGAGAAATTAATCTGTACTTAGCTTAGCATTTACATAAATCTTTCAATTAAAGCGCTTTCAATTTCTTTCACCACAGACTTTTCTCTCCACCCATGTAGCGGCTTTGGGTCAACTATCCCAGATCACAAGGACCTTAGGTAGCTAGGTGATAAAGCACCCTAAAAGACTTAATAACCAAGTGGACGAGGCCTGATTTGGATCAGAATTAAAATTAGCATGCTTAGGATCAGCGGAGTACCTTGCCTTGTTATTTTCCAACCATTTCAATCCAGTTCATTCCAAGGCTCAAAGCTAAAAGCAAGGTTCAGATGGAGAATATTCTCGTTTGTTTTAGCATTTTCAAAACAAAGACTTCAATTCAGCAATTAAAAACTAGAAAAATTTCAAAATTTTGCACCCAAGATCAGCTAACCAACTAAACTTCCTCTATGGCTTCCTTCCAAGTTGAGCAACCACAACTTAATTTTAACAAATGCAAGAGAAAAGAGCTCAGAGACGCACAAAAAACAAGCGCCGAAGGAGCTTACCCCACCCATACTTAGAGTGAAGCAATGTCCTCATTGCGTATGTAACACCCCATCCAAAGCCTATCGTGGTTATCGCAATCTGAACACTTAATCGAATACGTCGCAGCGGAAATAAACAACACCTGGACCTTGCCACGGTCTGATCGATAGAATATACCGGCTTAAATACTTACAATACTTATCCAAAAACACTTACCCAACTTAAACATCAACATTCTCAATACCAAAACCAACCGAGTGCTAGTATCTTATACACAATCCCAAACTTACATCAGTTTAATATAAACAGTCGGGTGCACAGGCGCAACCCGAACTCAAAATAAAAGTCCCCACCTAAGTCTAACCGCTCCTACTCTCGTAGTGCGTCCTCATGGGCCTCTTACCTGCAAGTGTAAAAATAGCCCCCGAGGGGGTCAGCACGAATGCTGGTACACCCTCTCATGGCCCCCAAGCTAACGGGGCTACGACGACTAATTGTCGATAGCATGGAAATTGATTACATACACAAACATAATATGAAGTGCAATAACAATAACCACAGATGAACATACATAGTTCACAAACAATGAACGACTCAAGCGTTCCCTTACCAAGTGGGTTAGTAACCCCCTCCTTAGTCCTCATTTCCTTAATCTCAGTTCCTTACCTTACCTTAATCTTAATCTCAATCTCAATCTTAAACTTAATCTCAGTATACAAACCTTTCCTGGAAGGGATTGGTTGTAGCTTAATTCGAACCTGGGATTTAGGTGATCCCACCGCACCATCTTAATGCCACCTACTCTGGACGGGAGTCCAGCGTAGCTGAGCCGGCAACCGGCCCTAGGCTACAAGTCCGAAGACAAGTCCTTAAGCGGAGGGCGGATCTGATTCAGATACCGTCCCCCTTTTTCCTTAGCATGCATGACCGGAGATCGGTCCCGGGTTTCCTCACTCAAGTTCCAGTTAGTAGACACCTTAAACACCATGTGCTAGCTAAGCCTTATCGGGCATTAACCAACAACCATCTAACTTAACTCTTATTCTTAACTCAGTAAGTACTAATCTTGGTTAGTAACCATCTCAAATCTCGCGGGTTAGTGTAAACATAACACAATCACAACGAGAGCAATATAAACCGGTTGCATGCTTTATCTTGTTTTAGTCATAGCAATTAAACAGATAGCACACAAGCCGAGGGACACCTCGTTAGCAAGCAGGTCACAAGAAGGATTGTACCGTTCACCGTCGATCGTTGTTTGTTTAACCTTCTTCGGGGTCCCAATTCACAAACCTAAAACATTCATTCATTTTTAGGTTATTAGTTATTTGCACCTTACTTAACTCACTTAGTCCCTAAGGACTTCCATTCAATAACCTCTCGAGTCTTTATCACTTAGCTTACAAACTTAACTTTAAACATTAAAACTTATACTTAATCTTAACTTAATTCCTTAAGTTCTTAGGGTCCCAATCATTACTACCCTACCAAGGGTATACCTCTTTACCCATTACCATTCTTAGAATTTGAAATTTCTTTTTTTTTTTTTTAGGTTCGACCGGACTTGCCTAAGTCCGGTCCATTCCAGTACCCTTTTACCGTTGGAAAATTCACTCCGACCGGACTTACATGTCCGGTCCTATGTCCGGTCGATTCCAGAGACTTATTACCGTACAAAATTCATGCCCGACCGGACTTGACAAGTCCGGTCCCATGTCTGGTCCATTCCAGAAACATTTTCCCTCACAAAACACAAGCCCGACCGGACTTGTAAGTCCGGTCCCCAAGTCCGGTCGATTCCAGAAACATTTTCCGGTAGTGTAACAGAGCCCGACCGACCTTGCAAGTCCGGTCCTAAGGCCGGTCGGCTCTAAAAACTTGTTTCTAAATTCTTTCAACTCCAAACTTCTCCTCATATATTCTAATATGTTATAACCTCATTTGGGCACCTCAAATACACCTTAAGCCCTCCTTAAAATACCTTAAATCATCCACCAAGATCCACCTTAGCCATTATGCATTTTCCTTGTAATAATGCTAACACTTGTAATGTTTTCCTCTAGGTTTCTAGGTGGTGGTTCATACCTAATGTAACCACTATGCCAAATGTTTTCTTCACCACTATAACATCATCTCCCAAGCATCTCTCACTATCTAAAACTCTTTTAAACATTTACTTAAAGTTCCTTAACAAGTCTAAACTTCCATCATCATCACATTATTTCCTTCCTAGTTGTGCATCAACATTTGCCTAAGTCCTAAACACTCGAATACATTCTCTTGATTCCTAAATCTTCCATGGTGATACCTAAGTCATCATAAGTCATTAAAACACCTTAACTTCACCCTTTTTCATCAAGACAACCCATACAACATTCCTAGTACTTCCTTAGTCATTAAATTCCCTTAGGATATCTTAAACACTTAAACTCTCCTTTAAATTTTGCCATGGGTTCTCTAGTATATAGTACTTCCTAACACAAGGTTTTTCTCCCTCAAACAACCAATACCACACAAATTCTCATCACAGCACCTTAACACCCAATTTACACTAAAACTTCACCACATCATCATATAATGCTTAAACTTAAAATGCTTGGCACTTAGGCCCTTAAATGACAGTAATCTTAACCACTGAATTTCCACATATATATGCCTTCAACCTGCGAATACACTCAACAAGGCTCCCATTGAAATAAAATGCTTCTTGTACTTCACCTTTACATCCTTAAACTATCTCTTTTCTCATTTGCTCCTTAGTCACAAGTTCACAAGTATAGTCATTGTTTCTCCTAGGTTTTTATAGCACCTTCCCAATATAAACTCTACACAAACTCATCATATACCCACTCTCATTCCCTTAAACAACAAAACACCTTAAGGTAAGTAATTTACCTTGTTTTTCACAAGCTTAAAAGCTTTTCTCTTAGGTTTTCTTTGTTCAATCTCGGTCACCAATGTGATTCTCCTTGCCAATGTTCTAACCAATATCCAATGACTCCAATGAGTACTAGATAACACATTAACCCTAAGGAACAAACCCTAGGTTTAAAAATATGCTTTAAGGTATTAATGTGATTATTTTACCTTGGTTTTCTCAAGACAACTTGGGTATGAAGCAAGAAAGACCTCCTCTCTCCTTTGAAGAGTAGAAACAAGCTAGAACAAGGCATAAACATGGAGTCCCATGAGTATATATTTTCGGTCAAGTGAAGAAAATGGTGGAAACCTAGATTTTCTTACACTTTCTTTACCTTAAGAGAATGGAGATGCCAATGGAGTCTCCAAACTTGAATTTCCTCCTCTAATGGTGGTTTGACTTGGCACCAAAATGAAGCTCTTGAAGTTTTGAAAAGATAGAAAGGAGGAGCTTGAGCTAACTAAGAAGAATATGTATTTTGTTTTGGATTTGGAGCTTAAATGAGCAAGATGTGTGCAAGAGAAGGTGGAGCTAGCATGGAGAGGAGCTTCACGTTAATGGAGAAGAGAAAGAGAGCAAGAAATCGTGTGAGACAAGGAAGAAGAATGAAGAAGTGAGGAGAGAGGTAAGCAAAATGTGATATTTATCTTAAAAGGTGAATAGTACTTTATGCTTTATAACTTACTTATTTTGCTTTCTCTTTACTTAGCTAGATAAGTGTGGTGAGTCACACTTAAAAAACCGGCCCCCTTTAGTGAATGAGGGTAGTTTAGTCTTTGTTGACCAAATGTCTCACTTATATAGACTTATGTTATAAACTAGCTTAATTAATTCACTATTCATCAAAAACAAGGCACATTGTTGTGAAATTTTTGATTTCCCATTGATATAGGCCTCCAAATGTGATACTATATAGTACACATATTAATTAAAGAGTAATGATGGACATTTAGCCATTCAAAACTCATTTACAAGACAATTTTTCAAAAACGTGCTTTAAGACTCCTTAAAGCACATTTTGTGTTTTAACTTGTTTTCAAGCTTGGTTTTCTTGGTAATTGACTTAAAATGACCATTAGGATATTACTAAGGTCTTAGGACAATATTTGGGTACTCTCCCAAGTCTCTCCAAGCTTAGAGCACGTTTTTGTTAAAACTGCTCTTTTGGTGTTTCCTTATATTTTCTTTGATTAGAAATGTTTCTTAATGTTTCTAAGGCATTATTTAGCCTCCTTATATCTTAGTTTATCATTTAAACACCATATCTAAGTTTGGGGTATTTCAATCTACCCCCCTTAAAAGAACTTTGTCCTCAAAGTTCACACATGTGTTTAACCATTCACGGTACACAGTTCTCTTAATCTTAATACCACATCTTATATTCACATTCATACATCTCAAGACTCAAAGGTCAATCTCACATACAATACACAAGTATTATACATAACTCAAACTTACACCAAAGTGTAGCAACTTACACAAATCCACATCTTAAACAACCAAACAAACGACAAACATGATCGTTTCCTAACTCAAAAGCGAGGAAGCTCTACCCCCCTTAAAAAGGGGTACGCCCCGTACCCTATACAGACGATCTAGTCAGTAAATAAAGAAGGGTACTTCGCCCTCATCTTATCCTCTAATTCCCACGTGGCCTCTTCGACATCCTGGTTAGACCAGAGAACCTTCACCAGTCGCACTGACTTGTGGCGAGTGTCCCTAGTTTTTCTGTCCAAGATTCTCTGAGGAGTCTCCATGGATCTCATATTTGGTTCTAAAGTCAACCTCTCAGGTTCTAACACATGGGAGGGGTGGTGCATGTATTTCTTTAGCTGTGAAACATGAAAAACATCATGCACTTTACCCAGCTCAGCAGGTAAATTCAACCTGTAAGCAACCGGGCCCACCCGCTCCGTAATCTCATAAGGACCAACAAATTTCGGGCTTAGTTTGCCCTTCTGCCCAAACCTGAATACACCCTTCATCGGTGACACTCGCAGAAATACCCGGTCGCCCACTGCGAACTCCAGGTCCCGTCGTCGAACATCAGCATACGACTTCTGCCTATCTTGAGCAGCTTTCATGTTCTCTCTGATTTGCTGAACTTCAGCCTTAACTTGTTCTAAGTACTCTGGTCCTATAATGACCGTCTCACTCGACTCATCCCAGCAGAGCGGTGTACGACATGGTCTACCGTACAACGCTTGAAAAGGTGCCATCTTGATCGAAGCGTGATAGCTGTTGTTGTATGAAAACTCGATCAGATGCAATCGGTCAATCCAACTGCCCTGGAAGTCTAAGGCACATGCCTCAGCATGTCCTCGAGTGTCTGAATAGTACGCTCAGTCTGACCATCTGTCTGAGGATGAAACGCGGTACTCAGTTTGAGTTCTGTACCCAACGCTTCTCTGGTAGCTCTCAGTACCTCGAAAGGAATCTGGTATCTCTATCTGACACTATGGTCTTTGGGTGCCGTGATGCCTCATGATTTCTTTCTCAAATAACTCAGCTAATTTGGTCACCTTCCAAGTATCCTTCATCGGTATGAATCGGGCTACTTTGGTAAGGCGATCCACCACCACCCATATCATGTTGAGACCTCCCCTAGCAGGTGGAAGCCCAACTACGAAGTCCATGGAGATATCATGGAACTTCCACTCCGGAACTGGCATCGACTGTACCATTCCGCCCGGTCGTCTGTGCTCGAATTTCACCTTCTGGCATGTGAGACACCTCAAGACGAACTCGGTAACATCTGTCTTCATCCCCGACCACCAGAAGTATCTCTTCATGTCTTTATACATTTTAGAGGCTCCCGGATGGATGGAAACTGAAGAACAGTGTGATTCTCTAAGTATACGGTCTTTCAGATCCGTGTTACCTCGTGGTATGCATAATCGGCCCTTAAGTCTGATCAGGTCATCATCATGAAGTCTAAAGTCGTATTTCTGACTCTCAAAGGTACCATCTGTCAGCTTCTGTCTGACCTCTCTCATGTACTCATCAGTCCCCTGAGCCTCTCGCACCTCATCAACCAAGCTGGAGAAAGAAACTAGCGAATGGAGTGAGTGTGCTCGACGGCTCAGGGCATCTGCTACAACATTGGCCTTCCCTTCTTTGTATTGGAGGTCAATGTCATAGTCTTTCAGAAATTCTAACCATCTCCTCTGTCGAAGATTTAACTCCTTCTGAGTGAATATGTATTTCAAACTTTTGTGATCGGTGTAGATCGTGACACTAACCCCATATACGTAGTGGCGCCATATCTTCAAAGCGAAGACTACAGCTCCCAGCTCTAAATCATGTGTGGGGTAGTTCTCCTCATGTTTCTTCAACTGGCGTGAGGCATATGCCACCACCTTGCCATGTTGCATGAGCACGCAACCCAGCCCTCTGCCGGATGCATCACAATAAACCTCAAAGCCCTCTGTACCGTCTGGAATGGTCAGTACTGGTGCAGTGGTCAGTGAGTCCTTCAAGCGCTGAAATGATCTCTCACAGTCAACTGTCCACAGAAATGGTGCGTCTTTCTTCATCAGACTGGTCATCGGCTTCGCGACCTTGCTGAAATCTCTAACAAACCTCCTGTAGTAACCTGCCAGACCGAGAAAGCTCCGGATGTCGGTAACAGTCTTCGGCCTTGGCCAGGTACGTACGGCATCAATCTTTGCTGGATCCACTGCGATCCCAGCATCTGAGATGACATGACCTAGGAAAGAGACCTGGTCAAGCCAAAACTCACACTTGGAGAACTTAGCATATAGCTGGTTCTCCCTTAATATTTCTAACACCCTCCTCAAATGTTCCTCATGCTCAACCTTAGACTTTGAATATATCAGAATGTCATCAATAAAAACCACGACCGACTTGTCCAGCTGTTCCCGGAACAAGCGGTTCATCAGATCCATAAACTTCGCCGGTGCGTTCGACAAACCGAACGGCATCACTGTAAACTCATAGTGGCCGTATCGTGTCCGGAATGCCGTCTTCTCAATGTCTCCCTCCTTAATGGCTATCTGATGATACCCCGATCTGAGATCAATCTTGGAAAACACAGATGCTCCCTTCAACTGATCGAACAGATCGTCAATGCGGGGTAGTGGGTACTTATTCTTCACTGTCACTGCATTCAGCTCTCTGTAGTCGATGCAGAGGCGGAGACTACCATCCTTCTTCTTCACGAAGAGGACTGGCGCTCCCCATGGTGACACACTTGGTCTAACGAATCCTTTATCCAACAAATCTTTCAGTTGTTCTTTTAACTCAGTCATTTCTGCCGGAGCCATACGGTATGGTGCTTTGGCTATCGGTCCGGTACCAGGTAGCAGCTCAATGGTGAACTCTACCTCCCGAGTGGGTGGCATGCCGGGCAGTTCCCGTGGAAATAAGTCGGGGAACTCCGACACTACCGGTAAGTCGGGGTCAAACTCAGGGTCTCTCTCTATGTCCTGTACATAGCAGAGGTATACTTCTTCCTTTCTCCTTAATTCTCTATGCATTGCCATGGCGGTGATGATCTTAGTCGAAGGCTCTCTGGGCCTCTGGCGGTATGATATTGTTACCCCAGACGGACTCCTGAGCAGCAATCTATGCTCGGCGCAGAGGATACGTCCCTTGTGCCGCTCCAACCAGTTCATCCCGAAAATAACATCAAATCCTAGCTTACTGAACTCAATGAAACTGACTGGGAAGTCTTCCCCCTTAATGCTGATGGTGGCTCCTCGGTAATAACGAGTGCAACGAACCTTCTCCTTAGACGGGAGCGTAACCGTGAAGTCGGGTAGCTCCTCAGCGTCTAGCCCCAACCTGCTCGCAAATGATGCCGAGACAAAGGTATGCGAGGCCCCTGAGTCGAAGAGAACTGATGCCTCAATCCCATTGATCGGAAAGGTGCCGGTGAGGATAGTACCGATGGCGTCGGCCTGTGCCTCTGTAAGTATGCTTAGTGCACCTTCCGTACCGAGTCCATGACCTAATTGTGTTCACAAGCTCCATGAGTATTGATGGTATAACAAGAGTCGTAACAATTTATATGAACAACACTGTTATTTTATTCATGACCATCCTGTTTACAACATGTGCTTCAATCTTACATCTCATTCTTAATCTTATTCTAACATTACATGGCTAATATTGTCTAAAGGTTAGGTTTAATCTTCCTGGTCTCATATGCGTCGCATTGATTACTGCTGACGGTGCTGTATTCAGCTTGATTCTCTTAATCCCATGGTACAACATCCTTGATTCTCCTCCCAAAATTAATACATCACCTGACTTAAGTACTATCTTATCTGCACGGTCCGCACGCTTCTGCTCGCCGTATAAAAACTCCGCATCATCTCCAATGGACCAAGACACTACGGGTATCCCTCTTTCGAGAGACTCCGTTGTCTCGTCCTTATCCTGGTGTAGTCCCAGTTTCCCATCTTTTTCGTAGAAGTTTACAATGCAAATGTCTGGCTGGATGTCTGGAATCGGTTCAGCTTCCAACTGCTGAGCGATTTCCATGACTTGTGTAATGACTGGATGGAACTCTTCGGGTATTCCCGGTGGTGAGACTCCATCTTGCTCCCTTGTGGTTTGGTAATTCTTGGCATACGGATTCCAATCCTTGCCCAAGCTCATCATCTTTAATTTCATCTTTGCTCCCCCTGGGTACTCCGGTGTGTAAAAACCTCCCGGTCCCATTCCTAGTTGATTGCACCTCCTGATGATGGCTATTTGTGCTCCGGGTGTCAGGTATCCCCTTAATAAAATCATACCTGGGCGGATAACCTGACATTGTTCGGTTGGAAAGTCTATGATTTCGATGTCGGTGTGCTCCGGGTTAGATGTAGATGGTATAGGGTAGCAGATGTTGAATCTTCCTAAAGTGGTAGTAGGTTATGTCTTACTTAAGTTCTAATCTCATCTTATTCTTACTTAACTCATATATTCCACCAAACATGCATGATAATGCGGTAAGCAGGTAGTTTTATTACTAAATGGTTATAGTGGTACCTGGCCTCGATGAGGGCTCAGGCTCATCGTCCCGGTCCACCATGTGTAGAGTGGGCCCCGTCTTCTGGGTCGCCCGTGGGTTCTTGTCCGCCGGCTGCTGCACTTTCCTCTGACCGTCAGATCCAGCTCCCTGATCGGTCTTGCCCTTGCCCCTGGTGTCGGGCCTATAGGCTCTGCTAGCAGGGTTCCGGTAACACTCATATGCCCGGTGTCCGTACACTCCGCAGAAGTTGCACTCCACCTTGTTTCCCTTACAGTCGAGCCCGGGGTGGTCCTTGTGACACCATCTACAGATGAAGCGTCGCTGGTAGCCACCACCGGCTCCCCTCTCAGTCTCAGATCCCTTTGGCGCCTTAGAGCGCAGTGGTGTAGCTGCAATAGCATAGGTCAGCTTCAATGGCTCTTCCGAAGCCTTCTCCTTTTCCTCCTTCCCTTTCGGGTTCTGATTCTTCTGGGCCTGAGGCTGGTACTTTTGTTTCTTGTACCCTCCTTGCCCTTGACTCTCTGAGCTCTTCCCAGCACTCTTTCTCTTTGCATTCTCCTCGTCCCTCAGACGGAGGTAATCTCAACCTTAGCAGCGGCATGATAGCACTCCTGCAAGGTAGTGTAACTCGTCGGCCCCATGCCGTAGCGGAGTCGATGGCTAAGCCCGCCATAGAAGCGGTCCACCAAGATCTGGTCAGAATACCCTAGACCTGGCAGAAGACGGAGCAAGGCAGTGAACTCTGAGTAATACTCGTCCACTGTCATCTTGTCCGACTGCTTAAGCGCATCCAACTGCAAGCGCTTCTTCGTCTGGACATGGGCGGGGTAGTACTTTGCACGTAGCAAGGCGGTGTACTGCTCCCAGCCGAACTCTGGATTGGCCACATGCTCGGCCCTCACCAGCTTCCACCAATCGCCCGCCGCCCCCTTCAGGTAGAAGGCAGCTAAGCGCACCTTGATCCCAGCAGGGACATCAAGGGTCTCGAAGGCGGTCTCCAGCTCGGAGATGTACGCCTCAAGCTTGGCGGGATCGGTCTCCCCCTTAAAATGAGCGGGTCGAAGATCTGACAGACTCTTCACCCAGTTTGGTTCCCTAGGTTGTGGCGGTGGAGGTGGTGCACCCACACCAGGCTGATAGCCCATATGCCCTAAAGCGGCAGCTACGATCTCTGCGATCGTCTGCCCTCCAGGTATCCCTGGAATATCCTCACCCCGGCCGCGACCTCGGCCTCCTCTAGGGCGTCCTGCCATCTGAACAAGCATAACTTACTTGATTCGTACTCACCATTGTTTTGGTTAGTAAATTTATAACGTCCGTAGACGGTAAAGACAATCCACACTTATTAGTGGTCATCTGACTCTACTCACTCTAACTTCTCACACCCTTAACCCAACACTTATTCCTCAACTTATATCCTAACTCGGTGGTTACTTATGTCCGGTATTTCTTGATCAGAGCGTAACTACGCTCTGATACCACTTTTTGTAACACCCCATCCAAAGCCTATCGTGGTTATCGCAATCTGAACACTAATCGAATACGTCGCAGCGGAAATAAACAACACCTGGACCTTGCCACGGTCTGATCGATAGAATATACCGGCTTAAATACTTACAATACTTATCCAAAAACACTTACCCAACTTAAACATCAACATTCTCAATACCAAAACCAACCGAGTGCTAGTATCTTATACACAATCCCAAACTTACATCAGTTTAATATAAACAGTCGGGTGCACAGGCGCAACCCGAACTCAAAATAAAAGTCCCCACCTAAGTCTAACCGCTCCTACTCTCGTAGTGCGTCCTCATGGGCCTCTTACCTGCAAGTGTAAAAATAGCCCCCGAGGGGGTCAGCACGAATGCTGGTACACCCTCTCATGGCCCCCAAGCTAACGGGGCTACGACGACTAATTGTCGATAGCATGGAAATTGATTACATACACAAACATAATATGAAGTGCAATAACAATAACCACAGATGAACATACATAGTTCACAAACAATGAACGACTCAAGCGTTCCCTTACCAAGTGGGTTAGTAACCCCCTCCTTAGTCCTCATTTCCTTAATCTCAGTTCCTTACCTTACCTTAATCTTAATCTCAATCTCAATCTTAAACTTAATCTCAGTATACAAACCTTTCCTGGAAGGGATTGGTTGTAGCTTAATTCGAACCTGGGATTTAGGTGATCCCACCGCACCATCTTAATGCCACCTACTCTGGACGGGAGTCCAGCGTAGCTGAGCCGGCAACCGGCCCTAGGCTACAAGTCCGAAGACAAGTCCTTAAGCGGAGGGCGGATCTGATTCAGATACCGTCCCCCTTTTTCCTTAGCATGCATGACCGGAGATCGGTCCCGGGTTTCCTCACTCAAGTTCCAGTTAGTAGACACCTTAAACACCATGTGCTAGCTAAGCCTTATCGGGCATTAACCAACAACCATCTAACTTAACTCTTATTCTTAACTCAGTAAGTACTAATCTTGGTTAGTAACCATCTCAAATCTCGCGGGTTAGTGTAAACATAACACAATCACAACGAGAGCAATATAAACCGGTTGCATGCTTTATCTTGTTTTAGTCATAGCAATTAAACAGATAGCACACAAGCCGAGGGACACCTCGTTAGCAAGCAGGTCACAAGAAGGATTGTACCGTTCACCGTCGATCGTTGTTTGTTTACCCTTATTCGGTGTTCCCCAATTCACAAACCTAAACATTCATTCATTTTTAGGTTATTAGTTATTTGCACCTTACTTAACTCACTTAGTCCCTAAGGACTTCCATTCAATAACCTCTCGAGTCTTTATCACTTAGCTTACAAACTTAACTTTAAACATTAAAACTTATACTTAATCTTAACTTAATTCCTTAAGTTCTTAGGGTCCCAATCATTACTACCCTACCAAGGGTATACCTCTTTACCCATTACCATTCTTAGAATTTGAAATTTCTTTTTTTTTTTTTTTTTAGGTTCGACCGGACTTACCGACCGGACTTGCCTAAGTCCGGTCCATTCCAGTACCCTTTTACCGTTTGAAAATTCACTCTGACCGGACTTACATGTCCGGTCCTATGTCCGGTCGATTCCAGAGACTTATTACCGTACAAAATTCATGCCCGACCGGACTTGACAAGTCCGGTCCCATGTCCGGTCCATTCCAGAAACATTTTCCCTCACAAAACACAAGCCCGACCGGACTTGTAAGTCCGGTCCCCCAAGTCCGGTCGATTCCAGAAACATTTTCCGGTAGTGTAACAGAGCCCGACCGACCTTGCAAGTCCGGTCCTAAGGCCGGTCGGCTCTAAAAACTTGTTTCTAAATTCTCTTTCAACTCCAAACTTCTCCTCATATATTCTAATATGTTATAACCTCATTTGGGCACCTCAAATACACCTTAAGCCCTCCTTAAAATACCTTAAATCATCCACCAAGATCCACCTTAGCCATTATGCATTTTCCTTGTAATAATGCTAACACTTGTAATGTTTTCCTCTAGGTTTCTAGGTGGTGGTTCATACCTAATGTAACCACTATGCCAAATGTTTTCTTCACCACTATAACATCATCTCCCAAGCATCTCTCACTATCTAAAACTCTTTTAAACATTTACTTAAAGTTCCTTAACAAGTCTAAACTTCCATCATCATCACATTATTTCCTTTCTAGTTGTGCATCAACATTTTCCTAAGTCCTAAACACTCGAATACATTCTCTTGATTCCTAAATCTTCCATGGTGATACCTAAGTCATCATAAGTCATTAAAACACCTTAACTTCACCCTTTTTCATCAAGACAACCCATAGAACATTCCTAGTACTTCCTTAGTCATTAAATTCCCTTAGGATATCTTAAACACTTAAACTCTCCTTTAAATTTTGCCATGGGTTCTCTAGTATATAGTACTTCCTAACACAAGGTTTTTCTCCCTCAAACAACCAATACCACACAAATTCTCATCACAGCACCTTAACACCCAATTTACACTAAAACTTCACCACATCATCATATAATGCTTAAACTTAAAATGCTTGGCACTTAGGCCCTTAAATGACAGTAATCTTAACCACTGAATTTCCACATATATATGCCTTCAACCTGCGAATACACTCAACAAGGCTCCATTGAAATAAAATGCTTCTTGTACTTCACCTTTACATCCTTAAACTATCTCTTTTCTCATTTGCTCCTTATCACAAGTTCACAAGTATATCATTGTTTCTCCTAGGTTTTTATAGCACCTTCCCAATATAACTCTACACCCAACTCATCATATACCCACCTCTCATTCCCTTAAACAACAAAACACCTTAAGGTAAGTAATTTACCTTGTTTTCTCACAAGCTTAAAAGCTTTTCTTCTTAGGTTTTCTTTGTTCAATCTCGGTCACCAATGTGATTCTCCTTGCCAATGTTCTAACCAATATCCAATGACTCCAATGAGTACTAGATAACACATTAACCCTAAGGAACAAACCCTAGGTTTAAAAATATGCTTTAAGGTATTAATGTGATTATTTTACCTTGGTTTTCTCAAGACAACTTGGGTATGAAGCAAGAAAGACCTCCTCTCTCCTTTGAAGAGTAGAAACAAGCTAGAACAAGGCATAAACATGGAGTCCCATGAGTATATATTTTCGGTCAAGTGAAGAAAATGGTGGAAACCTAGATTTTCTTACACTTTCTTTACCTTAAGAGAATGGAGATGCCAATGGAGTCTCCAAACTTGAATTTCCTCCTCTAATGGTGGTTTGACTTGGCACCAAAATGAAGCTCTTGAAGTTTTGAAAAGATAGAAAGGAGGAGCTTGAGCTAACTAAGAAGAATATGTATTTTGTTTTGGATTTGGAGCTTAAATGAGCAAGATGTGTGCAAGAGAAGGTGGAGCTAGCATGGAGAGGAGCTTCACGTTAATGGAGAAGAGAAAGAAGCAAGAAATCGTGTGAGACAAGGAAGAATGAAGAAGTGAGGAGAGAGGTAAGCAAAATGTGATATTTATCTTAAAAGGTGAATAGTACTTTATGCTTTATAACTTACTTATTTTGCTTTCTCTTTACTTAGCTAGATAAGTGTGGTGAGTCACACTTAAAAAAACCCGGCCCCTTTAGTGAATGAGGGTAGTTTAGTCTTTGTTGACCAAATGTCTCACTTATATAGACTTATGTTATAAACTAGCTTAATTAATTCACTATTCATCAAAAACAAGGCACATTGTTGTGAAATTTTTGATTTCCCCTTGATATAGGCCTCCAAATGTGATACTATATAGTACACATATTAATTAAAGAGTAATGATGGACATTTAGCCATTCAAAACTCATTTACAAGACAATTTTTCAAAAACGTGCTTTAAGACTCCTTAAAGCACATTTTGTGTTTTAACTTGTTTTCAAGCTTGGTTTTCTTTGGTAATTGACTTAAAATGACCATTAGGATATTACTAAGGTCTTAGGACAATATTTGGGTACTCTCCCAAGTCTCTCCAAGCTTAGAGCACGTTTTTGTTAAAACTGCTCTTTTGGTGTTTCCTTATATTTTCTTTGATTAGAAATGTTTCTTAATGTTTCTAAGGCATTATTTAGCCTCCTTATATCTTAGTTTATCATTTAAACACCATATCTAAGTTTGGGGTATTTCAGCGTAGGAAGAATTAACATTGTGCAAGCAATCCAACAGGGAAACAAAATCACACACAGCAGTTCAGAGGGGAGCGTGTAAAACATAAAAGAGTAGAAAAGTAAAGAATACTCCCCAGAGTCCGCTCAGGGTGTGCAGCAAGGCCAACCCCACACTTGAGTTCAGCTAAGAAACAAAGTAAGCAAGCTGAGAAATATAATCGGCAAAGCCAGGAGAACTCAAGTGGAACCAGACAAAACCATCAGTAGAAAAATAAGAGCCAAGGCTCTTGCAATAAGCATAACATCAGTGAACACACCACAAACTTAAAAGAAAAGAGCAAAATAAACACCTAAACTAAGAAAGGGAAAAGAGATACAAACCGGTGGGTTGCCTCCCACCAAGCTGCCCGGAGTTAGAGTCTCTGGCTAGACTTTCACTTCGTCATCCCGGGTCAAAAATAAAAGTTGACAATAGCGTCAACGAGAGAAAGAAGTGGACAACAATCAGTAGTAAACCACCTGGATCAAAACAAAATGTTACCTCGAAAGATAAAGGATAAAAAAAATACTCCACAAAACCTGGTGTTTGAGAAAGTATTGACAGTAACGGATCTCAAGCAGAAGACCAGGTGATGATTGTTGTTTTTCCTCAAATTGAAGGATGTAAACATCCTCCTTCTGTGGGTGAGGCTCAAAGAACCGTGGTAATGGCAAAGTGGTGGTGGCTCGCCCCTTTCAAATTTAAGGATGTCAACATCCTTTTCGTTTAGGACCAAGGGTGGTGAGGGAGGGTGACTTGATATTTCAACATGTTGCTCCACTACATTGTTCAAGATTGAATCCTGCTGTCGAAGAGTGATTTTGTGTAGGTAGTCTGGTTGATCCTCTAACCACAATTGATATTGTACTTCGAGACAGTCATCGAACTCGTGAGGTCCCCCACAATTTGAGCAATATATATCCTGTGAATAGGATGATTCGTGTTCGAATTGCTCCTCAATTCGCCTCATTTCTTCAATTTCGGGGCAATCTTCGAACTCATGATTTCCCCCACATTGCGAGCAACACAAATCAGAGGAAAACAGATCAAAAGAACCAGAAGACTCTTGCTCCACTACCCAAACATGAGTCTGTTCCATAGACTGCTCCATCCTTTTGTTGGCTAACTGTCTATAAAGTTCAGATGTCTTATCGTACGATCTTTTCAGTTCAACCAACAACTTGTACAACTCACTTGCCATTGCTTCATTCATCGATTCCCATGTTTTCCATTGCTAGAAATAACTAAGAACAATAAAGTAATAATAAAAATAGAACAAAACAAAAATACTTTAAACCAGGAATATAATAAAATAGAATAGAATTAAAAAAACAAAGAACAAAATAAACTAAAGATAAAATAGAGTAGATGAAAATAAAGATAAAACAAAATAAAATAACTAAAATTAATTAAATAAAAACAAAACAAGGTAAACTATCAAAGGAAATAATAACAAAATAAACTGAGCATGAAATAGCATAAAATTAAAGAAAACAGCTAAAACAAAATTTGATAAAATAAATTAAATATAAACAAAAGTAAGAAACACAAGTAAAATTAGAACTAAGATAAAAATAAGAAAGAAATAAACTATATAAAAAACAAAATAACTAAAACAAAAAAGTAAATAAATTCAAAATATAAACAAAACAAAAATTTAAATTATAACAAGAAAAAAGTAAATTACCAAAAAAAGTTATATTGCTAAAAACAAAATAAACTAAAGGTAAATAACGAAATAACTAAAAATAAAATAAAACTAAGAGATAACAAAAACAAATAGAAATAAAACAAAGCAAAAAAAAAAATAGATGACCACCAAAGTTAAGACTAGACAAATGTCAAGTCCCCGGCAACGGCGCCAATTTGCAAACAAGAAATTTGACCTACTAAAAGCTAAGAAATAAACCTAGAAATTAATAAATCAAAAAGTCTTCGGGTTGCAAATAATCCCGGTCACTGCAGTATAGAAAACGTAGCAACCAGGTATCGAATCCGCGGGACTTGAAGAAAGTAAGTCTAGTCCTAAGAAAACTGGAAATTCAGAGGGTTGTTCTTGTTTTGGGAATCAAATAAGAAAGAAGAAAATAAATTGAAATAAAACTGATAAAGTTATATGGATGAGTGGAACTCCGGGTTCAAGTTATTTTTTCACTAGTCGGATTATGCGAACTTCTACAAATCGATAAGAGATATGGATTGGCTAATTCTTTAATATCTTTCCAGAATTAAATCATAATCTCCGAAAAGCTCATCTAGTAGAACACACAAGGTCTAATCCAGAACCTAGCGAAACACACATAGATGGATGAAGCTTAAAGAATTACGACGCACCTGAGGGAAAATATAATCAATCCGATCTAATTTTCCACAGGCTAACAGATTAATTTGACCTTCTTGTTAATCACCGATCTGATCATAACAAGATTCGTAAGGCTTTTTAAGAAATTCGCGAGATTAATTAAAAAGCACAACATTTGCATTAATCTGAAACAATCCGAAAATAAAATCTCAAATCATAATTGTAGATGTACATGTAAAATGAACTAGCTACAAATAACCAGCACCCGGAGCAAATCCTTCCTAGCCTAGCATTTTACAAAGAGAGTATAGAGAGATAGAGAATTAATCTGGTGTAGAAGATTCCTCCGTTTGTCTCGCTATCCAGATCTGCAATTTACTAGGCTGGAGGTTGAAGATGATGGTGGAGGAGAAGAACTCTCGCGGCTGCTTGCGTTCTTCTCGGCGTGAGAAAAAGAAATAAAAACTAAACCTAAAGCTAAAAATAGAACTGAAGTGATGTTGTGTGGATGAATGGATCTCTCCAAAGTCTTCCATATTTATAAGTCTAATTGAAGACTCTTTGTTTGCTCCTTGATGACTCATTTTAATTTCCTTCGGTTTCGCGAAGTAAATGGAGGCCCTTCAGTTGATTCAGAATTTAAGTAACTCTTTTCAATTTACTTCCGTCATCAATAAGTTATGGAAAACTCTAGAGTTACTATCTTCAACTAACTCCCTTCATCAATAACCTTTGGAGTTACTTTCTTTTATGTTTCCAATCTTCCCCTTCTTCTTCTCAATCCTTTCACGGCAGTCTCGTAAATATATATATAAATATATCACACCGGACACAACTTTGACAGGGTCCAAATTCTTCGTATGAGCTCCGATTTGTTCCCCGTTTGCGGCGTTAGAAAGCTAGTGAGGAGAAATATGCATTTTCACCATCATTTTCTGCTTTAAACATATAAATTGGCATCAGTTCTTGCCCAAAGTAAGAGTCATGAAAAGCATAGGATAAGTGTGAAAAAGCACATAAAAAGGTTGCATAAATAAGAATTTAGCACCAATAAAACCATATCAATTTCACACTTATCAACAGGTTTCCTAGCTTCCATCACCATGGTTTTGGTGCCTTCAATTCACCATTGGATCCCCTAGTCCCTCTCAGACATCTACATCTCTTTTACTCAACTTACCCACCATTCTCATACTCTTACACTCTTATACATTCCTAGTCTTTTTCCTTGACGATTTACAACATTCCCCTTCAATCTTCACTCCCATCACCTAAGTCCACTCATTACCATCTACTAAAACCTTATTTCCTCACCTCTAGCATCCTCTTCACTTATTCAAGCTTCCCAAAATTCTTATTGTTATATTCCCTAGCTCATACCCAAATCATTTTAAAGCATTATACACCTTCTCCTCCAAATTTTTGCACAAGTCTTATCATTCCTCATACCATGAGTTTGGTGTCTTCAATACACCCACCAATCCTCTAATTCTTCCTAGACAACTCTAGGTCATTCTCATCCTCAAGAACTCCTTAGTTAACTCATTTCCACTCAAAATCCTTTTAATGATCCCAAGTAAACCCTAGGTCATATTAACTCATAACCATCACTTAAACGCTTTGTTTTCTACTCAAATTTCGCCATAGCTCCTCTAGTATATTATCATGCCCATAAGCATTGTTTTTCACATTCAATCATCTCACACACATCAAATCCTTTCTCATCATACTTTCTCACCCAAATCAACTTATTCACAACAAACTTAATATAGTGCAATAATCTTAAATTGCATAGCACTAAGGCTCTTAAATGACATGGCTCTTAGGCCCTTAAATGACTTAAACTTAAACACTGAATTTCCCACATATAAAAGCTTTCAACCTGCAAATACACCCATCAATCTCATAGTAGTTATAATGCTCTTAAAATCCATCTTAAACTTATATTACTAACTCATTCCCATTGGCTCCTTAGTCACAAGTGCATAAGCTTGTTTAAGCTCTTTTTCTTAGGTTATATAACCCTTTACATAATGTAAGCTCTAAGTCACATTAGTACCCACCTAAAACTCATCCCTTAAAACTTAAACCACCATTAGGTAAGCAATTTACCTTATTTTTCTCAAGCTTCTCTTACTTCCCTCCTTAGGTTTTCTTGATTGCAATTCGGCTAGGACTTCCATCCTCTTGCCAATGTTCTAATCCACATCCAAATAATACAATGAGTACTAAGCAATATGCCTAAACTCATGGAATCCATTCTTAGGTTAAAATATGTGTTTTAAGGCATGAAAGTGCATGTTTACCTTTGAATATGGAATGATTTCCATAATGAAGCAAGGTAAGACCTCCTCAAGTCTTTGGAGAATAAAATCAGGCTAAAACAAGGCATAAAACAAGGCCCCCATGAGTTGTAATTTTCGGCCATCTAAGAAAAAGGATGGAAAGTTGATGTTTCTTTCACTTTCATTACCTTGGATGAATGGAGAACCAAAAGAGCTCTTCAAACTTGATTTTCCTCCATCAATAGAGTTTTCTCATGGCACCAAACTTGAGTTTTGAAAGATTTGAAAAGGTAGAAAGGTAGGTCTTGGACTAACTAAGAATAATCTATGCTTATTTTTTAATGTGGAGCTAAAATGAAGGTTTGGTGAGTATTTGAAGATGGAGCATCCATGGAGGCAGCCCTCTCGGTTTTGGAGCAGGAGAGGAGAAGAAGAAACCGTGGAAGAAGAGAATGAATGAAGAGGAGGAGAGAAGGTAAGCGAAAGGTAAAGTATTTACTTTTAAAAGCAAATAGTAACTTCCTCTCATTTCTCTTTTCTCTTTTCCTTTCATTCTTCTTTGATTGATTTCATTTTCGTTCTTTTCTATGTCTATGGATCACCCCCCCCCCCCCCCCCCCCTTACAAAACCGGCCACCTTTGGTCAATTGAAGATGGTCATTTGACCATTGACCAAACAAGAGAGTTTATTACTTAAATTGTTACTATTTGGGCACTATTCATAATTAGTGCACAAATTTGTGAAATTTTTGGTTTCCCATTTATTTAGACTTCTTAATGTGATACTAATTAGCACACATGTTGATTAAGATGTAATCGTAGGCATTTAGCCACTCAAAACCCATTTCTGAGACAATTTCTCAAAAAGGTGCTTTAAGGAGTCTTAAAGCACATTTTGTGTTTAAGCTTGTTTTTGAGCTTGGTTTTCTTTGGTAATTGATTTAAAATGTCCATTAGCATATTACTAAAGTTTTATAATGGTATTTGGGTGCTAATCAAAGTCACTCCAAGCTTAGAGCACATTTTTGCCCAAATTGCCCTTAAGGCATTTTCTTGTGTTTTCTTTGGTTTAAATTGTCTACCAATCTTTCTAAGGCATATTTTAGCCTTACTACATTATAATTTTTTGTTTACTTAGCATACTTAGGTTTGGGGTATTTCAGTGGGTGACTAACGGCATTGTATCACCCACCGTTGTGTAAGTATGTATCCGCTGCGAAGGTATGCAAGTACGAGGTAATTGGAGGGTAAGGACAGTATTAGCGGTAGGGGTGTTACAGGAACAATTTATTTTCCAAATCGTTCTTAGAGCACAAAAATGCACTTTTCAGGTACCGAAAAAACGTGTTTTACACCTTTAACTTGTAGAATTGAATAACCACGAGTTGATATTGTGAAAAGGTCCAAAGTTAAATATAATAATCAGGGGATAACAAGGGTGACTCACCCTCCCTATACCTGCCGATTTTGGCTACGAAAAGACATGATTTTCATGTCTTTAAATCATTTTTTATCTTATATCACCTCTTTTGTCAAACTTGTTGGTATTCAAAAGTCATGGCCGGCTGATCCTTGTCCCATGACCTCAGTTTTCAACCCATCATCCCACAAATTAAGGCTTGGACTTTGTTGCCACCCCTTTTTGACTAAAATGAATTATCTCTTCTAACTTTGACAAGTAGCAAGACTTGTCTCTTTTTCCTCCTTCTAAGTGCCAATTCAGTTCCTTTCTCCTTCCCTTACTCACGCCATTATCCTCTCCTTCCAGGCTTGGTAAGTTCCATTGGTAAGAGCTCTCATTTCCTAAGTAAATCTAGTTATATATTTATGCCATTTTCAAGCTATTTTCGGTTCCTAGCACCATGGGAGTTCTTCTAATTCATTCTATTGATCTAGATCAACCCCAATCACCATTCAAGATAAGAATTTCGTGGCTAATCAAAGGAAACACCTAAGAAAGGTTCTTGATGGCTTAAGGTAAGAAAAATACCCTAAACTCCATTTTCTTCCAAGACAAGTCCATGGCCGATTTTACTCTTGTTTCTTCCCTTCATTAACTTCAACTTCTTCATGGTTTAACAAGGTGTTCATCAAACCTCAATCTAGGCGTGAGCTTATACCATTTTTCCAAAGGTAAATCTTTGATTTCAAGGTTTACAAGAGTTATTTCTAAGTTATAAGCTTAGATCTCTTCAAGAGCTAATTCATTCCTCTTCTCCTTGTCAAGGCCGAAAATATAAGTGTTCTTGAACACCACTTTGAAACATCAAGGTAAATCCTAATCTTTATTACAAATCTTATATATAATACCTAAGTAAATTTCTTAAGGTTTAGTTAGAAATTCAAGGTTTAACATAAGGTATCCTTGTTCTAATATTCAAGGCACCTACAAGGAGTATAGATCAAGGTTGTGTGACCCAAGATCCAAGGAGAAACCAAGGGAAAAATCATTTCACAAGAGGGTAAGTAATTTATCTAAGTATATATATGTAGATCTATGGTTTAAACTATGTTTTATAACATTAAACCATTAATCACCCTTTTATTAAATTAAAGCCGAAATCATTAAGGTCTTAAATATGTGTTGTGATTAATTAAATATGGAGTTAAGGTTTAAGAATTGATTTAAGGAATTTTAAGTTAATTATTTGCTTATAAAAATTATTGCCGAAAATATAAACTCCAATTTGGTATATTATAGCTTAATACTATATATTAAGATGTTATAAAATATTTGGATAAGTTAATTAGGTATTTTAATACCTAAGATATTAAGTTTATAAGTTTATGGGTAAAATATGTAATTTACCAAAACTTGGTGGCTAGATTAAATTGTAGCCAAGAATTACTAATTAAATTTGGTGAACTTTGATATAATTTAGTGTATAAACTCATACTAAGAATTTTAGGTAAGTTTCTATAATTAAATCTATTAAGGTTAAGTTTGATTTAAGCTTCAAACTTTAGTATGAAATTTATGTACAACCCTTAGTAATATTAAGCCCGAAAACTATAGGTTATAATACCAAGAAAATAATTTATAACATATAAGGTAAGATTATTACCGTAAGGTATAATTTTGGTGTCACAAAATTAAATTATGATGCTTAAATAATTAGGCCGAATTATCTAAGAGTTAAATGCTCTATTTTGAGTTTATTATCATTCTAAGCCGTTAGCATAATTTTTAGAAGTGTTATATGGCTTATATACATTTATATATACTTATTATAAGGTATAAATCAAGTTTTAAAACCATATGGTAAAAGATTATTAAAACCGAGAGCAAAATATTTTATTCGGCGAATTTTGAAGTATATAAGTGTATTAGCTTATATTATGAATTTTGGGAATATTAAAAATAGCTACAAGTATTTAAATGGCTAGTTTATTAAGTTATGTGGCTAAATTGTAAATTGAAAAATAGGGTATTATATGACATTGTCGAGAGCTAAGGAGTATATTGGTATAATTATGATATAATATAAGGTAGGAATTAATATTATGAATTTTGGTTAAATCAAACAAGTGTTTAAGTGTTAAAATAACATTTTATAAAGTTTTGGGGCTATTTTGTAATTTATGGAAAATATGGTGTATAACCGAATTATATATGATTTTCTGGGTATATTAAAGTATTAATTATAAAATTAGGCTTTGGTCAAAGTGTTGACCAAAACTTTGGGTTAAAATGATTTATGACATAAAATATTAAGTTTATGAAAGTTTTGGGGTGAATATGTAATTTATAAAAGGTTATATGTAAATCTGAAAAATTAAATAGGGGCGAATGCAATTATTAGGAATATAGGTGTTCACTTGGTTATTTAAGAAAATTAAATATTAAAACTATAGTTTATGAGTTAATATGTAACTTATATAAAGTTTTGGGGTTAAATTGTAATTAAAAGAAAACTATATACTAAAACGAGAGTTAATGTGGTTATTTGGTAATTTATAAAAAATTAGTATAGTTAATTGTAATTACCGAAAAATAAATAGTTATTTGGTAATTTATAAAAATTAATGTGTTCAACTTGTAGTTACCGAATTTATAAGGATGGTTTTGTAATTTAATAAAGAAAGGAATTAAAACTAAGTAATATGGTATATTATGGAGTATAATGTACAGTTTATAAAATAAAGGTGGTTATAATAAAAATAACCCAATTGTATAATATAAAGAATAAGTGGAAACAATTATAAGTATATAAAAGAAATAGAAATATACAATACAATGGAAATTCATTATCACTTGTAGTTACTACGTAAAATGATGGACTGTTAAACTACCTCGAACCACTGTTAAATAACAGGGAGAAATAAAGAACATACGGGGTTAGTAAACTACGAGTATTAGTTCTATAGTGACAGTACTGTAATACTTAGTGAATAGTTGTATTAACGTTACCCGGTATTGCATGTAAATATAACAGCGTACAGGAAGAAAGTACTAAAGCGTGAACTGTCAAGCTAGCAAGTTACACGGTGAACGGTATGTTAATTGTGTGGTCTAAATGTCCTAAGGATTTTCCTGAGGTCCAGACGTTGTGTGTTTAATTGCTAAGAGCGATATCTGTGATTTATGTATATTATCTTGTATACTGTATTGCTCAACACCATTGCATTTTATTTTATGCGAACGTCTTATGACTGGAAGTTTATACATCTAAACTGGAATAAGACTAGATGACCTTTAGGTATTACGAGAACCTAACTGATGGACAACTGTTATAGTCTTAACTCAAGGATTGGATATTGTATCACTGACTAAAGGGCTAACTTATAAAGAGAGGAATCCAGACTGTTTCGACTTTCTGGTTACGCATCGTGATCACTACAAGGGACTATATCAAGAGTCACTCAAGGGAATCCATTATCCACATTCGATGATGGCAGAGGGCACTGCTGTTGGTGCACAGGTTTTGACCGGATCGGTCGCCTTTAAGGCAAATATATTATCCAGGGCCATAAGGTCAGCTGGCAACGGTTCCTTTGGAACCCCGGGGACTACTGTCCATTAATAAGTTATTAAGGGTTGTCCTAACATGACACCCGAGATGGAAATTAATTGGAAGGTTAAGTGGTTGGTTTAAAAGGATAAGGGCCATGAGGCCAACTAACAAGTACAGTTATTTAATACGTGTATCTTGTTCGGTTATTGTTATTGGTTATTGGTTATTGGTTATTTGGTTTTTGCTTATTATTATGCGGTGATATTGTTGGTTGAACTGTTATGTGTTCGTTTAAATATTTACAGTTATTACTATTATTGTAAACTGGTACAACATGTAACGAATCTAAAATCAAGATGGCTAAATGACTTAAGGAATCCAAATGATTTAAGACTACATTTAGCATACCTGCATATCGTTTGTTGAGCCCTTCAATGGGCAAAACATTTCAGGTTACTAATTGAAGACACAAGCCAGAGTGCGGGATACAGGGTAGCTGATGTGTTTTCAGTAAACACTCTTTTAGTTTATTGTGTACTATAATAAGGAGTTTGTTATATTTGGTTTAGTTGCTCAGTTTGGATTTGGTTTGTAATATTAAGAGTGCTCAGTATCTGTTCATCACAGCGGTGGAGAATTGAAGTTGTTGGATGGAGTAAGGTTGCCTTGTTACTCACATGGGTGAGTGACGGCGTGTAACACCAAACGTTAGTTAGATTTATTTTCCACTGCGAATTATATTTTGTTATGTAACACCCCTCTCCATAAACACGTAATAATCCCTCACGTAGCAATAAATAAAACGTCTTACAGCGGAAATATAAATAACAACATTAATACTCACTCGGGTGTCACCTGCTATTACTCGCCCTTGCGAGTAACAAAGCATAACTATATCCAACAACCAAAATAAATAACACTACTAACCGCTGTGATAACGAGATAACTCCTATACATCATACTAAGTCCATAAACCATAAACGTCGACAAGTGAGCGTCTACCGAATCCCGAATATACATAACCGTACCATAATACAAACCACAATCTAACATTGTTATACAAATAAAATTCATGTGCGGTAATTAAAGCAAACCCTAACTACCCTGAGTGTAGTCTCAGCAATAAACGCTGAGTATGTCGGGCCTGGACCCTATTGGTCACTTAGTCATTTTAACCATCTTATTATTAGATTGGCTTCATGCTTTACCATTTTACAGATATAATTAATACTGTAATAAACATGCATAAATACATACCTCCATCCCTCCAACATCATTACATATCACAACCAACAGTTGTATAATCGAACATATCGAATAATTATAGTACTGTGCAGAATCGCCATAGCGAACATTTTCAATATTAATTTAATTTGGCCTTCAAGGCCCCATCCATCCAAACCATATTTAATTAACCAATTGGGCGTCATGTTGGGACAACCCGATAACCTCACCAATGGACAATAGTCCTCCCGAACACACAAAGGTGCTCATTTCGCCAGAGGTCCAGAGGCCCCTGACTATTCACTTTGCCTCGTAAGGCGTCCATATAAAGGTCGTAGCCACCTGACCCACGATCCAAATAGGGCTCGTTGGGTAAATACCTAGAGCGGTGATAAGTGTGAAACATATAGGCTTTTTAGGGTCTAATTACCTTATAATCTGTAACAATTCGGGCAATGTTTCCCACTTATTATGTGTTTTTCCTAAGATTGATGTTTTGATATGAACTGATGCATTTTATATGTTAAATATAGGAAAAGCCCAGGGAAATGAAGATTATACGTCATAAGGATTACAACGCAACAAACGGGGAACAAATCCGGAAAAAGAGGCAAAACTTGGCCACGTCCGGCCAAACTCACCCGGATGCCAATCCGGACGCTCATCAAAAGACACGTCCGGATCCGGACGCAAGCCGGACGTGACCCGAGATCCAGATCCAAAAGTGCTGTGTCTTGTCTGGATCTGGACACAAATCCGGACATTATCCGATATTCAGATCTAAAACCGTTGTCTCACGTCCGGATCCTGACACAGATCCAGACGTCACACAGAAACAAAAAATAAAAACATATCACGCTGATAATCGGGCTTTTGGTGCAATTATCAGCCGAAGCGGCAGTTTTGCCCATACTCCTATATAAATTAGGACGACACCCATGCTCAATCAGTTACCACCACTAACCAATGTTTAATTTCTAAGCCTATTTAAGCTCTCCTTGAGCCTCCATTCCAATTCGCACCAGATGCTTCAGTCTAACTCCTACTCTCCCTCTCTACTAATCCTTCCATTCACGATACAATCCATCTCCATTCATTAAACCTCCTTCATAATCTTCATCTTTCACTCACGACACAACCCATCTCGCTCCATAATCTTCATCCTTCATTTACAGACACAACCCGTATTCACATACACCATTTAGCCACGTCCGGATCCGGACTGACCCACAACACCACGTCTGGATTAGTGTCCGACCCAACTTAGTCGGACGTCTCACAAGCATTTCCAAAATTTCCATTTTCGCTCCATTTCACCAAGTTCACTTCATTGTCGCCACATTCAACCTCCAAAACTAGCATAGCACAAGGACGAAGGGCAGAGCAAGCAAGAGGATCTTCGTAACAGATGATTTCTCCTAACTCTCTCTTATTTATGCTTGCAATTGCTATGTCTAGCTAAGAGGATTTACTCTGGAGGAAGGTATGTTGTAATTAGTTAAACTCTGCATTATTTTACTGCTTTATTGAGACTATTTGGATTGTTCAGGTTAATGCTTTTAAGTGCTTTTAATAAACGTCATGAATTTATTATAAGCCCTCGAATCATGTTATGATCAGATAAGGTGATTAGCACTGACGGTCCTATTAACCTGTTACCTGTGATAACGGCAATCGGATAGATTACATTAGCAGTTAGGTGCTTTAGTCCAGTCCAAACAAGACTAGTAATACTGTGCGATAAAACCATCTAGATATACCTGTTAATGGTAGACTAGAATTACATGCCCTGTCTAGGTGAGCTATCTGGAATTAGGACTTAATACAGAATAGATAATTGAGCATTACAAGCCGATCCAAGTCTTCGTTTAAGTAGTAGGATATGCAGAACCTAGCTAGAGAAATAACTCCCTGAACCTAGAGTACCATCCACACTCCCTATCTATCGCTTTAATTTATCTGTTATTTATTTTCTTGTCTATTATTGATCCTAAAAACCAAAACAACCCCTCTTTAGTTACCCATTGCCTAAGGCTAGACTTATTTACCTCAAGTCCCGTGGATTGATACCTGGTTGCTTCTAAATTACTATACTACGGCGACCAGGATTTTTGCAACCCGACGGTCTGTTGATTTGTTATCTTCTAGGATTATTTCTTAGTTTTAATACATCAAATAAACCGTTTGCAAAATGGTGCCGTTGTCGGGGACTTAACTTTGTCTAGTCCATAGCCTTGGTTAATTCGTTACTCTATTACAACACCCTGTTTACTATTTTTATTTATTTCGTAATTTGTTTTGTCTATTATTTATATTTATAGATTAATTTATTTTGTGCCGTTTTATCTAATTGTTTCTCATTACTGTCATTTAATTTCAGTTTATAATTTTTTTTTCTGTCATTTAATTTTCAAGTACTATAAGTTCATTTGTCTTAGTCATTTCGTTAGTTTTATTTTAGTATTCCCTTGTTTATTTTGGTTCTAAAATTCAACACATTTTGTTCCTTTCTCTTTTGCTGTTACTAGTACCTAGTGGATGCGCAGAACGTGTTCATCTGGTCCACCGGATACAGACTTCGACCCCGAAATCGAGAGAGTTTACCTCCAAGCTCTGAGAGCAAGAAGGCAACTCGACTTCAACATGGCTGGAAACGACATAGCCCCCTCAAATGAACAGATCATGATGGGGAGGATAAACAGGCCACCCGCAGCTCCTAGGAGAGGCCCAGTGATTCTACCACAACTGACGGCAGAATACATAGCAGAATGGTAGAAGCTCAAGCCAAGCCACCAAACAAACGTCGTTCGGAATCACCCTGCGGGAACATACTCAGGAGCGGACCCTGCTGATGTGCTCGATCATATTCACAGATTCCTGGTACATCTAGACTCTCTCGGTTTATCTCAAGGTTTAGAAGAATATGCCCGTCTTTGTCTATTTCAGCATAGCCTATCAGGGGAGGCATCAAAACGGTTACATCGTCTGCTTCCCAGCATTATCACTACCTGGGAGCAGATGATAGATAGATTTTATGAAAAATATATTTCCATCTCTAGGACCCGTCAAATGATTGCAGACCTGACGACTTTCAAGCAGTTAGGTAGTGAAACTGTCTACGAAGCATGGGATAGGTTCAAGGAATTACTTCGCCAATGCCCTCATGACGGTCAAAATATGACTTCTCTAGCACAGGGATTCTTCCAAGGGCTAAGAGAGGAAAATAGAGGAGAAGTAAGAGCAGCCCTTGGTGGAAACCTATTAACCAAGAGTGGAGAGGAGTTTATGGTTGCCATGGAATCATATTGCGAGGAGCTTCGCCAATGGAGCACCAGTGGGAGAAGAGTCTTCTCCGTGGGTTCCAATCCTTCACGAGCTCCAGACCCCATGACAGAGCAACTATTGGCCGATCAAGCTCATTTAAAAACCACCATGAGTACCATGGCAAAAATGCTAGAACAGCTTACTCTAGGACGGACTCCGGTGCAAACAATGAAGGCAGTGTCTACTGGCTCCAGCGACATTTGCTCTCAGTGCGGAGGAGCTTATGATTATGAAGAATGTCCTACGGTGAATGAGATGAGGCAAATGGAAGAAGCGAATTTTGTTGGTCAGAATTATAAGCAACCCTGGATGCAGAATCAGCATCCCAATTTAAGATATGGAAATTCGAACAATGCGTTAAATTCACATCAGATGCAGCCTCAGAGGACGAACCTGGGGGGACCACCCAGCTTTGTTAAGCCCCAGTATAGTCAGTTCAGGCCACAACAGTCTCAAGCTCAGCAACCATCATTGAGCTCAAACAATGCCAATCTGAAGGAGATGGTGGATAAGTTGATGGCTTCTCAAGAACAGCAAACTGTAATCAATCAGAGTCTGACAGCTGGTCAGTAGAAGTTAGAGAATGCCATGGTAGAGATGCAGGGAATGATGAGTCAGTTGACTCAGTTCCTCTTACAGCAGAGACCTTCTGGATCACTGCCTTCCCAACCAGAAACCAATCCCAAGGAGCAGTTGAAGGCAGTGTCGGTCTCAGAAGCAATAGTAATTGAGGACTACGAGGATTCTGGAGAAGTAGCAGCAGTTACCCTAAGGAGTGGAAGGAACTTAATCAATGACAAAGCGGCAGGGAGCCACACTGATGAGGAGACCGAGCCCCCTTCTAATACCACCGGTGCACCATTAGGGCATCCTGCCCCTCCTGAGGTAGTTCATGAGGAGACCCAGGCTCTATTCCTCTTCCCTCTCTTCTACTTCTACTGCTATTAAAAATTCGAAAGGAAAAACATTAGCAAAAGAACTTCCCTTTCCAAACCGTCTCAAGGAGCGAGAGCTCGATGAGCAATTTGGAAAATTTTTAGATGTCTTTCGAAAGCTGACTATCAATATTCCTCTTATTGATGCGATCAAACCGATGCCAAACTATGCTAAATTTGTGAAGGATTTGATTTCGAATAAGCGGAAGTATAAGGAGAAGGACACCATTCAGCTAACTGAGACCTGTTCAGCAGCGATCCTACAGAAGCTGCCTCCAAAGCGTGGTGATCCTGGTCAACCCATTATTCCTTGCTCAATTGGAGATATGGATTGTGGATACGGTCTCTGTGATCTAGGAGCGAGCATCAACCTGATGCCATACACTATGTTCAAGAAGCTTCAAGCGGGTGAGCTCGTTCCAATTCATTTCAAACTCCAATTAGCTGATAGATCATCAATCATACCCAGAGGTATGGTAGAGAATGTGGTTGTTAGTGTGGGTAAGTTTTTCTTCCCAGCTGATTTTGTGATCCTCGACAT
Source organism: Limonium bicolor (assembly GCA_023374045.1). Lineage (NCBI taxonomy): Eukaryota > Viridiplantae > Streptophyta > Magnoliopsida > Caryophyllales > Plumbaginaceae > Limonium > Limonium bicolor. The sequence goes on along the minus strand of CM041781.1, from coordinate 120,140,325 downwards.
GGATGAGGATGTTGAGGTACCTCTAATTCTTGGTAGACCTGTCCTTAGAACTGCAAAGACTGTTATTGATGTTGATAAAGGAAAGATTACTTTGAAATTTCATGATGAAGAGTTAAGTTTTGATATTAATAAAATGATGCAGAAAAATACTTCTTCTCATGCTGTTTTCTCTATGGATTTAATTGAGGATTTTTATGATCTTGAGGATAACTATAGGAGTACTGATACTTCTAATTCTTTGTTTGAGTGTTCTGACATTTTAGAGCAGGTATTGAGCCTATCCATTGAGGATGACAAGGAAAGCTTTGAGATGGCCTCAGTCGTCCAACAGCTTAATCAAGGAAGGACATATTTTTGCTCCTCCACTCCTCCAGTAGAAAAGCTGGATTGACCCATTCAAAGGCCTATCCCTTCAATAGAGAAGCCTCCTACCCTTGAACTCAAATCTCTTCCTTCCCACCTCAAATATATTTTTCTGGCAGAGTGTATCACCCTGCCGGTTATTATCTCTGCATCTTTGTCTGTTTCGCAGGAAACTAGACTTCTGGAGGTGCTCAAGAGGCATAAAGGTGCCATGGGGTGGTCAGTTGCTGATATCAAAGGGATGAATCCGGGTTTCTGCACTCACCGGATCTATATGGAGGAAAATTATAGGGCAGTAAGGCAGCCCCAGAGAAGATTAAATCCAAATTTGAAGGAGGTGGTCAAAGCTGAAGTGCTGAAGCTTCTTGACGCAGGCATTATCTACCCAATATCTGACAGCCAGTGGGTGTCTCCAGTCAAGGTTGTCCCAAAGAAAGGAGGGATCGTGGCAGTTCCCAATGAGAAGGGTGAGTTAGTCCCCCAGAGACAGACGACTGGATGGAGAATGTGTATTGATTACTGTCGTCTCAACAACACTACAAGGAAGGACCACTTCCCGCTTCCATTCATTACCATATGCTTGAGCGGTTAGCTGGCCAGGAGTTCTACTGCTTCCTAGACGGCTACAGTGGATATTTTCAGATCCCCATTGCTCCAGAGGATCAAGATAAAATGACATTCACCTGTCCATATGGGACGTTCGCATACCAGAGGATGCCATTCGGGCTCTGTAATGCCCCAGCAACATTTCAGCGGTGTATGATGGCGATTTTCAATGATTTTATCGAGAAGAGTATCGAAGTATTCATGGACGACTTCTCTGTCTATGGACAAAGCTTTGATGTTTACCTGGAGCAATTGGACCAGATCTTAGCCCGCTGTGAGGAAACGAACCTCGTGCTGAATTGGGAAAAGTGCCATTTCATGGTACAAGAAGGTATTGTTCTTGGGCATAAGGTGTCGAGAGAAGGCCTCCAGGTAGACAAGGCCAAGATAGAGGTGATAGAAAAGCTACCTCCACCAACTTTAGTTAAGGATGTTAGATCGTTCCTGGGCCATGCCGGTTTCTACAGGAGATTCATCCAGGACTTCTCGAAGATTGCAAAACCTCTCTCCGACCTGCTTTAGAAAGACATCAAATTTCTGTTTTCTAATGAATGTATGATGGCCTTTCAAACCATCAAGGACAAGCTCTGCTCAGCGCCCATTGTTGTTCCCCCAGATTGGTCAGCACCATTTGAAATTATGACAGATGCAAGTGATTATGCTGTTGGTGCTGCGCTTTGTCAGATGCAGGATAAAATACTGAGGGTGATCACTTATGCAAGCAAAACTCTGATCGATGCACAGAGAAACTACACCATAAAAGAGAAAGAATTGCTTGCTGTGGTATTTGCCTAGATAAATTTAGACCATATCTGTTAGGCAGCAAGGTAATCATTCACACAGATCATTCAGCACTGAAATATCTCTTCCAGAAGAATGATTCTAAACCTCGACTGCTGCGATGGATTTTGCTTCTTCAAGAATTTAACTTGGAGGTTGTTGATAAAAAGGGGAAGCAAAATGGAGTTGCAGATCATCTGTCTAGACTCGACCTTCCTAATGATGGAGTCCCGATCAATGAGTTCTTCCCTGATGAGACAGCATTCAAGATTGGAAAGGTAAATGAACCATGGTACGCGGACTTAGCAAACTATCTGGTTTCTGGTTTAATTCCATATGACTACAGTTATAACCAGAGGAAGAAGTTCCTTTCAGAGACTCGCCATTATATATGGGAGGACCCTTATCTATTTCGGGTCTGCGCTGATGGTCTGATGAGGCGCTGTCTCCCAGATGATGAGATTTCAAGTGTGTTAGAGTTTTGCCATTCAAAGGAAGCAGGTGGGCATCACGGTCCTACAAGGACGGCCGCCAAAATATTAGAGTGTGGTTTTTATTGGCCCACTCTTCAGAAGGATGTCCATCGCTTCTGCTCTCAATGCGACAAATGTCAAAGAATAGGTAATATATCAAGAAGGCATGAGATACCTCAAAAAGGAATTCTGCAGGTTGAGTTGTTCGATGTATGGGGGATAGATTTCATGGGACCCTTCTCTTCATCCTATGGCAATCGGTACATCCTTGTTGCAGTAGATTATGTATCGAAGTGGGTTGAAGCTATTCCCTGCCACACTACTGATGCTAAGACGCTGGTAAAATTTCTGAAGAAGCACATATTCACCAGATTCGGGGTACCCAAAGCGATCATCAGTGATGGTCGCTCTCACTTCTCCAACCGAGCCTTCGACTCCTTGATGACTAAATATGGGGTGACCCATAAGGTGGCATTACCCTACCACCCCCAAACTAATGGGCAGGTAGAAGTGACCAATCGTGAGATTAAATGGATCTTGCAGAAGACTGTTTGTAACACCCCCAAACACTGGCCTAGGAGTTAGGGGTATTACACGCCGCGTATTATTACATAATAACACAAGGCTCTAATAAACGAACTTAAACAGATAGTCAAATAAGGCCCAAACGGATTACTTAAATAAAGTATAAAACAAGAGATGTTAAAACATCCCCAAAAGTCATTACAGAACCCACCAAACAGATGTCAAAAGCGGAAGCTTAACAAAATATGCCCAAAGGCTCAAATTCAATACAAAGGTCTCAAAAGAAGCTAAATACAAAGCAGCTAAACTCCAGAAGCTGAGGGGAGACGGTCCTCGCTAATCAATCTGCAAAAGCGTTAGAAGTAGGGGAATGAGCACACAACTATGCCCAGTAGATGACCAACTTCATCAACCAGCATGCTCAAAACATATACAGAATATTGACAAATCAGAAGGAGCCAAGAATCCACAAATATGTCAGAAACCAGAAACAGAAGTCCATTCATTAAGGGGCTAAACAGAGCAGAAGCAGACAGAAGCAGAAAACAGAGTGGGACACTAGCGATCACAGCATACAGACAGAACGAGCAACCAGCTCGTGAACAGAACGAGGAAACCTCACTCGTAAACAGAACAGGTGTAAACACCCGTGAACAGAACGGGGAACATCACCCGTGAACAGAAGGATCCTACATAGCGCGCTACGAGACAGCGTAACCAGCCATCCAAAGGCTCAGACACAGAGATAACTAGGTCCCAAAACAGAAGCTTAAATACAGATAAGCATATGTGCACCAAAGGCACCAGAAAGCACATAGATGGCTTGGAAATCAGAAGGGGAATCCAACCCCGCAAACGGAAGTCAAAACGGAGCTCGAACGAGCAAGTTAAGGTCAAAACAGTACCCTGTCTGAACTTGTGTCCGGACATCAATGTTCGGACACAAGTCGAGACTCAGAAGGCGAAATCAGACAGATGTCCGAACTTGTGTCCGGACATCAAAGTTCGGACACAAGTCGAACCTTAAAACAGAAGAAGAGTCAGAGGTGTCCGAACATCCAAGTTCGGACGGATGTTCGGACATCCTTCGGAAAACAGAACGTGGAGAGTCCGAACTTGTGTCCAGACATCAGACGTTCGGACACAAGTCGAAGCCAAAATCAGAGAATGCAGAAGGCTGTGTCCGAACTTCAAAGCTCGGACGGAAGTTCGGACACAGCGAAGATTTCAGAGAATAAAAGCGCAACAGGGTATGTCCGAACATCAAAGCTCGGACAGACGTTCGGACATACCGAAAACTCAGAAAAACAGAAGCGAATTCAACACGAACAGTGGCACAAAAGCAATCTAAATCAACACACACAATTACAAAACAACCTTGGGGGTTTAATCCGTTGAAATGGCATTAAAACAGGCACAAGTCACACACAAACACGAGGCAATCATTGAATTAATTGTAGAATCCGAACTCCCCAAGGCTGAACACACGGATCGAATCCGAAAGCCACCTACCTCGAATTACAGCAGACGAAATCCCAAAATCTGAAGCAATAGAACCCAGCCAACGCAGACCACGCAAACACCGAACTGTAGACTGAAAACGCAATTCCAAACTCTGAATTCGACGGCGGAAACACAGATGAGCCAGCAGCAGAAGAAATTGATCGGGACAGAGAAGCCAACGCTGAATTACAATCAGATTGCAGAGAACTAATTCAGAAAGAGAGTAGGCTCCCCCAATTGTAGAATTGCACACGAACAACCTGACGCCCTTACCTTAATCTGGACCGGAATGCAGCAGAGAGAAGGATCCACAACAGAATTAGAATCGCAGGGACGCAACAGCAGGAATTGGGCACTTGATTGATCGTACTCTTTGGAAGAGAGAGAACAGAGAAGAGAGGAGCGTATAGATGGTAATTCAAAACTGACAAAGTGAGGGGAAAGAAAGAACGTCGTGGAAACGTGATTAGAGAGAGGATAATTAATGAGGAAATAAATTAATGGAAGGGAATTATTGTGAGATTAATCTCACCAGAAAATAAAACGGATGGGGGAAAAGACCTCCTTGTCCCCGTCTTCTTTAATAAGGACTTCCATGTCCTAAATTCAGAATACAATAATGTAAGACCACTAGTGACGAAATAAAATATAACCAAATCTTGGGTTATAACATCACCTCCCCCTTAAAAGAATTTCGTCCTCGAAATTAAAACATACCTACTGCTTGAAAAGGGCGGGGAACTTAGAACGCACTTCGCTTTCGACCTCCCAGGTTGCCTCCTCCTCTGACTGACCCGACCACTGCACCTTCACCAAGGGCATGGTCTTGCTCCTGAGCTTACGAACATCTCGGGCTAGAATCCTCGAAGGAACTGCCTCAAACGTGAAGTCCTCCCTCAACTGAAGCGGACTGAAGTCAATTACATGAGATGGGTCCGGATATACTTCCTCAGCATAGAAACGTGGAAAACACTGTGCACTGCTGCTAAAGATGGAGGCAAAGCCAAACGATAGGCAACCGGTCCGATCCTCTCTAGGATCTCAAAAGGACCCACAAAACGAGGGCTAAGCTTGCCTCTCTTCCCAAAACGAACGACTCCTCGAACTGGGAAACCTTCAAATACACATGGTCGCCCACCTCAAACTCTAGAGGTCGTCTCCTCTGATCGGCGTAGCTCTTCTGACGACTCTGAGCCACAAGCAAGCGCTCTCTAATCGACTGAATCTTGCCCACAGCATCCTGAACCAAGTCTGGACCAATCACAGCTCTCTCCTTCAGATCATCCCAACAGATGGGTGATCTGCACCTCCTGCCATACAAGGCCTCGAACGGTGCCATCCCAATACTGGTCTGAAAGCTGTTATTGTACGCGAACTCTATCAGTGCCACGTGCTGATCCCAGCTGCCCCCAAAGTCGAGTACACATGCCCTGAGCATGTCCTCTAGGACCTGATTCGTCCTCTCTGTCTGCCCGTCTGACTGAGGATGGTAAGCTGAACTGAAAGACAACTTCGTCCCCATAGCCTGATGCAAACTCTGCCAGAATCTGGACACAAACCTCGGATCTCTGTCAGACACAATCGAAGCAGGAACCCCATGTAGACGCACAATCTCATCCATGTACAACTGGGCTAAACGTGCAAACTGAAGGTCTTCCTGACTGGTAGGAAGTGAGCGCTCTTCGTGAGCCGGTCCACAATGACCCAAACTACATCAAAACCCCTCGGAGTCTTAGGCAGTCCCATGACAAAGTCCATACCGACGCTCTCCCACTTCCACTCCGGAACGGGAAGAGGCTGAAGCAAACCAGCTGGTCTCTGATGCTCGGCTTTGACCTGCTGACAGGTCCTACATCTGGATACAAAGTCGGAGATGTCCCTCTTCATGTTGCTCCACCAAAATGTCTCACGTAGATCCCGATACATCTTCACCCCTCCCGGGTGTACCGAGTAAGGAGCTCCATGAGCCTCCTGCATGATCTCACGTCTCAAAGTGTCGTCCGCCGGCACACAAACACGGTCTCTGAACCTCAGACAGCCGTCCTCTGAAACCCGGAACTCAGACTCCTGACCCGCAGCTATCTCATCTCTGATCTTACCCAAACCGACATCAAGCTCCTGACTGGCCTTGATCCTGTCGATCAAGGTAGGCTGAATCTGTAATGCTGCTAACATCCCAGATCTCTCTGGTCGGACGACCCAGATACCCATGCGCTGCAACTCCAGAGCAGACCTCACACCAGACAAAGCACAACGGTCCCAGACGGACCCCTCCTACTGAGCGCATCAGCCAAACGTTCGCTCTACCAGGATGGTAGAGGATCTCCAGATCATAATCGTGCAGTAACTCCAGCCACCTCCTCTGCCTCAAGTTCAACTCCTTCTGAGTGAACAGATACTTGAGGCTCTGTGGTCCGTATAAACTTTGCACGCTGCTCCATACAGATAGTGCCCTCCAAATCTTCAGAGCAAACACCACACAGCTAGCTCCAGATCGTGGGTCGGATAGTTCTTCTCATATGGCTTAAGCTGACGAGAGCCATATGCAACCACCTTCCCCTGCTGCATCAGGACACACCCAAGTCCCCTATGGGACGCATCACAGAAAACCTCAAGGCCCTCGGTCCCCTCTGGAAGAGTCAAGATCGGCGCAGTAGTCAACCTCTTCTTCAGCTCCAGAAAACACTGCTCACAGGCATCGCTCCACTCGAACTTCACATCCTTCTGAAGCAGACGAGTCAACGGAATCACCAACTTGGAGAAGCCCTCCACAAACTTGCGGTAATAGCCCGCCAATCCAAGGAAGCTACGAATATCTCCAACGTTAGTAGGCCTGGCCCACTCTATAATAGCTCGAATCTTCTCCGGATCCACGGAGATACCATCCTTGGAGACAACGTGTCCCAAGAATACCACCTGATCCAACCAGAACTCACACTTCTTCAGCTTCGCGTATAACTCGTTCTCCCTCAGAGTCTGGAGAACGGTCCTCAAATGCTCCTCGTGCTCCTCAACACTCTTGGAATACACCAAGATGTCATCAATAAAGACTACCACGAACTGGTCCAAAAACGGCTTGAACACCCGGTTCATCATGTCCATAAATACAGAAGGCGCATTCGTCAGACCGAAGGGCATCACAAGGAACTCGTAGTGTCCATAACGAGTCCTGAAGGCGGACTTAGGCACGTCGTCTGCCTTAATCCTCAACTGATGATAACCGGACCTCAGATCGATCTTCGAAAACACCTTAGCTCCTGCTAACTGGTCGAACAAGTCGTCTATGCGCGGAAGAGGATACCTATTCTTAATGGTAACCTTGTTGAGCTCCCTGTAGTCAATGCACAACCGCATACTACCGTCCTTCTTCTTAACGAACAACACTGGCGCTCCCCAAGACGATACACTAGGGCGAATGAAGCCCTTATCCAGCAGCTCCTGCAACTGGACCTTCAACTCCTTGAGCTCAGCAGGCGCCATCCGGTATGGGGCCTTCGAAATAGGCTGAGTCTCAGGTGCGAGCTCGATCGATAACTCCACCTCTCTAACAGGGGGAAGCCCAGGTACGTCGTCCTGGAACACGTCGGGGAAGTCTCTGACCACTGGAATCTCCTCCAACTTCGCATCCTTGCGAACCTCAGGGATGTAGCACAGATATCCCTGGCATCCTTTCCTCAGAAAACGGAACGCCTGCATAGCTGATATGACTGGCGGCGAGCACGGGAGTCCATTCCCTGCTACAACTAGACGGGGCTGACCCGGCTCCTCAAAAGTGACTCTCGAAGCAGCACAATCGATATGGGCATGGTGCGCAGCAAGCCAATCCATGCCCAGAATCACATCAAAAGAAGTCATCTCCATCGGGATGAGGTTAGCACACAGAGTCCTATCTCCGACTAACACAGGACTAGCTTTACAGACAGAATTCAACAACATAGAAGAGTCCCTAACTAATGGACTATGCACACACAACTCAACACCCAGAGGCACCACAGGCAAACCGAGCTCACCCACTAACTCAGCAGAAATAAAAGAGTGGTGGCTCCAGAGTCAAACAAACAGAAAACAGAACGAGATGACAGCTGGAGAATACCTGTGACAACTCTGTCAGTCGATCGGTCTCTCTCTCCAGCCATCGCGTACACTCTGACCTGGCCCTGGGGCTTCTTCTGCTCAGCCCGGTCTCGATCTCTGGACCCTGAAGCAGACTCAACGGCTCTACCTCCAGAACTACCTCTGCTCCTCTCAGCCTGAGGGCAATCAGCAATCCTATGCTCCAAGGACCCACACTTGAAGCAGGCTCCAGACTTCCTGTAGCAGTCCTGGCCTCTATGAAACTTGCCGCAGACCCGGCACTTCGGAGCGGGAGCTGACGAAGACGAACCACCTCTATCTCGTGCGCGGTCTCCAGAGCGGTCTCCAGCTCGGTCTCCAGTAGACTGCTTCTTCTGAGAAGCAGACTGATCCCTCCTATCACTGTCATCGGACCTCTGCTTCCTCTTCTGGTCCTTCCCTCCAGACTGACGACCTCTCAAGTCAGCCTCTACCAACAGGGCGACATCAGCTACGTCCCTGAAGGTCTTGTGACGCAGCGGCGTCACAGCAGAACGGATGTCTGGCCTCAAGCCACTCTCAAACTTCCTGGCCTTCCTATGCTCGTCAGGCTCAGGTGCAAACTTAGATAGGCTGATAAACTTCCGGACGTACTCCTCCACACTCATATCCCGACCCTGGCGTAGTCGGTTATACTCCAGGATGCGCTGATCCTTGTAGACGTCGGGGTAGAACTGCTTGTTGAACTCCCCAATGAACTGCTCCCACGTCCATGGCTGTGGGAACTTCCCCATCACTGACCTCCACCACTCCTTGGCTTCGGCCTTGAACAGAAAGGTGGCGAAGTCGACCTTCTGCTCCTCCTCAGAGCCCATCACCCGCAGCAAATCCTCCACCTCTGACAGCCAGTGGCTGGCCTCCTGGGGATCTCCTGCCCCATCGAACGACGGCGGCTTCAGCTTCATGAACTCCTGAAGCGCCTTCACGTTCCTCCCTCCAGCATCCGCCCCAGCTGGGCCTGCTCCGCCAGCTGGTCCTCCTCCAGCTGGACCGCCCCCTGCAGCCATGGTCTGCATGAGCTGCGTCATAAACTGCTGAACAGCATCAGCCACATTCCCTGGAGGGTTATTAGCTCTTCTTGGCGGCATTCTGAAAGTCCAACAGCAAGCAGTTAAACTCAGACACTAATACTGACATTTCTGACTGACTGGCTAACTTAAAATCCCAGTAGATTAGAACCCTGAGCTCTGATACCACTAAATGTAACACCCCCAAACACTGGCCTAGGAGTTAGGGGTATTACACGCCGCGTATTATTACATAATAACGCAAGGCTCTAATAAACGAACTTAAACAGATAGTCAAATAAGGCCCAAACGGATTACTTAAATAAAGTATAAAACAAGAGATGTTAAAACATCCCCAAAAGTCATTACAGAACCCACCAAACAGATGTCAAAAGCGGAAGCTTAACAAAATATGCCCAAAGGCTCAAATTCAATACAAAGGTCTCAAAAGAAGCTAAATACAAAGCAGCTAAACTCCAGAAGCTGAGGGGAGACGGTCCTCACTAATCAATCTGCAAAAGCGTTAGAAGTAGGGGAATGAGCACACAACTATGCCCAGTAGATGACCAACTTCATCAACCAGCATGCTCAAAACATATACAGAATATTGACAAATCAGAAGGAGCCAAGAATCCACAAATATGTCAGAAACCAGAAACAGAAGTCCATTCATTAAGGGCTAAACAGAGCAGAAGCAGACAGAAGCAGAAAACAGAGTGGGACACTAGCGATCACAGCATACAGACAGAACGAGCAACCAGCTCGTGAACAGAACGAGGAAACCTCACTCGTAAACAGAACAGGTGTAAACACCCGTGAATAGAACGGGGAACATCACCCGTGAACAGAAGGATCCTACATAGCGCGCTACGAGACAGCGTAACCAGCCATCCAAAGGCTCAGACACAGAGATAACTAGGTCCCAAAACAGAAGCTTAAATACAGATAAGCATATGTGCACCAAAGGCACCAGAAAGCACATAGATGGCTTGGAAATCAGAAGGGGAATCCAACCCCGCAAACGGAAGTCAAAACGGAGCTCGAACGAGCAAGTTAAGGTCAAAACAGTACCCTGTCCGAACTTGTGTCCGGACATCAATGTTCGGACACAAGTCGAGACTCAGAAGGCGAAATCAGACAGATGTCCGAACTTGTGTCCGGACATCAAAGTTCGGACACAAGTCGAACCTTAAAACAGAAGAAGAGTCAGAGGTGTCCGAACATCCAAGTTCGGACGGATGTTCGGACATCCTTCGGAAAACAGAACGTGGAGAGTCCGAACTTGTGTCCGGACATCAGACGTTCGGACACAAGTCGAAGCCAAAATCAGAGAATGCAGAAGGCTGTGTCCGAACTTCAAAGCTCGGACGGAAGTTCGGACACAGCGAAGATTTCAGAGAATAAAAGCGCAACAGGGTATGTCCGAACGTCAAAGCTCGGACAGACGTTCGGACATACCGAAAACTCAGAAAAACAGAAGCGAATTCAACACGAACAGTGGCACAAAAGCAATCTAAATCAACACACACATTTACAAAACAACCTTGGGGGTTTAATCCGTTGAAATGGCATTAAAACAGGCACAAGTCACACACAAACACGAGGCAATCATTGAATTAATTGTAGAATCTGAACTCCCCAAGGCTGAACACACGGATCGAATCCGAAAGCCACCTACCTCGAATTACAGCAGACGAAATCCCAAAATCTGAAGCAATAGAACCCAGCCAACGCAGACCACGCAAACACCGAACTGTAGACTGAAAACGCAATTCCAAACTCTGAATTCGACGGCGGAAACACAGACGAGCCAGCAGCAGAAGAAATTGATCGGGACAGAGAAGCCAACGCTGAATTACAATCAGATTGCAGAGAACTAATTCAGAAAGAGAGTAGGCTCCCCCAATTGTAGAATTGCACACGAACAACCTGATGTCCTTACCTTAATCTGGACCGGAATGCAGCAGAGAGAAGGATCCACAACAGAATTAGAATCGCAGGGACGCAACAGCAGGAATTGGGCACTTGATTGATCGTACTCTTTGGAAGAGAGAGAACAGAGAAGAGAGGAGCGTATAGATGGTAATTCAAAACTGACAAAGTGAGGGGAAAGAAAGAACGTCGTGGAAACGTGATTAGAGAGAGGATAATTAATGAGGAAATAAATAAATTAATGGAAGGGAATTATTGTGAGATTAATCTCAGCAGAAAATAAAACGGATGGGGGAAAAGACCTCCTTGTCCCCGTCTTCTTTAATAAGGACTTCCATGTCCTAAATTCAGAATACAATAATGTAAGACCACTAGTGACGAAATAAAATATAACCAAATCTTGGGTTATAACACTGTTAATGCATCAAGGAAGGATTGGTCAGTTAAGCTGGATGACGCTCTGTGGGCATATCGGACTGCTTTTAAGACTCCTATAGGGATGTCTCCTTTCAAGCTTGTGTATGGGAAAGCCTGCCATCTTCCAGTGGAATTAGAGCATAAAGCTTACTGGGCATTGAAGGCCCTGAATTTTGATCTACACACTGCTGGAGAGAAAAGGAAATTTCAGCTGTCTAAACTCGAAGAACTAAGAGAACAAGCTCATGACAGTTCCAGAATTTATAAGGAGCGCACAAAGAGAATCCATGATCAAATGATACATAAGAGAGAATTTAAAGTAGGGGATCTGGTGTTGCTCTACAATTCCAGGCTACGTCTTTTTCCTGGGAAGTTGAAATCCCATTGGGCAGGACCATTTAAAGTCGTGGAGATCACTACATATGGTGCCTACGAGCTAGAAAACAAGTCAAGAGAGGTATTTAAAGTGAATGGTGCTCGACTGAAGAAATACCTAGGCGATACCTTTTCTTAGCCTCCTACACTAGGTGTATCCTTGATTGAAAGTTCTTATTCCATTACTTCTATTTCTGCTATCTGTACTGCAGCTCCCCCTCCAAAAGCATCAAAGAAGCCGCGCTCGCAATGGTATTTCAGACTGAAGAAAGCTATTGCTAGCTGATGTGGCGGCCCTCCTTGATACTACCTACAAAGTCCAGCCAGAGACTTTAACTCCGGGCAGCTTGGTGGGAGGCAACCCACCGGTTTGTATCTCTTTTCACTTCCTTGGTTTAGCCATTTATTTTACTCTTTTGTTCTTATTTTGTGGTGTGTTAATAGCTATTGTGCATATTGAAAGAGCCATGGCTCTTATTTTCTACTAATGGTTTTATCTGTTTCCACTTGAGTTCTTCTGGCCTTGCAGATTCAAAAATTCTCAATTAGCTAAATTTGTGCTTGGATGAACTCAAGTGTGGGGAAATCGTGCAGCATTACTCCTTAAAGGATCAGGGAGTCCTTTAAAACACTCTTGTTATTTCATTTCTGCATTTCTGGTGTTTGTTTTATTTTTGCTTGATTACTTTTGGTAATATTTCTTTTTTATTTCTAAAATCCAATGAGATGTTTTAGAGTAGTGGTTTTTAATTTAATAATATTAAAATACATAAAAAAAGAAGCCTCAACGTGTCCGGCTAAACTTAGCCGGACGCACATCCGGTCACAAAAAACCTAGCCACGTCCAGATCCGGACGGACATCCGGACGTGACTCAATTATGCGCCGGCCGCGATTTTCTTTTCTTTCTTTCTTTTCTCTTTCTTCTTTCTTCTTCCTCCGTCTCGAACACGAACCAGAACCCGACAAACTCGACCCAAGCACCACCTCCACTCTTCTTCCTCCTTTTTCGCCGCCACCACCACCGAAACACCGTCGTTGCGCAACCAGAAGACCGCCGCCGCACTGCCCAGCCACCACCTGTGTTTCTTCTTCCCTAATTTCGAACCGCAAACCTAAACGAAACAGGTTTTACATTTTTCTGATTTTCATTCGTAGTGTTTCGTGGATGATGATGTTAATATGGTGGTTTAGGTGTGAAAAAGTAAGATTTCCTATGCAATTTGGAGATTTCTGGTTGAATTTCGGTGTGCAGTCGCTTTCTGTTCGCGGTGAATTTTTTTTAGGGTTCTTAGTCGGTCCGGATCTGCGTCCGGCCAAACTCACCCGGACGTAGATCCGGACATGTATAAATTTTAAAATTTTTCTGAAATTGTTTCTAGGTTTATGTTCTATTGTTTAATGCTATTGTTTGCTATGTTTGGATGTTTTAATGCCTTGGTTATCGAAGATTAACTATGTGCAAGAATGTGTTCAAATAGAACTTGCTGCTCGATCGGTTTCGGGTATTTGTGTATCTGTTGCTTCTCCTTTGCTGCTTCATGTTGTTTAGGTTTCTTAATGCATTTGTTTATTGTATAGATGGCTAGAGCTAGAGGTGGATGCACGGGATCTTCTTCGAGGAACCCGCGCCCCGACGACCAGTTAGAGCCAGCCTCTACCCCGCTACGCCCTGACAGTTTCATATCAGCTGCCGCCCGGGCCTGGTACGAGCAGAGCGGGTCCTTCATCATCGAGCGGCGCATCACCGCAGAGGCATCAGCTGCCACTGGACTCACTGATATTTTTTAGGGTCACGGCATCACCAGCATCTTGTGCATGGGCGAGGGCGTCTTCTCTCCGGACCTGGTACGGGAATTCTACGACAATGCTACGGCATCAGACATGACGAACAGCATCACATCCTATGTGCGTCAGTTTCCAGTGGAGGTAACCCCTGAGACCTTTAGTATTCTTTTATTCCTCCCGGATAATGATGCGACCCATCTAGAGTTTACGGAGGATGAGCTTAGGCAGAGTAAGTCTAGGTGGTTACAAGAGGTCGGGAGTACTACTCGCCGACGGGGTGAGGAGAATAAGACCGTACTCCCATATGCTCTCCTCCCCTCCCTTCCCCAGAGGACCATTGCAGAGATCCTCAGTCATCAGATCCGGCCTCATGCCGGAAATGATGCTTCTGACGTGGATTGTGTTCTCCTCGATTATCTCCTGGCCGCACCACGTCCACCATCTCAGCAGCTCTCACTCCCCTTCGTGATGCTCAGACAGCTGCATAAGGTGGTGACTTATCTGAGGACGAAGAAGAAGAAGATGACCCCCATCTTCCCCATCTTAATCCAGCATCTTCTTGTCTCCACACTCCCCGAGGAGATCTTCACCGGTATTGAGATGAGGGAGAGAGATACACCCATCTCCGTCGGGACCTTCAGGAGATGGGGCTTCATATGTCTTGATGACGGCAGCTGGGTGAAGGGCAGTTCGGGTCTAGGGTCCACCGGCACCTCTACGAGCTCTAGCTCTACTCCGGCGCCTACTGCTACCATGGCGCCTCCTATGCCCCCCAGTGTTGAGCATCCCGCCAGGGATGCAGACCATGATGGACTCCATTCTCCAGCAGCAGCAGAGGATGGAGCAGCGATTTGGGGGTATGGAGCAGCGGTTTGGAGGTATGGAGCAGTAGGTCGGGGATGTGCAGCAGCGCCAGGTGCGCATGGAGGGACACATTGATGACATCCGCCAGACTCAGGAGCACCTCCAGACAGAGCAGACTACTCTCCGAGACACCCAGGCTCTGATCACCCAGCGCTTGGAGCGTAGTGATGCCTTTCAGAGAGAGACCGCACAGTTCATGGCAGAGGCATCGGCTCGGCAGAGAGAGGCAGCTCAGTTCATGGCCGAATCATCCGCTCAGCAGGCCCAAACAAGCCAGCTCCTGCAGATGCTCATTTCCCAGATGGGCGCGGGAGCTCCGCCACCACAGCCGCCTCAGTGACAGCCATCCCCTCTTTACTACTTCTTTTATTTTCTTTGTTTGTTTTTTCTGTACTTTTCTTTTTCTTTGACTTTCTTTACTTTTGTTTGTTAAAACTAACGGTAAAACACGAGACGGCCAGGTGAAGTGGTAATGGTTATATTTGGCGGTGTTTTAATTGTGAAATGCTAAATTTCCTGTTTCTCTGAGCAGTGCAGCGTTCATAAATGATTAATTTACATGACACCTCTACTGCGAAACAAACGGCTATAAATACAGGAAATGGAACCACACTACTTTCGAACGTCTGCTAAGCTTGAATTATGGGGAGCATTCTTTCTCTAATATTACTCATACGATTCAAATATTCTCTGTCGTTCGAGTTAATGCACTTTATTCTGTGGTCGTACATGCTAGTGGAAAACTAGCAACTTTTACTCTGCACAAAACGCATACTGTCTATGACTCATGAGGAATATCTCGACCCCTGCAAAACTTCAAGTGTGAGGAAGGATATCTTCCTCAATCTATGACATCAGGGGATTCTCAGTTCCTACTTTAACTTATTGATGTTCCGCTTTTGCTTGCGTTGAGGTTTAATTGTGGCACATGCATCTATTATGAGTATAGCATGTTTTGAAAGCACTTTTACCTGCATTTCTTTTATGACCAATGAGGACATTGTTCCTCTTAAGTGTGGGGAAGGAAAGACCTTTCCCTGAAAACATGCTAGTTGTTCTTTAATGCCACACTTGCTTTTTTCTGCTCTAATGCCTGTGCACACCAATAAATACGATGAAATAATTACAGGAGCATTTGAAATTAAACCAAGTGACAACCGTAAGAATCGTTTTGCTTGATGAGGTTTGGAGAAATAGTTTTAATTAAAAATATTCTATTTTCACTGAAACCAGGTAGATTAGCTAGTTGTGGAAACCAGATTATTTTAGCTTGGGATTTTGGAAATGAAGAGAATGTTCGAAATGAAAAGGATAAGGCAAGGTACTTCGCTGATCAAAATTTTTTTCCTAACAATAGCAGGTCTCGTCTATCCGGTTATTAAGTCTTAAGGGTGCCTTAACACCTATCTACCTAAGGTCTCGGGATCTGGGATAGTTGGCCCAACACCATCTCAAGGATAGAGAGAAAAGTCTGGGTTATGGAATAAATCTACAAGATCTTAAATATTAGCTTGTTTTATACATAATTCTTGAAGATGAATGCTTTTACTTACAAAAGAGATAATTGCAGTTAAATTTATGCTTTTGATCATGAGTGCATGGTGTTGAAAGGTATTGCGGAATAACGCATTACTTCACACCCCTTGTCATCCAAAGGTCAGAGGGATGAAAATTGGTGGAAAGTCCCAAGCTAAGCTAACTTGTTTTCTACAATCTAGTTTCTCTATGCTTTTACAAAAATTGTTCTTCATTCACTGTTTGTGAAAACCTATCTCTAAAGAGCAAGATCATTCTTTCATTTGTCACTTTGCTTGATTTCCCTCTGCACTTGTTTGATCTTGAGATTATATGACGGTTTTAGAGATATTCTTATTCCTTATTTGCTTGAGGACAAGCAAAAGCTTAAGTGTGAGGAAGTTGATAAGTGTGAAACATATAGGCTTTTTAGGGTCTAATTACCTTATAATCTGTAACAATTCAGACAATGTTTCCCACTTATTTTGTGTTTTTCTTGAGATTGATGTTTTGATATGAACTGATGTATTTTATATGTTAAATATAGGAAAAACCCAGGGAAATGAAGATTATACGTCATAAGGATTACAACGCAACAAACGGGGAACAAATCCGGAAAAAGAGGCAAAACTTGGTCACGTCCGGCCACACTCAACCGGACGCCAATCCGGACGCTCATCAAAAGACACGTCCGGATCCGAACGCAAGCCGGACGTGACCCGAGATCCAGATCCAAAAGTGTTGTGTCATGTCCTGATCCGGACACAGATCCGGACATTATCCGATATTCAGATCTAAAACCGCTGTCTCACGTCCGGATCCGTGTCCGGATCCGGACGTCACACAAAAACAAAAAATAAAAACACATCGCGCTGATAATCAGGCTTTTGGCGCAATTATCAGCCGAAGCGGCGGTTTAGCCCATACTCCTACATAAATTAGGACGACACCCATGCTCAATCAGTTACCACCACTAACCAATGTTTAATTTCTAAGCCTATTTAAACCCTCCTTGAGCCTCCATTCCAATTCGCACCAGACGCTTCAGTCTAACTCCTACTCTCCCTCTCTACTAATCCTTCCATTCACGATACAATCCATCTCCATTCATTAAACCTCCTCCATAATCTTCATGTTTCACTCACGACACAACCCATCTCGCTCCATAATCTTCATCCTTCATTTACAGACACAGCCCGTATTCACGTACACCATTTAGCCACGTCCGGATCCGGACTGACCCACAACACCACGTCCGGATTAGTGTCTGACCCAACTTAGCCGGACGTCTCACAAACTTTTCCAAAATTTCCATTTTCGCTCCATTTCACCAAGTTCGCTTCATTGTCGCCACATCCAACCTCCAAAACCAGCATAACACAAGGACAAAGGGCGGAGCAAGCAAGAGGATCTTCGTAACAGATGATTTCTCCTAACTCTCTCTTATTTATGCTTTCAATTGCTATGTCTAGCTAAGAGGATTTACTCTGGGGGAAGGGATGTTGTAATTAGTTAAACTCTGCATTATTTTACTGCTTTATTGAGACTATTTGGATTGTTCAGGTTAATGCTTTTAAGTGCTTTTAATAAACGTCATGAATTTATTATAAGCCCTCGAATCATGTTATGATCAGATAAGGTGATTAGCACTGACGGTCCTATTAACCTGTTACCTGTGATAACTGCAATCGGATAGATTACATTAGCAGTTAGGTGCTTTAGTCCAGTCCAAACCAGACTAGTAATTCTGTGCGATAAAACCATCTAGATATACCTGTTAATTCTAGACTAGAATTACATGCCCTGTCTAGGTGAGCTATCTGGAATTAGGACTTAATACAGAATAGATAATTGAGAATTACAAGCCGATCCAAGTCTCCGTTTAAGTAGTAGGATATGCAGAACCTAGCTAGAGAAACAACTCCCTGAACCTAGAGTACCGTCCACACTCCCTATCTATCACTTTAATTTATCTGCTATTTATTTTCTTGTCTATTATTGATCCCAAAAACCAAAACAACCCCTCTTTAGTTACCCATTGCCTAAGGATAGACTTATTTACCTCAAGTCTCGTGGATTGATACCTAGTTGCTTCTAAATTACTCTACTACTGTGACCGGGATTTTTGCAACCCGACGGTCTGTTGATTTGTTGTCTTCTAGGATTATTTCTTAGTTTTAATACATCAAATAAACCGTTTGCAAGCGGAACCCGATCGGGTACCCCTCAGTGATCACAAATGCGCAACCAAGTAGTTCGTAAACTACCGGGATTCCTCCCCTCAACTCATACCAACTCTCTCATAATGTTTAAGATATGCTCTTAGTTTTATGGAGAATGCAATTTATTAATTAGTTGCCCAATGGGTCTCACGCATACCTAGAAGTAATCTAGGTTATATTCATGTTCGAGATCCATGCTCTAGAGACCGACAATGTCGTGACTCATACCTAAGTGTTTTACTTAGGTTACCATATACTTAATATTAATACTAAGGGTATTATATTAAGTAACAGTCATGTTATCACATAAAACGCATATGTATGTTTATATAAGTCGATCTATAGTCGACGTAGTGTTAGCCCCGTAGGACGCTCGTGCATAAATAATTAATGCAGTAACACACATAAACACATACACGTATCCACACACATAACACACAAGTTATATATCAACCAAATCCGAGCCTAAGGAATTCCTCAGGACAACCCTGATCAAACCCCTTTACATACCGTACACCTTAGACCAAGGATGCGCAGTGTAGACCACTAGCTCGTCAAGCGCCTTCGTCTGAAGTACGATCTAGACTGTAATAAAACTATAAGTCATTCTCCATGACTAACTGGATCCGGTATTTCCGAATAACAAGTAACCCCGACAGTTCATCCCCGGATTTCTACAGTTAATTGTTACGGGTTTCTCTAAACTAGTCGGCTTTGTTACTAAAACTCGTAGGTCGTAATGTTTCGACTATTAAGTTTAATTCATTAGATTCCTTTAATCTTGTCCATTATTGAACTTAGGCATATAACCTATAGTTGCATGTATGCATGCATTATTTTCTATATTGTATTATTTTCCCACCATCCATTATAATACTTTGTATTATATAATCCATTATCTTTAGTAAACTATATTTGCATTCAAAACTTATAACTTACAGTTTGTAACTATTTTCATATTATAACCTCCACCATTATAATATATGGTTTCCAACCATAATATATATCCATCCTTATATACATTATTCTCGCATATGTATATATTTACCAATATAGGTAAGTTTCATGAGTTGTAAAACTCTTATATTATATATTACATTTTTAGCATCTTATATGAGATGATAATTCCCATTAATTGTATTATATTATACAACTTATATTAAGATCTTTATCCTAGTATTATGTAACATTTTATGTTGTATAATTTACAACCTCTAAGGTATATTCAATATATACCTTAGTTTATAAATCTTATTTATTTATAGTTTGTCACACTATTTAATGTGAATATCCTTACTTATATTAATTCCATTTAAATCCCATTAATACCAGATAATTGTTATAGCATTTATAACATTGTATACCATAGTCTAAAATTCATTTTCCAACCTTTATATATTCGGTACAGCACTATACTTTATTTTAATTTCATTTTAACCCCATAACATTATGTAATGTTATACCATATACTAATATCATATAATATGATATTTTTATTTCCTTTAACTTATAACCTATAGTTTTTATACAAAACTATTTATATTGCCGCATGGGCACATCCATTCAATCTAATATTATTATCTGACCATATCTTTATGTTTATTACAATAATATCCCATAATTTATACCATGTTATATATACCATATAATATAACATTTTTAACTTTATAAAAAGGTATAACCTATAGTTATTTTTATAAAATAACCGAACAGACCTTAATCTGTTTTAAATTTATTTTCCAGCCCCTTTAACTTTCCAAATTTACAATTTGACCACTTATATAATGTTATGTTATATATATATCATATATTATAACATTTTAAACCTTAATATTAATATAACATATAGTTATATATATATATATTAAATTTCCGAACAGACCCAAATCTGTTCTAAATTATTTTTCAACCCACCAACTTTCTATAATTACACTTTGACCCAATTTATAACATATAGTTTTATAATATCATTAAAACCATATATTATACACATATCTTAGTAAAATATCTTATATTATTCCAAAAATCACCAAATTCCACCCAAGGGTTATAATTACCATTACTAACCCATATACTCTTGGTATTTACCATTCCACCCCATCTACTTCTCCAAAGTGTAACAATGACATAATAACTATATATTATACATATATAGTTTATTTTAATTCCAAATCTAACCCAATAAATTCCTAATAGCCCATGGGTGTTTATAATACCATTTTACACCCTTAAGTTTTGGTAATAACATATATACCCCATATGTTATAAAAATGTTACAATTAAATACTTATCTTATTATAAAACCTTAAATAAGTTATTTAACTTATATAATTTGGTCAAAACCTACCATATAGTCAAGGTTGACCTCCTTAATATTTCCTTGACCATCAATTCCCATAAATTACGGTTTATACCCATATTTTCCAGAAATTACCATTTAACCCTAAAACTTTATATAATCTTATAATTTTTATTTTAAATCCTTTTAACACCCAATTTTCGGCTTTATTATTATATAGCCCCCAAATTTAATTTAATTACAGTTTAAACCCCTATAGTTTTCGGTAATATTTATTTATTACCTAAACTTAATTAAAACCTTAAAAATACATAAATAAAATGGCCTAAAGTACATGGCCTTATTACAAACATTAGCTTATAAAATAAATTACACATAAATGCCCAAAAATGCATTAAACTCTCGGCCTCTCCCATAAGTTCTCCATATTTACCAATTCTCAACATAATGTCTTAAATTTGACAATTATGTTAATTAATTACTTAGATAAATTTACTAACTCATTCCTTAATCACCTAAGGTTAAAATATGACCTTTTATACCTTATTCACTCACGACAATTATATATACATATGTTTAAACACATATTAATATACCAAGTGAAGGTTTAAGTGATTTATACCTTATTTTAGCCAAGATAAGGCCTTGTTTGGCCACGGCTCCTTAGGGGAAATTTTTCCACAGCTTGATTAACATGTTTTTACACAACAATTAAGACATGTTTAGACTCCAAGCAAGAGATAACCATAAGAAGTGTTTTAATGTATAATTTCAAGGTTAAATTTACCTTAGAATACAAGGGCAACCAAGGCTGATATTTGGCCTAAATTTACAGAAGAAAAAGAGCATCAAAAGAGCTACTAAAAGAAGGTTTAAAACCATAGCAACTCAGTTTAGAAGATGGCTAATTTTCACCTTGATTAAGATGCCAAAATGGTGTTTTTGGCATGGATTTGGCTATTCTTTGAAGCTCTTGATATACCAACTGATCAAGCATGTAAGAAGAAGATAATAAGCCTAGGGAATCAAGTTTTCCAACCGGTAATGAAAGGAATGAAGAGATAAGTGCTTAAAGCACATTTTTACCTTAAAAGATCAAGATTAGAACTTCCCTCCTTCTTCCCTTGTTACAGCCGAGAATCACTCTCCTTTTAACCTCCAAAACACACTAGAAACATGGATGGAAATGGCTGATGTTTAGCTCCATGCAAAGAGGAAAGAAAAGTGAAGAGAATGAACATAAAATGGCTTTATAAGCTTACCTAGATCAATTTGTGTTCTTCTATGAACTTGGACAGCAGCAGGCATCAATGGAGGAAGAAAGGGAGCTTTGGCTGATGAACTCATGGCTGGGAAGGAGGTGAATGAGAAAAGAAAGCTAGTTTTGCCTTTTATGTCATTTAATGCTACTTTTAGTGCATAGTACTTGGTGACTCATTGGAAGATATTTTAGGTTGCTTAATGGATGAGTATGACCTATTAAATGGGTGGCATTGGCTGGATTGGTCAAGGGATGACATTTGACCATGGTTTAAGTTAAGTAATTAAATGTTATTTTTGGGTACTATTCACCCAAAATCACCCATTTTGATTTTATTTTTAAACTTTGATTTAGACTTTATAATATAGTCTATCATGTCACATTAATGATATAAATAATGTAATCTAGTCTTTAAAGTGACAAAAAGTCAATATCTTTGAGCTCATACACAAAAACGTGTTTTAAGGTGTTTTAGTGCACATTTTGTGTCCCAAGGTTTTTCTGAGCTTAGTTTTCTTTCAGAACGGTTTTATTGTGTTCCTTACATGATAATTGAACTTAGGAATCCAATTTTATATCAAATGGAGGTCATAAGACCTTTAAGGTTTCTTAGAGCACATTTTTGCTCTCATTGACTTTTAAGCATGTAAATGCTTGTTCTTTGAGTTGGAGTGTTGTCCAATAATCTTCATACATTCATTTATGTGTTATAGTGCTTAGGACAAAATTTTAGGTCCTAAGGAGTTCATTTGGGTATGTATTTACCCTAAACGGTCAAAGGGTGCAATTCTTGCTTTGTGTTGACCATTGTTGTTCTCAATTGACTTTTAAGGCACGTTTAGGCCTTAATTAATTTTATTAGATGTTTAATCCATGTTTTATTAGTTTGGGGTATTTCAATCTACCCCCCTTAAAAAGACTTTGTCCCGAAATCGCTTTATCAAATAGGTATGTATATAAATATATTACTACCCATTATTCCCATAATGTATATCTATGTGATATATCATTTACACACATCGTATTGTGCTTATACAGCACATAGCCATCACTTTGTGGCGTTAGTTCAATCATATATGGATATAGGCGATCTATCAGCACCAATATTTCCTATCAATTCTACAAACCCTGACAACCTCCCCGAGGTGTCCATAACATACCATCCTTCCACATTCCATATCTAATGATTCATTTCGTATCTAGGCGATACCATATGTAATCAATCTACAAGGTAATATATATATATATATATCACAAGTATCATAAGAAAGGTACTACACACATGGGTGTATACACATCATTCAAACAGGTGTCTCGTAAGATACATACATACAAGTGCACATCACACACAAACAACTCAACAAAACATCATATGCCCCGCATACCACCAATTCACTGTATGCCCCGCATACGAAACAAAGCAACAAACAAAAATCGTATGCCCCGCATACCTGTAACACCCCTACTACGCACATAACTATACTTGGAATCGCAGCGGAAAATAAACAACTAAACGGTAACTAAACGATTGGTGCTACAATGCCGTCAACCACCCACGTGGCTAACAAGGCTGAATAAATACTATTGTACCGGTCTGATGATCAGACTTCCGAGCATAGAACTAACAACCATATATATAACAATATAATACCGAGTATTTACATAAATCCTTCACTGTATACTTCACTGTAAACCGTCACCAACAAGTATATAATACGCCACGGGTGCACAGGCGCAACCCGGGCAAACATCCAAAAGTACTTCAAAAGTAAACTACTCTCTAGGACCTAGAGCCACTCTGCCTCTTCGATCCTCATCCTGCAATAAAAATATGGAGCCCCCGAGGGGGTCAGCACCTTTGCTGGTATGGCTAACGCGCAGCCCATCGCTACCGGGATACGCGCAACCAATTGTCAGGATGACATGATATATTTTAAACACACAACATATACATATATAACATAACAAGGGTATTGTACACACATAACACACATCACAAACATACAATCCTTTTAGGAAGAGAACCAACACAGTTAGTCCCCATTGAGAGCTTCGAGAATGTTGCCACGCTCATACTTAGCTCGTTACATAACTCGTTACCGTCCGGTTAGATTGAACGGTTAACTTAACACAAGGTGCCCCGGATATAGTGATCCAAGCACACCGAAACAAAACACATAGTATGCCCCTGTGGCCCGACGTGAGTCAGTAAAATAGCCTTGGTTAAGCTAAAGGGAAGGTTAGAAACCAAATTGGAAACTTAACCATAACATACAGAGAGAATCGAACCGGTTATGACATCGACTCCCATACTCACACGCGTGGCCGGAACAGACCGGACTCCTCACTTCCCCCGTTAGCCCATGTTAGTAGTTCAACATTGAGCACAACAACAATTCACAATAATAGGTCAAGTCTTGTTAGACACTCACATGGGAAGAGAGAGTCATTTAACAACATAATAATATTTAACACTGTAAACTCTTTACATTTTAATCTTACAAGGTCATAAACACACAGAAAACAAACAACACACAAGCCGGTGTAAACCGGTAGGCAACAGACTGCAAGAAAACCATACCTTGGTCCTTGCCTCGTTTGATTTCCACCTTGAGAGAATCCTAAACACATTAGTAATGTCGGTTAATTATTTATTTAACTCCAAACTTACTAAGTATTTAACATGATTGTATGACATGTTTTAATGCCTATCTTACCCTAGGTTACCTTCATTATACACCCTAGGGTTAACTACATAAGTCACATTCTTTTCTGTTTTTTTTTTTTTACAAGTTTTGGTCCGACCGACCCACCGTCCGACCCACAACTGGGTCGGACCCTCCCAGTGGTTTTCGGGTCTGAAAAACTTACCTTGACCGACCCATGTCCGACCCAACCTTCTGGGTCGGTCCATTACAGAACCCTTTTACTTCCTTATAATCATGCCCGTCCGACCCACGTCCGACCCACCATTCTGGGTCGGTCCATGTGCGAACATTTCCTTCCTTTGAAACTTGACCGACCGACCCATGTCCGACCCACCCTTTTGGGTCGGACCATCACCGAACATTTCCTCAACATCTAACAGAGGCTCGACCGACCCAAAAACTGGGTCGGCCCCTGGGTCGGTCGCCTTCTAAACTTACCCAAACTTGCCAATTCTTCACCAAACTTCTCCTAAGGCCTCTTAATGCTTCCTAACAACATTTGGTAACCTTACATCCACATACAACATCCATGAAACTCATTTTCTAATTCCTTGTAAAAATTCCTTAACACTTATGTTATTTTATACTAGGTTCCTAGATGGTGTTTCTCACCTATGGTAACTACTATCCCAAAATGCTTTCTCCTTGTTTTAACATCATCTCCCAAGCATCATCTCTCACAACTATCTCCTTATATCATTACTTCAAATCCTTTCTCAAGTTCATACATTCTCCTTAGTTTACCAAAGTTTGCCTAAGTCTTTACCTAAGTCCAAAATGACTTTGGTACATACTAAAACCTCAAGATTATGCCTAAGTCCTTATTACACTCTAGAGTACTTCCTAGTTCATCATAATTCCTTTAAAACATCATGAACTCCTTATTCATTTCCTACACTTTCTAACTCACCAAACCTTATGTAAACACTTAGAACTTCTTACCTCCTACCTAGATTTTGACATGGGTTCCCCTAGAACATTACCATGCCTAAACACTTTACCTTCTCCTTTAAACACACAAGAACATCTAAAATCACCAAGAACACTCTCATACACAATTTCACCAAATTTACACTACATCACAATATAGTGCTTAATTTAAATTGCATGGCACTTAGGCCCTTAAAATGCATGGCTCTTAGGCCCTTAAAGTGCTTAAATCATAAACACTGAATTTCCACAATATATTTGCCTTTAACCTGCAAATACACTCAACATACACATATGCCCTTTACTAGTCTCTTAAGAACACTTTACTAAGTCATTCCCCATTGGCTCTTTAGATAGTTTTAATAAGCATTATAAGCTCATTTCTCCTAAGGCATTAAAATAGCATTAGGTTAGTAGATTTACCTCTTTTGCAAGATAACTTCTTTCTTGTTTCCTTTAGAAAACCAATAGAGTACTTGATTCCTTGACAAGTTCTAAACAATATACAAACTCTATAATGAGTATTCAAGCTATAGGCTTCATCTCATTGTAAACCCTAATTTGACATTGTTTCAAAAACATTAATGTAGTTGTTTTACCTTGTTCTTTGAAGAGAGTTTGGATATACAACAAGAGAGGACTCCACCTAGTCCATGAAGAGTTGAAATGAAGCTAGGACAAAGTCACACAATGAGCTATATCAATGTGTATTTTCGGACAAGACAAAAACAAGGAGGAAAGGAAGTTTTTATTTGAGATTCCTTACCTAGAATCCAAGGAGAGTAATAATAAGTCAAAATATAAGCTCAAGCCCCTTCAATGGTGGAACACCTTGGCACCGAAATGGAGCTCTTGGAGTTTTGAGAAGATAGGAATGAAGAGCTTGATGAGAGGAAGAGACTGGTGGTTTGTTTTTGATTTGGACAAGTGAGCTAGGTTTAACAAGTGGTCAAAGCTTGTGTTTAATGGTGGTAGTGGTTTATCGTGAGAGAACAAGAAGAAGGGAGGAGATGAGTGGGAAACCGTGTGAGCAAGGAAGGGAAATGAGAGAATGAAGATAGAATTTACTTTAAGAAGATATTATGTGTAAAAGGTAAAAAGTAGCTTATTTACTTATCTTATCTTACTTAATACATTAATAAGAGAGTGGTGAGTCACCAAGCCTTAGAAAACCGGCCCCCTAAGTATAATGAGGGTAATATAGTCTTTGTTTGTCAATTTAATTACTTAATGCAACATATGTTACAAACTAGATTATAAAAGTACTATTCACCTATACAAGGCACATAGAAGTGAAATTTTTGATTTCCCACTAATATAGCCACCCAAATGTGATACTATATAGTACACATATTAAGAGTAATGATGGACATTTAGCCACTCAAAACTCATTTACAAGACAATTTTTCAAAAACGTGCTTTAAGACTTCTTAAAGCACATTTTGTGTTTTAACTTGTTTTCAAGCTTGGTTTTCTTTGGTAATTGGTTTAATATGTTCATTAGTGTATAAATGAGGTCTTGGTAAGCTCATTAGGCCTTACTCAAGTTTATCCCAAGCTTAGAGCACATTTTAGCTCTTATTGACTTTAAAGCACATTTGTGTTTCCTTTTGTTTAAATTTGTTTAGTAAGGTTTCTAAGACTCTTTTTAGTCTTGTTACACCCTATTTAGGTGTTTAAACAACAACATAACTAGGTTTGGGGTATTTCAATCTACCCCCCTTAAAAGAACTTTGTCCCCAAAGTTCATACTTCCACATAACTTTAAACATTAGAACATGAGAACACATATTAACAACACTTCTATATCACATTAACAACATAACAAAACATCACAACATCATTCAGACTCAGCGGTCTGCAACATTAACAACATGACAATACAATATGACAATACAACACAGACAATGTATTCAAATACATGTCATATACATAACCGAAACGGCTCTACCCCCTTAAATAGGGGTACGCCCCATACCCTATACATACAAATACTAAGAAGTAAACAACGACGGGTACTTCGCCTTCATCTTTTCTTCCAGCTCCCAAGTGGCCTCCTCAACGTCCTGGTTAGACCAGAGAACCTTCACCAGTCTCACGGACTTATGGCGAGTGTCTCGAGTCTTAGTGTCCAGAATCCGTACCGGAGTCTCCACTGATCGCATGGTCGGCTCTAAAGTTAGCCTTTCAGGCTGAAGCACATGAGACGGATGAGACATATACTTCTTCAACTGGGACACATGAAATACATCATGTACCTTGCCCAGCTCGGCGGGTAAATCAAGTCTATAAGCTACCGGGCCGATCCGCTCCGTCACAATATAAGGTCCCACATATTTTGGGCTCAACTTGCCTTTTTGGCCAAAACGAAACACTCCCTTCATGGGGGATACTCTCAAAAATACCTGATCGCCCACGGCGAACTCCAGGTCACGTCGGCGCACATCTGCGTACGACTTCTGTCTATCCTGAGCTGCTTTCATATTATCTCTGATCTGGCGAACTTCTGCCTGAACTTGCTCAAGATACTCTGGTCCTATAATGACCGTCTCACTCGACTCATCCCAGCATAATGGCGTGCGGCATGGTCTACCGTACAATGCCTGGAAGGGAGACATCTTGATCGATGCATGATAACTGTTGTTGTAGCTAAATTCGATCAGATGTAACTTATCAATCCAGCTGGTCTGAAAGTCAAGTGCACATGCACGTAACATATCCTCAAGTGTCTGGATGGTGCGCTCACTCTGACCATCGGTCTGTGGGTGAAACGCCGTGCTCAATTTCAGTTCAGTACCAAGTGCCTCTGTGTAGACTTCCAATATCTGGATAAGAATCTGGTATCTCTGTCAGATACTATCGTCTTTGGTACACCATGATGTCTAACAATCTCTTTATCGAATAATTCTGCCAACCTTGCCACTTTCCAGGTGTCCTTCATCGGAATGAATCGAGACACCTTGGTCAGCCGGTCAACTACCACCCAAATCATATTCAGACCTCCCCTTGTAGGCGGAAGCCCTACTACGAAGTCCATAGATATGTCATGGAACTTCCACTCCGGCACTGGCATTGGCTGCACCATACCACCAGGCCGTCGGTGCTCAAACTTGACCTTCTGACAAGTGAGACACCTCAACACATAGTCATTTACATCTTTTTTCATTCCAGCCCACCAGAAGTATCTTTTCATACCTTTATACATCTTTGAAGCTCCGGGGTGAATCGAAGTAGTAGAACAGTGGGATTCACTCAGTATGCGCTCCTTCAGCTCAGCGCTACTCCTGGGTATACACAATCTGCCATTAAGCCTAATCAGGTCATCATCGTGGAGTCTGAAGTCGTACTTCTGACCCTCGAATGTGCCATCAATAAGCTTCTGTCTAATTTCCACCATATACTGATCCGTCATCTGAGCACTCCGCACCTCTTCAACCAAGCCAGTATGAGAGACTAGCGAATGGAGAGAGTGTGCTCGGCGACTCAATGCGTCAGCTACCACATTTGCCTTACCCTCTTGTACTGTAAATTGATGTCATAATCATTCAGAACTCAACCCACCTTCTTTGCCTCATGTTCAACTCCTTCTGAGTGAACAAGTACTTTAAACTCTTGTGGTCAGAATAAATCGTCACACTTACCCCATACAAATGATGTCGCCATATCTTCAGTGCGAAGACAATGGCCCCCAACTCTAAGTCGTGGGTAGGGTAGTTCTCCTCATGCTTCTTCAGCTGTCGGGAGGCGTAAGCCACGACCTTCCCGTGTTGCATCAACACACCCATACCCCTGCCTGATGCGTCGCAATAGACCTCAAAACCATCTGGACCGTCTGGTAATGTCAGAACCGGTGCAGATGTCAGAGCATCCTTGAGACTCGCGAAAGCCCTCTCACAGTCGACTGTCCACTCGAATGGTGCA
Organism: Limonium bicolor; assembly: GCA_023374045.1. Lineage (NCBI taxonomy): Eukaryota > Viridiplantae > Streptophyta > Magnoliopsida > Caryophyllales > Plumbaginaceae > Limonium > Limonium bicolor. Next base: position 120,110,724 of record CM041781.1, on the reverse strand, counting down.
TCCTTCTTCATCAAGGAAGTCATCGGCTTCGAGACACTGGAGAAGTCCTTCACAAATCTCCTATAGTAACCCGCCAGACCGAGGAAGCTCCTGATGTCGGTAACTGTCTTCGGCCTAGGCCAGGTGCGCACTGCATCTATCTTTGCCGGATCAACAGCGATCCCGGCCTCAGAAATCACATGTCCAAGGAATGATACTTGGTTCAACCAAAATTCACACTTAGAAAATTTAGCATACAGCTGATTCTTTCTCAATGTCTGCAATACATCTCTCAGGTGGCTTTCATGCTCACCTCTCGATTTCGAATACACTAGTATGTCATCGATAAAGACTACCACTGATTTGTCCAACTGATCTTGGAACAAACGGTTCATTAAGTCCATGAACTTTGCTGGTGCATTTGACAAGCCAAACGGCATAACGGTGAACTCATAGTGCCCATACCTAGTTCTGAAAGCTGTCTTTTCGATGTCCCTGTCACGGATGGCAATCTGGTGATATCCGGAACGTAGGTCTATCTTGGAGAATACTGATGCTCCCCTAAGTTGATCAAATAGATCGTCGATGCGTGGTAAGGGGTAACGGTTCTTCACCGTAACAGCATTCAGCTCCCGATAATCAATACATAGGCGGAGGCTACCGTCCTTCTTCTTCACGAAGAGGACCGGCGCTCCCCATGGTGACACACTAGGGCGGATAAAGCCCTTGTCGAGTAGGTCTCTCAGCTGCTCCTTGAGCTCTGTCATTTCTGCTGGAGCCATACGGTAAGGCGCTTTCGCAATGGGTCCGGTGCCCGGAACTAAGTCAATCTCAAACTCAACCTCTCGTGCTGGCGGCATGCCCGGCAGTTCCTTAGGAAATACATCAGGAAACTCCGACACTACCGGCACATCTGGGCTAAACTCAGGGTCTCTCTCTATGTCCTGGACATAGCAGAGGTATACATCACTCCCTCGTCGTAACTCGTGATACATAGCCATGGCGGTGATGATCTGAGTCGAAGGCTCCCTTGGCCTCTGGCGGTAAGATATGGTAACCCCAGATGGACTCCGAAGAAGCAGTCGATGCTCGGCACACAGGATTCTACCCTTGTGCCGCTCCAACCAGTTCATCCCGACAATCACATCAAAACCTAGTCCGTCGAACTCTATCAAGTCGATCGGAAACTCCTCATCCCTGATTTGAACAATAGCACCTCGGTAGTAGCGGGTACATCGGATCCGCTCCTTCGACGGGAGAGTAACCACGAAGTCTGGCATCTCTTCACCATCTAACCCCAGCCTCCTCGCAAATGATAGCGAAATGAATGTATGTGAGGCTCCAGAGTCGAACAGGATCGATGCATCCACGCCATTCACTGGAAAGGTACCGGTGAGGATTGTGCCGCTCTTGCCGGCTTCTGCCTTATTGCAGACACTCAGTGTACCTCCCGTTCCGAGTGCACAGCCTAATTCATTGGCAAACTAATAAGTATTGGGTAACAACACGGTTTATAGCTTCAAACAACTCCACTTTATTCATTAACACACTCTTTTTACAACATTCATTGGCTTATACTGTCGCCATGATTCACACTTACAACATCCTTAATACATACTGGTTTGTCACATAATTATACAAGGCTTAAAACTGTCTGAAAGTTAAATTCAGACGTCTGGGTTTCATGTGTGTGGCATTGATCACTGCCGACGGTGCGGTATTCAGTTTGATCTTCCTGATGCCATGGTATAGCATCCTTGATTGCCCACCCATGATTAATACATCTCCCGATTTTAGCAATAGTTTCTTTGCGAGGTCAGCATGCTTCTGCTCGCCATACACAAACACTGCGGTGTCACCAATGGACCAAGACACCACGGGTACTCCCTTACTTAGAGACTCGGGTGACTCGTCCTTGTCTTGGTGTATACCCAACCGTCCACCTTTCTGGTAGAAGTTTACAATGCATAGATCTGCTTTTACACTTGGAATTGATTCCGTTTCAACTTGTTGAGCAATTCCCACGGCGTGGTTAACGACCGCGTGGAACTCCTCTGGTATACTTGATACTGTTGCTCCATCTTCAGCTCGAACTTCTTGATATGACTTGGTGTAAGGGTTCCAGTCCTTACCCATGCACATCATCTTCAATTGCATCCTTGCTCCGCTCGGGTATTCGGGTGTGTAAAACCCTCCTGGTTTTGCTCCAAGTTCGTCGCATAGTTTGATGATATGGATCTGTGCCTCCGGTGTCAGGTATCCATTTAAAAGTATCATACCTGGCTGGATGACCTGACATTGCTCCAATGGGAAGTCGGTGATGTTGATGGTGGTTTCTCCAGGGTTCGGTGTGGGTGGGATTGGATAACATATATTGAATGTTCCTTTAAGTTTAGAGTACTCTAATTAGGTAAATTTCACACTATACTTTATTCATTCACTCACATGGTTGTTTATTTAAACTCACTCACACACATGCATGAAATGCGGTATGCAGACACTTATTACATTAACAAAGGCGGTACCTGGTCTAGAAGAGGGCCCTGGCGCCTCAGACCGGTCCACCACATTCAGGGTGGCCTTGTTGGACCCCGACCCCTTCCCCTTCTGGGACTCCGTGTACCTCTGATCGGGGGGTGGCTGGTTCGCCGTCTTCTGGCCATCGGTGGTCGCAGTGGCCTTACCCTTCCATTGCCCCTTGGGCCTGAAGTTCCTACTGTTCGGGTTCTGCCAGCACTCATGGTCGCGGTGACCCATCTTCTTACAGTACCGGCACTGAACATCATTACCCTTGCAGTCCTTGCCGGGGTGGTCGCCGTTGCACCACTTGCAGTAATAGTGGCGCTCCGGTCCAGAGCCCGTGCTAGCTGCTATCACAATACACCATTAATACTTGTTTTGCAACTTATTAACATATACTCTAACTCATCACACAGGTTTAGACAATTACCCTTAGGGGGTAAGAACGTAGGGGCTTGGCCGCATACGCATAGGTGAGCTGCAGAGGCTCATCAGCAGTGGTGGTCTGGGCCTGGCCCTTGCCACCTTGTTGCTGTCCTTTCTGGGACTGGGGGTATGATTTCTTCTTCTTCCCTCCCCACTGTCCTTGCGTGCCTTGGCCCTCGTTCTGAGCCTTGCGCTTAAGCGCACTCTCCTCGTCCCTCAGACGGACGGTGATCTCCACAATAGCAGCGGCATGATAGCACTCCTATATTTAGGGTGTCAGTTATGCCCCGCCAAATAAACTCACATCACATTAACACATCGTACACACTTATTCACATTACACTGTAATTCCTTTACCTGCAAGGTGGTATATCCAGTAGGCCCCATGCCGTAGCGCAGGCGATAGTTCAGTCCGTTGTAGAAACGGTTCACAAGGATCCGGTCTGAGTAACCCAGATCCGGTAGCAGGTGGATTAGTCCGATGAAGGCTGAGTAGTACTCATCTACCGTCATCTTATCCCCTTGCCTCAGGTTGTCCAACTCCAGGCGCTTGGCCTCTTGCACATGTATAGGGTAGTATTTGGCTCGCAGAAGAGCCGTGTACTCCCTCCACTGGAATGTCGGATCAGCAACTCTACCCTCGCGCACAAGCTTCCACCAGTTTTGTGCCGAGCCCTTCAGATAATATGCAGCAAGTCGTACCTTGACCTGCTCAGGTGGTGCTAGGGTTTCGAAGGCGGTCTCCATCTCGGAGATGTACGCCTCGAGCTTACGGGGATCGGTCTCCCCACTGAATGAAGGCGGCCTCAGATCAGCCAACGCCTTGACCCAATTGGTCTCTCGTGGCGGTGGTGGTGGTGGCTGAACTCCAGGCTGTCGCCCTTGCTGTATAGCAGCGACTATATCGGTACCAACTGGCTAAACGGCGGCTGCAACTGCCTCAGCCATATCTGGGCCGTAGTATCATCGCCCTGGTTACCCAAATCTCCAGTACCGCGCCCGCGGCTCTACCTCGTGGTCTACCTGCCATCTGTATTTATATGACATCTCATTAGCATTATGCCTGCACACTTATCGGTCCATCGTTTGTAACGCTTCCCGATAATAAGGTATCTCCACACTTAGTTAGTGGTTAACCTTTCCAAACATGTTCACTTAGGTATCTGTAGTTAGGTTTCCTAACTCGGTATATCCCTAAGCTCGGTATTCTAGTCATCAGAGCGATACTTCGCTCTGATACCACTTTTTGTAACACCCCTACTACGCACATAACTATACTTGGAATCGCAGCGGAAAATAAACAACTAAACGGTAACTAAACGATTGGTGCTACAATGCCGTCAACCACCCACGTGGCTAACAAGGCTGAATAAATACTATTGTACCGGTCTGATGATCAGACTTCCGAGCATAGAACTAACAACCATATATATAACAATATAATACCGAGTATTTACATAATCCTTCACTGTATACTTCACTGTAAACCGTCACCAACAAGTATATAATACGCCACGGGTGCACAGGCGCAACCCGGGCAACATCCAAAAGTACTTCAAAAGTAAACTACTCTCTAGACCTAAGCCACTCTGCCTCTTCGATCCTCATCCTGCAATAAAAATGGAGCCCCCGAGCCCCGAGGGTCAGCACCTTTGCTGGTATGGCTAACGCGCAGCCCATCGGCTACCGGGATACGCGCAACCAATTGTCATGATGACATGATATACATTTTAAAACACACAATATATACATATATAACATAGCACAGATATTGTACACAACATAACACACATCACAAACATACAATTCCTTTTTGGAAGAGAACCAACACAGTTAGTCCCCATTGAGAGCTTCGAGAATGTTGCCACGCTCATACTTAGCTCGTTACATAACTCGTTACCCGTCCGGTTAGATTGAACGGTTAACTTAACACAAGGTGCCCCGATATATGATCCAAGCACACCGAAACAAAACACATAGTATGCCCCTGTGGCCCGACGTGAGTCAGTAAAATAGCCTTGGTTAAGCTAAAGGGAAGGTTAGAAACCAAATTGGAAACTTAACCATAACATACAGAGAATCGAACCGGTTATGACATCGACTCCCATACTCACACGCGTGGCCGGAACAGACCGGACTCCTCACTTCCCCCGTTAGCCCATGTTAGTAGTTCAACATTGAGCACAACAACAATTCACAATAATAGGACAAGTCTTGTTAGACACTCACTTGGGAAGAGAGAGTCATAATTAACAACATAATAATATTTAACAACTGTAAACTCTTTACATGGTTTAATCTTACAAAGTCATAAACACACAGAAAACAAACAACACACAAGCCGGTGTAAACCGGTAGGCAACAGACTGCAAGAAAACCATACCTTGGTCCTTGCTTCGAATGGTTTCCACCTTGAGAGAATCCTAAACACATTAGTAATGTCGGTTAATTATTTATTTAACTCCAAACTTACTAAGTATTTAACATGATTGAATGACATGTTTTAATGCCTATCTTACCCTAGGTTACCTTCATTATACACCCTAGGGTTAACTACATATGTCACATTCTTTTCTGTTTTTTTTTTTTACAAGTTTTGGTCCGACCGACCCACCGTCCGACCCACAACTGGGTCGGACCCTCCCAGTGGTTTTCGGGTCTGAAAAACCTTACCTTGACCGACCCATGTCCGACCCAACCTTCTGGGTCGGTCCATTACAGAACCCTTTTACTTCCTTATAATCATGCCCGTCCGACCCACGTCCGACCCACCATTCTGGGTCGGTCCATGTGCGAACATTTTCCTTCCTTTGAAACTTGACCGACCGACCCATGTCCGACCCACCCTTTTGGGTCGGACCATTACCGAACACTTTCCTAACATCTAACAGAGGCTCGACCGACCCAAAAACTGGGTCGGCCCCTGGGTCGGTCGCCTTCTAAACTTACCCAAACTTGCCAATTCTTCACCAAACTTCTCCTAAGGCCTCTTAATGCTTCCTTACAACATTTGGTAACCTCACATCCACATACAACATCCATGAAACTCATTTTCTAATTCCTTAAATCATTTACTTATTTCCTTGTAAAAATTCCTTAACACTTATGTTATTTTATACTAGGTTCCTAGATGGTGTTTCTCACCTATGGTAACTACTATCCCAAAATGCTTTCTCCTTGATTTAATATCATCTCCCAAGCATCATCTCTCACAACTAACTCCTTATATCACTACTTCAAATCCTTTCTCAAGTTCATACATTCTCCTTAGTTTACCAAGTTTGCCTAAGTCTTTACCTAAGTCCAAAATGACTTTGGTACATACTAAAACCTCAAGATTATGCCTAAGTCCTTATTACACTCTAGAGTACTTCCTAGTTCATCATAATTCCTTTAAAACATCTTGAACTCCTTATTCATTTCCTACACTTTCTAACTCACCAAACCTTATGTAAACACTTAGAACTTCTTACCTCCTACCTAGATTTTGACATGGGTTCCCCTAGAACATTACCATGCCTAAACACTTTACCTTCTCCTTTAAACACACAAGAACATCTAAAATCACCAAGAACACTCTCATACACAATTTCACCAAATTTACACTACATCACAATATAGTGCTTAATTTAAATTGCATGGCACTTAGGCCCTTAAAATGCATGGCTCTTAGGCCCTTAAAGTGCTTAAATCATAAACACTGAATTTCCACAATTATATGCCTTTAACCTGCAAATACACTCAACATACACATATGCCCTTTACTAGTCTCTTAAGAACACTTTACTAGTCATTCCCCATTGGCTCTTTAGATAGTTTTAATAAGCATTATAAGCTCATTTCTCCTAAGGCATTAAAATAGCATTAGGTTAGTAGATTTACTCTTTTGCAAGATAACTTCTTTCTTGTTTCCTTTAGAAAACCAATAGAGTACTTGATTCCTTGACAAGTTCTAAACAATACAAACTCTATAATGAGTATTCAAGCTATAGGCTTCATCTCATTGTAAACCCTAATTTGACATTGTTTCAAAAACATTAATGTAGTTGTTTTACCTTGTTCTTTGAAGAGAGTTTGGATATACAACAAGAGAGGACTCCACCTAGTCCATGAAGAGTTGAAATGAAGCTAGGACAAAGTCACACAATGAGCTATATCAATGTGTATTTTCGGACAAGACAAAAACAAGGAGGAAAGGAAGTTTTTATTTGAGATTCCTTACCTAGAATCCAAGGAGAGTAATAATAAGTCAAAATATAAGCTCAAGCCCCTTCAATGGTGGAACACCTTGGCACCGAAATGGAGCTCTTGGAGTTTTGAGAAGATAGGAATGAAGAGCTTGATGAGAGGAAGAGATTGGTGGTCTTTGTTTTTGATTTGGACAAGTGAGCTAGGTTTAACAAGTGGTCAAAGCTTGTGTTTTAATGGTGGTAGTGGTTTATCGTGAGAGAACAATGAAGAAGGGAGGAGATGAGTGGGAAACCGTGTGAGCAAGGAAGGGAAATGAGAGAATGAAGATAGAATTTACTTTAAGAAGATATTTATGTGTTAAAGGTAAAAAGTAGCTTATTTACTTATCTTATCTTACTTAATACATTAATAAGAGAGTGGTGAGTCACCAAGCCTTAGAAAACCGGCCCCCTAAGTATAATGAGGGTAATATAGTCTTTGTTTGTCAATTTAATTACTTAATGCAACATATGTTACAAACTAGATTATAAAAGTACTATTCACCTATACAAGGCACATAGAAGTGAAATTTTTGATTTCCCACTAATATAGCCACCCAAATGTGATACTATATAGTACACATATATATTTAAGAGTAATGATGGACATTTAGCCACTCAAAACTCATTTACAAGACAATTTTTCAAAAACGTGCTTTAAGACTTCTTAAAGCACAATTTGTGTTTTAACTTGTTTTCAAGCTTGGTTTTCTTTGGTAATTGGTTTAATATGTTCATTAGTGTATAAATGAGGTCTTGGTAAGCTCATTAGGCCTTACTCAAGTTTATCCCAAGCTTAGAGCACATTTTAGCTCTTATTGACTTTAAAGCACATTTGTGTTTCCTTTTGTTTAAATTTGTTTAGTAAGGTTTCTAAGACTCTTTTTAGTCTTGTTACACCCTATTTAGGTGTTTAAACAACATAACTAGGTTTGGGGTATTTCAATACCACAAACTACTGTATGCCCCGCATACGAAACAACAAAACTTAGTGCACACACGTGCACAGCCAAGAGGCTCTACCCCCCTTAAAAAGGGTTACGCCCCCGTACCCCATAAGTATACAACAGCCGCTCAACAAGGAGCGCTGGATACTTGGCTCTCATAGAGTTCTCCAACTCCCCTGTGGCATCTTCCACCTTTGGAGTGGATTATCCTCATATCAGAGAGACGGGTATGACTCTAGTCCTTCCGGGCTCCACAATACATAAAGGGTGAGGCACTGATTTATTTGTGCTCTCTCCCGGATTCATTCTAATGGGCCCACTCACTCCGTATTGAGGTGTAGACCCATGAACATAGGCTCAGTTTGCCTCTTTCCATTGTTGTGTATCCTCTCGTTTGGATTACTAGCGTACATGGGTGTATCTTCTCTCACTGATATTCAGATTGAGGTGTAATATGACATTGGCTATTGTTAGTACTTAGTGCTCTTTGCACTTGTCTTTTTTAATACTGAGACGTACTACCCTACATGTCCACGGAGATAAAGCTTGTCATCCGTGTCTCCAAGTGGTTTTGTTCCGGAGTAACACACTGTTGTAGTTCTTTGATACTCACTTCGTGTTGATATCCATTACATCTTCCCGTATTCCCACTAGATTAATAACTGCCCAAGTGCATTACCAAAACACTCAGTTCTACAGAGTGCAGAGGCGTAAACCCTCAGCAGTTAATATCTAATGAGTCAAACAGATAAGATGAACCAATTATCATGTGAGTTATACATTTCAAGTCCGTTAGTTATCATAACGTTGTTCCTTGCTTAAGGTATCTGCTAGTATATTAGCTTTGTCTCTCATCATTGCGTAGTCACACGTTTATGTTCACATCATCTGGTAGGTTCCTCTGGATTGCAAAAATTTGCTTGATCCTTATGAGGGTTCTACATATTATTCGCCCATGTAATGGGTTTTCATGTTTCTATCCTTAGTGTTCACTTCTTCATTGTATACTGTCTGCTACTCTGTGTTGAAGGTTCTTGATTTCTGTAGCCCGTTGGTTTAACTGCGGCTCTTCTCGTCCATCTTCGAGGTAATCTGCATTACTGTCCTTAGTATGGAGTTGACTACTTCTTGTGTTCCTAACACTACTTGTCTATATACATGGGGTACAGTACTGATACATTACTACTTACCCGACTAACTCATAAATAAGTCTGTCAGGCCCACACGCTCCTATCGGAGTGCGGTCGTCCCATGTCTCATTTAGTAAACTGGTATTGTCCGTCACACGGTTATTGTGAAGTATTCTGTTGTCAATCTCCCTTTTTGATGGATGTCCTTTTAGTTGTTTATTAGTTCCTGTTATCGGTTATCTTATTGTAAGTGGCATTGCCCTAGTGGCATGGTGTAAGTAAAATTCGTGCTATATTTAACAAAATTGGTTCACCTATCTAGATCTCATTGAGTACAACACATATTCCTTTTCTCCCTATTTAATCATGATCACAACTCATCCATAGTTCGTATTCGTTCCATCATCCGTTTAACTGGATATATTGCAGATTGCATAATAGCTTGAGCAACTTGGCTCTTCACTTCCCAACCATCCTCACTGACGGTGGTGCATCTACAAAGGGTATTCTATTTCACACAAGGTTATGCTTGTCCATAAGGACTAAACATTCATCACTATTAGTGATTAGCATTATATGCGGGTATACACTTATGATATTTGGCTAGTAAGCCATGTCTGAAAATTCTCGAACAATTAAACTGGTGTGGTTTACAATTACAGTGGCTATATAATTTCTTCAGTTGCAGTGGTTGGACTAACGGTCTTCCCGAGGTTTCATAGGTTTCTAATCTTAAAGGTTTGTATGAAAACTAGTATGGAAATTTTGGTATTTTAATAGGAGATTAAAATTTAGTGGTAGTTGCAGCACTTGCTGTGGCAAGTGTGCAAGGCAGATGGAAATTTCAGTGGTTTGATTGTCATAGCGCTTGCAATAGCAAGTGCGCCATGCAGGTGGAAATATTAGTTCAGTAATTACTGGTCTTGAAATACCCCGACCTTAAATATGGCGATTAAATTATCCTAATAGGTATTTAAGAGCCCAATAATGATTAAGAAATATTGGTAAGGGAAAATAAATTCAAAAGAAATAAAGAAACACTTGAAAAGCGAAAAAACGCTAAATAAGCGTTAAATAACCATAGGAGGTATGAGACCTCGGTTAGTGTATTATATGGATTCTAGAGGCTTAATAAGGCCTAAATAATATATGGGAACAACTCCCGAAGAAAACGGATCCAAATAATGCACTAAAACGCTAATAGAGCTTTAGCGCACGTTTTTTCGAGAAAACCCGAAAACGTGATTTTAAGTGGTCAAACAAACCCGTAAAAATTATAAATCACTAAATAACAATAATTAAGCATTAATAGAAGCTTAATAACCAATAAAATTAAAGAAACGAGAAAATTCCGGAAAACGGGCCCGGTTAGTGAATAGTACCAAAACCATGTAAAATAACGAGTGTTTTCTGTAAAAGATGAAAAAACGCTCCAACTAGTATTACTGTGTCGGACCGATTTTAATAAGTCAAATAACTCCCACACACACACAATAAACAAGTAAAGAAAGAAAAGAAAAGAAAGAGAAAAGCAAAAAGTAGAAATAAAAGTACAAAAGTACTTTAACACTCTCTCTCTCCCATTCATAACCTCTCACCCACGTAAATTCCCCCCCCCCCCAGACTTCTCCTTCCTCCTTGTTCTGCTGGGGATGATTTTTAGAAGCTCCTCAAGCTTCCATGGCTTCTGCAACCTTCCAAGCTTGCCCAAGCTTCATTTAAGCCCCAAATCAAAAAATAAATTGTATATTCTTCTTCCTCTCATCAAGCTCTACATTTCTATCTTTTCAAAATCTCAAAATGATGAAGTTCATCTCCATGGGTTTTCCCCATTCAAAGAGAAAATAGCATCAATGGGTAGCTTGGAGTCTCCTCTCTCCATTAAGGTAAAAATCTACATGAAAAACTCATGTTTTCTCCATCTCCTTTCATAACTGATTTTTACCCCTTTGTAATACCTTGTTTTCTCTCTCTCTTTTGAGCATCAACTCAACCTTGCAATGGTGGTGGATTCACCTTCTTGAACTAAGGGCTAAAACCCCTCCTAAGACACTCCAAAGGTAAACCCTAGAAATCTTGCTTTAAACATTTCAATGAACTAGCATTAATATAAGGGTTAGGATGTTAATTGCAATTGTTTTTTGTGTTCATTGGGTTATGGGAATGGAGTTTGGCAACTCCATTCCCCACATAACCGATTTTGGGCAAGAAAGAAGGAAGAAGAGAATGGGAAAAGAAATGAAGGAAAAATAAGCTCAAGGTAAGAGCTCCTTCCTAATGTTAAATTCTATTGCATTAGAGTAATGAGAATGGGTAAACAAATAAAGGAACCTAAACTATTGTATTAGTATTGAAGTTTATGAAGTTTTGAGTATTTGGGAACTAGTAAGTAAATTGTAGGCCTTAGAGCCAAGTATATTGTATATGTGTATTAGTATTGTTGTTAGATGGAAGTATTGGAGTATTGGTATTGACTTGAGTGCTGGTAGGACCCTTGTATGGGTGTGGCTAGAATAGGAATGAACTTGGTGAAGAAAGTATGTGTATGGCTAAGTAAGAAAACTAGGTGAACTATGGCAAAATTTTGGTAGGAATTATGTATTTAAGAATGACTTGGTGAATGGGAGAACCAAGGTGTATATTGGATTGAGTAGGTATGTTTAGTAGTGATGAAGTGGTAGTAGTAGTACGAGAAATAAGAAGTGTAAAATCTGTAGCAAAGTGTATTAACATGCATTGGAGAAGTTAGGAAAAATTAGTGTGCAAGAATTGGTAAAAAGAGTGTTGGACTTGGGTATAGGCATTTTAGTTGCTTGGAAATAAATTGGAATGGTAAAATGAAGTTAGAACAAAGTGCTAAAATGCAAAGAGAAGTGTAGGAATGCACAAGTGTGCAAAGTGTGGAAATGAGAATGGGAATTTGTAGAATTTGAGCAAGAAGTTGAGTAAGTATTGGACCATGGATTTAAGGAGTTTTAGTGAGTGTTTAAGTGTGTTTAAATATGTACAAAACATGTGGAAAGATTATGGAATGATTGGAGGTGGATTAAGGGTTGATTAAGGGTTGAAAAATGATCTTAATAGTAGTTTTTATCAGGGTCCGGGACTTAGGATATGTACCAAGTCCCGGACCGCTTCAAAAAAAGGCCCGAGAGTGAATGCAGGAATTGGTCCGGGACTAAGTCCAGGACCAAGTCCAGGACCAGGTGTAAAAATAGGCCGAAAGTCAAATTAAGTGTTGGTCCGTGTAACACCCCAACCCGAAATCCAATAACCTGAACGATGATAGCTCCCAGAAATAGCTAGAAATGCAGCGGAAAATATATACATAACAACGGGTGGTGCTACAACGCCGCTAGTCACCCATGTGACTAACAAGGCTAACTTCCATATAACTTACAAATGATGTGGTCTGAGCGCTGAATACAAACCTCTCAAAATAACAAAAGTCAATAATAGAAATACAGTACTGTAAGATGACACCGGTGGTAGTAAACCCCTGACTTAATTCTACCCCACCTACACTCGGTCGGTGATCTCTTCATTCTTCGGGTACCTGGAATTGTTTAGCCATGAAACGGCTCAGCAAAATAATTTGCCGGTATGAAATCGTGAAGCCCACAAGCTACTGGGCCACAACAACTATTTTGTCAAATACATGCAAGTTATTTTTATAAAGCTGTAAATAAGCATCATAACATAATCATAACAAGCATCCATACAAGGATAACAATGTCACACAGAACGAGACTGCAGAAGGTCAAGTTAGATGAACTGAAATCATTTGATAGCTGTCGGGTCCACACAGTGGGACTGACAGATGTATGAAAGTATATCAATATAGTGGAGGTATAGTGACCTCGTTATAGAGAAAGGTTGGGCAATTGGTCCCTCAGAAGATAATGTAGTTAACTCCTGTACTGAGAAATGTGGGAATCGAACCCTCGAGAGGAATGAAGTCTTCCTCTCCACTGAACTGATGGGAAATAGAACCCTCGAGAGGAATAAAGTCTTCCTCTCCACTGAACTGATGGGAAATAGAACCCTCGAGAGGAATAAAGTCTTCCTCTCCACTGAACTGATGGGAAATAGAACCCTCGAGAGGAATAAAGTCTTCCTCTCCACTGAACTGATGGGAAATAGAACCCTCAGAGGAATAAAGTCTTCATCTCCACTGAAATGTTCCGTCGCGACGTAAATTGAATAGGAGACGACCTGAGACAGGTACAACTCCTGTAGCATGCATGGCCAGCTCCAACTGGGCTCCTCGTTCTCGTAGTATAGAATTGTTAAATGTCACTCAAGGACGATAATCAAGAACACAATGTGTATTGTCGGTTGTCACATTTAGGGCAACGACGTTTGTTATAACGTGAAGTTAGTGAGAAACTTGAGTACAAGTTCTCAGTATAATAAAGCGCAGGTATTAAATCCACTGGTAATGTAGTGTTGTATGCGTGGGACATACACGTTACAGTTAGCAACATCACGCACATAGAATAACACAACAGTGCACAAGAGTAATGCAACATTTTACATATAATCATCTTGGTCGTTAATTCAAACAACAGATAGCACACAAGCCGGTGTAATCCGGTAGAAAGCAGACTGCAAGAATTCCATACCGTTCACCGTAGACTGTACTTGTTTAGTTCTCGGTCAACGTCTGGTCAAACAATGTCCTAGAATAGGATTAATCTGAGAGTGTTAATTTATGTAACTCTCGTATAATAATTTTATTGTTTCATGAAGCGATTTCATATTCGTTATTTCATGTGAGGTTTATTCCTTTATATTTAGGTAGTTCTTTTAACCTCTTTCCCTTATAATTAATTAAGGTACTTATATATTTCTAAAACATGTAGTCCTAATTTATAAGACTTATATTGTGTGGTAATTTCTTTTAATTACCTTATGATTGGATGTATAACTTATTTGTCATTTTTGTGGTTTATTTCTAAATCCTTTAATGTATACATATATATACATATTTATTCATGCACTATATTTGTTATTTATTTTTAATTGTCTAGGTGACATAACAACTTTATATTTCCTTAACTACATTTATATGTCACACATGGACATTATATTCTTATAATTCTTTGTTATTCTCCTCTTAACCATAAATAATATTTATTGGTTACAATTAAATTCCTTATAACTATATAACCATAGTTTTAATCCCTTAATCACTTATTCTCATTTCCTTTTGATTTACTTGAAAATCTAAAATATATATATTTCACACACATGTATTATTTATGTTATTTATATATAATTGTCTAAATGACATAACCTCTTAATGAATCTCAATTTATATTTACATGTCATACATGGACATGTTATTCCCATATCTTTTATTAATTACAAACTAACCCCAAATAATATTATTTCTTTTACAAGTAAAATACTTGTGCTTGTATATCATATAGTTTTAATTTCATAAATCCTTAAATCATAATTTTCTTTTCTAAATATCTTAAATATCCATATAGGACCTACAAATATTTTTAATCTCATAATTACAACATACTTTTCGGTTAATATATTATAACCTCATTTATTTCTTAAACTTTACATTAAACTCCAAAATACATTATATTACATAGTTTTATTTCCTTAAATAATTAATTCACCAAACCACCACTATAATTTAGTAATGATTATTTGAACACTTTAACTTTTATAAATCACCCACTAGCCTCATTAATTTTCGGCTTGCTTTAGAATTTCTTATAATTACATTTTAACCCCAAAAACATTACATAATTTATATAATCACTTATAAACTATAGTTTTAATAATTAAGGAAAATTCACGAGATACCCCTGTTTTCTTTCGTAATTCACAATATACCCCTGTGATTTTAGTAATTCAACTTTAAACATACTTAAATGTTGTCCAAAATTGATGAAACTTTACATGGATGATGCTAAAGTGTTATATTTTGATCCAATATCAAATTTGAAGCTTTTTAAACTCACATGTGACCTGTGGGACCCAATGAATATGTGACTGTTCATTAGGTCCCACAAGTCACATGTGAGCTTAAAAAACATCAAATTTGATATTGGACCAAAATATAACACTTTAGCATCGTCCATGTAAAGTTTCATCAATTTTGGACAACATTTAAGCATGTTTAAAGTTAAATTACTAAAATCATAGGGGTATATTGTGAATTACAAAAGAAAACAGGGGTATCTCGTGAATTTTCCCTAATAATTAATTCCCTTAATAACCAAGTGGACACTTATGTTTCCACAAAATGTGCATTCGCCCCATTTAGAATCTTGTTTTATATTTAAACTCTTATAAATTACATATTCACCCCATAACTTTTATAAACTTAATATTTCATGTCATAAATCATTTTAACTCAAAGTTTTCGGTCAATATTTTGACCATAGTCTAATATCACACTTAATACATTAATATACCAATAAGCTTATGTGTTTCTCGGTTTTACACCAAACCTTTTAAAATTTACATTTTAACCACATAACTTATTAAGCTAGCCATATAAATACTTGTAGCTATTCTAATATTCCCAAAATTTATAATATAAGTTAATATGCTTATATTTTCGAAAATCACCAATTTAAACATTTTATGTTCGGCCTTAATAAATATTTACCATATGATTTTAAAACTTGATTTAAACCTTATAATAAATTCATTAATTGTATATAAGCCATATAGCACTTCCAAAAATTAAGCTAATGACTTAGAATGATTATAAACTCAAAATAGAGCAAATAATCCTTAAATATTTCGGTTTTGAATATATGTGTATCCTAATTAATTTTTGTGACACATATTTATACCTTAAGGTAATAATCTTACCTTATATGTTATAAATTATTTTGTTGACATTATAATCCATATATTCTTGGCCTTAATTTATTTAAAGGTTACACTAATTTTTATATCAAAGTTTGAAACTTAAATCAACCTTAAACTTAATAAACCTTAATTATATATACTTACTTCTTATTCAAGACAATTCTTGTACTTGATTTCTCCTTGAATTCCAAGCTCCCCAAATGCTATTTGATGAAGGTATTTTCGGCCTCCTTATACACATGTTGGAGATCTATTTGTTAGACTTCTAACAAGAATATTTATAAATAATATTTGGAGTAGTTTTATAAGAGTTTACCTTAGGAATTTTTCAAGAATTTTTGGTAGACCTTGAGAGGATTGTAGATCTAGATTTCCTTCATGAAATGATGAAGAAATATAGGTTTAGAAGCTCTAGAATTCGTCACTAATTATAGACACCATATGGAGGAAGATAAGGATCACCTCATCTTACCGAAATTTCCAGATTGCGCACTCTCTGCGGTTTTTGTCACCCAGAACTGAAATGACCACGAAAATTAATGATCCTTATATGTCTGGAAAGCTAATTCAAAGAGGAACAACTTTGGTGTTGAGAAGATTTTGAGAAAACTTACGGAAAATTCAATATCTCCCGAACTGAGACCTATTGAACAGATTTCTCTGTGAACCACTTCGCCTTCTTTTGTTCACCCAGAACTGAATACACCATGAAAATTAATGTTCTTTATATGCATGGAAAGATAATTCGAAGAGGAACAAGTTTGATGTTGGGAAATTTCGAATAACTTACTGAAAATTACAAATCTCTCCCGAAGTTAGACCTCTTGAACAGATCTGCTACTTGACTCTTGCTTTGTAGAATTAGCTAGGAATTTTGACATAGAATGGAGTTAGAACTTAAACCTCCATTGTTGGAGCTTGAAGCTAGGAAAGAATAAGAAGAAAAGAGGGCAAGGAAGCTTACCCAAGTCAGCCAAGTGAAAGGCAAATGGGAAATGAGGCTTACGTAGAACCTAAGAAGATTGGAATGAGTGGAATTTCTTTTGACAAAAATAATGTCATTTCATGTATTATTTCCTTAGTTTATTTACTTGTTTATTGGCTCAATAAAAGGCCATGTAACATGCACATTCTCGGCCATGTGACAAGGAATCAAGACATTGTTTGTTTGATAATTGAAAGAAGAAGACAAGGCATGAGTTAGGTAAGTGTTTTCTTTTGAATTATCAAAGTAGAATACATGTCATACATTGTCCTCATTCTCCTTGTTTCTCACGGTAATGTGCTGCTACTTCCCCATCTGATTTTTGATGATTAAAGCATAAGAACATGGCTAGGTTAGCTAGGTATTTTATTTGAATTTTTATAAGACAATTTGAGCCTCTTTTCTAGCTCATTTTCGGACATATATGGCTGTTACAAGACAATTCATTTTGTCAATATTTGACTATGATTTATGCTAGCTAGGTAGGGTATTCTTTTGGCTATTTAATGAGCAATCCTTCCCCTTTATTCCTGCATAATTCGTAAGCCACATGAGGTAGTAACATGACTTGTTTTGTTTGATTCTAGCAAGTTGTATAATTTGGAATCTTGCTTTACTTTTAGCATATTCAATTTCTTTCTTTTTCAAAGCTAACCTCTCTTTTTTTTCCTTGCAGGTCATACGGTTGTGAGGAGCTTCATTATACAGATTATATTTGTCATATTAACATATAACACATGCTAGATGAGTCATTATTGACCAAGACAATATTTTTTTTTTTTTGCAAAAACTAGCCCATTTAGACATGAATTAACATGCATTAGGGACAAAATGGAATTAATTTTTCCTTTTATTTTTGTTACACTATTTTACTAATACCATACTAATATGTGTAGTAGGTTCCAGCATTTAATTGGTACATTTTTATTATGGTAAAAGGTGAAACTTTTAAGGTAAAAATGCTGATTTTAGGTAGCTTTTTGTCTCAAAAATCGCCCCTATTTGTAATATGAATTTAGTACTGCCATCAATTGATTTAGATGGTCATTTTATCTCCTTTTAATACTGTCAACTCGTGGCTCCTCAAAAACTTCAAGGCAATTGCGTAAAACGCATTTTCGTGACACCCGAAGGTGCGTTTTTGTGCTTTAAGGATTTTTCTGAAAAATTAGTCGCTATGGGTTCCAAGTGTTTATTGACATTGTTTATAGTCAATAATAATATGTTAAGGTGTTACATTGAGTTATATGGGTTACATAAACTTGTAACTCAATTTTCGGGCTAAAGGGGCACTCCCGAGGTAAAAAGGAGCGTTAAGAATTTCCCCCGAGCACTTTGCTTATTTTTGAGGAAGTAACTTGGGTAATATCTTTAGAATGATTAATAATGATTTTAGGAACTCTAAGAATAATTTATATTGGAGTTCGTGCCACTTCGGTACCTCTCCTGGGCACTCCCGGGCCTTTATGGGGCCTACATCGGGAACTTCCGAGTACTTTGTCTTTATCTGAGAATTTAGCTTGAGGAATTCATCTTATATATTTAATAGAGTGTTATGGTGCATTTGGAATGAAGAGTAATGCTCTACTTCATCCTATAATGTATTTCCGTGACTTTCGGGCCTTAAGGGCCTTTAAGGGAACTCCCGAGCATTTGTATTTTCGCTCGGTTTTAAATGAGGTCCTGTGTTCTAAGGGTCATATAATGATCCTTGATTATCTTTACATGTAGTTTATAATTCATATAACTTGTTTAACTTAAGGTCGGGCTTTAGCGCACGTTTCTGACCTTAAGGAATTTAGGTGCTTTTTAACGCCTAATGTTTATATACTTTCTTTTAGGGTTTAATAATCCCCTAAATAATACTTATTTATCAATATTTAGTTATTTGAATGTTAGGGTATTTCAATCTACCCCCCTTAAAAAGGACTTCGCCCCGAAGTCTCATATCTAAGTTCAAATGGTTGGGGAATCAAGTTCCACTAAGCATCCACAACTCAATTCTATTTTATGGATCAAGTCCCAAGTTTCACTACTTCTCAGTTTGTAGTATATTCTCAATCATAGCATATAGTATAATGAGCATGAAAGGTCATCACCAAAATAATTTAGTGCAGTGCAACGTAGTGCACGTAATTCATTCATAGCAGTGTAGCATAGTACAGATCATGCAACATGGAGTCACTCCAATATAGTATAACGTAGTACACATAATTTTGTAGTGCCAAAGTAGCTTCAAGCTAGTGTAACGTAGTACACATAATCCATTCATGCTAGTGTAATGTAATACACATTAGTAAGTGAAATTCATAGAATCACAAAGTCATACTTGTTCACATACAAATCACAGTGCAACCGTACAATGAAAGTGTACTTTCATGCTAAATATGCTAAAACGCAGTAGGCTTCCCCCCCCCCCCTTAAAAAAAAAGAGGGGTACGCCCCCGTACCCTAGACTAGACTAACTTGTCTGTAAATAGTGAGCAATCTTCACTCTTATTTGAAACTTATGTTTAGTTTAAAAGATAGCCTCCCGGCTGTAAGATACATTAAATACGTTGTGCATTTCCCTCGAGTTCAGTAGATAATTTTAACTGATGGGACCACCACACTTCTGCTGCGCAACTCTGATTAAGTAATGTTCAATCATTTGGAATAGTCTTAAATGCGCTTCATAGGTGGTATATTTAAGTTTCTTTATGTTCACATGTAGGGTCGATGAGTTGTGTTCATCATTATTTTCGTTTGATTGTTATTGCTGATCTTGTTTGGACTTCTGTCTTTTTACGGGGTCTTTGCCCCTAAAATTCTGTGTATTCTCTGACATGCTCTTTTTGCATTATTATGCCTGTATACTTGAATCCCGTATGTATGGGTGAAGGTGATTTTCCCCCTCGTTTGTTGCCAAATTATTCCATGTCTTGTTTAGACTGTCGGATCGATGTGCCGCGATATGTCACCGTTCCTGATTATCTTGTCTCTTAGTAGCTGTTAGTTGCAGCATAGCTTGGTATTCTTCATTGTATATCTTGTTACTGTACGTCGGCTTCCAATAATATTGTAAGGTTGCCCATCCTGTGATGCTCAAGCACATGTCATGTATCTTCCATTATCCTTTCATCGTTGAGTTCTTCACGAGTTTCACTAGATTGTTTGTGCCTGTATGCTTATTTGTGATAGCTGCTCATGACGGTGATTCCACTAAGATTCTTCTCGTCAATATTACTGAGGCGTCTTGCTCTTTATCAGATTTGATTCCTTTCCTGTGTTCCTCCCGCTAGTTGCTTTCGTATATAGGGTATCTTCTTGATGTATATTACTTACCTGATTGGTTTTCTGATGTATTCTCCTTCGATAGTGGTAGCATCCTGATAGTGGGGTCCATCATCTTGTCGGTGTTGCTGATGCATTGGTGGTTCGGTTGTTGTATCGTACTGGGGCATATTAAAGTTCCTCTCCTTGGTCTTCAGGTCATCATCATGTGATTCTTGGTATTTTAATTTACTGTCACCATATTCGGTTTCCATTCTCAATATAGAGTATGAGCTACGGTCGAGCCGTGCATCTTGTTTATAGTAATAGAGATTTCCTGTCATTATCGATTCACCAATTGTCGGTAGTACATTCCCGATCTCTTATTGTCTGTTCATTAATTATACCACAGTAGGGTTTAAGGTTTCTAACAAGGTACAGTTTTCTCACAATTCCACATGTTCTTGTGGCTTACAAATCACTCATGTGAGTATTAGTATAATGTTTCTACTCTTTATATTCTACCTCACTTACAGGTAGGTTCCCGTTTAATATACTGGGTTTGCATTCATAAAGAAGGACATGAAAGTCTATCTTTCCCTTCAGATGGTAATATGGCCATATTTAGAAGGTAGTTTGAGAATACTCCTATTATAGGTAATTGTTTCTTGATCCCATATTTAATTTATTAACATGGTTCGTGGTATAGTAACTGTTAGTATTTCCTTCACAGTTGAGTATTTTTCCGACACACGCGGAGTTGTTTTAGCTATTAAATCTCTTCAGGATAGCTTGGTTAGTTTAACTTTCAACTTACATCCTCAACATCTAATATACTTTATTAGACAGATTTTAGATTAGACTTAAAACAAATATTTACTTATCACAGAGATATTGGTGACCACTTGTAGGGAGTCTCAGGAATCATCCAACCCTGACGGGGTCAGCGTCAGTGTCGAACTATCCCTCCACTCCATTTTGTGATTGGTTTTCCCTTGATCTGACCAGGATCAAGTTCGACCTCCCACGTCAAATATCAAACAACCACACAATTGCAAGTTTCCAAATTTTATCTTTTCAAGACTTTGTGACGTGGTGATTACAACATTCTTTCTTAACTATTACACAACTAATCTAATAACTGTTGTAACCTAGACTTGAAACTAGGGTACTCCTTAATTCCCGGAACTAAGTTCCTTTGATCCAATCATTTAGTGTGGAATCTTTTTTTTTCTTCTTGGCATAAAAGATGAATTCTTATTAAACATCTAGACACATACTGTCTATTAATTGTA
Source organism: Limonium bicolor (assembly GCA_023374045.1). Lineage (NCBI taxonomy): Eukaryota > Viridiplantae > Streptophyta > Magnoliopsida > Caryophyllales > Plumbaginaceae > Limonium > Limonium bicolor. Next base: position 120,089,112 of record CM041781.1, on the reverse strand, counting down.
TTCAGCAATCATTTGACTCTTGGACCCATCATACAAGCAATAAATTCGGTTAAGGACTTGGATACCTTAGAATACACTCTTCTCTTTAAAAGGTCCTTCTAGTATTTAACTTTATCAGGCTTGATCATTACCTATACTTTGGTTACCATCACTTGGAAAAAGACAGTCATAGTTATTACTAAATTTGGAATAAGACTCTAAGAAAAGTTTCTATAATTTATCCTATATTTAGGATTCCCAGTTTGAATCTTACGGGTTGGTGACAATACAATCAAAACTTATGGTTCATTTCTATCTCTTAGAAACGTGGTTAATCCACAACTCAATGGCTTCTATGAATAGGCCGTTTAGGTGTATAAAATAGAGGATTTATAATCATAGAGTTTGGTATATATTGTTAGGAAAGTTTGCGTGTAAAACGCTTGTTACAAGTCAAGGGTATGTTCTCCCCCCTTAAAAGTTTAAGTCCACTCTCCTTTGGTGTATATCCAATTCAAGCTCTTAGTATAGCTTACACTGCCTCCATAGAGAGTTATTGGTTATTATAATCGTATAAAAATTTATACTACATTGGGAGATAACTTCATTTGTTCTCAGATGTTCTTTACTTACATTCTCAAATTGAGCTGTCATGGAAGACATATGCTCGTATAAATCCATAAGGATAGAGTAGGACATGTGCCTCGAAATAGGGTAGGTATATTTTATGATACTCATCCCTCTGAAATATATCAATACTCCTCAAAAGTTTTAGGTTTATAACCTCCCAATTAATATATTTATATAGAGCACTTAGTATTGCTATTTTTGGTAGTTCTCCTGACTTCGGAGTATACGGATTCAAAAAGTTTGTTCTTTTCTCACTGTTTATTAGGGGTCCAGCATTGTCACTGTAATGATACTAGCTGAGACCCTTTTTTTTTCATCCCGTGTTTATTTACGTTGGACGATTGATTATATATATATTTTTGTAGGGCTATACTGATAGTTATATCTCAGGGATTCGCATGGTCTTCCCGCGAAGTTAATAAGGGATTGTAAGATTTCCCGTCCCGCACTGGGCAGCAAGCTCAGTGCCTGGGTATCCCATAAAATTCAGTGTTTGCTCTTTTCAAGTAGGTCTTCATTCGCCTTTATTTGGTTTACTGGAGCAGCACTTGTTGTAGCAAGTGCGCCATGCAGGTTGGATCATCATGCAGTGTATATCCATTGAGATATATTCTTATTCCATCATCACTGTATATTTGGCAGTATTGCCAGCTTCTCTGGTTGTCATCGGTATAGCGTCACTGTTATTCGTCGTCAGCTCCCGTGTAAATGACAGTTGGCGTCGTACGGTCTTCAACAAACCCTTTCGCCAGTTCAGGTAGTCTTAAGTATTCGTTTTAATTTATGTATTCCTTTTCATGACATCTGCTCGTTATTTAGGCAGGTCATAGTTTGTAGTTACTGTAAGTTTGAACAGTAATTAACGCCCTTCGGCGGACCAAGTAAAAACTGACTTTCTAATCCTCACTGTTCTATCACACACCCTGTATCCCAAGGCTAATTTTGGTTGTACTCAGTTCTCAGAGCGCAACTACGCTCTGATACCACTTTTTGTAACACCCCAACCCGAAATCCAATAACCTGAACGATGATAGCTCCCAGAAATAGCTAGAAATGCAGCGGAAAATATATACATAACAACGGGTGGTGCTACAACGCCGCTAGTCACCCATGTGACTAATAAGGCTAACTTCCATATAACTTACAAATGATGTGGTCTGAGCGATGAATACAAACCTCTCAAAATAACAAAAGTCAATAATAGAAATACAGTACTGTAAGATGACACCGGTGGTAGTAAACCCTTGACTTAATTCTACCCCACCTACACTCGGTCGGTGATCTCTACATTCTTCGGGTACCTGGAATTGTTTAGCCATGAAACGGCTCAGCAAAATAATTTGCCGGTATGAAATCGTGCAGCCCACAAGCTACTGGGCCACAACAACTATTTTGTCAAATACATGCAAGTCATTTTTAAAGCTGTAAATAAGCATCATAACATAATCATAACAAGCATCCATACAAGGATAACAATGTCACACAGAACGAGACTGCAGAAGGTCAAGTTAGATGAACTGAAATCATTTGATAGCTGTCGGGTCCACACAGTGGGACTGACAGATGTATGAAAGCATATCAATATAGTGGAGGTATAGTGACCTCGTTATAGAGAAAGGTTGGGCAATTGGTCCCTCAGAAGATAATGTAGTTAACTCCTATACTGATGAAATACCCCAAACCTAGTTATGTTGTTTAAACACCTAAATAGGGTGTAATAAGACTAAAAAGAGTCTTAGAAACCTTAGTAAACAAATTTAAACAAAAGGAAACAAATGTGCTTTAAAGTCAATAAGAGCCAAAATGTGCTCTAAGCTTGGGATAAACTTGGGTAAGGCCTAATGAGCTTACCAAGACCTCATTTATATACTAATAAACATATTAAACCAATTACCAAAGAAAACCAAGCTTGAAAACAAGTTAAAACACAAAATGTGCTTTAAGAAGTCTTAAAGCACGTTTTTGAAAAATTGTCTTGTAAATGAGTTTTGAATGGCTAAATGTCCATCATTACTCTTAAATATATGTGTACTATATAGTATCACATTTGGGTGGCTATATAATGGGAAATCAAAAATTTCACTTCTAAGTGCCTTGTTTAGGTGAATAGTAACTTTTACAAGCTAGTTTATAACATATGTTGTATTAAGTAATTAAATTGACAAACAAAGACTAAAATGCCCTCATACTAATAAAGGGGGCCGGTTTTCTAAGTGTGTGACTCACCACTCCTTAGTTGATAATAATAAGTAAGTAAAGAAAACTAATTAAACTTACCTTTTTACTTTATAAGCATAAATATCTCCTTAAAGCAAATCCTATCTTCACTCTCATTTCTTTCCTTCATTCACACGGTTTCCCACCTCTCTTCTTCCTTTCCTTGTTCTCTCACGGTAATACCACTATCACCATGGAACTCCACTTTGACCACTTGTTAAATCTTGCTCATTTGTCCAAATCAAAAACAAACACCACCAATCTCTTCCTCTCATCAAGCTCTTCATTCCTATCTTCTCAAAACTCCAAGAGCTCCATTTCGGTGCCAAGGTGTTCCACCATTGAAGGAGCTTGAGCTTGTATTTTGACATATTGTTGATCTCCTTTGCTTCTAGGTAAGGAATCTCAAAGAAAAATCATGTTTCCTCCATGTTCTTACCTTAACCGAAAATACACATTGATATAGCTCTTTGTGTGACTTTGTTCTAGCTTCATTTCAACTCTTCATGGACTAGGTGGAGTCTCTTGTTATATATTCAAACTCTCCAAAGATCAAGGTAAAACAACTACATTAATGTTTTTGAAACAATGTCAAATTAGGGTTTACAATGAGATGAAGCCTATAGCTTGAATACTCATTATAATGTTTGTATATTGTTAGAACTTGACAAGGAATCAAAATACCATACGGTTTTGTAAGGAAAAAAGAAGGAAGTGTTTGGAAAAAGAGGTAAATCTACTAACTTAATGTTGTTTAATGCCTTAGGAGAAATGAGCTATAATGCTTATTAAAACTACCTAAAGAGCAAATGGTGAATGACCTAGTAAATGTTCTCAAAGAGACTAGTAAAATAACATATGTCTTGTTGTATGTAATCGCAGGTTAAAGGCATAATATTGTGGAAATTCAGTGTTTATGATTTAAGCACTTTAAGGGCCTAAGAGCCATGCATTTTAAGGGCCTAAGTGCCATGCAATTTAAGTTATGCACTATATTGTGATGTAGTGTGAATTTGGTGAAGTTGTGTAAGAAAGTGTTCTTGGTGTTCTTAGTGTTCTAGGATGATTAATGATGAAAATAATGTGCTAAGGTGTAACAAAATGCTAGGAGAAACTATGTCGAAATTTAGAAAATGCATAAGGAGTTCAAGATGTTGTAAAGGAATTTTGATGAACTAGGAAGTGTTCTAGAGTGTAATAAGGACTTAGGCATGATCTTGAGGTTTTAGTATGTACCAAAGTTTTGGACTTAGATGAAGGCTTAGGCAAACTTTGGTAAAATAAGGAGGAAGTGTAAGCTTAGGAAAAGGGATTTCAAGATGACTTAAGGAGTTTTAGTTGTAAGAAATGATGTTAAAGTAATGATGTTGTGTGGAAGAAATTCTAGGAATAATGATTGGAATAGGCAAGGAGTATCACTTAGAAACTTAGGAGAAGATACTATAAGTGTTGGAGGCTTTGGAGAAATTTGGTTAAGTGTTTAAGGTTGTAGAAAATGAGTATAATGGCACGTCCGAACTTCCGTCCGAACTTGGAAGCTCGGACATGCCCTGTTACGCTTACAGTTTTCTGGATTTTAGGTAGTGTCCGAACTACCGTCCGAATTTGGAAGTTCGGACGCACCTGTTATTTCTTAGGATTATCCTCGAACTGTGTCCGAACTTGGGAAGTCCGGACACATGTTCGGACGTATGGATTTCTGGTTAGGATTTTCCTCGACTCATGTCCGAACTTCCGAAGTCCGGACACAAGTTCGGACATGTGTCTGTTTTCTGTCTAAAATCACGGCTTGTGTCCGAACTTGGAAGCTCGGACACAAGTTCGGACAGGCCACTGTATGGACCAAAAATTATTGTTTAAGATGGGAATTGTTATCTAAAAATGGTAGTTGGTTAGTAATGATTATAATGTTAGTAAGACATGTTAGGTGGGTTTTAAAGGCAATTAAAAGGATGAAAAGTTGTAACAAGTGTAAAATAAAAGTAAACTAGTAGTGTTGAGTAGATAATGTTAACAATGGACTAGTGCGTTAATTAACCGACGTTACTAATGTGTTTAGGATTCTTCCAAGGTGGAAACCAGTCGAGGCAAGGACCGAGGTATGGTTTTCTTGCAGTCTGTTGCCTACCGGTTTACACCGGCTTGTTGGTTTGTTTTTCTGTGTGTTTATGACTTTGTAAGATTAAACCATGTAAAGAGTTTACCGTTGTTAAATATCATTATGTTGTTGAGTATGACTCTCTCTTCCCTTGTGTGTGTCTAACAAGACTTGACCTATGATTGTGAATTGTTTGTTGTGTTCAATGATGAACTACTAACAAGGGCTAACGGGGGAAGTGAGGAGTCCGGTCTGTTCCGGCCACGCGTGTGAGTATGGGAGTCGATGTCATAACCGGTTCGATTCTCTCTGTATGTTATGGTTAAGTTTCCAATTTGGTTTCTAACCTTCCCTTTAGCTTAACCAAGGCTATTTTACTGACTCACGTCGGGCCACAGGGGCATACTATGTGTTTTGTTTCGGTGTGCTTGGATCACTATATCCGAGGCACCTTGTGTTAAGTTAACCGTTCAATCTAACCGGACGGTAACGAGTTATGTAACGAGCTAAGTATGAGCATGGCAACATTCTCTAAGCTCTCAATGGGGACTAACTGTGTTGGTTCTCTTCCTAAAAGGAATTGTATGTTTGTGATGTGTGTTATGATGTGTACAATACCCATGTTATGTTATATATGTATGTTGTGTGTTTAAAATAAATACCATGTCATCATGACAAATAGTTGCGCGCATTCCGGTAGTCGATGGCTGCGCGTTAACCATGCCAGCCAAGGGTTGCTGACCCCCTCGGGGGATCCATATTTCTTATACTGCAGGATGAGGATCGAGAGAAGCAGAGTGGCTCTAGATCCTAGAGAGTAGTTTACTTTGGAGTACTTTTGGATGTTGCCCGGGATGCGCCTGTGCTCCCGTGGCGTATTATATACTTGTTATGATGGTTTACAGTGATGGTATACAGTGAAGGATTTTGTAAACACTCGGTATTATGTTGATGTATATATATGGTTGTTAGTTCTATGCTCGGGAGTCTGATCATCAGACCGGTACATTGTATTTATTCAGCCTTGTTAGCCACGTGGGTGGTTGACGGCATTGTAGCACCAATCGTTTAGTTACCGTTTAGTTGTTATTTTCCGCTGCGATTCCAAGTATAGTTATGTGCGTAGTAGGGGTGTTACAAAAAGTGGTATCAGAGCGAAGTATCGCTCTGATGACTAGAATACCGAGCTTAGGGATATACCGAGTTAGGAAACCTAACTACAGATACCTAAGTGAACATATTTGGAAAGGTTGACCACACTAAGTGTGGAGATACCTTATTATCGGGAAGCGTTACAATCGTGGACCGATAAGTGTGCAAGCATAATGCTAATGAGATGTTCATATGAATTCAGATGGCAGGTAGACCACGAGGTAGAGGCCGCGGGCGCGGTACTGGAGTTGGGTGACCAGGGTGATGATACTACGGCACAGACATGGCTGAGGCAGTTGCAGCCGCCGTAGCTCAGCTGGTACCCGACTTAGTTGCTGCTATACAGCAAGGGCGACAGCCTGGAGTTCAGCCACCACCACCACCGCCACGAGAGACCAATTGGGTCAAGGCGTTGGCTGATCTGAGGCCGCCCTCATTCAGTGGGGAGACCGATCCCCGTAAGCTCGAGGCATACATCTCCGAGATGGAGACCGCCTTCGAAACCCTAGCACCACCTGAGCAGGTCAAGGTACGACTTGCTGCTTACTACTTGAAGGGCTCGGCACAAAACTGGTGGAAGCTTGTGCGCGAGGGTAGAGTTGCTGACCCGACGTTTCAGTGGAGGGAGTACACGGCTCTGCTGAGCCAAATACTACCCTATACATGTGCAAGAGGCCAAGCGCCTGGAGTTGGACAATCTGAGACAAGGGGATAAGATGACGGTAGATGAGTACTACTCAGCCTTCATCGGACTTATCCACCTGCTACCGGATCTGGGTTACTCAGACCGGATCCTTGTGAACCGTTTCTACAACGGACTGAACTATCGCCTACGCTACGGCATGGGGCCTACTGGATATACACCTTGCAGGTAAAGGAACTTACAGTGTGATGTGAATAAGTGTGTACAATGTATTAATGTGTTGTGAGTTTATTTGGCGGGGCATAACTGACACCCTAAATATAGGAGTGCTATCATGCCGCTGCTATTGTGGAGATCACCGTCCGTCTGAGGGACGAGGAGAGTGCGCTCAAGCGCAAGGCTCAGAACGAGGGCCAAGGCACGCAAGGGCAGTGGGGAGGGAAGAAGAGAAATCATACCCCCAGTCCCAGAAAGGACAGCAACAGGTGGCAAGGGCCAGACCCAGACCACCACTGCTGAGGAGCCTCTGCAGCTCACCTATGCGTATGCGGCCAAGCCCCTACGTTCTTACCCACCTAAGGGTAATTGTCTAATCCTGTGTGATAAGTTAGAGTATATGTTAATAAGTTGTGAAACAAGTATTAATGGTGTATTGTGATAGCAGCTAGCACGGGCTCTGGACCGGAGCGCCACTATTACTGCAAGTGGTGCAACGGAGACCACCCCGGCAAGGACTGCAAGGGTAACGATGTTCAGTGCCGGTACTGTAAGAAGATGGGTCACCGTGACCATGAATGTTGGCAGAACCCGAACAGTAGGAACTCAGGCCCAAGGGGCAATGGAAGGGTAAGGCCACTGCGACCACCGATGGCCAGAAGACGGCAAACCAGCCACCCCCAGATCAGAGGTACACGGAGTCCCAGAAGGGGAAGGGGTCGGGGTCCAACAAGGCCACCCTGAATGTGGTGGACCGGTCTGAGGCGCCAGGGCCCTCTTCTAGACCAGGTACCGCCTAAACTGTTGAATGAAATAAGTGTCTGCATACCGCATTTCATGCATGAGTGTGAGTGAGTTTAAGTAACAATCATGTGAGTAAATAAATGAAGTATAGTGTGAGATTTACCTAATTAGAGTACTCTAAACTTAAAGGAACTTTCAATATATGTTATCCAATCCCACCCACACCGAACCCTGAAGAAACCACCATCAACATCACCGACTTTCCATTGGAGCAATGTCAGGTCATCCAGCCAGGTATGATACTTCTAAATGGATACCTGACACCGGAGGCACAAATCCATATCATCAGACGATGCGACGAACTTGGAGCAAAACCAGGAGGGTTTTACACACCCGAATACCCGAACGGAGCAAGGATGCAATTGAAGATGATGTGCATGGGTAAGGACTGGAACCCTTACACCAAGTCATATCAAGAAGTCGAGCTGAAGATGGAGCAACAGTATCAAGTATACCAGAGGAGTTCCATGCGGTCGTTAACCACGCCGTGGGAATTGCTCAGCAAGTTGAAACGGAATCAATTCCAAGTGTAAAAGCAGAAGATTTATGCATTGTAAACTTCTACCAGAAAGGTGGACGGTTAGGTATACACCAAGACAAGGACGAGTCACCCGAGTCTCTAAGTAAGGGAGTACCCGTGGTGTCTTGGTCCATTGGTGATACCGCAGTTTGTATATGGCGAGCAGAAGCGTGCTGACCTCGCAAAGAAGCTACTGCTGAAATCGGGAGATGTACTAATCATGGGTGGGCAAGCAAGGATGCTATACCATGGCATCAGAAAGATCAAACTGAATACCGCACCGTCGGCAGTGATCAATGCCACACACATGAAACCCGGACGTTTGAATTTGACCTTCAGACAGTTTTAAGCCTTGTATAATTATGTGATAAACAGTATGTATTAAGGATGTTGTAAGTGTGAATCATGGCGACAGTATAAGCCAATGAATGTTGTAAAAAGAGTGTGTTAATGAATAAAGTGGAGTTGTTTGAATCATATAAACCGTGTTGTTACCCAATACTTATTAGTTTGCCAATGAATTAGGCTGTGCACTCGGAACGGGAGGTATACTAAGTGTCTGCAATAAGGCAGAAGCCGGCAAGAGCGGCACAATCCTCACCGGTACCTTTCCAGTGAATGGCGTGGATGCATCGATCTTGTTCGACTCTGGAGCCTCACACACATTCATTTCGCTATCATTTGCGAAGAGGCTGGGGTTAGACGGTGAAGAGATGCCAGACTTCGTGGTTACTCTCCCGTCGAAAGAGCGGATCCGATGTACCCGCTACTACCGAGGTGCTATTGTTCAAATCAGGGGTGAAGAGTTTCCGATCGACTTGATAGAGTTCGACGGACTAGGCTTTGATGTGATTGTCGGGATGAACTGGTTGGAGCGGCACAAGGGCAGAATCCTGTGTGCCGAGCATCGACTGCTTCTTCGGAGTCCATCTGGGGTTACCATATCTTACCGCCAGAGGCCCAGGGAGCCTTCGACACAGATCATCACCGCCATGGCTATGTATCACGAGTTACGACGAGGGAGTGATGTATACCTCTGCTATGTCCAGGACATAGAGAGAGACCCTGAGTTTAGCCCAGATGTGCCGGTAGTGTCGGAGTTTCCTGATGTATTTCCTAAGGAACTGCCGGGCATGCCGCCAGCACGAGAGGTTGAGTTTGAGATTGATTTAGTTCCGGGCACCGGACCCATTGCGAAAGCACCTTACCGTATGGCTCCAGCAGAGATGACAGAGCTCAAGGAGCAGCTGAGAGACCTACTCGACAAGGGCTTTATCCGCCCTAGTGTTTCACCATGGGGAGCGCCGGTCCTCTTCGTGAAGAAGAAGGACGGTAGCCTCCGCCTATGTATTGATTATCGGGAGCTGAATGCTGTTACGGTGAAGAACCGTTACCCCTTACCACGCATCGACGATCTATTTGATCAGCTGAGGGGAGCATCAGTATTCTCCAAGATAGACCTACGTTCCGGATACCACCAGATTGCCATCCGTGACAGTGATATCGAAAAGACAGCTTTCAGAACTAGGTATGGGCATTATGAGTTCACAGTTATGCCGTTTGGCTTGTCAAATGCACCAGCAAAGTTCATGGACTTAATGAACCGTTTGTTCCAAGATCAGTTGGACAAATCAGTGGTAGTCTTCATCGATGACATACTTGTATATTCGAAATCGAGAGGTGAGCATGAAAGCCACCTGAGAGATGTATTGCAAACATTGAGAAAGAATCAGCTGTATGCTAAATTTTCTAAGTGTGAATTTTGGTTGAACCAAGTATCATTCCTTGGACATGTGATTTCTGAGGCCGGGATCGCTGTTGATCCGGCAAAGATAGATGCAGTGCGCACCTGGCCTAGGCCGAAGACAGTTACCGACATCAGGAGCTTCCTCGGTCTGGCAGGTTACTATAGGAGATTTGTGAAGGACTTCTCCAGTGTCTCGAAGCCGATGACTTCCTTGATGAAGAAGGATGCACCATTCGAGTGGACACGACTGTGAGAGGGCTTTCGCGAGTCTCAAGGATGCTCTGACATCTGCACCGGTTCTGACATTACCAGACGGTCCAGATGGTTTTGAGGTCTATTGCGACGCATCAGGCAGGGGTATGGGTTGTGTGTTGATGCAACACGGGAAGGTCGTGGCTTACGCCTCCCGACAGCTGAAGAAGCATGAGGAGAACTACCCTACCCACGACTTAGAATTGGGGGCCATTGTCTTCGCACTGAAGATATGGCGACATCACTTGTATGGGGTAAGTGTGACGATTATTCTGACCACAAGAGTTTAAAGTACTTGTTCACTCAGAAGAGTTGAACATGAGGCAGAGAAGGTGGGTTGAATTCTGAATGATTATGACATCAATTTACAGTACAAGGAGGGTAAGGCAAATGTGGTAGCTGACGCATTGAGTCGCCGAGCACACTCTCTCCATTCGCTAGTCTCTCATACTGGCTTGGTTGAAGAGGTGCGGAGTGCTCAGATGACGGATCAGTATATGTGGAGATTAGACAGAAGCTTATTGATGGCACATTCGAGGGTCAGAAGTATGACTTCAGACTCCACGATGATGACCTGATTAGGCTTAATGGCGGTTGTGTATACCCAGGAGTAGCGCTGAGCTGAAGGAGCGCATATTGAGTGAATCCCATTGTTCTACTACTTCGATTCACCCCGGAGCTTCAAAGATGTATAAAGGTATGAAAAGATATTTCTGGGGGCTGGAATGAAAAAGGATGTGAATGACTATGTGTTGAGGTGTCTCACTTGTCAGAAGGTCAAGTTTGAGCACCGACGGCCTGGTGGTATGGTGCAGCCAATGCCAGTGCCGGAGTGGAAGTTCCATGACATATCTATGGACTTCGTAGTAGGGCTTCCGCCTACAAGGGGAGGTCTGAATATGATTTGGGTTGTGGTAGACCGACTGACCAAGGTGTCTCGATTCATTCCGATGAAGGACACCTGGAAAGTGGCAAGATTGGCAGAACTATTCGACAAAGAAATTGTAAGACATCATGGTGTACCAAAGACGATTGTATCGACAGAGATACCAGATTCTTATCCAGATATTGGAAGTCTACACGAGAGGCATTGGTACTGAACTGAAATTGAGTACGGCGTTTCACCCACAGACCGATGGTCAGAGTGAGCGCACCATCAGACACTTGAGGATATGCTACGTGCATGTGCACTTGACTTTCAGACCAGCTGGATTGATAAGTTACATCTGATCGAGTTTAGCTACAACAACAGTTATCATGCATCGATCAAGATGTCTCCCTTCCAGGCATTGTACGGTAGACCATGCCGCACGCCATTATGCTGGGATGAGTCGAGTGAGACGGTCATTATAGGACCAGAGTATCTTGAGCAAGTTCAGGCAGAAGTTCGCCAGATCAGGGATAATATGAAAGCAGCTCAGGATAGACAGAAGTCGTACGCAGATGTGCGCCGACGTGACCTGGAGTTCGCCGTGGGCGATCAGGTATTTTTGAGAGTATCCCCCATGAAGGGAGTGTTTCGTTTTGGCCAGAAAGGCAAGTTGAGCCCAAAAGTGGGGCCTTATGTTGTGACGGAGCGGATCGGCCCGGTAGCTTATAGACTTGACTTACCCGCCGAGCTGGGCAAGGTACATGATGTATTTCATGTGTCCCAGTTGAAGAAGTATATGTCTCATCCGTCTCATGTGCTTCAGCCTGAAAGGCTAACTTTAGAGCCGACCATGCGATCAGTGGAGACTCCGGTACGGATTCTGGACACTAAGACTCGAGACACTCGCCATAAGTCTGTGAGACTGGTGAAGGTTCTCTGGTCTAACCAGGACGTTGAGGAGGCCACTTGGGAGCTGGAAGATAAGATGAAGGCGAAGTACCCGTCGTTGTTTACTTCTTAGTATTTGTATGTATAGGGTACGGGGCGTACCCCTATTTAAGGGGGGTAGAGCCGTTTCGGTTATGTGTATGACATGTATTTGAATACATTGTCTGTGTTGTATTGTCATGTTGTTAATGTTACAGACCGCTGAGTCTGAATGATGTTGTGATGTTTTGTTGTTTGGACCATGTGTCCGATATGATGTAAGATGTTGTTAATGTGATATAGAAGTGTTGTTGATATGTGTTCTCATGTTCTAATGTTTAAGTTATGTGGAAGTATGAACTTTGGGGACAAAGTTCTTTTAAGGGGGGTAGATTGAAATACCCCAAACCTAGTTATGTTGTTTAAACACCTAAATAGGGTGTAATAAGACTAAAAAGAGTCTTAGAAACCTTAGTAAACAAATTTAAACAAAAGGAAACACAAATGTGCTTTAAAGTCAATAAGAGCCAAAATGTGCTCTAAGCTTGGGATAAACTTGAGTAAGCCTAATGAGCTTACCAAGACCTCATTTATATACTAATGAACATATTAAACCAATTACCAAAGAAAACCAAGCTTGAAAACAAGTTAAAACACAAAATGTGCTTTAAGAAGTCTTAAAGCACGTTTTTGAAAAATTGTCTTGTAAATGAGTTTTGAATGGCTAAATGTCCATCATTGCTCTTAAATATATATGTGTACTATATAGTATCACATTTGGGTGGCTATATTAATGGGAAATCAAAAATTTCACTTCTAAGTGCCTTGTTTAGGTGAATAGTAACTTTTACAAGCTAGTTTATAACATATGTTGTATTAAGTAATTGAATTGACAAACAAAGACTAAAATGCCCTCATACTAATAAAGGGGGCCGGTTTTCTAAGTGTGTGACTCACCACTCCTTAGTTGATAATTAAGTAAGTAAAGGAAACTAATTAAACTTACCTTTTTACTTTATAAGCATAAATATCTCCTTAAAGCAAATCCTATCTTCACTCTCATTTCTTTCTTCCTTCATTCACACGGTTTCCCACCTCTCTTCTTCCTTCTTCCTTGTTCTCTCACGGTAATACCACTATCACCATGGAAACTCCCACTTTGAAGGAGCTTGAGCTTGTATTTTGACATATTGTTGATCTCCTTTGCTTCTAGGTAAGGAATCTCAAAGAAAAATCATGTTTTCCATGTTCTTACCTTAACCGAAAATACACATTGATATAGCTCTTTGTGTGACTTTGTTCTAGCTTCATTTCAACTCTTCATGGACTAGGTGGAGTCCTCTCTTGTTATATATTCAAACTCTCTCCAAAGATCAAGGTAAAACAACTACATTAATGTTTTTGAAACAATGTAAAATTAGGGTTTACAATGAGATGAAGCCTATAGCTTGAATACTCATTATAATGTTTGTATATTGTCTAGAAGTTGACAAGGAATCAAAATACCATACGGTTTTGTAAGGAATCAAGAAGGAAGTGTTTTGGAAAAAGAGGTAAATCTACTAACTTAATGTTGTTTAATGCCTTAGGAGAAATGAGCTTATAAATGCTTATTAAAACTACCTAAAGAGCAAATGGTGAATGACATAGTAAATGTTCTCAAGAGACTAGTAAAATAACATATGTCTTGTTGTATGTAATCGCAGGTTAAAGGCATATATATTGTGGAAATTCAGTGTTTATGATTTAAGCACTTTAAGGGCCTAAGAGCCATGCATTTTAAGGGCCTAAGTGCCATGCAATTTAAGTTAAGCACTATATTGTGATGTAGTGTGAATTTGGTGAAGTTGTGCAAGAAAGTGTTCTTGGTGTTCTTAGTGTTCTAGGATGATTAATGATGAAAATAATGTGCTAAGGTGTAACAAAATGCTAGGAGAAACTATGTCGAAATTAGAAAATGCATAAGGAGTTCAAGATGTTGTAAAGGAATTTTGATGAACTAGGAAGTGTTCTAGAGTGTAATAAGGACTTAGGCATGATCTTGAGGTTTTAGTATGTACCAAAGTCATTTTGGACTTAGATGAAGGCTTAGGCAAACTTTGGTAAAATAAGGAGGAAGTGTAAGCTTAGGAAAAGGGATTTCAAGAGTGACTTAAGGAGTTTTAGGTTGTAAGAAATGATGTTAAAGTAATGATGTTGTGTGGAAGAAATGTCTAGGAATATGATTGGAATAGGCAAGGAGTATCACTTAGAAACTTAAGGAGAAGATACTATAAGTGTTGGAGGCTTTGGAGAAATTTGGTTAAGTGTTTAAGGTTGTAGAAAATGAGTATAATGGCACGTCCGAACTTCCGTCCGAACTTGGAAGCTCGGACATGCCCTGTTACGCTTACAGTTTTCTGGATTTTAGGTAGTGTCCGAACTACCGTCCGAATTTGGAAGTTCGGACGCACCTGTTATTTCTTAGGTATTATCCTCGAACTGTGTCCGAACTTGGGAAGTCCGGACACATGTTCGGACGTACGGATGGATTTCTGGTTAGGATTTTCCTCGACTCATGTCCGAACTTCCGAAGTCCGGACACAAGTTCGGACATGTGTCTGTTTTCTGTCTAAAATCACGGCTTGTGTCCGAACTTGGAAGCTCGGACACAAGTTCGGACAGGCCACTGTATGGACCAAAAATTGTTGTATTAAGATGGGAATTGTTATCTAAAAATGGTAGTTGGCTAGTAATGATATATAAGGTTATGTAAGACATGTTAGGTGGGTTTTTTAAGGCAATTAAGCAGGATGAAAAGTTGTAACAAGTGTAAGATAAAAGTAAACTAGTAGTGTTGAGTAGATAATGTTAACAATGGACTAGTGCGTTAATTAACCGACGTTACTAATGTGTTAGGATTCTTCCAAGGTGGAAACCAGTCGAGGCAAGGACCGAGGTATGGTTTTTCTTGCAGTCTGTTGCCTACCGGTTTTACACCGGCTTGTGTGTTGCTTGTTTTTCTGTGTGTTTATGACTTTGTAAGATTAAACCATGTAAAGAGTTTACCGTTGTTAAATATCATTATGTTGCTGAGTATGACTCTCTCTTCCCTTGTGTGTGTCTAACAAGACTTGACCTACGATTGTGAATTGTTTGTTGTGTTCAATGATGAACTACTAACAAGGCTAACGGGGGAAGTGAGGAGTCCGGTCTGTTCCGGCCACGCGTGTGAGTATGGGAGTCGATGTCATAACCGGTTCGATTCTCTCTGTATGTTATGGTTAAGTTTCCAATTTGGTTTCTAACCTTCCCTTTAGCTTAACCAAGGCTATCTTACTGACTCACGTCGGGCCACAGGGGCATACTATGTGTTTTGTTTCGGTGTGCTTGGATCACTATATCCGAGGCACCTTGTGTTAAGTTAACCGTTCAATCTAACCGGACGGTAACGAGTTATGTAACGAGCTAAGTATGAGCATGGCAACATTCTCTAAGCTCTCAATGGGGACTAACTGTGTTGGTTCTCTTCCTAAAAGGAATTGTATGTTTGTGATGTGTGTTTGATGTGTACAATACCCATGTTATGTTATATATGTATGTGTTGTGTGTTTAAAAATAAATGCCATGTCATCATGACAAATAGTTGCGCGCATTCCGGTAGTCGATGGACTGCGCGTTAACCATGCCAGCCAAGGGTTGCTGACCCCTCGGGGGATCCATATTTCTTATACTGCAGGATGAGGATCGAAGAAGCAGAGTGGCTCTAGATCCTAGAGAGTAATTTACTTTGGAGTACTTTTGGATGTTGCCCGGGTTGCGCCTGTGCTCCCGTGGCGTATTATATACTTGGTTATGATGGTTTACAGTGAAGCATACAGTGAAGGATTTATGTAAACACTCGGTATTATGTTGATGTATATATATGGTTATTAGTGCTATGCTCGGGAGTCTGATCATCAGACCGGTACATTTGTATTTATTCAGCCTTGTTAGCCACGTGGGTGGTTGACGGCATTGTAGCACCAATCGTTTAGTTACCGTTTAGTTGTTTATTTTCTGCTGCGATTCCAAGTATAGTTATGTGCGTAGTAGGGGTGTTACAACTGAGAAATGTGGGAATCGAACCCTCGAGAGGAATGAAGTCTTCCTCTCCACTGAACTGATGGGAAATAGAACCCTCGAGAGGAATAAAGTCTTCCTCTCCACTGAACTGATGGGAAATAGAACCCTCGAGAGGAATAAAGTCTTCCTCTCCACTGAACTGATGGGAAATAGAACCCTCGAGAGGAATAAAGTC
Organism: Limonium bicolor; assembly: GCA_023374045.1. Lineage (NCBI taxonomy): Eukaryota > Viridiplantae > Streptophyta > Magnoliopsida > Caryophyllales > Plumbaginaceae > Limonium > Limonium bicolor. Next base: position 120,072,777 of record CM041781.1, on the reverse strand, counting down.
TTCCTCTCCACTGAACTGATGGGAAATATCGAGACCCTCCACTGAACTGATGGAAATAGAACCCTCGAGAGGAATAAAGTCTTCATCTCCACTGAAATGTTCCGTCGCGACGTAAATTGAATAGGAGACGACCTGAGACAGGTACAACTCCTGTAGCATGCATGGCAGCTCCAACTGGGCTCCTCGTTCTCGTAGTATAGAATTGTTAAATGTCACTCAAGGACAATAATCAAGAACACAATGTGTATTGTCGGTTGTCACATTTAGGGCAACGACGTTTGTTATAACGTGAAGTAAGTGAGAAACTTGAGTACAAGTTCTCAGTATAATAAAGCGCAGGTATTAAATCCACTGGTAATGTAGTGTTGTATGCGTGGGACATACACGTTACAGTTAGCAACATCACGCACATAGAATAACACAACAGTGCACAAGGGTAATGCAACATTTTACATATAATCATCTTGGTCGTTAATTCAAACAACAGATAGCACAAGCCGGTGTAATCCGGTAGAAAGCAGACTGCAAGAATTCATACCGTTCACCGTAGACTGTACTTGTTTAGTTCCCGGTCAACGTCTGGTCAAACAATGTCCTAGAATAGGATTAATCTGAGAGTGTTAATTTATGTAACTCTCGTATAGTAATTTTATTGTTTCATGAAGCGATTTCATATTCGTTATTTCATGTGAGGTTTATTCCTTTATATTTAGGTAGTTCTTTTAACCTCTTTCCCTTATAATTAATTAAGGTACTTATATATTTCTAAAACATGTAGTCCTAATTTATAAGACTTATATTGTGTGGTAATTTCTTTTAATTACCTTATGATTGGATGTATAACTTATTTGTCATTTTTGTGGTTTATTTCTAAATCCTTTAATGTATACATATATATACATATTTATTCATGCACTATATTTGTTATTTATTTTTAATTGTCTAGGTGACATAACAACTTTATATTCCTTAACTACATTTATATGTCACACATGGACATTATATTCTTATAATTCTTTGTTATTCTCCTCTTAACCATAAATAATATTTATTGGTTACAATTAAATTCCTTATAACTATATAACCATAGTTTTAATCCCTTAATCACTTATTCTCATTTCCTTTTGATTTACTTGAAAATCTAAATATATATATTTCACACACATGTATTATTTATGTTATTTATATATAATTGTCTAAATGACATAACCTCTTAATGAATCTCAATTTATATTTACATGTCATACATGGACATGTTATTCCCATATCTTTTATTAATTACAAACTAACCCCAAATAATATTATTTCTTTTACAAGTAAAATACTTGTGCTTGTATATCATATAGTTTTAATTTCATAAATCCTTAAATCATAATTTTTTTTCTAAATATCTTAAATATCCATATAGGACCTACAAATATTTTTAATCTCATAATTACAACATACTTTTCGGTTAATATATTATAACCTCATTTATTTCTTAAACTTACATTAAACTCCAAAATACATTAATTACATGTTTTATTCCTTAAATAATTAATTCACCAAACCACCACTATAATTAGTAATGATTATTTGAACACTTTAATTTATAAATCACCCACTAGCCTCATAATTTTCGGCTTGCTTTAGAATTTCTTATAATTACATTTTAACCCCAAAAACATTACATAATTTATATAATCACTTATAAACTATAGTTTAATAATTAATTCCCTTAAAACCAAGTGGACACTTATGTTTCCACAAAATGTGCATTCGCCCCATTTAGAATCTTGTTTTATATTTACACTCTTATAAATTACATATTCACCCCATAACTTTTATAAACTTAATATTTCATGTCATAAATCATTTTAACTCAAAGTTTTCGGTCAATATTTTGACCATAGTCTAATATCACACTTAATACATTAATATACCAATAAGCTTATGTGTCTCTCGGTTTACACCAAACCTTTTAAAATTTACATTTTAACCACATAACTTATTAAGCTAGCCATATAAATACTTGTAGATATTCTAATATTCCCAAAATTTATAATATAAGTTAATATGCTTATATATTTCGAAAATCACCAATTTAAACATTTTATGTTCGGCCTTAAATAAATATTTACCATATGATTTTAAAACTTGATTAAACCTTATATAAATTCATATAATTGTATATAAGCCTATAGCACTTCCAAAAATTATGCTAATGACTTAGAATGATTATAAACTCAAAATAGAGCAAATAGTCCTTAAATATTTCGGTTTTGAATATATGTGTATCCTAATTAATTTTGTGACACATATTTATACCTTAAGGTAATAATCTTACCTTATATGTTATAAATATTTTGTTAATTATAATCCATATATTCTGGCCTTAATTTATTTAAAGGTTACACTAAATTTTTATATCAAAGTTTGAAACTTAAATCAACCTTAAACTTAAAACCTTAATTATATATACTTACTTCTTAATTCAATACAATTCTTGTACTTGATTTCTCCTTGAATTCCAAGCTCCCCAAATGCTATTTTGATGAAGGTATTTTCGGCCTCCTTATACACATGTTGGAGATCTATTTGTTAGACTTCTAACAAGAATTTATAAATAATATTTGGAGTTGTTTTATAAGAGTTTACCTTAGGAATTTTTCAAGGAATTTTTGGTAGACCTGAGAGGATTGTAGATCTAGATTTCCTTCATGAAATGATGAAGAGATATAGGTTTAGAAGCTCTAGAATTCGTCACTAATTATAGACACCATATGGAGGAAGATAAGGATCACCTCATCTTACCGAAATTTCCAGATTGCGCACTCTCTGCGGTTTTTGTCACCCAGAACTGAAATGACCACGAAAATTAATGATCCTTATATGTCTGGAAAGCTAATTCAAAGAGGAACAACTTTGGTGTTGAGAAGAGTTTGAGAAAACTTACGGAAAATTCATAATATCTCCCGAACTGAGACCTATTGAACAGATTTCTGATGTGAACCACTTCGCCTTCTTTTGTTCACCAGAACTGAATACACCATGAAAATTAATGTTTTTATATGTATGGAAAGATAATTCGAAGAGGAACAAGTTTGATGTTTGGAATATTTCGAGATAACTTACTGAAAATTACAGAATCTCTCCCGAAGTCAGACCTCTGAACAGATGCTACTTGACTCTTGCTTTGTAGAATTAGCTAGGAATTTTGACATAGAATGGAGTTAGAACTTAAACCTCCATTGTTGGAGCTTGAAGCTAGGAAGAATAAGAAGAAAGAGGGCAAGGAAGCTTACCCAAGTCGGCCAAGTGAAAGGCAAATGGGAAATGAGGCTTACGTAGAACCTAAGAAGATTGGAATGAGTGGAATTTCTTTTGACAAAAATAATGTCATTTCATGTATTATTTTCCTTAGTTTATTTACTTGTTTATTGGCTCAATAAAAGGCCATGTAACATGCACATTCTCGGCCATGACAAGGAATCAAGACATTGTTTGTTTGATAATTGAAAGAAGAAAACAAGGCATGAGTTAGGTAAGTGTTTTCTTTTGAATTATCAAAGTAGAATACATGTCATACATTGTCCTCATTCTCCTTGTTTCTCACGGTAATGTGCTGCTACTTCCCCATCTGATTTTTGATGATTAAAGCATAAGAACATGGCTAGGTTAGCTAGGTATTTTATTTGAATTTTTATAAGACAAATTGAGCCTCTTTCTAGCTCATTTTCGGAATATATGGCTGTTACAAGACAATTCATTTTGTCAATATTTGACTATGATTTATGCTAGCTAGGTAGGGTATTCTTTTGGCTATTTAATGAGCAATCCTTCCCCTTTATATCCTGCATAATTCTTAAGCCACATGAGGTAGTAACATGACTTGTTTTGTTTGATTCTAGCAAGTTGTATAATTTGGAATCTTGCTTTACTTTTAGCATATTCAATTTCCTTTCTTTTTCAAAAGCTAACCTCTCTTGTTTTTTTCCTTGCAGGTCATACGGTTGTGAGGAGCTTCATTATACAGATTATTTTGTCATATTAACATATAACACATGCTAGATGAGTCATTGACCAAGACAATTTTTTTTTTTTTTTTTTGCAAAAACTAGCCCATTTAGACATGAATTAACGCATGCATTAGGGACAAAATGGAATTAATTTTTCCTTTTATTTTGTTACACTAATTTTACTAAGACCATACTAATATGTGTAGTAGGTTCCAGCATTTAATTGGTACATTTTTATTATGGTAAAAGGTGAAACTTTTAAGGTAAAAATGCTGATTTTAGGTAGCTTTTTGTCTCAAAAATCGCCCCTATTTGTAATATGAATTTAGTACTGAAATCAATTGATTTAGATGGTCATTTTATCTCCTTTTAATACTGTCAACTCGTGGCTCCTCAAAAACTTCAAGGCAATTGCGTAAAACACATTTTCGTGACACCCAAAGGTGCGTTTTTGTGCTTTAAGGATTTTTCTGAAAAATAATTAGTCGCTATGGGTTCCAAGTGTTTATTGACATTGTTTATAGTCAATAATAATATGTTAAGGTGTTACATTGAGTTATATGGGGTTACATAAACTTGTAACTCAATATTCGGGCTAAAGAGGCACTCCCGAGGTAAAAAGGAGCGTTAAGAATTTCCCCCGAGCACTTTGCTTATTTTTGAGGAAGTAACTTGGGTAATCTCTTTAGAATGATTAATAATGATTTTAGGAACTCTAAGAATAATTTATATTGGAGTTCGTGTCACTTCGGTACCTCTCCTAGGCACTCCCAGGCCTCTATGGGGCCCACATCGGGAACTTCCGAGTACTTTGTCTTTATCTGAGAATTTATCTTGAGGAATTCATCTTATATATTTAATATAGTGTTATGGTGCATTTGGAATGAAGAGTAATGCTCTACTTCATCCTATAATGTATTTCCGTGACTTTCGGGCCTTAAGGGCCTTTAAGGGAACTCCCGAGCATTTTGTATTTTCGCTCGGTTTTAAATGAGGTCCTGTCTTCTAAGGGTCATATAATGATCCTTGATTATCTTTACATGTATTTTATAATTCATATAACTTGTTTAACTTAAGGTCGGGCTTTAGCGCACGTTTCTGACCTTAAGGAATTTAGGTGCTTTTTAACGCCTAAATGTTTATATACTTTCTTTTAGGGTTTAATAATCCCCTAAATAATACTTATTTATCAATATTTAGTTATTTGAATGTTAGGGGTATTTCAGTCCGGGACTTAGGGTCCGGACCAAGTCCCGGACCACCCCCAGAATTCAGCAGAGAGTGTTTTTAAGGGTTCTAAACATGGGGGGTTGATTGGTAATGGTTTTAGAAGTTGTTAAGGCGTTGTTTGGTGACCTTTAAAGGCCCTAAGAAGTGTAAACAAGTATGAGAAGTGATTAAACAAACTGTAAGTTTAAGGACATTAAGTTAAACCGAAATAACGGGACAACGGGGTAAGTACAGGAGTAGTAATTATGTATGTATTGTAATGCTTAGTATTAATTGAACCATTTGGCATGTAGTCATTAGTTCAAGAATAATACTCGAGGAACAAGTAAGGACTAAGGAACAAGAGTGAATCAAAGGAACGTGGGGACACCCGGTAAAGTAAATTCCAGAAAAAGGTATGATTTCTTCATGCCCTGTATCCTAATCTGGTTACCCCGATTTGTGTGCTTATTTGATCACCTAAATAAGATAAATGCATGAATCGGACTATATTGCACTTACCTGTGCTTGACTTATGTTGTTCTTGATATTTATTGTCTTGAACACTAGTTTGTATAATTCATGAAATATATGAATGATGATGAAGTGTATTTGTACCCTGTATTGTATTTGTGTATTGTATTACATTTCGTATGGATGTATATATGAGCATTGTATTGTATCATTGTGGCTTGGATGTGTGACTTCTACTAATTCCTAACTACCTAACTCCTAACATAAGTAAGGAAAAAATTGGAATGAGTAGAAGTCCGATATAGCTTCGGCCACGCGTGAGGATGAGGAGACACAAGAGGTTGGATCCGATTCCTGGTTCTTAAACTGGTCCACGTCCCAAACCCCTTAAATGGGTAGCATCCTGGATTGGTGAACCAAGTAAATCCCGGTGGTGAGACAGAGTAGTCCCCGGGCCGGAGGTCCCGACGACTTAACATGAGTAAGAGTAAGTAAGTAAGTAAAGTATGAGTATGTATGAGTATGTATGCGTAAGTATGGTGTAACGAGTAAAAGAGTAATCTCCACCCGATTAACCCGAGTGGACAAAAGGAGCTAACAAGTATTGTGGATGTCTGGAACGTGTATGGTGTATGTATTGAGTATGTATTGTATATGCGCATTTCAGGAAAGGTAAGTAAGTACAAATTGGCTTGTATGGACTACTTGAGTGTATTGAAGTGTATGTATGTATTTGTGCATAAAGTATTGTAGTATTATGTATGGAAGCATGTATGCATGTATGTATGAATAAAATGAACTGCATGTATTCGACCAAGTGGTCGGTGTACCCTCACTAGTACGCGGGGTATGCGGTTATCATATGCAGCGAAAGCTGACCCCCTAAGGGGAACGTTTTTAGTGTGCAGGTACCCGAAGCGGATATGGTCAAGGTAAGAGACCGGTGACTACACTTGGATAGCTAGAAGTAGAATGTAAAGGTGTACTAAATGGCACACCCTTGTACTTAGGAAGTAATTAGTTGTGAGGAATGGGTAGATGTAGACTCCTAATGAGTACATATGAACTTTGAAGAAGCATTGTATTTGTATTGGGACCCTAGTAAACTCGGTTATGTATATTGTATTGAATGGTATTGTAAAGGAGCAAAGTGTTGAATGGAGCAATGTAGTATTTAGCTGGTAAATGGAGTATGTAATGTAAATGTGTAGTACTCGGGATTCCGGTCCATTAGACCGATGTTGTATGTAGTAGAAGTAGTAGCCTTGTTAGTCACATGGGTGACTAACGACAGTGTATCACCCACCGTTGAGTATGTAAGTATCCGCTGCGTGAATCTGGATTGTATAAGGAGATTGGACGGTAATGACAGTATTAGCAGTAGGGGTGTTACAAGTCTCGTTGACTCTTTCGTCGTTGAGTATGGGCTACATGATAATGTAAGCATTAACACTATGTTCATATATATATATGCAAACGGTTAAATTGATATATTAAAAGCCAAGAAATAATCCTAGAAAATAACAAATCAACAGACCGTCGGGTTGCAAAAATCCCGGTCACAGTAGTATAGTAATTTAGAGGCGACCAGGTGTCAATCCACGGGACTTGAAGAAAATAAGTCTAGCCTAAGACAATGGTTAATTCAAAGGGGTTTGTTTTTGTTTTGGGATTTAAATAAATAACAAGAACGAGATAATTAAAATAACAGACAGGAAGATAAATAACAGATAAAATAAAGTGATAGATGATATAGATGAGCGGGACTCTGGGTTCAGGTTAAAACCGTTTGATCAATTATGTCTACTGGTTATTTAAAGACAGATTGGCAAAATTCCTATTATTTTCTTAAGAGCTAAATCATAGTCTCAGAAGAACTCGTTTACCAGAAATGCAGGGTCTAATCCAGACTCAAACAGAAACACATGTAAATGGATTAAGAACGAAGAATAATAATTTGTGTCTGCAGGAATAATTAATTAATCCAATCAATATTCCACAGATATACAGATTAACTCAACCGATATATTTATCACTTGGTCGGATCAAAATGGATTTAGTAAAGTAGTTCAATAAACTCATGACATTTATTAAAAAGCGCAAGAATAACATTAATCGTAACAATCTGTAATTAATTAAAACCAGAAAATATAAATTACATAATTAAAACAAACTGAAATAAACCATCCCCCAGAGTAAATCCTCTAAACCGACATAATAAATAAATAGACAGAATAAGAAATCATCTTATCTGACATCCTGAAATTGCTTTGTTATTTGGGCTGATAATATGTCGATTTATAGGTTGGATAATGGATGTGAATGGAAAATGGATGAATAGATTATGAGGGTGAATGAAATGTTATACGATGGTGGTGATGGTCAATGGAGGCGATGAATTATGGATGGAGATGGTGTGTTTGTTGTGTGATCGATGAGGTGGATGGAGTTGTGCAGATGGAGGAATGATATGTGTGAGATGGAATGGGATGGAATGGTGAGTACGGTGGTCTTGGTGTTCTATTTATAGAATTTGCAAACGTCTGATAAGGTGATAGTGGGTGTATGTGATGATGATTAATGATGGGTGTATGTGTTGGAAAGAAAGAATAGAAATAACGTGAGAGTTGCTGGAAAGTAGTAAAATGATGGAAGGAAAAGAACTGGGAGTGGGGCGGTGGTCTGATCGTGTGATGAAGTGTTAATAGTGCAGACTTTCGGCGTCTGGGTGGAAACTTTCGGCGTTAATCATCTTAATTAACTGCTCCGAAAGTGCTGTATTAGTTTTTTGCGCATCTGTGTGACGTCCGGATCAGCGTCCGGATCAGGACGTGTGTGTCCGGATCTGCGTCCGGATCAGGATGTGTGTGTCCGGATCTGCATCTGGATCAGGACGTGTGTGTCCGGATCTGCGTCCGGATCAGTTGGTCCGGACGTGTGTATTTTTTCATTTTTTTCTACAACTTTCAACTGGGCTTAGATTCTTCGTTTGAGCTCCGTTTTACTCGCCGTTTGTTGCGTTGGAAAGCTCTTGAGGAGAACTATGCATTTCTACCATCATTTCCAGATTTTATCATTTAAATTGGCATCATTTCTTGCCCAAGGTAAGAATCATGAAAAACATAGGATAAGTGTGAGAAAACGCCTGAAAACTTGCGTAAAATAGGAATTTAGAACATATAAAACTATATCAATTTCACACTTATCAAATCACCCCACACTTAGCCTTTTGCTTGTTCTCAAGAAAAACTCTCAAGTACAAGTTAAAACCGAGCTAATGGAACTCAACAGAAAAGGAAGAGCACGGAGGAAAACACTGCTAGCTTCACCAATCAAGGGGTAACTCACATTTATTTAGCACAATTCATTTCCTTTCCTAAAAACATGAAGTCATTCAAAGCTAATAGGAGAGAAATTAAACCATAAGAACTTAGCCTTTAGCCATGACCTAATCCACCTTTTTCCTTCACATACCACGGAAACGACAAGGGGCATGAAGTAAGATCTTATTCCATCATACCTTTCAATGCCACCTACTCATGATCCATAAGAGAGATTAATCCTCTTCAGCAAAGCAATAGCATTTTTTTTAATATATTATTAAAATTAGCATGCTTAGGATCAGCGGAGTACCTTGCCTTGTTCTTTTTCAACCATTTCAATCCCGTTCATTCCTGGGGTCAAAGCTGAGAGCAAAGTTTAGATGGTGAATATTCTCATTTGTTTCAGCATTTCTAGAACAAAGACTTCATTTTAGCAATTAAAAACCAGAAAAATTTCAAAATTTTGCACCTCAAGATCGGCTAACCAGCTAAACTTCCTCTATGGCTTCCTTCTAAATTGAGCTATCTTAGCAAGACTTTAATAAATGCAGGAGCTCAAAGGTACACAAAAGGCGAAATGTGAAGGAACTTTCCCCACCCCACACTTAGAGTGGAGCAATGTCCTCATTGCATAGAAAGAATTTTGACATTAATCAAGCAATCCAACAGGAGAATGAAATTACACACAGCATATCAGAAGGGAGCATGTAAAATATTCACGAGTATAAAAGGTAAGAATACTCCCCAGAGTCCGCTCAGGGTGTGTAGCGAGGCCAGGCCCACACTTGAGTTTAGCTAAGCGACGAAGTGAGCAAGTTGAGAAATATGATCGGTGGGTTGCCTCCCACCAGCTGCCCATCTTTATAGTCTTTGGCTAGACCTCAGTTTCGTTATCCCGGATCAAAAATGAAAGTCAACAGTGGTGCCAACGGGGACATGAAGTGGCCAGCAATCAGGATTAAACCACCTGGATCAAAACAAAGTGTTACCTCAACAAATAGAATAGGAAAATAAATGCTCCACAAGACCTGGTCTTTGAGGAGGTATTGACGGTAACAGGTCTCAAGCAGAAGACCAGGTGCTGATTGTTGTTCTTCCTCAAATTGGAGGATGTAAACATCTTCCTCGTTTAGGTGAGGCTCGAAAAGGTTTTGATACTGGCAAAGTGGTGGTGGTTCTTTCTTCTCAAATTCGAGGATGTAAGCATCCTCATCTTTTGGATAGAGCAAGAAGAAGGAGGAAAGAAAACCTTCTGTAGCAGGGTGTACTCCATCATGAACTGCTTTGCTCTTTGGTTGTTGCAATATCATAACTAACTGAGTTTTTAACTCGGCAATCGTGTCTTCCAAATCAGCAAAGAACTTCAGTTTGTTCAGGTAGAGGTCTTCTCCCTCAGGTTGTTCGACAACATTGTTTATGACTTTATGATGTTGTGAAACACCGATGTTCTGCAGGTAGTCTGGTTGATCCTCTAACCACATCTGCTCTTGTTGTTCGAGACAGTCCTCGAACTCATGAGGTCCTGTACAATATGAGCAGTATATATCTTGGGAATAATAGGAATCCCAATCGAATTCCTTCTTACTTGCCATTATTAGTTAGAAATAACTAATAACAAAAATAATTATCAATCAAATCCTTTGCCACATTTTTTTTGAATTAAATAAAACGAAAATTAATGCAATAAAAATTAAAAAGGACAGAAATAGATTGCAGGAATTTAAATGACAGTAATTTAAATGACGGAAATTAAATAACTGGAATTTAAATAACAATTAAATAAAGAAACGGAGATTAAAGAACAAAAATAAAATTGCTGAAAATTAAATGACAAGGAAATTTAAATGACGATAAATAAATAACTGGAAATTAAATGGCTGAATTTAAATGACAGAATTTAAATAACAAAAAAAAATAGCTGGAAATTAAAATGACAAAAAAAGTAACTGAAATATTAAATGACAATAACAAAGATAAATAGATTAAACAGCACATAAATATAGTAAACAATAAATATAAATAGCAGACAAAACTAAACAAAAAAAAACAAAATTAAAAATAAAACTAAATTATAAACTAAATTACGAAAAAAATAGAAAGCAAAATAATACAACAGAACAATGAATTAACCAAGGCTAGGGACTAGACAAAGTCAAGTCCCCGGCAACGGCGCCATTTTGCAAACGGTTAAATTGATATATTAAAAGCCAAGAAATAATCCTAGAAAATAACAAATCAACAGACCATCGGGTTGCAAAAATCCCGGTCGCAGTAGTATAGTAATTAAGAGGCGACCAGGTGTCAATCCACGGGACTTGAAGAAAATAAGTCTAGCCTAAGACAATGGTTAATTCAAAGGGGTTTGTTTTTGTTTTGGGATATAAATAAATAACAAGAACGAGATAATTAAAATAATGGACATGAAGATAAATAACAGATAATATAAAGTGATAGATGATATGGATGAGCAGGACTCTGGGTTCAGGTTAAAACCGTTTGATCAATTATGTCTACTGGTTATTTAAAGACAGATTGGCAAAATTCCTAATATTTTCGTAAGAGCTAAATCATAGTCTCAGAAGAACTCGTTTACCAGAAATGCAGGGTCTAATCCAGACTCAAACAGAAACACATGTAAACGGATTAAGAACGAAGAATAATAATTTACGTCTGCAGGAATAATTAACTAATCCAATCAATATTCCACAGATATACAGATTACCTCAACCGATCTATTTATTACTTGGTCGGATCAAATATATTTAGTAAAGCAGTTCAATAAACTCATGACATTTATTAAAAAGCGCAAGAATAACATTAATCGTAACAATCTGTAATTAATTAAAACCAGAAAATATAAATTACATAATTAAAACAAACTGAAATAAACCATCCCCTAGAGTAAATCCTCTAAACTGACATAATAAATAAATAGACAGAATAAGAAATCATCTTATCTGACATCCTGAAATTGCATTGTTATTTGGACTGATAATATGTCAATTTATAGGTTGGATAATGGATGTGAATGGAAAATGGATGAATAGATTATGAGGGTGAATGAAATGTTATACGATGGTGGTGATGGTCAATGGAGGCGATGAATGATGGATGGAGATGGTGTGTTGTTGTGTGATCGATGAGGTGGATGGAGTTGTGCAGATGGAGGAATGATATGTGTGAGATGAAGTGGGATGGAATGGTGAGTACGGTGGTCTTGGTGTTCTATTTATAGAATTTGCAAACGTCTGATAAGGTGATAGTGGGTGGATGTGATGATGATTAATGATGGGTGTATGTGTTGGAAAGAAAGAATAGAAATAACGTGAGAGTTGCTGGAAAGTAGTAAATTGATGGAAGGAAAAGAACTGGGAGTGGGGCGGTGGTATGATCGTGTGATGAAGTGTTAATAGTGTAGACGTTCAGCGCCTGGGTGGAAACTTTCGGCGTTAATCATCTTAATTAACTGCACCGAAAGTGCTGTATTATTTTTTTGCGCATCTGTATGACGTCCGGATCAGCATCCGGATCAGGACGTGTGTGTTCGGATCTGCGTCCGGATCAGGACGTGTGTGTCCGGATTTGCATCCGGATCAGGACGTGTGTGTCCGGATCTGCGTCCGGATCAGTTGGTCCGGACGTGTGTATTTTTTCGTTTTTTTCTGAAACTGTCAACTGTGCTTAGATTCTTCGTTTGAGCTCCGTTTTACTCGTCGTTTGTCGCGTTGGAAAGCTCTTGAGGAGAACTATGCATTTCTACCATCATTTCCTGATTTGTATCATATAAATTGGCATCAGTTCTTGCCCAAGGTAAGAATCATGAAAAACATAGGATAAGTGTGAGAAAACGCCTGAAAACTTGCGTAAAATAGAATTTAGAACATATAAAACTATATCAATTTCACACTTATCAAATCAACCCACACTTTGCCTTTTACTTGTTCTCAAGAAAAACTCTCAAGTACAAGTTAAAACCGAGCTAATGGAACTCAACAGAAAAGGAAGAGCACGGAGGAAAACACTGCTAGCTTCACCAATCAAGGGGTAACTCACATTTATTTAGCACAATTCATTTCCTTTCCTAAAAACATGAAGTCATTCAAAGCTAATAGGAGAGAAATTAAACCATAAGAACTTAGCCTTTAGCCATGACCTAATCCACCTTTTTCCTTCACATACCACGGAAACGACAAGGGGCATGAAGTAAGATCTTATTCCATCATACCTTTCAATGCCACCTACTCATGATCCATAAGAGAGATTAATCCTCTTCAGCAAAGCAATAGCATTTTTTTTAATATATTATTAAAATTAGCATGCTTAGGATCAGCGGAGTACCTTGCCTTGTTCTTTTTCAACCATTTCAATCCCGTTCATTCCTGGGGTCAAAGCTGAGAGCAAATTTCAGATGGTGAATATTCTCATTTGTTTCAGCATTTCTAGAACAAAGACTTCATTTTAGCAATTAAAAACCAGGAAAATTTCAAAATTTTGCACCTCAAGATCGGCTAACCAGCTAAACTTCCTCTATGGCTTCCTTCTAAATTGAGCTATCTTAGCAAGACTTTAATAAATGCAGGAGCTCAAAGGTACACAAAAGGCGAAATGTGAAGGAACTTTCCCCACCCCACACTTAGAGGGAGCAATGTCCTCATTGCATAGAAAGAATTTTGACATTAATCAAGCAATCCAACAGGAGAATGAAATTACACACAGCAGATCAGAAGGGAGCATGTAAAATATTCACGAGTATAAAAGGTAAGAATACTCCCCAGAGTCCGCTCAGGGTGTGTAGCGAGGCCAAGCCCACACTTGAGTTTAGCTAAGCGACGAAGTGAGCAAGTTGAGAAATATGATCGGTGGGTTGCCTCCCACCAGCTGCCCATCTTTATAGTCTTGGCTAGACCTCAGTTTCGTTATCCCGGATCAAAAATGAAAGTCAACAGTGGTGCCAACGGGGACATGAAGTGGCCAGCAATCAGGATTAAACCATCTGGATCAAAACAAAGTGTTACCTCAACAAATAGAATAGGAAAATAAATTCTCCACAAGACCTGGTCTTTGAGGAGGTATTGACGGCAACAGGTCTCAAGCAGAAGACCAGGTGCTGATTGTTGTTCTTCCTCAAATTGGAGGATGTAAACATCTTCCTCGTTTAGGTGAGGCTCGAAAAGGTTTTGATACTGGCAAAGTGGTGGTGGTTCTTTCTTCTCAAATTCGAGGATGTAAGCATCCTCATCTTTTGGATAGAGCAAGAAGAAGAGGAAAGAAAACCTTCTGCAGCAGGGTGTACTCCGTCATGAACTGCTTTGCTCTTTGGTTGTTGCAATATCATAACTAACTGAGTTTTTAACTCGGCAATCGTGTCTTCCAAATCAGCAAAGAACTTCAGTTTGTTCAGGTAGAGGTCTTCTCCCTCAGGTTGTTCGACAACATTGTTTATGACTTTATGATGTTGTAAACACCGATGTTCTGCAGGTAGTCTGGTTGATCCTCTAACCACATCTGCTCTTGTTGTTCGAGACAGTCCTCGAACTCATGAGGTCCTGTACAATATGAGCAGTATATATCTTGGGAATAATAGGAATCCCAATCGAATTCCTTCTTACTTGCCATTATTAGTTAGAAATAACTAATAACAAAAATAATTATCAATCAAATCCTTTGCCACATTTTTTTTGAATTAAATAAAACGAAAATTAATGCAATAAAAATTAAAAAGGACAGAAATAGATTGCAGGAATTTAAATGATGAGGGAATTTGAATGACAGTAATTTAAATGATGGAAATTAAATAACTGGAATTTAAATAACAATTAAATAAAGAAACGGAGATTAAAGAACAAAATAAAATTGCTGAAATTTAAATTGCTGAAAATTAAATGACAAGGAAATTTAAATGACGATAAATAAATAACTGGAAATTAAATGGCTGAATTTAAATGACAGAATTTAAATAACAGAAAAAAAATAGCTGGAAATTAAAATGACAAAAAAAGTAACTGAAATATTAAATGACAATAACAAAGATAAATAGATTAAACAGCACATAAATATAGTAAACAATAAATATAAATAGCAGACAAAACTAAACACAAAAACAAAAACAAAATTAAAATAATAAAACTAAATTATAAACTAAATTACGAAAAAAAATAGAAAGCAAAATAATACAACAGAACAATGAATTAACCAAGGCTAGGGACTAGACAAAGTCAAGTCCCCGGCAACGGCGCCATTTTGCAAACGGTTAAATTGATATATTAAAAGCCAAGAAATAATCCTAGAAAATAACAAATCAACAGACCATCGGGTTGCAAAAATCCCGGTCGCAGTAGTATAGTAATTAAGAGGCGACCAGGTGTCAATCCACGGGACTTGAAGAAAATAAGTCTAGCCTAAGACAATGGTTAATTCAAAGGGGTTTGTTTTTGTTTTGGGATATAAATAAATAACAAGAACGAGATAATTAAAATAATGGACATGAAGATAAATAACAGATAATATAAAGTGATAGATGATATGGATGAGCAGGACTCTGGGTTCAGGTTAAAACCGTTTGATCAATATGTCTACTGGTTATTTAAAGACAGATTGGCAAAATTCCTAATATTTTCGTAAGAGCTAAATCATAGTCTCAGAAGAACTCGTTTACCAGAAATGCAGGGTCTAATCCAGACTCAAACAGAAACACATGTAAACGGATTAAGAACGAAGAATAATAATTTACGTCTGCAGGAATAATTAACTAATCCAATCAATATTCCACAGATATACAGATTACCTCAACCGATCTATTTATTACTGGTCGGATCAAAATATATTTAGTAAAGCAGTTCAATAAACTCATGACATTTATTAAAAAGCGCAAGAATAACATTAATCGTAACAATCTGTAATTAATTAAAACCAGAAATATAAATTACATAATTAAAACAAACTGAAATAAACCATCCCCTAGAGTAAATCCTCTAAACTGACATAATAAATAAATAGACAGAATAAGAAATCATCTTATCTGACATTGAAATTGCATTGTTATTTGGACTGATAATATGTCAATTTATAGGTTGGATAATGGATGTGAATGGAAAATGGATGAATAGATTATGAGGGTGAATGAAATGTTATACGATGGTGGTGATGGTCAATGGAGGCGATGAAATGGATGGAGATGGTGTGTTTGTTGTGTGATCGATGAGGTGGATGGAGTTGTGCAGATGGAGGAATGATATGTGTGAGATGAAGTGGGATGGAATGGTGAGTACGGTGGTCTTGGTGTTCTATTTATAGAATTTGCAAACGTCTGATAAGGTGATAGGGTGGATGTGATGATGATTAATGATGGGTGTATGTGTTGGAAAGAAAGAATAGAAATAACGTGAGAGTTGCTGGAAAGTAGTAAATTGATGGAAGGAAAAGAACTGGGAGTGGGGCGGTGGTATGATCGTGTGATGAAGTGTTAATAGTGTAGACGTTCGGCGCCTGGGTGGAAACTTTCGGCGTTAATCATCTTAATTAACTGCACCGAAAGTGCTGTATATTTTTTTGCGCATCTGTATGACGTCCGGATCAGTATCCGGATCAGGACGTGTGTGTTCGGATCTGCGTCCGGATCAGGACGTGTGTGTCCGGATCTGCATCCGGATCAGGACGTGTGTGTCCGGATCTGCGTCCGGATCAGTTGGTCCGGACGTGTGTATTTTTTCGTTTTTTTCTGAAACTGTCAACTGTGCTTAGATTCTTCGTTTGAGCTCCGTTTTACTCGTCGTTTGTTGCGTTGGAAAGATCTTGAGGAGAACTATGCATTTCTACCATCATTTCCTGATTTGTATCATATAAATTGGCATCAGTTCTTGCCCAAGGTAAGAATCATGAAAAACATAGGATAAGTGTGAGAAAACGCCTGAAAACTTGCGTAAAATAGGAATTTAGAACATATAAAACTATATCAATTTCACACTTATCAAATCACCCCACACTTAGCCTTTTGCTTGTTCTCAAGAAAAACTCTCAAGTACAAGTTAAAACCGAGCTAATGGAACTCAACAGAAAAGGAAGAGCACGGAGGAAAACACTGCTAGCTTCACCAATCAAGGGGTAACTCACATTTATTTAGCACAATTAATTTCCTTTCCTAAAAACATGAAGTCATTCAAAGCTAATAGGAGAGAAATTAAACCATAAGAACTTAGCCTTTAGCCATGACCTAATCCACCTTTTTCCTTCACATACCACGGAAACGACAAGGGGCATGAAGTAAGATCTTATTCCATCATACCTTTCAATGCCACCTACTCATGATCCATAAGAGAGATTAATCCTCTTCAGCAAAGCAATAGCATTTTTTTAATATATTATTAAAATTAGCATGCTTAGGATCAGCGGAGTACCTTGCCTTGTTCTTTTTCAACCATTTCAATCCCGTTCATTCCTGGGGTCAAAGCTGAGAGCAAAGTTCAGATGGTGAATATTCTCATTTGTTTCAGCATTTCTAGAACAAAGACTTCATTTTAGCAATTAAAAACCAGAAAATTTCAAAATTTTGCACCTCAAGATCGGCTAACCAGCTAAACTTCCTCTATGGCTTCCTTCTAAATTGAGCTATCTTAGCAAGACTTTAATAAATGCAGAGCTCAAAGGTACACAAAAGGCGAAATGTGAAGGAACTTTCCCCACCCCACACTTAGAGTGGAGCAATGTCCTCATTGCATAGAAAGAATTTTGACATTAATCAAGCAATCGAACAGGAGAATGAAATTACACACAGCAGATCAGAAGGGAGCATGTAAAATATTCACGAGTATAAAAGGTAAGAATACTCCCCAGAGTCCGCTCAGGGTGTGTAGCGAGGCCAAGCCCACACTTGAGTTTAGCTAAGCGACGAAGTGAGCAAGTTGAGAAATATGATCGGTGGGTTGTCCCCACCAGCTGCCCATTTATAGTCTTGGCTAGACCTCAGTTTCGTTATCCCGGATCAAAAATGAAAGTCAACAGTGGTGCCAACGGGGACATGAAGTGGCCAGCAATCAGGATTAAACCACCTGGATCAAAACAAAGTGTTACCTCAACAAATAGAATAGGAAAATAAATGCTCCACAAGACCTGGTCTTTGAGGAGGTATTGATGGTAACAGGTCTCAAGCAGAAGACCAGGTGCTGATTGCTGTTCTTCCTCAAATTGGAGGATGTAAACTTCTTCCTCGTTTAGGTGAGGCTCGAAAAGGTTTTGATACTGGTAAAGTGGTGGTGGTTCTTTCTTCTCAAATTCGAGGATGTAAGCATCCTCATCTTTTGGATAGAGCAAGAAGAAGGAGGAAAGAAAACCTTCTGCAGCAGGGTGTACTCCGTCATGAACTGCTTTGCTCTTTGGTTGTTGCAATATCATAACTAACTGAGTTTTTAACTCGGCAATCGTGTCTTCCAAATCAGCAAAGAACTTCAGTTTGTTCAGGTAGAGGTCTTCTCCCTCAGGTTGTTCGACAACATTGTTTATGACTTTATGATGTTGTGAAACACCGATGTTCTGCAGGTAGTCTGGTTGATCCTCTAACCACATCTGCTCTTGTTGTTTGAGACAGTCCTCGAACTCATGAGGTCCTGTACAATATGAGCAGTATATATCTTGGGAATAATAGGAATCCCAATCGAATTCCTTCTTACTTGCCATTATTAGTTAGAAATAACTAATAACAAAAATAATTATCAATCAAATCCTTTGCCACATTTTTTTTGAATTAAATAAAATGAAAATTAATGCAATAAAAATTAAAAAGGACAGAAATAGATTGCAGGAATTTAAATGACGAGGGAATTTAAATGACAGTAATTTAAATGACGGAAATTAAATAACTGGAATTTAAATAACAATTAAATAAAGAAACGGAGATTAAAGAACAAAAATAAAATTACTGAAATTTAAATTGCTGAAAATTAAATGACAAGGAAATTTAAATGACAATAAATAAATAACTGGAAATTAAATGGCTGAATTTAAATGACAGAATTTATATAACAAAAAAAAATAGCTGGAAATTAAAATGACAAAAAAGTAACTGAAATATTAAATGACAATAACAAAGATAAATAGATTAAACAGCACATAAATATAGTAAACAATAAATATAAATAGCAGACAAAACTAAACACAAAAACAAAAACAAAATTAAAATAATAAAACTAAATTATAAACTAAATTACGAAAAAAAATAGAAAGCAAAATAATACAACAGAACAATGAATTAACCAAGGCTAGGGACTAGACAAAGTCAAGTCCCCGGCAACGGCGCCATTTTGCAAACGGTTAAATTGATATATTAAAAGCCAAGAAATAATCCTAGAAAATAACAAATCAATAGACCATCGGGTTGCAAAAATCCCGGTCGCAGTAGTATAGTAATTAAGAGGCGACCAGGTGTCAATCCACGGGACTTGAAGAAAATAAGTCTAGCCTAAGACAATGGTTAATTCAAAGGGGTTTGTTTTTGTTTTGGGATATAAATAAATAACAAGAACGAGATAATTAAAATAATGGACATGAAGATAAATAACAGATAATATAAAGTGATAGATGATATGGATGAGCAGGACTCTGGGTTCAGGTTAAACCGTTTGATCAATTATGTCTACTGGTTATTTAAAGACAGATTGGCAAAATTCCTAATATTTTCGTAAGAGCTAAATCATTGTCTCAGAAGAACTCGTTTACCTGAAATGCAGGGTCTAATCCAGACTCAAACAGAAACACATGTAAACTGATTAAGAACGAAGAATAATAATTTACGTCTGCAGGAATAATTAACTAATCCAATCAATATTCCACAGATATACAGATTACCTCAACCGATCTATTTATTACTTGGTCGGATCAAAATATATTTAGTAAAGCAGTTCAATAAACTCATGACATTTATTAAAAAGCGCAAGAATAACATTAATCGTAACAATCTGTAATTAATTAAAACCAGAAAATATAAATTACATAATTAAAACAAACTGAAATAAACCATCCCCTAGAGTAAATCCTCTAAACTGACATAAAATAAATAGACAGAATAAGAAATCATCTTATCTGACATCCTGAAATTGCATTGTTATTTGGACTGATAATATGTCAATTTATAGGTTGGATAATGGATGTGAATGGAAAATGGATGAATAGATTATGAGGGTGAATGAAATGTTATACGATGGTGGTGATGGTCAATGGAGGCGATGAATGATGGATGGAGATGGTGTGTTTGTTGTGTGATCGATGAGGTGGATGGAGTTGTGCAGATGGAGGAATGATATGTGTGAGATGAAGTGGGATGGAATGGTGAGTACGGTGGTCTTGGTGTTCTATTTATAGAATTTGCAAACGTCTGATAAGGTGATAGTGGGTGGATGTGATGATGATTAATGATGGGTGTATGTGTTGGAAAGAAAGAATAGAAATAACGTGAGAGTTGCTGGAAAGTAGTAAATTGATGGAAGGAAAAGAACTGGGAGTGGGGCGGTGGTATGATCGTGTGATGAAGTGTTAATAGTGTAGACTTTCGGCGCCTGGGTGGAAACTTTCGGCGTTAATCATCTTAATTAACTGCACCGAAAGTGTTGTATTATTTTTTTGCGCATCTGTATGACGTCCGGATCAGGACGTGTGTGTTCGGATCTGCGTCCGGATCAGGACGTGTGTGTCCGGATCTGCATCCGGATCAGGACGTGTGTGTCAGGATCTGCGTCCGGATCAGTTGGTCCGGACGTGTGTATTTTTTCGTTTTTTTCTGAAACTGTCAACTGTGCTTAGATTCTTCGTTTGAGCTCTATTTTACTCGTCGTTTGTTGCGTTGGAAAGCTCTTGAGGAGAACTATGCATTTCTACCATCATTTCCTGATTTGTATCATATAAATTGGCATCAGTTCTTGCCCAAGGTAAGAATCATGAAAAACATAGGATAAGTGTGAGAAAACGCCTGAAAACTTGCGTAAAATAGGAATTTAGAACATATAAAAATATATCAATTTCACACTTATCAATATACATGGTCCATCCAGGTTCCAAGGTTACTGGTATCAAGTCCACATAACTAGTCTCAAAAGGCATACACAAAAGACGGGTGGTCAATGACACACTCCCACATATTTACAACATATTTCTTTCACAATCCAACGCTAAGTACATATCCAAATAACAAAGTCTTCCACTAGCGGTCTCTCGGAGTTCAGGGTGCTCATGCCCTATCTACTCCCTTGCCTCTCTGGGCTCCAGCATCAGTAGATGTCTGGCCCTCCTAACCGCCTCGTGGTACTCTAGATCCTCTAGCTAAGGTCTTCTGAGTATTCTTTGGTGGCCTGTAGTTACGGCCCTAAGGGTTCATCCAACACTCGAACTCCCGGTGGCCCTCTTTCTTGCAGTACCGGCGTGCACTCAACTTTGCGGCCACTGCAGTCGACCCCAGGATGATCCTTCCCGCAATGCTTACAATAGAAATGGCGCTGGGGCTGTCCGGTGCCTAATGGTAGCATTTAGTTTAAGTTAATAGTTGTAGGTATCAAGGCTAAGGCTACAATTTAATTCAAGAGGAAGGTGTTCTCACCCTTAGGAGGCGCATATCTCAAAGGCCGAGCATCTATAGCTGGGCCGGTCAACCGAGGGACGGGCTCTTTCCCCTTCGCTCCCTGGTAACCCTGCTGCCCTTTCTTCTGGAAGAATTTCCGGTTTAAGGTTTCAGGTCAGCATTCATAAAGGTGTTTATTATGGTAAATAATTTAGAATGGGATAAGTCCTTACTTTCCCTTCTTCTGGCTATCGCCTGGAGATGCTCCTCCCCCCTCAGACTCTCCCTCAGGGTTCTTTCTCTTCTTTGTCCCAAGAGTCTCTTCCCGAGTCTGGAGCATTAGCTCCGTCCTTGAGGCAGCGTCATAACACTCCTGGAATCTCATTGGTAAGTTCTCACAAAGTTAATCGGTAATGTAGTAAGTAAAGAATTACTGGCATTTATGTTAATACCTGGATGGTAGTATAGAGGGTAGCACCCATCGCCATCTGGATGCAAAACAACAATCCCCCCGGAACTTCTCGACCTTCATGGTCTCTGAGTAATCAACTCCGGGGATGAAGTCCAGCAGACCAATGAATCGAGCGTAGTACTCATCCACGGTCATACCTCCCTGGGATAGTGTCTCGAACTCTCGGCGCTTCTTCTGCTAGAGATGTGCCGGGTAGTACTTCCCCCTCAGCAACTCCACAAAAGCAGCCCACGTAAAGTCGGGTGTAGCCAGGTGATGGTCCTTGACCAACCTCCACTAAGTGCTGGCTGCATCCTTCAGGTGGAAAGCAGCAATGACGACCTTCTTGTCGGCAGGTACTTGCAAAGCTTCGTAGGCCTTCTCATGTTCTACTATAAAACGCTCTAAGGCTACGGGGTCTGGCTCCCCTGAATAAGTAGGTGGTCGGGTCTCGGAAACTGACTTCAGCCAGTTCGTCTCCCTGGGCTGTGGCGGGTGGGCTGGTGTTCCTCTAATTTGAGTACCAAGCTGTGCGAGAACGGCAGCAATCGTCTCTGCAACTCCTGGAATCACGGGGT
Organism: Limonium bicolor; assembly: GCA_023374045.1. Classification (NCBI taxonomy): domain Eukaryota; kingdom Viridiplantae; phylum Streptophyta; class Magnoliopsida; order Caryophyllales; family Plumbaginaceae; genus Limonium; species Limonium bicolor. The sequence goes on along the minus strand of CM041781.1, from coordinate 120,050,206 downwards.
CACCGCCTCTACCTCTACCAGTACCACGCCCTCTAGTTCCCCCAGACATCTGTAGTACAGTATGTCATATGAATACTCGGTAATTTACCGTACACAACCAGTAGATATTGAATTGCCTTTAAAGCTAATATATCATGCAATTTGCGTTACTAAACACAATATCTTTTAAGATGAGTCGTCTCGTACCTCACAAACGTTTCCGTAATTTCCCAAGTCCTAAGCTCATTGTCTTAACCTAGTACACCCCTCTCCATAAACACGTAATAATCCCTCACGTAGCAATAAATAAAACGTCTTACAGCGGAAGATAAATAACAACATTAATACTCACTCGGGTGTCACCTGCCATTACTCGCCCATGCAAGTAACGAAGCATAACTATATCCAACAACCAAAATAAATAACACTACTAACCGTTGTGATAACGAGATAACTGCTATACATCATACTAAGTCCATAAACCATAAACGTCGACAAGTGAGCGTGTACCCAATCCCGAATATACATAACCGTACCATAATACAAACCACATTCATACATTGTTATACAAATAAACTCCATGTGCAGTGATTAAAGTAAACCCTAACTACCCTGATCCCGCACTTCGGCATCAACAATGATCAGCAACCTGCACAATGAGTGTAGCCTCAGCGATAAACGTTGAGTATGCCGGGCCTGGACCCTATTGGTCACTTAGTCATTTTAACCATCTTATTATTAGATTGGTTTCATGCTTTACCATTTTACAGATATAATTAATACTGTAATAAACATGCATAAATACATAACCTTTCATCCAATCCAAACAGTCATTACATATCACAACCAACAGTTGTATAATCGAACATATCGAATAATTATAGTACTGTGCAGAATCGCCGTAGCGAACGTTTTCCATATTAATTTAATTTGGCCTTCAAGGCCCCATCCATCCAAACCATATTTAATTAACCAATTGGGTGTCATGTTGGGACAACCCAATAACCTCACCAATGGACAGTAGTCCTCCCGTACACACAAAGGTGCTCATTTCGCCAGAGGCCGGAAGCCCCTGACTATTCACTTTGCCTCGTAAGGTGTCCATATAAAGGCCGTAGCCACTTGACCCACGATCCAAATAGGGCTCGTTGGGTAAATACCTAGAGCGAAACCCGATCGGGTACCCCTCAGTGATCACAAATGCGCAACCAAGTAGTTCGTAAACTACCGGGATTCCTCCCCTCAACTCATACCAACTCCTCATAATGTTTAAGATATGCTCTTAGTTTTATGAATAATACAATTTATTAATTAGCTGCCCAATGGGTCTCACACATACCTTGAAGTAATCTAGGTTATATTCATGTTCGAGATCCATGCTCTAGAGACCGACAATGTCATGACTCGTACCTAAGTGTTTTACTTAGGTTACCATATACTTAATATTAATACTAAGGGTATTATATTAAGTAACCATCATGTCATCACATAAAACGCATATGTATGTTTATATAAGTCAATCTATAGTCGACGTAGTGTTAGCGCCGTAGGACGCTCGTGCATAAATAATTAATGCAGTAACACACATAAACACATACACGTATCCACACACATAACACACAAGTTATATATCAACCAAATCCAAGCCCAAGGAATTCCTCGGGACAACCCGGATCAAACCCCTTTACATACCGTACACCTTAGACCAAGGATGCGCAGTGTAGACCACTAGCTCGTTAAGCGCCTTCGTCAGAAGTACGATCTAGACTGTAATAAAGCTATAAGTCAGTCTCCATGACTAACTGGATCCGGTATTTTTGAATAACAAAACAACCCCGACAGTTAATTGTTACGGATTTCTCTAAACCAGTCGGCTTTGTTACTAAAACTCGTAGGTCGTAATGTTTCGACTGTTAAGTTTAATTCATTATATTCCTTTAATCTTGTCCATTATTGAACTTAGGCATATAACCTATAGTTGCATGTATGCATGCATTATTTTCTATATTGTATTATTTTCCCACCATCCATTATAATACTTTGTATTATATAATCCATTATCTTTAGTAAACTATATTTGCAATTAAAACTTATAACTTACAGTTTGTAACTATTTTCATATTATAACCTCCACCGTTATAATATATGGTCTCCAACCATAATATATATCCATCCTTATATACATTATTCTCGCATATGTATATATTTACCAATATAGGTAAGTTTCATGAGTTGTAAAACTCTTATATTATATGTTACATTTTTATCATCTTATATGAGATGATAATTACCATTAATTGTATTATATTATACAACTTATATTAAGATCTCTATCCTAATATTATGTAACATTTTATGTTGTATAATTTACAACCTCTAAGGTTTATTCAATATATACCTTAGTTTATAAATCTTATTTATTTATAGTTTGTCACACTATTTAATGTGAATATCCTTACTTATATTAATTCCATTTAAATCCCATTAATACCATATGATTGTTATAACATTTATAACATTGTAGACCATAGCCTAAAATTCATTTTCCAACCTTTATATATTCGGTACAGCACTATATTTTGTTTTAATTTCATTTTAACCCCATAACATTATGTAATGTTATACCATATACTAATATCATATAATATGATATTTTTATTTCCTTTAACTTATAACCTATAGTTTTTATACAAAACTATTTATATTGCCGCATGGGCACATCCATTCAATCTAATATTATTATCTTACCATATGTTTATGTTCATTACAATAATACCCTATAATTTATACCATGTTATATATACCATATAATATAACATTTTTAACTTTATAAAAAGGTATAACCCATATTTATTTTTATAAAATAACCGAACAGACCATAATCTGTTTTAAATTTATTTTCCAGCCCCTTTAACTTTCCAAATTTAGAATTTGACCACTTATATAATGTTATTATATATATATATATATATATATATATATATATATATTATAACATTTTAAACCTTAATATTAATATAACCTATATATATAATATATTAAATTTTCGAACAGACCCAAATCTGTTTTAAGTTATTTTTCAACCCACCAACTTTCTATAATTACACTTTGACCCAATTTATAACCTATAGTTTATATTATCATTAAAACCATATATTATACACATATCTTTGTAAAATACCTTATATTATTCCAAAAATCACCAAATTCCACCCAAGGGTTATAATTACCATTACTAACCCATATACTCTCGGTTTTCTTACCATTCCACCCCATCAACTTCTCCAAAGTGTAACAATGACATATATAACTATATTATACATATATAGTTTATTTAATTCCAAATCCAACCCAATAATTTCCTAAAAATTCCTAATAGCCCATGGGTGTTTATAATACCATTTTACACCCTTAAGTTTCGGTAATAACATATATACCCCATATGTTATAAAAATGTTACAATTAAATACTTATCTTATTATAAAACCTTAAATAAGTTATTTAACTTATCTAATTTGGTCAAAACCTACCATATGGTCAAGGTTGACCTCCTTAATATTTCATTGACCAACAATTCCCATAAATTACGGTTTGTACCCATATTTCTAGAAATTACCATTTAACCCTAAAACTTTATAAAATCTTATAATTTTTTTTAAATCCTTTAACACCTAATTTTCGGCTTTATTATTATATAGCCCCCAAATTAATTTAATTACAGTTTAAACCCCTATAGTTTTCGGTAATATTTATTTATTACCTAAACTTAATTAAAACCTTAAAAATACATAAATAAAATGGCCTAAAGTACATGGCCTTATTACAAACATTATCTTATAAAATAAATTACACATAATGCCCAAAATGCATTAAACTCTCGGCCTCTCCCATAATTCTCCATATTTATCAATTTTCCACATAATGTCTTAAATTTGACAATTATGTTAATTAATTACTTAGATAAATTTACTAACTCATTCCTTAATCACTTAAGGTCAAAATATGACCTTTTATACCTTATTCACTCATGGCAAATTATATAACATATGTTTAAACATATTAATATACCAAGTGAAGGTTTAAGTGATTTATACCTTATTTTAGCCAAGATAAGGCCTTGTGATGCACTAATTATTGATCTATCTTTTGTGTGCTTTGAACCCTTGTTTTCCATATTCTTTTACTTAGATTTATGCATTTACCTTCTTGTTTCATGTTGATTTGGCTTAGGACGTGATTAGGAAGGAGTTTAGAGCTTTGGAACAAATAGAGAAAAATTTACACATGTCCGGATGGGCAGACACGGATACAGAAGCGGACAGCTCCAGATCGAATTCGCCTTTAACCCTGTCCTAATACGCGGATAGAAATGCGGACAGTCCCTTTTGTTCCATGTCCGCAACACGGACGCCCATGCGGACGTGTACACAGATCTCGTCAGGACAGTCATGTCCGCACGCGGACACCAACGCGGACAGGAGTAAATCTCATTAGGACAGTCATGTCCGCACGCGGACAAAAATGCGGACGTGTAGATCTCGTTAGGACACCTCTGTCCGTATGCGGACTCAAACAACGGACGTCACACAGAAACGAAAAAAATAAAAATCGTTGCACTGATAATTATGCTTCGCGTAATTATCAGCAGAAGCGGCGGTTAGCCCATACTCCGTGTAAATTAAAATGATGACCATGCTCAATCAATTCTTACCCAACTCACACTAACCAATGTTTACTCCTAAGCCTATTTAAACCCTTCTCCAGCCTCCATTTCAATTCCCCCAGACACTCGTCTACACATCTCATCATCCTCCTCCATCTCTCATTCCATCAATCATCTGGTCATTCACACAATAGCTCCCCTAACTTCATCTCCATACATATACTCAAACACACATCATATCAAACACGTTTTAATTCCAATTTCTCACACATAAAATCACATACAAGACTTCGCACACACGCCACACAAAATCTCATGTCCGGATTTGCGTCCGGATTTGTGTCCGACCCACCACATCCGGACGTCTCACAAACATTCCCAGAATTTCCATTTTCGCTCCATTTCACCAAGTTCACTTCATTATCGCCAAATCCAACCTCCAAGCCAGCATAGCTCAAGGACGAAGGGCGGAGCAAGCGAGAGGATCTTCGTAACAGATGATTCTCCTAACTCTCTCTCATTTATGCTTTCAATTACTATGTCTAGCTAAGAGGATATACTCTGGGGAAGGGATGTTGTAATTAGTTAAACTCTACATTATTTTACTGCTTATTGAGACTATTTGGATTGTTTAGGTTAATGTTTTTTAAGTGCTTTTAATAAACGTCATGAATTTATTATAATCTTTCGAATCATGTTATGATCAGATAAGGTGATAGCATTGACGGTCCTATTAACCTGTTACCTGTGATAATTGCAATCGGATAGATTACATTAGCAATTAGGTGCTTTAGTCCAGACCAAACCAGACTAGTAATTTTGTGCAATAAAACCATCTAGATATACTTGTTAAGTCTAGATTAGAACTACGTGCCCTGTCTAGAGAGCTATCTGGAATTAGGACTTAATACAAAAGATATTTGAGAATTACAAGCGATCCAAGTCTCTGTTTAAGTAGTAGAATAGAAGAACCTAGCTAGTGAAAAAAACCTCCCTGAACCTAGAGTACCGTTCACACTCCTTATCTATCACTTTAACGTTACCTGCTATTATTTTCTTTCTATTACAGATCCCAAAAACCAAAACAAACCCCTCTTTAGTTACCCATTGCCTAAGGCGCAGACTATTTACCTCAAAGTCCCGTGGATTGACACCTGGTTGCCTTTTACTTAATACTACTACTACTGCGACAGGGGACTTTTTGCAACCCAAACGGTCTGTTGATTTTGTTATCTTCTAGGAATATTTCTTAGCTTTTAATATCAATTCAACCGTTTGCAAATGGCGCCGCTGCCGGGGACTTAACTTTGTCTAGTCCCTAGCCTTGGTTTAATTTGTTACTCTATTACATACCCTGTTTACTACTTTTTATTTGTTTCGTAATTTATTTTGTCTATTATTTTTGTTTAAGGTTTAATTTATTTTTGTTTAAGGTTCAATTTATTTGTTTAAGCAATGAGGGAAGAGTATTCTCAATAGGTCATAGTTCTACCCAAGCTCCGGACCCCATGATGGAACAGATAGCCGCCGAGCAAGCGCAGCTGAAAACCACGATGGGAAGTATGGCAAAAATGCTCGAACAGCTCACAATGGGGCCAAAACCCCTAGGCAATCCGCCAAGAAAGTCTCTACAAGTGTCAATGAAGTCTGCTGCTCTCAGTGTGGGGATGCACATGAATATGAGGACTGCCCACTGGTAGCCGAGATGAAGCAAACTGAGGAGGCCAATGTCATAGGACCATTCAACAACAGACAACCCTGGGTACAGAATTAGCACCAAAACCTCAGGTACGGAAATCCAAACAACGCGCTGAACTCACATCAGATGCAGCCTCAGAGGACGAACCAGGGAGGACCACCCGGCTTTGCTAGGCCTCAGTATAATCAATTCAGGCCACAACAGTCTCAAGCTCAGCAATCATCATTGAGCTCAAACAATGCCAGTCTGAAGGAAATGGTGGATAAGTTGATGGCTTCTCAGGAGCAGCAAACTGTAATCAACCAGAGTCTGGTAGCTGGTCAGCAGAAATTAGAGAATGCCATGGTAGAGATGCAGGGAACGATGAGCCAGTTGACTCAGTTCCTCTTACAGCATAGACCTTCTGGATCACTGCCTTCCCAACCAGAAACCAATCCCAAGGAGCAGTTGAAGGCAATGTCGGTCTCGGAAGCAATAGTAATTGAAGATTGCGGGGATTCTGGAGAAGTAGCAGCAGTTACCCTAAGGAGTGGAAGGAACTTAATCAAAGACAAAGTGGCAGGGAACCACACTGATGAGGAGACCGAGCCCCTTTCTAATACCATCGGTGCACCATCAGGGCACCCTGCCCCTTCTGAGGTAGTACATGAGGAGACCCAGGCTCCTATTCCTTCTTCCTCTCATTCAACTACTATTAAAAATACGAAAGGAAAAACATCTGTAAAAGAACTTCCCTTTCCAAACCGTCTCAAAGAGCGAGAGCTGGATGAGTAATTCGGAAAAATTTTAGATGTCTTTCGAAAGATGACTATCAATATTCCTCTTTTTGACGCGATTAAACAAATGCTAAATTATGCTAAATTTGTGAAGGATTTGATTTCGAATAAGCGGAAATATAAGGAGAAGGACACCATTCAGCTGACCGAGACCTATTCAGCAGCGATCCTACAGAAGCTGCCTCCAAAGCTTGGTGATCCTCGTCAGCCCATTATTCCTTGCTCAATTGGAGATATGGATTATGGATACGGTCTCTACGATCTAGAAGCTAGCGTCAACCTAATGCCATACACCATGTTCAAAAAGCTTCATGCGGGTGAGCTCGTTCCAATTCATTTCAGACTCCATTTAGCTGATAGATCATCAATCACACCCAGAGGTATGGTAGAAAATGTAGTTGTTAGTGTGGGTAAGTTTTTCTTCCCAGCTGATTTTGTGATCCTCGACATGGATGAGGATGTTGAGGTACCTCTAATTCTTGGTAGACCTTTCCTTAGAATTGTGAAAACTGTTATAGATGTGGACAAAGGAAAAATTACCTTGAAATTTCATGACGAAGAATTAAGTTTTGATATTAATAAGATGATGCGGAAAAATACTTCTTCTCATGTTGTTTTCTCTGTCTATTTGATTGAAGATTTTTATGATCTTGAGGATGACTACATCCATAGGAGTACTGATACTTCTAATTCTTTGTTTAAGTGTTCTGACATTTTAGAGCAGGTATTGAGTCTATCCATTGAGGATGACAAGGAAAGCTTTGAGATGGCCTCAGTCGTCCAGCAGCTAAATCAAGGGAGGTCATATTTTCGCTCCCTCACTCTTCCAGTAGAAAAGCTGGATCGACCCATTCAAAGGCCTATCCCTTCAATAGAGAAGCCTCCTACCCTTGAACTCAAATCTCTCCCTTCTCATCTTAAATATGTTTTCTTGGCAGAGGGTAGCACCCTGCCTGTTATTATCTCTGCATCTTTGTCTATTTCGCAGGAAACTACACTTCTGGAGGTGCTAAAGAAGAATAAGAGTGCCATGGGGTGGTCAGTTGCTGATATCAAAGGGATCAATCCGGGTTTCTGCACTCACCGGATTTATATGGAGGAGAATTATAAGGCAGTGAGGTAGCCCCAGAGAAGAATAAATCCAAATCTAAAGGAGGTGGTCAAAGCTGAAGTGCTGAAGCTTCTTGATGCAGGTATTATCTACCCGATATCTGACAGCCAGTGGGTGTCTCCAGTCCAGGTTGTCCCAAAGAAAGGAGGGATCGTGACAGTTCCCAATGAGAAGGGGGAGATGGTTCCCCATAGGCAGACGACGGGTTGGAGAATGTGTATCGACTACCGCCGCCTCAACAATGCCACCAGGAAGGACTATTTCCCACTCCCATTCATCGATCAAATGCTGGAGCGGTTGGCTGGTCAAGAGTTTTACTGCTTCCTCGATGGCTATAGTGGCTACTTCCAGATCCCTATTGCTCCAGAGGATCAAGAGAAGACGACCTTTACCTGTCCATATGGGACATTCGCATATAGGAGGATGTCTTTTGGCCTCTATAATGCTCCAGTGACGTTCCAGAGATGTATGATGGCCATCTTCAATGAATTCATTGAGAAGAGCATTGAAGTTTTTATGGACGACTTTTCAGTCTATGGGCAGAGCTTCGAGGTGTGCCTGGAGCAGTTGGATAAGATATTGGGGAGATGTGAGGAGACGAACCTCGTACTGAACTGGGAGAAGTGCCATTTTATGGTACGGGAAGGTATTGTACTGGGCCATAAGGTTTCTAAGGAGGGCATCCAGGTCGATAAAGCCAAGGTGGAGGTGATAGAGAAGCTTCCCCCACCTGCTACAGTGAAGGATGTCAGATTGTTCCTTGGTCATGCAAGATTCTACAGGAGATTCATTCAGGACTTCTCAAAGATTGCTAATTCCCTGTCAGACCTGCTCCAGAAAGATGTCAAGTTCCAGTTCACTGAGGAGTGCTTGACAGCCTTTCAGACCATCAAAGACAAGCTCTGCTCAGCTCCAATAGTGGTCCCACCAGATTGGTCAGAACCGTTTGAGATCATGACGGATGCGAGCGACTATGCTGTTGCCGCCGCATTATGTCAGAAGAAGGACAAGATGCTGACAGTAATCACCTATGCTAGCAAGACCTTGATAGACGCGCAGAAAAATTATACTACTACAGAGAAGGAGTTGCTAGCTGTGGTGTTCGCTCTGGATAAGTTTCGACCATATCTGCTAGGAAGCAAGGTGATTATCCACACTGATCATACGGCCCTCAAGTATCTTTTCCAGAAAAATGAATCGAAACCTAGACTTCTGAGGTGGATCTTGCTTCTCCAAGAATTTAATTTGGAAGTTGTGGATAAAAAGGGGAAGCAGAACAGAGTTGTTGATCACCTGTCTAGGCTTGACATCCCTGATGATGGAATCCCAATTAACGAGTTCTTTCCTGATGAGACGGTGTTCATGATTGGAAAGGTGAAAGAACCTTGGTATGCAGATCTGACGAACTTTCTTGCTTCTGGGTTGATTCCTCACGATTACAGCTACAATCAAAAAAAGAAATTCTTATCAGAAGCCCGCCACTATATCTGGGAGGATCCCTATCTGTTTAGGATTTGTGCTGATGGTTTGATAAGGCGATGCCTTCCAGATAAGGAGATCCAGAGTGTACTAGAATTCTGTCATTCTAAAGAGGCGGGTGGCCATCATGGTTTTACAAGAACAACTGCGAAGATATTAGAGTGTGGATTCTTTTGGCCCACTCTACATAAGGATGTCCACCACTTCTGTTCCCATTGTGACCCCTGTCAGAGGATGGGAAACATCTCTAGAAGGCATGAGATGCCTCAGCAAGGTATTCTTGAGGTGGAGCTTTTTGATGTTTGGGGCATAGATTTCTCGGGCCCTTTCCCTTCATCCCATGGAAACCAATATATCCTAGTAGTTGTGGACTATGTTTCGAAGTGGGTTGAAGTTATTCCATGCCACACTGCTGATGCTAAGACAGTGGTGAAATTTCTGAAGAAACACATATTCACTAGATTCGAGGTGCCCAGGGCAATTATCAGTGATGGTGGCTCTCACTTCTGCAACCGAGCCTTCGACTCCTTGATGACTAAATATGGGGTGACCCACAAGGTGGCATTACCTTACCACCCCCAAACTAATGGTCAGGCAGAAGTGACCAATCGTGAGCTAAAATGGATCTTGCAAAAGACTGTTAATGCATCAAGGAAGGATTAATCAGTTAAGCTGGATGACGCTCTGTGGGCATATCGGACTGCTTTTAAGACTCCTATAGGGATGTCTCCATTCAAGCTTGTGTATGGGAAAGTCTGCCATCTTCCAGTAGAATTAGAGCATAAAGCTTACTGGGCATTGAAAGCCCTTAATTTTGATCTACACACTGCTGGAGAGAAAAGAAAATTCCAGCTGTCTGAACTCGAAGAACTAAGAGAACAAGCATATGACAGTTCCAGAATTTTTAAAGAGCGCATAAAGAGAATCCATGATCAAATGATCCATAAGAGAGAATTTAAAGTAGGGGATCTAGTGTTGCTCTATAATTCCAGGCTGCGCCTCTTTCTTGGCAAGCTGAAATCACATTGGGCTGGACCATTTAAAGTCATGGGGATCACTACCTATGGTGCCTACGAGCTAGAAAACAAGTCAGGAGAGGTATTCAAAGTGAATGGTGCTCGACTGAAGAAATACCTAGGCGATACCTTTTCTCAGCCTCCTGCACCAGGTGTATCCTTGATTGAAAGTTCTTATTCCATTACTTCTGTTTCAGCTGTCTGTACTGCAGCACCCCCTCCAAAATCATCAAAGAAGCCACGCTCGCAATGGTATTTCAGACTGAAGAAAGCTATTGCTAGCTGCTGTGGCGGCCCTCCTTGATACTACCTGCGAAGTCTAGCCAGAGACTTTAACTCCGGGCAGCTTAGTGGGAGGCAACCCACCGGTTTGTATCTCTTTTCACTTCCTTGGTTTAGTCATTTATTTTACTCTTCTGTTTTAATTTTTGTGGTGTGTTAATAGCTGTTGTGCATATTGAAAGAGCCTTGGCTCTTATTTTCTACTAATGGTTTTATCTGTTTCCACTTGAGTTCTTCTGGCCTTGCAGATTCAAAAATTCTCAATTAGCTAAATTGGTGCTTGGCTGAACTCAAGTGTGGGGGAATCATGAAGCATTACTCCTTAAAAGATCAGGGAGCAATTCTTACACCCTCACTCTTTGCTTTCTGTATTATGTGTGCTTAATTTGATCTTGCCTGATTTACTGCTTATTGTTTAATTAGTTAGCCTTTATCAAGTCTTCTGTGATATTGTTGGTGATTTACAATTTTAAAATTTTAAATTTTAAATTATTTTATATATAAAAAAAGAGATTTTCAATGTGTCCGGAATTGCGTCCGTGAAGCTCCATGCGGACACGTTATAAAACCACCATGTTCGCATAACGGACGCTAATACGGACTACATATGTAGACAGCCTTTCTATTTTCACTCACGTCCGTATGCAGACGCTTACACAGACATAGCCAACATCCACGTCCGTAAAACGGACTCCCACGTGGACGCATGCAACTCAGACACGTCCACAACACAGACGTGACTTAAGCCGCGGCATCTTCTTCTTCCTTCTTCTTCTTTCTCGTTCTTCTTCTTTTTTTCCCCTCTTCTGTCGAACTCCACCCAAACACACCGCCCTCTTCTCCACCGCAACCAACGCTGGCGACCGCCACCCACCGCTCCGACGACGCTGCAGCGCCGCAGATCCGCCGACGCACACCGCAACCCTCACCATCTCCCAACGAAATCTCCAGATGCCTCGTACTAGAGGAGGTGGGGTCACACGCTCCTCGCGAGCCCCGTGCCCAGATGATACATCAGATGCGCTACCTCCACCGCCCCCTCCACCGCCCTCTCCACTATGTGAGGATGGGTTTATCTCCGCCGCCGCCCGTGCTTGGTACGACCAGGGCGGGAAATTCGTCATGGAGAGGTGCATCACATCAGAGGTGATCAACGCCACAGAGATACAACCTATCTTTGATAGCTTCGGGATGGCCACAATACTGAGGATGGGCGAGGGCCTTTTCTCTCCTGACCTAGTCCGGGAGTTCTACGCGAATGCCCAGGCGCACGATACGCTGAATGTCATCACTTATTATGTGCGCCACCACCCGGTTGAGATCACTCCCACCTCATTCAGTACCATTTTTCTTCTTCCGGATAACGCGGAAGCCCATGTAGATATGGGGGAGGAGCTGCTGAGGACCACTATGACTAGATGGGTCCAAGAGATTGGTCAGACGTCTCGACATAGGGGAGAGGAGAGTAAGGGTGTCATCCCCTACACCAGCCTCCCATCGCTCATGCAGAGGCTGGTAGTAGAGATCCTCAACCATCAGATCCGGCCTCGTGCTGGAAATGATGTTACTGACGAGGACTGTGTGCTGATCGACTACTTCCTAGCACCGCCTCCCGCTCCACAGCGACAGATCTCCATCCCGTACATCATGTTCCGTCAGCTGCACAAGGTGATCACATACCTGAGATCGAAGAAGAAGAAGATCACGCCCATCTTTCCCTTCTTCATCCACCACCACCTCGCCTGTGTGCTACCTGACGATGTATTCACCGGGGTCGACGTGCGCGAGGGTGAGAGCCCTATCTCTCTCTAGACTTTGAAGAGGTGGGGCTTCATGCGCTTAGCGGATGGGAGCTGGGTACGCGGCAGTCTGGCATGGGGGCTACTGCTTCATCCTCGACTTCGGGCTCTGCACCGGCGGCCACTACTACCATGCAGCCACCTATTCCTCCGGTCATGAGCATTCCTCCAGAGCTGCAAACCACGATGGATACCATCCTACAGCAGCAGGAGGTGATGCAGCAGCAGGTCGGTGCCGTCCAGCAGAGACAGGAGCAGATGGCAGGGCATATTGACGAGCTGCGCCAGACACAGGATCGGATTACCCAGCGCATAGAGCGCAGCGACGAGGTTCAGAGTGCGACAGCTCTACTCATCCAGAGACTCATGGACCACCTGGATCACAGACCACCCCCGGGACCATCACAATGATCATCTATTTATTTTTTTGTTTTTATTTTAGTTGTTATTTATATTAGTTTGCACTCTTTTGATATTTTTACCTTTATTTTATTTTATTTTAAAGGGTAAACGGTGTCGTAAACCGTCCGAACTAACTTGCAGTTGTTTTAATGTTAAAACTTCTATTATCTTTTCCTCTAATGATATGTTGTGCAGCCTCTTCTATTTTTCACTCACTCAACACTTATGCACTAGAGGAGAGGTATAGCATGACAAATAAACCTCAACTACACACGAACTTACGATTTGCTAGAACATTGGGGAGTACTCTTTTTACATTTTGTTCTCTCTACTTGCTTACCAATGTTCTACGTTATACTGCATGCTTACTTGGGGTTAGATTTCCACGCAATGGGGACATTGCTCTTCTCAAGTGTGGGGGGAAATTAAGAGTAGAAAAATCAATCTGAATGTGCAAGTTGGGTTTAAGTGTCACGCTTGTCTTTATTTGTCTACTTGCTTTCGAGAAAATCACTTCTTCAAGCAGATTTAGAAATCAAGGCATGTTGACTACCTCAAGAATCCTTCTGCTTTAGGGTGTTTGTACATCTAATTTTATTCAAAATTAATCTATTTTCACTAAAATTTGATGGAGTAGTTGACTATGGAAATTGAATTAGTTTAGCTTGGGACTCTTGGAAATGATTTGAAAGTTTGGAATGAAAAGGATAAGTCAAGGTACTCCACTGATCAAACAAAATTTCTGAACAAAAGCAGGCCTCGTCTATCCGGTTATTAAGTCTTAAGGGTGCCTTAACACCTATCTACCTAAGGTCTCGGGATCTGGGATAGTTGGCCCAACACCGTTACATGGACAGAGAGAAAAGTCTGGGTTACGGAATAACTCTACAATTCGCAATAATTCGATTGTTTTATATATATCTCTTGCAAAAGAATGTTCTTGCATGCGAAAAATTGATTGTAGTTTAAAGTTTGATCATGAGTACGTGGTGTTGAAAGGTATTGCGGAATAAGGCAATACTTCACACCCCTTGACATCCAAAGGTTAGAGGAAAGGAATAGTGGAAGATCCCAAGTCAATCTACTTCCAGATTTTGTATTCTGACTTCTCCATGCTTTTAAAAATCCTTCTTTTTCACTAATTGCGAAAACCTACATCCAGAAGCAGAATTATTCTTTTGATCGTCATCATTTCTTGCTTTCTGTCTGCATCTGTTTAACCCTGAGTTTCAATGCTACAGCCTGGAAGATAGTTTTATTCTCTATTTTGCTTGAGGACAAGCAAAAGATAAGTGTGGGGGAATTTGATGCACTAATTATTGATCTATCTTTTGAGTGCTTTGAACCCTTGTTTTCCATATTCTTTTACTTAGATTTATGCATTTACCTTCTTATTTTCATGTTATTTTGGCTTAGGACGTGATAAGGAAAGAGTTTAGAGCTTTTGGAACAAAAAGAGAAAAATTTACACATGTCCGGATATGTGTCCGGATGGGCAGACACGGACACAGAAGCGGACAGCTCCAGATCGAATTCGCCTTTAACCCTGTCCTAATACGCGGACAGAAACGCGGACAGTCCCTTTTGTTCCATGTCCGTAACACGGACACCCATGCGGACGTGTACACAAATCTCGTCAGGACAGTCATGTCCGCACGCGGACACTAACGTGGACAGGAGTAAATCTCATTAGGACAGTCATGTCCGCACGTGGACAGAAATGCGGACGCGTGTAGATCTCGTCAGGACACCCCTGTCCATATGCGGACTCAAACGCGGACGTCACACAGAAACGAAAAAAATAAAAATCGTCGCATTGATAATTATGCTTTCGGCGCAATTATCAGCCGAAGGGCGGTTTAGCCCATACTTCGTGTAAATTAAAATGATGACCATGCTCAATCAATCTCTTACCCAACTCACCACTAACCAATGTTTACTCCTAAGCCTATTTAAACCCTTCTCCAGCCTCCATTTCAATTCGCACCAGACACTCGTCTACACATCTCATCATCCTCCTCCATCTCTCATTTCATCCATCCTCTGGTCATTCACACAATAGCTCCCCCGAACTTCATCTCCATTCATATACTCAAACACAAACACACATCATATCAAACACGTTTTCATTCCAATTTCTCCACACAAAAATCACACACAAGACTTCGCACACACACCACACAAAATCTCACGTCCGGATTTGTGTCCGACCCACCCCCTCCGGACGTCTCACAAACATTCCCAGAATTTCCATTTTCGCTCCATTTCACCAAGTTCACTTCATTATCGCCAAATCCAACCTCCAAGCCAGCATAGCGCAAGGACGAACGACAGAGAAAGCAAGAGGATCTTCGTAACAGATGATTTCTCCTAACTCTCTCTCATTTATGCTTTCAATTACAATGTCTAGCTAAGAGGATATACTTTGGGGAAGGGATGTTGTAATTAGTAAAACTCTGCATTATTTTACTACTTAATTGAGACTATTTGGATTGTTCAGGTTAATGCTTTTTAAGTGCTTTTAATAAACGTCATGAATTCATTATAAGCTTTCGAATCATGTTATGATCAGATAAGGTGATTAGCATTGACGGTCCTATTAACCTGTTACCTGTGATAATTGCAATCGGATAGATTACATTAGCAATTAGGTGCTTTAGTCCGGACCAAACCAGACTAGTAATTCTGTGCAATAAAACCACCTAGATATACTTGTTAAGTCTAGATTAGAACTACGTGCCCTGTCTAGATGAGCTATCTAGAATTAGGACTTAATACAGAATAGATATTTGAGAATTACAAGCCGATCCAAGTCTCTGTTTAAGTAGTAGAATATGCAGAACCTAGCTAGTGAAACAACTCCCTGAACCTAGAGTACCGTTCACACTCCCTATCTATCACTTTAATTTACCTGCTATTTATTATCTTGTCTATTACTGATCCCAAAAACCAAAACAAACCCCTCTTTAGTTACCCATTGCCTAAGGCTAAACTTATTTACCTCAAGTTCCATGGATTGACACCTGGTTGCCTTTAAATTACTACACTACTGCGACCGGGATTTTTACAACCCGATGGTCTGTTGATTTGTTATCTTCTAGGAATATTTCTTAGCTTTTAATATATCAATTCAACCGTTTGCACCTTGTTTGGCAACGGCTCCTTAGGGGAAATTTTTCCATAGCTTGATTAACATGTTTTTACACAGCAATTAAGACATGTTTAGACTCCAAGCAAGAGCTAACCATAAGAAGTGTTTTAATGTATAATTTCAAGGTTAAATTTACCTTAGAATACAAGGGCAACCAAGGCTGATCTTCGGCCTAAATTTACAGAAGAAAAAGAGCATCAAAAGAGCTACTAAAACAAGGTTTAAAACTGTAGCAACTCAGTTTAGAAGATGGCTAATTTTCACCTTGATTAAGATGCCAAAAATGGTGTTTTTGGGATGGATTTGGCTATTTTTTGAAGCTCTTGATATACCAACTGATCAAGCATGTAAGAAGAAGATAATAAGCCTAGGGAATCAAGTTTTCCAACCGGTAATGAAAGGAATGAAGAGATAAGTGCTTAAAGCACATTTTTACCTTAAAATATCAAGATTAGAACTTCCCTCCTTCTTCCCTTGTTACAGCCGAGAATCACTCTCCTTTTAAACTCCAAAACACACTAGAAACATGGATGGAAATGGCTGATGTTTAGCTCCATGGACAGAGGAAAGAAAAGTGAAGAGAATGAACATAAAATGGCTTTATAAGCTTACCTAGATCAATTTGTGTTCTTCTCTGAACTTGGACAGCAGCAGGCGTCAATGGAGGAAGAAAGGGAGCTTTGGCTGATGAACTCACGGCTGGGAAGGAGGTGAATGAGAAAAGAAAGCTAGTTTTGCCTTTTATGTCATTTAATGCTACTTTAGTGCATAGTACTTGGTGACTCATTGGAAGATATTTTAGGTTGCTTAATGGATGAGTATGACCTATTAAATGGGCGGCAATGGCTGGCTTGGTCAAGGGATGACATTTGACCATGGTTTAAGTTAAGTAATTAAATGTTATTTTTGGGTACCATTCACCCAAAATCACCCATTTTGATTTTATTTTTAAACTTTGATTCAGACTTTATAATATAGTCTATCATGTCACATTAATGATATTAAAAATGTAATCTAGTCTTTAAAGTGACAAAAAGTCAATATCTTAGAGCACATACACAAAAATGTGCTTTAAGGTGTTTTGGTGCACATTTTGTGTCCCAAGGTGTTTCTGAGCTTAGTTTTCTCTGAGAATGGTTTTATTGTGTTCCTTACATGATAATTGAACTTAGGAATCCAATTTTATATCAAATGAAGGTCATAAGACCTTTAAGGTTTCTTAGAGCATATTTTTGCCCTCATTGACTTTTAAGCATGTAAATGCTTGTTCTTTGTGTTGGAGTGTTGTCCAATAATCTTAGTACATTCATTTATGTGTTATAGTGCTTAGGACAAAATTTTAGGTCCTAAAGAGTTCATTTGGGTATGTATTTACCCTAAACGGTCAAATGGTGCAATTCTTGCTTTGTGTTGACCATTGTTGTTTTCAATTGACTTTTAAGGCATGTTTAGGCCTTAATTAATTTGATTAGATGTTTAATCCATGTTTTATTAGTTTGGTGTATTTCAATCTACCCCCCTTAAAAAGACTTCGTCCCGAAGTCGCTTTATCAAATAGGTATGTATGTAAATATATAACTACCCATTATTCCCATAATGTATATCTATGTGATATATCATTTACACACATTGTATTGTGCTTATACAGCACATAGCCATCACTTTGTGGCGTTAGTTCAATCATATATGGATATAGGCGATCCATCAGCACCATTATTTCCTATCAATTCTTCAAACCCTGACAACCTCCCCGAGGTGTCCATAACATACCATCCTTCCACATTCCATATCTAATGATTCATTTCGTATCTAGGTGATACCATATGTAATCAATCTACAAGGTAATATAAATATATATATATATATTTTACAAGTATCATAAGAAAGGTACTACACACATGGGTGTATACACATCATTCAAACAGGTATCTCGTAAGATACATACATACAAGTGCACATCACACACAAACAACTCAACAAAACATCGTATGCCCCGCATACCACCAATTCACTGTATGCCCCGCATGCGAAACAAACCAACAAACAAACATTGTATGCCCCGCATACCACAAACTACTGTATGCCCCGCATATGAAACAAAAAAACTTAGTGCACACACGTGCACAGCCAAGAGGCTCTACCCCCCTTAAAAAGGGTTACGCCCCCGTACCCCACAAGTATACAACAGCCGCTCAACAAGGAGCGCTGGATAATTGGCTCTCATAGAGTTCTCCAACTCCCCTATGGCATCTTCCACCTTTGGAGTGAATTATCCTCATATCAGAGAGACGGGTATGACTCTAGTCCTTCCGGGCTCCACAATACAAAATGGGTGAGGCACTGATCTGTTTGTGCTCTCTCCCGGATTCATTCTAATGGGCCCACTCACTCCGTATTGAGGTGCAGACCCATGAACATAGGCTCAGTTTGCCTCTTTCCATTGCTGTATCCTCTTGTTTGGATTACTAGCGTACATGCGTGTGTCTTCTCTCACTAATATTCAGATTGAGGTGTAATATGACATTGGCCATTGTTAGTACTTAGTGCTCTTTGCACTTGTCTTTTTTAATACTGAGACGTACTACCCTACATGTCCACGGAGATAAAGCTTGTCATCCGTGTCTCCAAGTGGTTTTGTTCTGGAGTAACACACTGTTGTAGTTCTTTGATACTCACTTCGTGTTGATATCCATTACATCTTCCCGTATTCCCACTAGATTAATAACTGCCCAAGTGCAATACCAAAACACTCAGCCCTACAGAGTGCAGAGGCATAAACCCTCAGCAGTTAATATCTAATGAGTCAAACAGATAAGATGAACCAATTATCATGTGAGTTGTACATTTCAAGTTCGTTAGTTATCATAACGTTGTTCCTTGCTTAAGGTATCTGCTAGTATATTAGCTTAGTCTCTCATCATTGCGTAGTCACGCGTTTATGTTCACATCATCTGGTAGGTTCCTCTGGATTGCAAAAATTTGCTCGATCCTTATGAGGGTTCTACATATTATTCGCCCATGTAATGGGTTTTCATGTTTCTATCCTTAGTGTTCACTTCTTCATTGTATACTGTCTGCTACTCTGTATTGAAGGTTCTTGATTTCTGTAGCCCGTTGGTTTAACTGCGGCTCTTCTCGTCCATCTTCGAGGTAATCTGCATTACTGTCCTTAGTACGGAGTTGACTACTTCTCGTGTTCCTAACACTACTTGTCTACATACATGGGGTACAGTACTAATACATTACTACTTACCCGACTAACTCATAAATAAGTCTGTCAGCCCCACATGCTCCTATCGGAGTGCGGTCATCCCATGTCTCGTTTAGTAAACTGGTAATGTCCGTCACACGGTTATTGTGAAGTATTATGTTGTCAATCTCCCTTTTTGATGGATGTCCTTTTAGTTGTTTATTAGTTCCTGTTATCGGTTATCTTTTTGTAAGTGCTATTGCCCTAGTGGCATGGTGTAAGTAAAATTCGTGCTATATTTAAGAAAATTGGTTCACCTATCTAGATCTCATTGAGTACAACACATGTTCCTTTTCTCCCTGTTTAATCATGATCAAAACTCATCCATAGTTCGTATTCGTTCCCTCATCCGTTTAACTGGATATATTGCAGATTGCATAATAGCTTGAGCAACTTGGCTCTTCACTTCCCAACCATCCTCACTAACGGTGGTGCATCTACAAAGGGTATTCTATTTCACACAAGGTTATGCTTGTCCATAATGACTAAACATTCATCACTATTAGTGATTAGCATTAAATGCGGGTATACACTTATGGTATTTGGCTAGTAAGCCATGTCTGAAAATTCTCGAACAATTAAACTAGTGTGGTTTACAATTACAGTGGCTGTATAATTTCTTCAGTTGCAGTGGTTGGACTAACGGTCTTCCCGAGGTTTCATAGGTTTCTAATCTTAAAGGTTTGTATGAAAACTGGTATGAAAATTTTGGTATTTTAATAGGAGATTAAAATTTAGTGGTAGTTGCGGCACTTGCTGTGGCAAGTGCGCAAGACAGATGGAAATTTCAGTGGTTTGATTGTCATAGCGCTTGCAATAGCAAGTGCGCCATGCAGGTGGAAATATTAGTTCAGTAATTTCTGGTCTCATTGACTCTTTCATTGTTGAGTATGGGCTACATGATAATGTAAGCATTAACACTCTGTTCATATATATACATGGTCCATCAAGGTTCCAAGGTTACTGGTATCAAGTCCACATAACTAGTCTCAAAAGTCATACACAAAAGGCGGGTGGTCAATGACACACTCCCACATATTTACAACATATTTCTTTCACAATCCAGCGCTAAGTACATATCCAAATAACAAAAGTCTTCCACTAGCGGTCTCTCAGAGTTCAGGGTGCTCATGCCCTATTGACTCCCTTGCCTCTCTGGGCTCCAGCATCAGTAGATGTCTGGCCCTCCTGACCGCCTCGCGGTTGTGAGCCTCGATTTTAAACCCTACCCTATGTTGATTAAAGTTGATTAGGATCTAAACGGGTTTTAGGTCCACTTATAACCTAAGATTAATAACTATGTCATATAACAATAATTATTAAACCTAAGATAGCTCACTGGAACCTATTATGAGTCGCCACCTAATTTTAACCTAGATCAAATTAGGAAAGGAGAGTTCGGGTTCGGGGGCTTGATATTCGACTTAATTAGGGTTCAATTACTTTCATTACCCTTCCTAGGTCGTTTTTCCTTTACTTGGTTCAATTACGGCTTTCTACAAAGTTGTTTTTAACCTAGGTGCGTGCTTCTGTTTTTTTTATTTTTTAACATTTTTTGACAGAAAATTAAAGTGGAAATTAAAATTACCTAAACTAGGGTTTCGGAGGCAGAATTAGGTCAAATTTTGTTTCCGTCCGTAGCCACGGACCTAATGTCCGAGGCCACGGACCCCAGTTAACCTATATGAAAATAAAAGTCGAATTAAACATAAAACAGAAAATTGTAAAGTCGGGGCCACGGACAGGCTGTCCGTGGGCCCGGACATTATTAGAAAACCTAAATTTTTAAAATTTAAAAATCCCGCCGCCGTCCGTGGGCGTCCGAGCTTACGGACAGGGAGTCCGGGACCCCGGACATGACGTCCGTGGGTGCGGACCGCCCTCGGACGGCGGCGTTGAGGCTGTTCCCGAAGGTATTTTTGGCTCAAATTTTATGGGTGTGTAGCCTGAAGGATGTACAAGACGTTAGTGATTGAAAGTTTTCAATTTGAATTCGAATTAAGCACGAAACTTAGCAAACAAGTTATTGGACAGAAGCTTAAACAAACAGCAATACAGAAGCGTAGAGGGGTTAGTTTGAGCCCAAATTTTGAGGCAAGACAGATAATACCGTGGAGAGTTAGGAAAGTGGGATTTCTACCTGTTTTACCTTCGGATTCACGGTGATTCTTCACACCGGGATTCGTCGAGTGCTCCGTTGATGGCAGACCCGAGAGGATTTCGAACCAAGCTTCTGGTTGTGGGTTGTTCTTGCTGTTCTTCACGTTTGGTGGTGTTTTTGTGGGGTTTTGATGATTGATGATGTTGTGGGAGTTGAAAAATATGTTTTGGTGTTGATTTTGGTGAGATTTCGGTGTTTGATTGTGGCTCTGGAGTTCAAAAACGTGGAGAAAGAGAGACGGCTGCCTTCTTTGAGAGTCTAGGGTTCTTGAGGTTATTATTTGATCATGGGATAAGGCTCCTTATATAGGCTTCCTTAAAGATAGAAAAATCCGGTAAAAACCGAGATTTACCGACGTTTTAGCTCAAGGGCTTCCAAAAGGAATTTGATTATGAAATTTTACACGTGGGTAAAGGATGATATTTCTGAATTTTCTAAAGTGGAATCGAATTTTTTGGATATTGGAATATTTTTAAATTCAATTTCTCGTCAGTTTCAGTCAGAAATTGCTAGAAAATTATTGGAAACTCGAAAAATCGAAATTCCAACGCCATTATGCCCAAAATGTCATCCTCTATCATGGGTTAAAATTTCAAAGAATTTTGAACTGATTTGACCCTTATTTGGAGGAGAGAGAAAGCCTATAGGGGGCTTAGGAGCCTTGAAAAATTACGAAAGTGCCCCTGGAGATGACTAAGCTGCCCCTGGTACTCTGAAATGTTCCGATCGAACTGGGAACCCTCGCTACTTGACCAAACTAGCCTATTAGTAGAGACTCTCTTCCGGGGGGGTTGAAATTTTGGGTATAACAGATTGCCCCCCGTCAACTAGACTTTGTAATGGAAATGAGAAGGCTAGTTGATGCTTGAGTGATACCCCCAAAATTTTGGATCTTAAAAGACCCCACATGCAATTGAAGTCCGACAAGTTGTGTCGAGCTGTTCTAAGGCGCTGACTACCTATGAGTAAAGTGGAAGGGATGTCAAGCGATTCTAAGGCGTTGACTACCTATGAGGATGATACGATGTCAAGCTATTCTAAGGCGTTGACTACCTATAATGACTGAAATGATGTCAAGCCATTCCAAGGCGTTGACTACCTAAAATGTGAAAATAAGATAATGTCAAGCGATTCTAAGGCGTTGACAACCTAACGAGTGAAAATTGGGTGGTATGCAAATGCGAGAATGCTGAAATGCTAGTGATGCTGATGATGCTGACGATGCTGATGATGCTGATGATGCTGACGATGCTGATGATGCTGATGATGCTGATGATGCTCGGATGCTTCTGGGGACCGAAACCCGTTCCAATGCTCCTGGTTGGTATACTATGGGGACTTATTGCCTCTGCCCACCAACTGGGGTGCTGGGATAACTTCTAGATTACCAAGGGGACTTATTGCCACTGCCCACTAGTTGTTTCTCCCAAGAAGTTGACATGAAGATGGGGACTTATTGCCTCTGCCCCGCCAACTTAGATCACGCTCTGTCTCGTACTTGTCTCGCACTGAAGATGATACTAGGTCTCGTACTGGTCTCGCACTGGATGATGACGATAGGTCTCGCACTGATGAAGATGATAGGTCTCGCACTGATGAAGATGATGGGTCTCGCATTGACGAAATTGATGGTCTCACACTGATGAAGATGCTTGGTCTCGCACTGAAGTCTCGTACTAAATGGATGAAGAAAAAGCTGGATTCCGCACTGATTCTGGGTCGCGCACTGAATGAAGATGTCTTGTACTAAAGTCTTGAAAATGATGGGTCTCGCACTGATGAAGATGGTAGGTCCCGCACTGAAGGAAAAGATGGGTCTCGCACTGAATGAAGATGCTAGGTCTCGTACTGAATGAGGAAACTGCAGGGCCTCGCACTGTTTTGGATCTCGAACTAAAAATGAGTTAGGAAGATAATGGTCTCGTGCAAATGATGAGAACTGATTACTGGAGTGCCAAACATGGCAATGAAAGATACTCGTTCAAAACAGGAAACTGTTGGAAAAGGTGCCGAACTTGGCAATGCTTGAGAAAAACCCTGCTGAAAAAGGAAAGTGAAATGATCATTTCCTGACTAAAAATTTCAAATCTGCAATTTGCTTCTTGAAAAATGAACATGCCATTGGTGGAAGTGTGTGGTGTTTGTTGTGGTGCTGAAAGCTTTTGCCGGTGTTCAGGATTTGTGACAGACCTGGGATTGGGTTGTGATTTTGGATGGAGGTCAGGGTTATGACGGGCCTGATGTTTTTGTGGAGGTAAGGCCAATGACGGGTTTGAGAGTATGTGTGTGGTGGTAAGGGCTTATGTGTGACTGTGGTGGGATGGTGGTGCTCGAGCTTTGGGTTTTAATTGGTGCTGACATGGCAATTGTTGGAACCAACAATTGCCCCCAGTATTTTTTCCTTAGGACAATCTGAGCTAGAGTTCATGGCAATCGATCGGGACGATCGATTGCCCCCAGTATTTTCTTTGATTAAACATGCGAACAAGTCTCACCCTCACAGGGTCGAGGCTTATGCTTTGATGTGGTGCTCCCTAACCTACACTCGATGTGGTCGGTGTTTGCACTCATTTCTCGCTCATGGTCATAACTTCTAAACCATTGAATTCGATATTTGATGGATTTACGCATTTGATCTGTTACTTTCACGTGATTGGACACACAACTATCAAGTCGAAGTCTTTAAAGCTTATAACGTGGCCATAGGGTGTGATGAAAGACGACGGGATCATGGAGGGATATTTGAGGTATGTGGAGCTTAAATGGGTGACCAAAGCTGCAACTTGCGTCTTCTCTCAGATTCATCTTCCTTGTCTTGAAGTCGTCTAACTTTCATGTTGACGTTGTTTTGAGCTTCTGGACCTGGACTTTTGGAGTTGTCCTTTACACCATTTCTCTTTTTTTGTCATTTGGACTTCTTCGAGGCACTTCGGGTTCGCCTTTTTGTTTTATCCTTTCTTGACTTTGCCTTTGGGGTTCTTGTGTTTCCCGGTTTTGGGCTTCGAGAGCTGTTTTGATGTGAGCTCTTTTGATCCTGTGTCACTCTGGGACCATTTACGGATCACTTCGTCATGCTGATAGCGGCATTGCTTCTTCGGACTGATGATAATGTTATCCGAGAGTCGGGCTCCTTGCTTCCTTTGGTCACCGGGTCGGGCATTCATCATTGGCTGGGTTATTTTGTGGTGTTCATATTATCGAAAAGGGATATATGAAAGGCTCAGCGGGGGTGCCTAGGGTTTAATGTCAGGGTTCACAAGTTTTTTGGCTATGTGGTGCTGTACCTAGGTGCTTCGTCATTCCTGATAGTTGTGTATCCGCTCTTTGTTACTTTTCGCAGATCTAAGAGTAAATTTACAAATTATCTCCTTCGGTCAGAGTTATGCCATTTATCTCACCTTTGAATGTGGTCTTACCAGAGTCGTGTAAAAATGACACGCTCGTTCACTCATGGTTTTCCCACTCAAGACACTCTCGTGAGATTTTCACTTGGAAACTCGTTCGCACATTTAAACAAAAGATAAAAGACGACGAACTTAAACTTAGATTGCCCCCAGTATTGATTTGGGGTTTGTGACAACAATTCGATAGATGTGGACTTTGAACCTCTTTGTGGGTTGTTTGGATATTATAGGGTGAGTTGTGGTGTTTGGTTAGGCATGTTCAAATTTTTAGAAACAAGAGACAAGCCGTTCCATTGCATAGTCAAAAAATGATTGCTTCGTGATCCTTTTCCTTAAAAAACTATTTTGTTTTCCTTCTTTTTCGATGAATGAAAAATGGTTTGTACAAGAGTTGTGAAAATGGAACTATGATTTTATTTATGAATCATGAAAGAAACGTAAAGATTACAATCAGAGGTGACTGAAAACTAACTAATAAGCTACTAGGAAAATTTGAAGATGCAAGAAAACGATCTGCACACTTAGAAAAATTGGACTCCTTGCTCGAGGAGGTCTTGAATCTTGTGCTTCAATGCTCGGCAATTGTCAGCATAATGGCCAGGCAACTGATGGTAGTGGCAGAATTGATTAAGATGCCTCCCCAAATGAGTGGTTCCTGGCCGAGGGGCCAGGGGCTGTAGCAGGTTTCTCTTCTGAAGCTCTTCAAACGCCTGACTTGGTGCTCGGCCAATGTTGGTGAATTCCCTTTGCGATGAGTCTCGGCGTGGTAAGGGTACTGTCCTAAGGTTTTGATGCGGAGATCTAGGTCGTTGAACCATATTCACTTCTGGGAAACTGCTTTGAGCGCAAGCTACTGTCTGAAGATAAGCCTTTTCTGGTCCTGGCTTAGATAATTTGGAGCCACTGCCGGAGTTTCTTGAGCACTCGAGCTCCAAACCTTCCTTATGAATCCTTTCCTCTAGAATACCGACTTGTCCCATCAACATGTCCAAACTCGGAAAGTACATAAATTTTAGCTCATGGTTGTGTTGTTTTCGCATGTTCTCAATTATCATGCGGATTTGCTCCTGCTCGTCCATTCTGGTAGGCATGGCTGCAGCCTTTCTCCTCCAACGCTTGATGAAGTCAGACATGGACTCACCGTCTTTCTGTCAAGTTCCTGCCAGATCGATTCTGGTGACCTCGAGGTTCTTAGCATACTCGAAATGATTTAGGAAAGCCTCGCAAACCTCCTCGTAGGTTTTGGTATTCATCTTCTGAGTGAGATACCAACGCTGAGGAGTCTCGTCTAGATAGCGTGCGAAAACTTTGGATTTTTGCATATCGTTGAGCCCCAAGATGGACATTTCTCGGTCGAACATAGCCAAGTGAATCTGTGGATCCGAGGAACCCTTGTACAAAGCGAGTGTAGGCAGCTTCAGCTTTAGGGGAAGATCAACTTCGGGATACGACGCCGTGGAGAAATAATCGAAGCCAGCTGGTTTGTTGGTTTTCTCTATGCGCTCAATCCTTTTCAAAACCCTTTTGACCTCTGCAGCTAGCTGGTTGTCAGGAACATCCTTCCCCATACGTGTTTGAGGATCTTGGGCCCTAACAGAGTCAATCTCGATGTAACTACGATTAAGATTTTCATCCACGAGCTTTTCCATAGTGTGCTGATTTGTCTCCTGGAGATTAGCCTTACTCCTCAGTTCCTCAACAATGGACTCCAAGACCTTGTACCCTTGCAGCACAGCGGCCAACTGGGCCTCGGTGTTGATCGAATTTCCTCCTTCTGCCATATCTGGATTCGGGCTTGCCTGTCTCCAAGAAGTCCATTATTAGCTAACAAGAGGAAGTGGGTTGAAAGACACTAAGGTGATAATGACACTTCACAAGGTAGATCAAAACAGGCTTAGGCTGAAAGCAAGTGGGCCAAGATACCCAGAAAATGAGGTGCTTGGGCTGAAGTATCTCTCAGGCTATGAACTGGAATTTGGACTGAAATGTAAACAGATGGCTTTGATTGGGCCTGAGAGGTGACACCTAGATCTAGGGTTTTGGGCCAGGGCCCGAATAAGAAGTCTGCCTAGATTAGAATGAGCCCTTGGGCCGGAATGTGTTTGGGCCTAGAGCAAAGCACATGGGCTGGAGTGGTCCCTAAATCACAAATGAGCCTAACTTTCTTTGGGCCAAAGAAGATGGTTGCTGAACCGAAAAAGATTTTATTTTCAGGCCTTGTGAGTTATTTCAAGTTCATGTGGATTTTCTTTTTGGGCCTAGAACTAATTGGATAATTCAAATTGGGCCAGAAGAGAAATCACCTAAGTCTAAGCTTTTGGGCTGAAGCCCGAACGACTCACATATTAAACCAAACAGGACCTCTGGGCCGCAAACAAGTAGAGCCGCCAATTCGGGTTGGGCTAGGTTAATGTAGGAGAAGTTCCTATCAACCTCTAGGCTAGGTAATGGACCGATCATACAAGCAAACAGGGCTCACACAAATTCAACATGTCCTCACTAGATGTTTAAATTCAACCGGGTATGGATCGATCCAGAGAGGTGCTTGGGGCTTGGGCCCAGGTCACCACAAAGGAATAGGGCTTGCACGCTATTCTCTTTGGGCTTCCCCACTTTTTTCACACCACCTGAAGGTGTGCGTCTACGGTCGGGTCTTTGACTGACCAAACAATGGGCTTGGTAAGGACACTGCTAGGAAAACGCTTGGGGCTAAGGCCCAGGTATTAAGGGGATGTGGTTAGACGACATCCTCCTCTTTTTCCCCGCTTATTCACATCACCTAAAAGGTGTGAGTCCCTGACAGGGGACCCTAGATGGGTCCCGGGGTGAAACTGGTTTGTGTGGGCCCTCGCTCTCATATGATGCAGGGGTGCAAAAATTTAAAGTGCGCACGAAAGTAAACAAACAAAGTAACAAAGCCATAAATAAACAATTTTTCGAGTTAAGCCCTCTTTCTTAAAATTAAACAGGTTAAAGTTAAGAATTCGTCCCCAGCAGAGTCGCCAGTCTGTGAGCCTCGATTTTAAACCCTACCCTATGTTGATTAAAGTTGATTAGGATCTAAACGGGTTTTAGGTCCACTTATAACCTAAGATTAATAACTATGTCATATAACAATAATTATTAAGACCTAAGCTAGCTCACTGGAACCTATTATGAGTCGCCACCTAATTTTAACCTAGATCAAATTAGGAAAGGAGAGTTCGGGTTCGGGGGCTTGATATTCGACTTAATTAGGGTTCAATTACTTTCATTACCCTTCCTAGGTCGTTTTTCCTTTACTTGGTTCAATTACGGCTTTCTACAAAGTTGTTTTTAACCTAGGTGCGCGCTTCTGTTTTTTTATTTTTTAACATTTTTTGACAGAAAATTAAAGTGGAAATTAAAATTACCTAAACTAAGGTTTCGGAGGCAGAATTAGGTCAAATTTTGTTTCCGTCCGTAGCCACGGACCTAATGTCCGAGGCCACGGACCCCAGTTAACCTATATGAAAATAAAAGTCGAATTAAACATAAAACAGAAAATTGTAAAGTCCGGGGCCACGGACTGGCTGTCCGTGGGCCCAGACATTATTAGAAAACCTAAATTTTTAAAATTTAAAAACCCCGCCGCCGTCCGTGGGCGTCCGAGCTTACGGACATGGAGTCCGGGACCCCGGACATGATGTCCGTGGGTGTGGACCGCCCTCGGACGGCGGCGTTGAGGCTGTTCCCGAAGGTGTTTTTGGCTCAAATTTTATGGGTGTGTAGCCTGAAGGATGTACAAGACGTTAGTGGTTGACAGTTTTCAATTTGAATTCGAATTAAGCACGAAACATAGCAAACAAGTTATTGGACAGAAGCTTAAACAAACAGCAATACAGAAGCGTAGATGGGTTAGTTTGAGCCCAAATTTTGAGGCAAGACAGATAATACCGTGGAGAGTTAGGAAAGTGGGATTTCTACCTGTTTTACCTTCGGATTCACGGTGATTCTTCACACCGGGATTTGTCGAGTGCTCCGTTGATGGCAGACCCGAGAGGATTTCGAACCAAGCTTCTGGTTGTTGGTTGTTCTTGCTGTTCTTCACGTTTTGGTGGTGTTTTGTGGGGTTTTGATGATTGATGATGTTGTGGGAGTTGAAAAATATGTTTTGGTGTTGATTTTGGTGAGATTTCGGTGTTTGATTGTGGCTCTAGAGTTCAAAAACGTGGAGAAAGAGAGACGGCTGCCTTCTTTGAGAGTCTAGGGTTCTTGAGGTTATTATTTGATCATGGGATAAGGCTCCTTATATAGGCTTCCTTAAAGATAGAAAAATCCGGTAAAAACCGAGATTTACCGACGTTTTAGCTCAAGGGCTTCCAAAAGGAATTTGATTATGAAATTTTACACGTGGGTAAAGGATGATATTTCTGAATTTTCTAGAGTGGAATCGAATTTTTTGGATATTGGAATATTTTTAAATTCAATTTCTCATCAGTTTCTGTCAGAAATTGCTAGAAAATTATTGGAAACTCAAAAAATCAAAATTCCAACGCCATTATGCCCAAAATGTCATCCTCTATCATGGGTTAACATTTCAAAGAATTTTGAACTGATTTGACCCTTATTTGGAGGAGAGAGAAAGCCTTTAGGGGGCTTAGGAGCCTTGAAAAATTACGAAAGTGCCCCTGGAGATGACTAAGCTGCCCCTGGTACTCTGAAATGTTCCGATCGAACTGGGAACCCTCGCTACTTGACCAAACTAGCCTATTAGTAGAGACTCTCTTCCGGGGGGGTTGAAATTTTGGGTATAACAGCGGTACTCTAGATCCTCCAGTTGAGGTCTTCTGAGTATTCTTTGGTGACCAGTAGTTACGGCCTTCAGGGTTCATCCAACACTCGAACTCCCGGTGGCCCTCTTTCTTGCAGTACCGGCACTCAACTTTGCGGCCACTGCAGTCGACCCCAGGATGATCCTTCCCGCAACGCTTACAATAGAAATGGCACTGGGGTTGTCCGGTGCCTAATGGTAGCATTTAGTTTAAGTTAATAGCTGTAGGTATCAAGGCTAAGGCTACAATTTAATTCAAGAGGAAGGTGTTCTCAAAGGCTGAGCATCTGTAGCTGGGCTGGTCAACCGAGGGACGGGCTCTTTCCCCTTTGCTCCCTGGTAACCCTGCTGCCCTTTCTTCTGGAAGAATTTCCTGTTTAAGGTTTCGGGTCAGCATTCATAAAGGTGTTTATTATGGTAAGTAATTTAGAATGGGATAAGTCCTTACTTTCCCTTCTTCTGGCTATCGCCTGGAGATGCTCCTCCACCCACAGACTCTCCCTCAGGGTTCTTTCTCTTCTTTGTCCCGAGAGTCTCTTCCCGAGTCTGGAGCATTAGCTCCGTCCTCGAGGCAGCGTCATAACACTCCTGGAATCTCATTGGTAAGTTCTCACAAAGTTAATCAGTAATGTAGTAAGTAAAGAATTACAGGCATTTATGTTAATACCTGGATGGTAGAATAGAGGGTAGCACCCATCGCCATGTGGATGCGAAACAACAATCCCCCCCGAAACTTCTCGACCTTCACGGTCTTTGAGTAATCAACTCCGGGGATGAAGTCTAGCAGACCAATGAATCGAGCGTAGTACTCATCCACGGTCATACCTCCCTGGGAGAGTGTCTCGAACTCTCGGCGCTTCTTCTGCTTGAGATGTGCCGGGTAGTACTTCCCCCTCAGCAACTCCACAAAGGCAGCCCACGTAAAGTCGGGCGTAGCCAGGTGATGGTCCTTGACCAACCTCCACCAAGTGCTAGTTGCATCCTTCAGGTGGAAAGCAGCAATGACGACCTTCTTGTCGGCAGGTACTTGCAAAGCTTCGTAGGCCTTCTCATGTTCTACTATAAAACGCTCTAAGGCTACGGGGTCTAGCTCCCCTGAATAAGTAGGTGGTCGGGTCTCGGAAACTGGCTTCAGCCAGTTCGTCTCCCTGGGCTGTGGCGGGTGGGCTGGTGTTCCTCTAATTTGAGTACCAAGCTGTGCGAGAACGGCAGCAATCGTCTCTGCAACTCCTGGAATCACGGGGTCACCACCTCTACCTCTACCGGTACCACGCCCTCTAGTTCCCCCAGACATCTGTAGTACAGTATGTCAGATGAATACTCGGTAATTTACCGTACACAACCAGTAGATATTGAATTGCCTTTAAGGCTAATATATCACGCAATTTGTGTTACTAAACACAATATCTTTTAAGACGAGTCGTCTCGTACCTCACAAACATTTCCCGTAATTTCCCAAGTCCTAAGCTCACTGTCTTAACCTAGTACACCCCTCTCCATAAACACGTAATAATTCCTCACGTAGCAATAAATAAAACGTCTTACAGCGGAAGATAAATAACAACATTAATACTCACTCGGGTGTCACCTGCCATTACTCGCCCATGCGAGTAACGAAGCATAACTGTATCCAACAACCAAAATAAATAACACTACTAACCGCTGTGATAACGAGATAACTCCTATACATCATACTAAGTCCATAAACCATAAACGTCGACAAGTGAGCGTCTACCCAATCCCGAATATACATAACCGTACCATAATACAAACCACAGTCATACATTGTTATACAAATAAAATCCATGTGCGGTGATTAAAGTAAACCCTAACTACCCTGATCCCGCACTTCGGCTTAAACAATGATCAGCAACCTGCACAATGAGTGTAGTCTCAACGATAAACGCTGAGTATGCCGGGCCTGGACCCTATTGGCCACTTAGTCATTTTAACCATCTTATTATTAGATTGGTTTCATGCTTTACCATTTTACAGATATAATTAATACTGTAATAAACATGCATAAATACATAACCTTCCATCCTATCCAAACAGTCATTACATATCACAACCAACAGTTGTATAATCGAACATATCGAATAATTATAGTACTGTGCAGAATCGCCATAGCGAACATTTACCATATTAATTTAATTTGGCCTTCACGGCCCCATCCATCCAAACCATATTTATTCACCATTAGGCGTCATGTTGGGACAACCCGATAACCTCACCAATGACAGTAGTTCTCCCTGTACCACACAAAGGTGCTCATTTGCGCCAGTCCGGAGGCCCCTGACTATTCACTTTGCCTCGTAAGCGTCCCTATAAAGGCCGTAGCCACCTGACCCACGTATCCAAATAGGGCTCGTTGGGTAAATACCTATCGGAACCCATCGGGTACCCCTCATTGATCACAAATCGCGCAACCAAGTAGTTCGTAAACTACTGGGATTCCTCCCCTCAACTCATACCAACTCTCTCATAATGTTTAAGATATGCTCTTAGTTTTTGGAGAATACAATTTATTAATGCTGCCCAATGGGTCTCACGCATACCTAGAAGTAATCTAGTTATATTCATGTTCGAGATCCATGCTCTAGAGACCGACAATGTCGTGACTCGTACCTAAATGTTTTACTTAGGTTACCATATACTTAATATTAATACTAAGGGTATTATATTAAGTAACTGTCATGTCATCACATAAAACGCATATGTATGTTTATATAAGTCGATCTATAGTCGACGTAGTGTTAGCCCCGTAGGACGCTCGTGCATAAATAATTAATGTAGTAACACACATAAACACATACACGTATCCACACACATAACACACAAGTTATATGTCAACCAAATCCGAGCCCAAGGAATTCCTCAGGACAACCCGGATCAAACCCCTTTACATACCGTACACCTTAGACCAAGGATGCGTAGTGTAGACCACTAGCTCGTCAAGCGCCTTCGTCTGAAGTACGATCTAGACTGTAATAAAACTATAAGCCAGTCTCCATGACTAACTGGATCTGGTACTTCCGAATAACAAGTAACCCCGACAGTTCATCCCGAGATTTTACAGTTAATTGTTACGGGTTTCTTTAAACCAGTCGGCTTTGTTACTAAAACTCATAGGTCGCAATGTTTCGACTGTTAAGTTTAATTCATTATATTCCTTTAATCTTGTCCATTATTGAACTTAGGCATATAACCTATAGTTGCATGTATGCATGCATTATTTTCTATATTGTATTATTTTCCCACCATCCATTATAATACTTTGTATTATATAATCCATTATCTTTCGTAAACTATATTTGCATTCAAAACTTATAACTTACAGTTTGTAACTATTTTCATATTATAACCTCCACCATTATAATATATGGTTTCCAACCATAATATATATCCATCCTTATATACATTATTCTCGCTTATGTATATATTTACCAATATAGGTAAGTTTCATGAGTTGTAAAACTCTTATATTATATGTTACATTTTTATCATCTTATATGAGATGATAATTCCCATTAATTGTATTATATTATACAACTTATACTAAGATCTTTATCCTAATATTATGTAACATTTTATGTTGTATAATTTACAACCTCTAAGGTTTATTCAATATATACCTTAGTTTATAAATCTTATTTATTTATAGTTTGTCACACTATTTAATGTGAATATCCTTACTTATATTAATTCCATTTAAATCCCATTAATACCATGTAATTGTTATAACATTTATAACATTGTAGACCATAGTCTAAAATTCATTTTCCAACCTTTATATATTCGGTACAACACTATACTTTGTTTTAATTTCATTTTAACCCCATAACATTATGTAATGTTATACCATATACTAATATCATATGATATTTTTTTATTTCCTTTAACTTATAACCTATAGTTTTTATACAAAACTATTTATATTGCCGCATGGGCACATCCATTCAATCTAATATTATTATCTTACCATATCTTTATGTTTATTACAATAATACCCCATAATTTATACCATGTTATATATACCATATAATATAACATTTTTAACTTTATAAAAAGGTATAACCTATAGTTATTTTTCTAAAATAACCGAATAGACCTTAATTTGTTTTAAATTTATTTTCCAGCCCCTTTAACTTTCCAAATTTACAATTTGACCACTTATATAATGTTATGTTATATATATCATATATTATAACATTTTATACCTTAATATTAATATAACCTATAGTTATATATATATATATATATATATATATTAAATTTCCAAACAAACCCAAATCTGTTCTAAATTATTTTTAAACCCACCAACTATCTATAATTAAACTTTGACCCAATTTATAACATATAGTTTTATAATATCATTAAAACCATATATTATACACATATCTTAGTAAAATACCTTATATTATTCCAAAAATCACCAAATTCCACCCAAGGGTTATAATTACCATTACTAACCCATATACTCTCGGTATTTACCATTCCACCCCATCTACTTCTCCAAAGTGTAACAATGACATAATAACTATATATTATACATATATAGTTTATTTTAATTCCAAATCTAACCCTATAAATTCCTAAAAATTCCTAATAGCCCATGGGTGTTTATAATACCATTTTACACCCTTAAGTTTCGGTAATAACATATATACCCCATATGTTATAAAAATGTTACAATTAAATACTTATCTTATTATAAAACCTTAAATAAGTTATTTAACTTATCTAATTCGGTCAAAACCTACCATATGGTCAAGGTTGACCTCCTTAATATTTCCTTGACCATCAATTCCCATAAATTACGGTTTGTACCCATATTTTCCAGAAATTACCATTTAACCCTAAAACTTTATAAAATATTATAATTTTTATTTTAAATCCTTTTAACACCTAATTTTCGGCTTTATTATTATATAACCCCCAAATTTAATTTAATTACAGTTTAAACCCCTATAGTTTTCGGTAATATTTATTTATTACCTAAACTTAATTAAAACCTTAAAAATACATAAATAAAATGGCCTAAAGTACATGGCCTTATTACAAACATTAGCTTATAAAATAAATTACACATAAATGCCCAAAAATGCATTAAACTCTCGGCCTCTCCCATAAGTTCTCCATATTTACCAATTTTCCACATAATGTCTTAAATTTGACAATTATGTTAAGTAATTACTTAGATAAATTTACTAACTCATTCCTTAATCACCTAAGGTCAAAATATGACCTTTTATACCTTATTCACTCACGACAATTATATATACATATGTTTAAACACATATTAATTGCAAACAGGAAAATGAGAGGTGTTGGAACTGGTGTATTTAAAACAATTGAGAAAGAAATTAATAACTCAAATATCCTCGGACTACAAACAAAACCCGGTCGCAGTAGTATAGTAAGACAGAAGCGGCCGGGGTCAAACCGTGGGACTTATAGCGAAATAATATAGTACCTAAGCTTGTCACAAAAGGGGGGGAATAATTGACTTGTTTTTGTAAAGTAAAACAACAGATAAAATTAACTGAGTGGAAGATAAATTAAACGGGACTCCGGGTTCAGGTATATATAATCTGATTAATTATGCTATCTCTATCGGTTAATTATAATAGTTTGGCAAAAATTCCTGTTATTATCTTAAAGACTAAATCCTAGACTTGAAAGACTCGTTTACCAGGAAATGCTCGATCTAATCTAGATTTGAGCAAAACACATGTAAACAGATTAAGTGCGAGGAATTATATTTTGCATCTGAAATTACTAACTTATTTTATCAAAATAAGTTTTCCACAGATTTATTGATTAATTAACCTGTCTATTTATCACTGCTTTGATCAAAATAAACTTTGTAAAGCATTTTAATAAATTCATGAAATTTATTAAAAAGGCGAGAGATAAGCTTTAATCGTAACAAACTGTATTTAATTAAACCGGTAAAAATATAGATTACATAATTATACAAACTATAATTACACCTTCACTCGGAGTAAATCCTCTTAACCCAACATAATTAAAAAGACAAAATAAGAAGTAAAAGAAATCATCTGGGAAAGATAATTAATTCAGCTCCTTTATGACTGCTAATATTTGGACAGAGGTTGGACAAAACAACGGTATGGAAATGGAATGTTTTTATGGGATGAGGTGATGTGAGGATTTATGTGGATATTATGTAGATGAGATGTATGATTTTTTTGAGTGGAAATGGTGATTTTGTGGAGGAAAAATGGCATTAGTTTGGGGGTGGAATGAGATATGTTTTAATGGAGGGTAATAGGTTTATTTATAGTGAAAATGGGGTAAAAAGAGAGGGGGTGTCGGTGTGAATTGGTAAAATATAATTTACCAATTCACACTTGTCGACATGCCTCTATACGCTGTCCAGATTAGCGCGTCCGAACCAATGTCCGGACCAGCCTGGTTCAGACATGTCGATTTTTGTACGGGCGTGCTCCGCGTGTAGCGTCCGGACCAGCTCATTCGGACACTAGTCCGGACGAGAATTCAATTGCCTCTAAAATATTCGTTTCAACTCCGATTTAATCCCCGTTTGTTGCGTTGGAATCCTCATGAGTAAATCTACTTAATTACATGGATTTTTACTACATTGAACATATAAAATGCATTAGTTCATATCAAAACATAAATCTTAGGAAAAAACGCATAATAAGTGGGAAACATGTGCTTCAGATATTGCAATTCATAAGGTATTTAAACCCTAAAAGTTTATATGTTTTGCACTTATCATTAATATACCAAGTGAAGGTTTAAGTGATTTATACCTTATTTTAGCCAAGATAAGGCCTTGTTTGGCCACGGCTCCTTAGGGGAAATTTTTCCACAGCTTGATTAACATGTTTTTACATAGCAATTAAGACATGTTTAGACTCCAAGCAAGAGCTAACCATAAGAAGTGTTTTAATGTATAATTTCAAGGTTAAATTTACCTTAGAATACAAGGGCAACCAAGGATGATCTTCGGCCTAAATTTACAGAAGAAAAAGAGCATCAAAAGAGCTACTAAAACAAGGTTTAAAACCGTAGCAACTCAGTTTAGAAGATGGCTAATTTTCACCTTGATTAAGATGCCAAAAATGGTGTTTTTGGCATGGATTTGGCTATTTCTTGAAGCTCTTGATATACCAACTGATCAAGCATGTAAGAAGAAGATAATAAGCCTAGGGAATCAAGTTTTCCAACCGGTAATGAAAGGAATGAAGAGATAAGTGCTTAAAGCACATTTTTACCTTAAAAGATCAAGATTAGAACTTCCCTCCTTCTTCCCTTGTTACAGCCGAGAATCACTCTCCTTTTAACCTCCAAAACACACTAGAAACATGGATGAAAAATGGCTGATGTTTAGCTCAATGGAAAGAGGAAAGAAAAGTGAAGAGAATGAACATAAAATGGCTTTATAAGCTTACCTAGATAATTTGTGTTCTTCTCTGAACTTGGACAGCAGCAGGCGTCAATGGAGGAAGACAGGGAGCTTTGGCTGATGAACTCACGGCTGGGAAGGAGGTGAATGAGAAAAGAAAGCTAGTTTTGCCTTTTATGTCATTTAATGCTACTTTAGTGCATAGTACTTGGTGACTCATTGGAAGATATTTTAGGTTGCTTAATGGATGAGTATGACTTATTAAATGGGAGGCAATGGCTGGCTTGGTCAAGGGATGACATTTGACCATGGTTTAAGTTAAGTAATTAAATGTTATTTTTGGGTACTATTCACCCAAAATCACCCATTTTGATTTTATTTTTAAACTTTGATTTAGAATTTATAATATAGTCTATCATGTCACATTAATGATATAAAGAATGTTATCTAGTCTTTAAAGTGACAAAAAGTCAATATCTTAAAGCTCATACACAAAAACGTGCTTTAAGGTGTTTTAGTGCACATTTTGTGTCCCAAGGTGTTTCTGAGCTTAGTTTTCTCTGAGAACGGTTTTATTGTGTTCCTTACATGATAATTGAACTTAGGAATCCAATTTTATATCAAATGGAGGTCATAAGACCTTTAAGGTTTCTTAGAGCACATTTTTGCCCTCATTGACTTTTAAGCATGTAAATGCTTGTTCTTTGTGTTGGAGTGTTGTCCAATAATCTTAGTACATTAATTTATGTGTTTTAGTGCTTAGGACAAAATTTTAGGTCCTAAGGAGTTCATTTGGGTATGTATTTACCCTTAACGGTCAAAGAGTGTAATTCTTGCTTTGTGTTGACCATTGTTGTTCTCAATTGACTTTTAAGGCATGTTTAGGCCTTAATTAATTTTATTAGATGTTTAATACATGTTTTATCAGTTTGGGGTATTTCATGTTATGCTACAACTTGTGCTTATATTACAGGTTTAGGATTAGGGGTGTTACTTGGAGTATAAGGACATGGGAGCATTGTTGTGTGTATTTGCAGGTTGAAGGCATTTATATGTGGAAATTCAGTGTTTAAGGTTATTCCAATTTAAGGGCCTAAGTGCCAAGCAATTTATGTTTATTGAGAAGGGCAAGAATGTGACGAAGATAAAAGGTCAAAGCGGTCCACGCCTTAGACCCCGGCCCAGACCATGAGCCTCCTTCAGGACCCTGTTCAGGCTCCAATTTGGGCACCAAGCATCAATCCGGGTCCTAGGCCGCCTGACCAGGTCCTATGTTCCGGCCCCGCACTCCATGATCGGGTCCCGTATTCCGGCCCGCACTCTATGATCGGGTCCCGTATTCCGGCCCGCACTCTATGATCAGGTCCTATATTTCGGCCCCGCACTCTATGACCGGGTCCCGTATTCCGGCCCCGTGCTCTTTGACCGGATCCCACATCCTACACTATTAGACCGGAAGGCTTTACATGAAGAGGAGTGCCAAAATAAAGAAGGTTGCTCTAATAAAGTGATAACACATGTACAAGGGTTAGGAGATAGACCTCACCCTAGAAAGTCTATAAATAGAGATAGGGGGCTCATTGGTAAGGGGACACAAGATTAGAAGAGAGGAAAACACTAGAAAGCTCTCTAAAGTTGTAATAACAAAGGAGGTAATAAAGATATTGTCAATAAGTGGATGTAGGCTGGATTATGGCCGAACCACTATACGTCCCGGTGTTCTGTTAGTTCGTGAGATTAGAGGAACCAGATTATGTATTTTCATTTGGCGCCGTCTGTGGGAAACGGACGACTGGAAACAGTAAACCACGATTCAGCTATACCACAAAATATGAATGTCAGATTTGAGTGGATCCGGCGAAATTGCGTTTCGTGTGGTCTGGCGCGAGAAGATGATTGTTTCGATTAAGCAGGAATGGAATGATTTTGAAACTCATTGAATGTTTAAAGGTTGAACGAGAGGAAGTCTTGGTTCCAAGGTCACTTTACAAGAATCGGGAATAGGTAAAGGGAGCCGCAATCATCAGGGATCGAAAGAAGATCGAAGAAAGGAGATCGCAGAATTCTCGCCAACGGAATCAATTCCGAACTGAAAGTTGATGAAGATTTCTAACAACAGAAAATGAAATAAGAAATTGGAATTGAGGATCTTGATTCAGAGCGTTGAACGATCGAAGTAGGAAGTTTACAGCGTCGATTAAACAGAAAATCCGGAAGATGATGAGAAAAGCCCAACCAACGACAAAAACCGTGACGGCGCAATCGACATCGCCTCCGACTTTGGAATCCCAACAGCAGGATTCCAATTGCTAATCCAAGCAGATCGGGAGAGAGCCTCGTTCTGTTGCACCAGAAAGCGGCATAAGCTTGATTAAAGGGATTCAGTCGAAGAAACCCAGCCCAACCTGGAACAACATCTACAATGCATTCTCCTCCCAACCAGGCATCCCCAGGGGCATCCCATCAGCGGAATGGGTTGAAGTTGTGGTCAACTTTGAAAGATCGGAACGAATGATAGAACTCCAACCAAGAAGTCAGATTACGGATTGAGAACCTAGATGGGAAATCACAAAGCAAAGGCATTATCGACTAAAGAGTCCCATCTACATGAAGATTGGATGCCGGATAAAATTCTCTGAAACTTTCTCCCCTTCTTGCTTACGAATGTTATATCTTATATATTTACGCCACTACTTGGTAATTGTTTGAACAGATTTTCAATCAAACCTCGTCGAAAGCATAGGAAGAGATCGACGAGAGCCAGGGGAGATAATCTGGAACCATGGCGCGGCGTCGACCGGACGGCTTCTTCTTCCAGATTTCCTTGGCAGCATCTCAGTCTCAGCCCATGACCGGAAGGCAGCCGGATTGCCTTGGCCGCATCAGATATCCTCGGCCGCATCAAATTTCCCCGGCCGCATCAAATTTCCTCGGCCGCATCAAATTTCCTCAGCCGCATCAGATTTCCTCGGCCGCATCAAGTTGTCTTGGCCGCATCAGATTTCCTCGGCTGCATCAAGTTGTCTTGGCCGCATCAGATTTCCTCGGCTGCATCAAGTTGTCTTGGCCGCATCAAATTTCCTCAGCCGCAGCAGACTTCCTTGGCCGCACCAGATTTCCGGTGCCGCATCTCAGTCCATGGCCGGACTTCTTTGGCCACACTGATTAGAAAAGATTACCGAAAGTACTATCACCATCAAACTTCAAACTGGAAAGTGCAGGTAACCAACCTAGAAAAAAGGAATTCGTTCGAAGCATAGCAAAAGAAGGAAAATATGATTATGCGGAGAATTTGGCAAAGTTTGGAGCAGCTAAGACCTGGGTGCATTATGCATGTTTCGGACTTGGCATACCCGGGCAGAGACTGGTCAAAGTAGCAGAAAGCAAGCAAGGTCCAAAGGTTCAAGGCCGGGTGCAACATCGATTTAGCTTGAGTTTGAAACCAAGCGCACCACCGTCGCCGTCGATTTGACTCAAGGCCAGGCGCATCATCGTTCTGGCTAGAGACCGAGAGGCATCGACCGGATTTCTCCTCTCTTGACTGGGCTACAGCCTAGATGACGGCCTCGATTCAAAAGAAAGCAACTGGGACATGCTACAAGCATCCGAAGCTAATCACTAAAGGCATAGCGCCGGAAGGCATCAACCAGAGGTCTCCTCTCCTGGTCAAGCATACCGCCGGAAGACATCGACCGGAAGTCCTTTTCTCTTGGCCAGGCATAACGCCGGAAGGCATCGTCATCGTCAAAAATTCAAAAGCAAGATCAAAACTTTCTTCGCAAGCGGCAAGCTCCGAGCAGCATCTCAGTCAACATCTCAACATCATCAACAAAGGAAGATGCGCTCAGGCTCTCGCCCAGAACATATAACCAAAACTAATTATCGAGATAAGTCCAAATTCCCTTACATCAGCTTATGATGAAACTTATTAACAGTTATATTTTCTCATCATATAAAGACGTCTAAATCCTTAATTGAAGAGATGAAATTGCTATGATCTGCACAAACCCAGGTTTTTACCAAGCCACCCAGAAGCTATAATCAAATTCTAAAAGTTTTCAATATTCAGGAAGCAATGATGCGAGTTTGTCCAGAT
Organism: Limonium bicolor; assembly: GCA_023374045.1. Taxonomy (NCBI): domain Eukaryota; kingdom Viridiplantae; phylum Streptophyta; class Magnoliopsida; order Caryophyllales; family Plumbaginaceae; genus Limonium; species Limonium bicolor. Next base: position 120,008,747 of record CM041781.1, on the reverse strand, counting down.
GTAGTTATCCAAACTTGGTTTATATGTGAACCTCTTGTCTTGTTTTATGTGAAGAATTACAAACCTGTCTCTTGTCAGCCCCATCGTTTTTGAATAACAATTGCTCTGCCCTTTAGCAAAATATGGAGCGCATATACTATAGTTTTCAACTGACGTAAAAGATCTCTGCTGCAATCTTGTTTTCCTTCATATTCAAAAAAAACAAACCCTTCTTGTAACCTGGCTGAACTGGCAAAGAGGTTATGGACCTCTGTTGTCATTTTAATTCTGCTAATGATTTAAGTTTCAAAACTGACGCATATCCTTATAGTCGATGTTCTCCTTTCCCTTATTTTTGGGTGTTAACATTGATCCTTTAGTATGAGTTTCAAAATTCTAGAGATGCGATTACCTTTTGCTTACCCAAAATTTCTCTTCTGTTGCTGATCTAAGGTCTTGGTGATCCTGAATTCTGATTTCTATTGGAAATTTAGGCCAAAGAAATGCTTATGAAAATTTTGTTCGGTTTTAGTCTTCGGTGAATAAAGATCCTCTAATTATGGCCTTGTCTGCAAGTCCTCATTTACCTGGTCCACTGCTCCTTTCATGGCATAAAATTCAAACATGATCGCTGCTCCCTTTTGCTTCACTTGGCTTCGGATCTGCGAAGTTTTCTCTACCTATTAGGAACCATGGTTAACCTTTGAGAAATTATGTAAAGAAAATGGCAGCAGGATTCTGGTTTTGCCTAAACTCCAAACTTGGTTTTAATTTAAGTTACAATTATGTTAATCTGATTTAAGATTTGTGCTCTAGACAAAATTGCCATAGCATTTTTTGGACAGTTTTCATACTTTGCTCTACGATAAAACACTTTGCCTCTGTCTTCTTTGATAAAAACTTTCCAGCTTTAAGCTTTCAGCTTTATAATACAGCAATTCAGGTCCTTGTTTAAGGTACACTCTTTTCTGTTAAAACATATAGTGACTTGAGTTTGTGATTAGTCTGATCAAGTGGTTACTTCTTCACAAGGGGTTTTCTTTTACTTAAATTGATTCATTTTTCTAGTTTATACAATCTGAAGCAGCCTCTAAAAGCTACCTTCACTGCTCATCTTCTTACTTACTGTTACATTGCATCTTGCTGCTGCTACTGCAGCAAATGTTGTCATTACTGCTCATCTATTCGCTGTTATCAGAAGTCTATACAAAAAATTTCTTTTGAATTTAGTTTCCAACTCGGTTGAATAAAGACTAAGATGTTTACTAACCTGATCTCTGCATTATAATATGATTCTGAGTTTCAATCAACTCTTTAGCCAGAAACACCGGTGGTCCAGGTTAATTTCTGCTGCAACATCTTTAAATATTGTGCCGTGTTACCTTGTTTTTCCAACTTCCGAGAGGACTGTTTCAGCAATTTTCTATCTATAAAAACATTCGTTCATTCTTAGACAGTTTTTTGTTTCCATTACTAATTTTTGTTCACAGTAATCTTTAGAGTATCTGCAAACCTAAAAACCCATCTTCTTTTTATTCTTACTGGTGTTTAGTGCCACTGTTTGGAAATGAGTGTCTTTGATTTCGTATCTAATAAGTCATGTTTAAAGGTGAACTATGCATACTGTTATAGTTATCAAATTATCGATTCCGAATTATGAAATTTTGGCACTCTTATTTAAAAGACCATTCCAGTTAGGATTTATGCGGCAGGACATTTGCATGACTACCTTTACCGCTTCTCTTATGTGTGTGCACTGCCATAAGTGTGTAGATTTTCATACCTCAATTGCCATGATCATCTTCTACATTGGATTAACTAGGCAATGTCATCACCGTGGTTTTAACATCCATCTCTGAAGGGGACATGTTTCCAAAAAGATCATGCAACTTGCTCATTATTATGCAACTTGCTAATTATTCTCAAAATAGCGACATTCCTGCTGTGCCTCGACCTGATCTATCTTTTCATTATAGGATTTGTAGAACTGCACCTCTGTCCAAACACAACAACAAGAGAAAGCGTCAGCTAAAGAAATTCCCTGCGATGGATAATAGGCGAACAACAAACAAAAAAGGGAGATGCTCCAGAATTTATATTAATCTGCCGATAAGAATCATCAGCAGCCGCGCACCAAGAGCGGCGAGTCACATGGAGGGGGAGGAGTCCATCTAATTTGTTCCTCCAGGTAGACAGATGTCCAAAGATACATTTAAAATACTCAGCGACCGGGGTGATTGAGTCCTGAGTCAAATGCTAAGTGGTCATCCGAAAGCTTCACCATTAAGGCCCTCTTCTAGAGTCCATCATCATCCGGAAAGGAGAACAAGACTACCTTCACAAGCTCCTATGGAAATGATTGGTGTCGCTCAAAAAATCTACAAAAAATAAAAAATAAAATAAAAAGGAAGCCGGGTCCATCCCTAAAAGAAGTCAGAGCAGCGGCAAACTGTTGCCAGCCCAATCGAGGAGTCGGCAGAAGAGCCAGTTCTTGGGTCGATTTTTGTTTCCAACAAATGGTATCAATACTGTCCTAATCCAAGATTCCGCACCAATGGACCGGGCCGAATGCAGGTGCAGAACCGGACAAGATCTCCAAAGATTACACCACTTTCAAACTGCACCAACATTATTTCTACCACAGCAATTTATGGGGTACCTCTCGGTTACATCTCTACAAACTAATTGCTTTAACCACAAGTCCGCTAGTGCTGCATCGGATGAAGCTGTATGCTCATGACAGTTGGGATAAGAAGAGGAAAAAAGTTCTATTTGGCCTTATGAGGAGAACCCAAACTCCAGAGCAGCAGCGTGAAGGCTGAGATCAGTCAAGCAGAAGGCAGTGCCCAGGAGGGCCGCTCACTTCAAACAATCATTCATCTTTACGAATTCTATTATTTTGGATACCTTCAAAAGTGGTATTTTGTAAAAAATCTATCCTAACAAAATTTCAAAAAGTCTGCATCATTTCTGCACTATCATACTAATAAGTTTATAAAGAAAGTGCAGGTACCCTTTTCCAGGGGACTGATCACCCCCTGAGGTAATTAAAGAAAGCACCGGCCAACGAGCCGCAGGCACTTGTGCCTTGAAAGTAAAAGAAAGCACCGGCCAACGAGCCGCAGGCACTTGTGCCTTGAAAGTAAAAGAAAGCACCGGCCAACGAGCCGCAGGCACTTGTGCCTTGAAAGTAAAAGAAAGCACCGGCCAACGAGCCGCAGGCACTTGTGCCTTGAAAGTAAAAGAAAGCACCGGCCAACGAGCCGCAGGCACTTGTGCCTTGAAAGTAAAAGAAAGCACCGGCCAACGAGCCGCAGGCACTTGTGCCTTGAAAGTAAAAGAAAGCACCGGCCAACGAGCCGCAGGCTATCATGCCTTGAAAGTAAAAGAAAGCACCGGCCGACGAGCCGCAGGCTATCATGCCTTGAAAGTAAAAGAAAGCACCGGCCAACGAGCCGCAGGCTATCATGCCTTGAAAGTAAAAGAAAGCACCGGCCAACGAGCCGCAGGCACTTGTGCCTTGAAAAGTAACACTTTGGGTTGAAATGAAACCCGGCCATCGAGCCAACAACAAAAAAAACCCATCTCTGGCCCCATCAGGAGCTCTGGTCGCCTGTAATGGGTGCATTGTTAGGTGTGGGACGCCGCACCATACTTGAATCACAAGTACCATCCTTTGGCTAGCATAAGCAAAGTTGGGAAAATATATTATCTTTGTTCTCCCTTTAAGGGGATTATCATCCTTTGGCTAATATAAGCAAAGATTTAATCATCATATTATTTCACCCTTTCAAAAAGGGAATGTTTCTTATTAAAAGAACCATTGGTCTTCTTTATGGAGATCTTATTATGGACTTCTGGATTTCTGGATTTCTGGCCTTCTTAAATATTACATATCAGGACATCAGGGGATCCATCCATCAAGATATTACGGGATCCATCCATCAAGATATACTATTTCAAAGATTTATGTCCCAGAATTACCAGTTTGACAGATTCAGAAGAAAGACACTTGTGGGACTTTTGATTGTACTAATTGTACCGATTTTTTGTAAGTTCATGTTTCTTTGTAAAAGCTAAAGAAAAAGAACTTGTGGGACTAGGAGATAGGAGATACGAGAAAGGAGAAAAATGTAAATTTCTATCTCTCTTTTTATAAGTTCCACTTTTTTAAGTGCCAAAAAGTAGAACTTGTGGGACTGATGAGAAGGGCAAGAATGTGACGAAGATAAAAGGTCAAAGCGGTCCACGCCTTAGACCCCGGCCCAGACCATGAGCCTCCTTCAGGACCCTGTTCAGGCTCCAATTTGGGCACCAAGCATCAATCCGGGTCCTAGGCCGCCTGACCAGGTCCTATGTTCCGGCCCCGCACTCCATGATCGGGTCCCGTATTCCGGCCCGCACTCTATGATCGGGTCCCGTATTCCGGCCCGCACTCTATGATCAGGTCCTATATTCCGGCCCCGCACTCTATGACCGGGTCCCGTATTCCGGCCCCGTGCTCTTTGACCGGATCCCACATCCTACACTATTAGACCGGAAGGCTTTACATGAAGAGGAGTGCCAAAATAAAGAAGGTTGCTCTAATAAAGTGATAACACATGTACAAGGGTTAGGAGATAGACCTCACCCTAGAAAGTCTATAAATAGAGATAGGGGGCTCATTGGTAAGGGGACACAAGATTAGAAGAGAGAGAAAACACTAGAAAGCTCTCTAAAGTTGTAATAACAAAGGAGGTAATAAAGATATTGTCAATAAGTGGATGTAGGCTGGATTATGGCCGAACCACTATACGTCCCGGTGTTCTGTTAGTTCGTGAGATTAGAGGAACCAGATTATGTATTTTCATTTATGCACTATATTGTTATTGAAATACCCCTAAGGATTATAAAAATAATTAAGACTTAATTGCCTGATTGATTAGGACTAGTAAGTCTTAATTTATTAAAGATTTATACGACCTTGATTATATCTACATATAATTAATTATATAGTTCAAAAGGTTATTAAACCATCCTTGAAATAATGGAATTAAATAATAATTTAAAAAGAGGATTCAAATAATTATTAAGGCTAATATATCTCAATAACGGATTATGTAAATGTCTATATAACTTGAGAATATGTAGAACCTTAATGGTAATTATGTAAACAAAATAAAGTTCAAGAAGGTTACTAAACCTTACATGAAATAACGAAAATAAAGGATATAATTTAGAAAAAAAGAAAAAAATAGTAAAATAATGTATAACATGTAATATACATTATTATTACATTATTATATAAAATAACAACATAACTTAATATGTTGAAGTGTGAAAGATTAACAAACATGTTAACTTAACTTAGAAGGCCTTATAAGCATATAAAACAAATAAAAAGTAGCTTGGGTTGTATTGGGTTAATAATTTACAATTCAGAAATTAATAGGGCCCAAATAAGATTTAAAAAAATAAAAAAAATAATTGAAGCCGAAGAGGCCCAATTCAGCCCCAAATGTGAGAAGCCCACCCTCCTAACCTGACTATTACAATTACTAACTTAGTAATTTTGAAACCCTATATGCCGATTGGACACATGTCTGCCGCCTCCATCTCATTCTCTTCTGTTTCTTGAAACCTAACGTAGAACAAGGAACATACACACTCCTTCCATCTCTTCCTTACTAATGTAATCTCCTTTCTCTGAAAAATTTCTGAATTGGCAAACAAGGAATACACACTCTACGTTGGTTTTCATTCTCTCCTTGTGTTTGAGCTTGTGAAGTTTTCAATCACTGCAACTACTGCGGCATACCAGATTGTAAACACTAAACAACGTATATTCTCTTCATTCCTCCCCTTGTGTTGGAGTATTTCAATTATTAGAAGCAACTCTTCGCACATCAAGATGAAGCTGGGCTGAAAACACCTTGTATCTCCTTGTGACTACGCCTCTGCAGTGTTTAATCACTGGACAGCTACATCTCACGCACCAGATTGAAGGCAGGAGAACAACTCTCCATTTCTCTTGAATCAACAGCTGCAGTGATAAATCCCCTCTGTTCATTTTTTTATGCTGAAATAAATCACTGGGTTGCTGCATCTTGCTCACCAGATTTCAATTAGAGCTGAAAACGGTATGAGCCAGAATCGATAATGTACTCTGAACCTATCTCCCTTGTTCTGGTGATTACAACAATAGAAGTTATGGATTTCTGTGGCACCCGGTGAAGCAACATCTTTCACGCCAGGTTGAGGATGGGGAACCGGTAACATACTCTCAGCTTATTTTTCCTCCTGCTGTCAAATACTCCCTCCGGATTGACCGTCTTGTTTATTATTTGGATATGTTGTTTGACTTCAATTTTTAACATATAAGATAAATTAATTTTGAAAATTTAAGTTTTGCATATGATTCCTTACATGATCAACTTGTCAGGCAAACAGGACGGTCCATTCAGGACGGATGGAGTATAACAATAGCAGTCGTGATTTCTTCTATTGCATCCTGTATCTATGCTACTGCAGCGATAAACAAAACACTGAAGAAAAAAAAATACACACCGTACAGAAGGCTGGTGAGTGAAACTTTACTGTTTTTTCTTTTCTCTCGTTCTCCTCTATAACCTCATAGCAAACTGCTTTGAGTTTCCACTTTCTTCTATTTCTGTCAATCGAAACAGATGGCTATCATCATGTCTGATGTTTGTTTCCTCACTATCTGAAGGTGAGACTTCTTCATTAGTAATGAGCCCATAGAGATTAAATCCTATTCCATGACTTTACCGAGGTAATGATGACTCTCTATTATTATTTCCTTTCTAATCAGTCAAGATACAATACCAATGACAGCTTCACTCACTTTGTTCGGTAACAGTACCTTCAAGCAGTGCTCATTCCGCTCAAGGAGCTGGCCTCATATGCAGTTTATCCATACCAGCACAAATAATTATGATATCCATTGATAATTACGGAGTGGGCAATTAAAGGTGTGTGTTTCTTTGGTGATTAATTACTAAATTGTGGGTTTTGTTATATCTTTGGTAAACTAATACTAAATTGGTATTTATGGTACTGATTTTACGGGACAAAGTTAATCTAATATGATTAAGCAAACATCCCAAGTGCTGAAATGTGGATGTGATACGTGGGTTCGGTAATTATGGTAGTGTAGAAGTATTTTGTTAATTTGGTAGATTAAATGCTAATTAGACATGAGTGGTATATATTTAAAGCATAATATAAGAAACAACAAATAAAAAAAACTAATAACAAATTAGTAATTAGTCACGAACTATATTTGGTGAAAAGGGTTAGTAGTTTAGCTTTAGAATCTATACGTTAGAGCAAAATATTAAGTTGTTAAATTAGTGGTTTAAAACTTGAATGATTTATAAATTTGGTGGAAAATTTTGGGTTTAATTTTTATAATAAGTTGGACTAAATTAAAATTATAATTTTTAAGAATTTATTAAAGACTAAGGTAGGAAGAATGACAAGACATTAGGTTTTATATTTTGGTTGAGAAGTTAAATGTAAAGCTTTGGTTCAATGATAAGTTTGGGACAACATGATAATTAAAATGACCAATAAGATAAAACAAGAGAGTATGTTATTGTTACACGTTGTAATTTGAGAAAAATGGTGTGAAAAGTTAAGGAATGACAATAGGGACTGTTCCCCAATATTTTTTTGAAAAAATAGCACCTTTGAATCAATTAATAAGGAATTAGATTTATAGGATATGATCTATAATGTAATTCTAAGGTTGGAAAACATTTGTAGGTAAAGGTGTACATATGAGAAAATAAAGGGGTACAATGTGAAATATGAAGAATTATAATTGAATATAATAGAAGGTTGAAAGATTTCATGACAACATTGAGACTATGGTCATAATGTCATTACATGGAGTTAGTATTAATCATAGTAATTTTATAATTCAAATGGAAAATATGAATATATAGCTAGATGGTTAAGACAAATGGAATTTTATTAATCAGGTGGAACTTGGAGAATTATGAGGATGTGAATGTAAATATTAGTGTAACATTAAATTGGGGGAACATATTTATACGCGGTATATATAATTGATATTAATTTTTTTTTAAAAAAAGTTAGGAAATATTGGTGGGACAAGATAATACTAAATTGAATTTAAGGAGGTTGAACTATAAGAAAATAATAATAATAATAATAATAATAATAATAAATAATAATTAAGAGTGAGAATTAATATACGTACGGAGAATACCAAGAGGATTAATGTAATATTGGTATTACATTAGAATTGTTAAGTACATACTTGTATACTTATAAATACAAGTATATGTAGTTAAAATATTAAACTAGAAGAATTGTACAAAGGAGAAACATGTTATATATGGTATGAAGTTAAATCATAAGGATGTAACGACAAACTATGTTATAAACAAATACAAGTATATAGTATTTATACAGGCGCGCAGAAAAGGATACGTAAACGATAACGTATATTAACAACCAGAATGTATGCGCGCATAAGTATACATTAAATGACCATGCAAGCTCGTAATTAGGAATACGTAAATTATTCCTTATAACAAAAGGGTTTAGACTACGGGCATGCAAGTAAGTCAATGTTATTTCCGCATGCACGCATCCCGGTAAATACGTGAACGGTTTAAGCACGTACATTCCACGTAATAAATATTACCACCGTAGCAACTAATATATGCTCGTGAACAATAACGAGTAACAAAATCTAAATCCCTAGGATTAACGAACACCGAGTTGAACGAGTAAACAACTAAGGGATTAGTTACGGGATGGAAGTTAGAGTTTGGTTTAGGATGATTAAGTAAGTCCGGGATTGTCGACATTAATATTAGAACAATGGATATTCCAGAGGAACGGGTGGATAGATACGAGTTTCACGAGCGCTAGGGGACATGCGAGGGCTGTCACGCTAGCGTTTCGACGGTGTATGGTATGTGGACGGTGTAGTCTGAATTGACCTAAGAAAGGGTTCAAACATTATTGTGTGTTTAAGAATGTTATGTGTATGCTTATGTGTATGTGTGTGGATTAAGAATGTTTGCATGTTTGCTTTATCTCACACCATTATTGAATCTTGCACGAATGTCCTTTTGGACTAATACTACGTCGACTATAGATCGACTTATATAAACATACATATGCGAGCAAGGAATGAAGCTATTACTGACAACATAATACATATAGTATTATAATTACATGCATTAACCTAAGCAAAACACTTAGGTACGAGACACGACAATGTCGGTCTCTAGAGCTTGAATCTCGAACATGAATGTAACCTAGACTATTTCCAGGAAGTGCGTAAGACCCCGAGGGCTGCCATAATAATATGAAACTCTCCGTAAGCTAACACAATACTTGAGGTAATTGTATACTGTTAATCACATAATGGGAGGTTTAAGTGCATGAGGGTAACCCAGTGTATCTCGGACTAGCTGGTTGCGCATAGTGAATCAATAAGTGGATACTGGTACAGGTCTACTCACCTAGTAACCATTCGATCGCATAGATCGTTGGACGGAGTCCCCACGTAAAGGGGATGGCTACGGCCATTGGTGTCTCGCCATATAATAGGTGACATAAGGAGGTTCAGAGTTCTCACGTTACGGTTATGGTTACTACCGTTGGTTTCCCGCCATATAATAGGTGACAACAAGAGAATGTGTGGAGGACAAGTCGTCTACTAACAAGACGTCTGTCATTGGATATGGGTAAATCGAGAGTATTACTACAAGTGAACTTAATTGGTATTTACGAGGCTTAATTCATCCTCATACGTGTGAATAACAACTAAACGGGCCTTAAAGGCCAAATGACTAGCGCCTTTCGTGTTTAATATCTATCACGCTGCTTTGTGGTTGTTCGTTGATTGTATCATATTGTGCGATGATTACTTATGGATTGTAGTAGACTTGATGATTGAATACTCGATGTTTACGCATGTTTCCTTACAGCATTTATTATAACTTAAACTGGACAAAGCATGAATGAATCTAATATTAAGATGGCAAAAATGACTTAAGTGACCGTGAAATACCCCAAACCTTGATATGTGGTTTAAATATCAAACTATGGTATGTAAAGGCTAAAAAGTGCCTTAGTAACATCAGTGACAATTTAGACCATAGTAAATGCAATAAAGCATTAAGACACAGTTTGAGCAAAAACATGCTCTAAGCTATGAGTGAACTTGGTTAGGACCCAAAGAGCCTACCAAGACTTAATAACATTTAATTATGATTTGATAGGGCTAAATAAGTCCTTAGGAAACTTTGGTGGACAGTTAAACCAAATAAAACACAAGAAAATACCTTAAAGTCAATAAGAGCAAAATGTGCTCTAAGCTTGGAATAAATGTGTATAAGACCTAATGGTCATATCTATACTTTATAAATATGTTAATGTACATATTAAATCAATTACTAAAGAAAACCAAGCTTGAAAACAAGTTAAAACACAAAATGTGCTTTAAGGATTCTTAAAGCACGTTTTTGAAAAATTGTCTTGTAAATGAGTTTTGAATGGCTAAATGTCCATCATTACTCTTAAATATATATGTGTACTATATAGTATCACATTTGGGTGGCTATATCAATGGGAAATCAAAAATTTCACTTCTATGTGCCTTAGTTTGTGAATAGTAACTTTTATAAGCTAGTTTGTAACATATAATGTTATAAGTAATTAAATGAGCCAATAAAGACTATATTACCCTTCTAACTAAATGGTGGCCGGTTTTTGTAGTAGTGAGTCACCAACATGTAAAGAAATCAAATAAGTAAAGTTAAGCTTAAAGTAAAGTACTATTTGCTTTATAAGTTACAAATATTTTCTTAAAGCAAACTTATCTCATTTCTCTCATTCCTTTCTCCATTTCACACGGCTCCACTCTCTTCTTCCTCTCTTCTTCTTGTTCTCTCTCGGTAATACACACACACCACCATGGAAGTCCATCTTTGACCACATGTAAAACCTAGCTCACTTAACCAAATCAAAACAAACACCACCATTCTCTTAGTTAAGCCAAGCTCTACAATCTTGTCTTTTCAAAACTTCAAAACCTCCATTTCGGTGCCAAGAGAAACCACCATGGGAGGAGCTTGAGCTCACCTTTTCACATATTCATGTTCTCCTTTGCTCCAAGGTAAGGAAACTCAAAGAAAAATCAAGTTCCCTCCATGTTTTGTTGTTGTCCGAAAATTCACCATTAATGGAGCTCTTATATTGCCTTGTTCTAGCTCCATTTGAATCTCCCAAGGGCTAGGAGGAGTCCTCTCTTGATACTTATTCAAGTTCTCTTCCAATTCCAATTCCAAGGTAAACAATTACCTTAATGTGTTAAAACAATATGTGTAACTAGGGTTTACAATGAGGTGGAGCTTAAAGCTTGAATACTCATTATGTTGTTTGTATAATGTTTAGTAGTTGGCAAGGAACCAAATGCCTTACCGGTTTTGTAAGGAAACAAGAAAGAAATTTGGGAGGAAAAGAGGTAAATATGCTATTTTAATGTGGTTTAATGCCTTAGGAGAAATAAGCTTGTAATGCTTGTTAAAACTACCTAAAGAGCAAATGGTGAATGACCTAGTAAAGTGTTCTCAAGGAGACTAGTAAAAGAACATATGTAGTGGTGTGTGTATTTGCAGGTCAAAGGCATTATTTATGTGGGAAATTCAGTGTTTAAGGTTATGCAATTTAAGGGCCTAAGAGCCATGTTATTTAAGGGCCTAAGTGCCAAGCAATTTAAGTTATGCACTATATTGTGATGTAGTGCTTAATGTGTGAAGTTTGTGTGTAAAAATGTTCTTGATGGATTTTAGGTGTTCTTGAATGAAATAAGGTAAAAACCTAAGTGTTTGGATGTGAGTAAATACAAGAGAAGCTATGGCCAAATTTGGGAAAATGTGTAAGAAGTTCTAAGTGTTTTAAATGGTCTTGGTGAACTAGGAAGTGTTAAAGGTGAATAAGTGTTTACTTGAGAAGAAAACATGTATTAAGGTGATTTAGAGTGATGCAAGAATTTAGGGTTATCTTGGAAGTTCTAGGAATTCAATGTGTGTTTTGAGAATGTATTTAAGTCTTGGAGAAGTTGTTTAAGGTTTAGGTGAGGTTGATGCTCAAGGAATAAGTGTTTAGGTACGATGTGAAAAGGGGTTAAGTTAGTAAGAAAAGAAGTTTGAGAGATGATGTTAAGGTGTAGAGGAAACACCTTGGTGTTGTGGTCATTATAGGTGAAATACCACCTAGAAATCTTAAGGAGAAAACATTGTAAGTGTTAGGAATTTTGTGAAGATATAAGTAAAGGTTAAAGGAATTAGAAAAAGAGTTTTGTGAGTGTTTAAGGATATCTTAAGGTGTGTTTGAAGTGCCCAAATGAGGTTAAGGTATACTAGGTCATATGGGGTGAAGTTTGGAGTTGGATGTGAAAAGGAAAACAAGGATTTGGGGCAGACCGGACTTGCGACCGGACTTGCAAGTTCGGTCGGGCCCAGTTTACCCTGCGAGAATTGGCTTCTGGAATGGACCGGACATAGGACCGGACTTGGCAAGTCCGGTCGGGCTAAATTTACAAAGGGAAGAAACTCTCTGGAATGGACCGGACATAGGACCGGACTTACAAGTCCGGTCGGAGTAGAAAATTTTTGACGGAAATGTGTTCTGGAATCGACCGGACATGGACAAGTCCGGTCGGCAAGTCCGGTCGGACCAAAAATGTTGTTAAAGGTTATGAAATGATATGTAATGATGGGGATTGATAGGTAATGATGTTATAAGGTTGTTAAGGACATGTTAGGTGAGTTTTAAATGGCAATTAAGTGGGTGAAAAGTTGTATCAAAATGTAAAAGTAAAACAAGTTAAAATGTAAAGTTATGTAACTAAGTTAACGGGGAAAGTTAAGCATTAGACATTAAATAATCAAGCAAACCCCGATGTTAATAAAACACATGTGATGTTAACAGTTGTTCGAGAATCGCTCGAGGAACATAAGTGGACGTGGTAAAGTGGACTCCGGTGACAGGTATGGTTTTCTTGCAACCTGTGTCCTACCGGATTACACCGGCTTGTATGCCAATGTGTTTTTCTGTATGTTTGCCACGTTGTAAGATAAAACACGTAATGAGTTTACAGTAATTCAAATATGTGGCGTGTTCAACTCCGATACCATTTAACCTCGGCAGTGTTAACCTTAGTTAACTGAGTCTAGGATCACATGAGAGTTCGGTATTCGGAGTAAACGACCCGAACCATGGGACGTACTAACCACGGCTATGCGTGTGTTAAATGTGTGACATGTGCATGTGAATGTAGGGATCTCCCTTGTGTGTCTAACACAGTTGTAATATTGTATGATGTGTAGGTGTGATAGACTCCATAGTGGGGTTCTAACTAATATCTAAAGTAAGTATGTACTAACAGTAGTGAGGAATCCGGTTTGGCCGGTCGCGCGTTGTTTGGGAGAGGGTATCCTTTGTAGCCTTACCCTTCTCTTTGTTATGGTTGTTTCCCTCACGGGTTATGATCTCCCATTAGCTTACTCCAAAGCTTAGCTATTCTGACTTATGATCGGTTTAGGGGGAACATGTGTTTGTGTGGTGTGTTCGGGCCTCCAAACCCGAACCGCCTTAACTTAAGTTACTCGTCCAACTATTAGGACGGTAATGAGTGTTGTTGTTATTGTGTAACGAGCTTATCATGAGACTGGCAACATTCTCTAGGCTCACCAGTGTATAAACAATGTTTGGGTTGGTTCCTAAGAGAACCACTCCCGTTATGTTATGTATTTTTGTTGTGATGCAATATCTATTGCGGTATTATGTTGTGCACGTGGAAACGTGCAAAGTGTTGTTAAGTGTTGTATGTAGTGTATGTTGTAGGTTGTATAATGTGGAGTGTGTGGATCATGGATATGATTCCCAGTTTGTGATAAGAGGCGTTTAAGGATAACCCGATTTAAGGGTATGTGTCGTCTATTAAGGAAGTAGCTCCATTAGAGGAGGAACACTCTAGGGATGATGAATACCATGAGTGACTTATTAAGTAAGGATATATTATCCGTTTGTTGAGCCCGTTGAGGCAAATGATTAGGTGTTGTGTGTTTACAGTTGCATGTATGATTTAAAAATAATCAACCGCATGCTAAGACGACAATTAGTTGTGCGTGGCCCGGTAGCATGTGGGCTGCGGGATTACCATACCAGCAAAGGTGCTGAGCCCCTTGGGGGCCACCCTTTCTCTTCTTTTCCTATTTCAGGTACGAAGTGCTGGAAGCCGTTCGAGAGTAGGACGGGTAGTCATTGTACATGGGTAAACATTTAAGTGTATATATACAGTAGGTGTAGTAAGACCGAAATTGTTGTCGGCACCAGTTTATTAATACTCGGTATAGTAGGAAGGTGTACGTTGTTGTTGTTGTTAATGGAAAGGGATAGTAATGTGTAGTCGCTCGGGAATTTAGCCCATCAGACCGGTACAATGTATGTGTATTAGCCTTGTTAGCCACGTGGGTGGCTAACGGCGTGTAACACCAACGAGTTAAGTAATGTGATGAGGTTGTTTTTCCGCTGCAGTTTATTGTAAGTGTGTTAATGTTGGATGGGGTGTTACAAAAAGTGGTATCAGAGCGAAGTATCGCTCTGATGACTCAATTACCGAGCTTAGGAAGTACCGAGTTAGGATTTAAGTACTTTGGGTTAAGGGTTGAGTGATAGCGTGAGAGATACGCTAGTTAGGAACTACCAGTGAATACTGGAAACCTACAGTATCCTTCCCACCCTCCACAATCCCTATTTTATAACTTGGGAAAGAATGCCAGAGAGATGAAAGTCCTCTCTTACTCGGGAAAACCCGATCTGGCTGTTATTAAGTACCTTTAAAGGTACGGAGAACCTGTCACACGGTAGATCCCGAAAACTGGGAATCCCGGAGACGGTCTCCACCTGAACAATGTTAACCGCATTTAATAGCGAAGAATGAAGAATCTTGTGTATAGAAGAATAGAATCTCCGGCAACCTGGGTCGACATGCCGAGCAGTCGAGAATAACCAACTTGCAACGCACCAACCGTGCAACAGGCAAGAAGTGGATTAGTGAAACCCGAGACGAGTGTCTACGGAACCACAGTTGATAAATAATACACCAACGGTATACCAACCGACAAAGGAACTACAACGTGGTGCCCAAACAAGAGACAAGTCTCAGTAACCACGACAAATACGTGGAACGGGCTATAAAGAGGATACGATACTAAGTAAAAGGGGACTCCAAGAGTGGGAGACACCCCAGTTGATAATTACCATATGAATACAGTGAGGAGTTACCCAGAGGGTTATTATCAAGGCAGTGAGATCAGTAAGGGCCAACAAGGCCACTGATGACAATATGGGTAAAAACGATACCACAACTGGTATGTGTTAAACCGATAGCCAGTTAGCATGGCGCACTTGCCATAGCAAGTGCTGCTATAACAGGGCTGTTCGGGAAATTTATAACCACTACAAGTACTTAGTAATACCACGAAGTTAAGTGTGAACATTATAACCATGGAAGGGCTTAACAGCCTGACCTTTGTAATTGGAAGTATACCAGTCAGCAAGAAGCTAGACTTGGTTAAGGCAAGAAGATGTTGTGAAACCATGAAAATTCTTCTTTCAACCCAGATTTATTCAAACCCTTTTCTTTTCAAAACCAAATTTTCTTTCAAACCAACACTTCTTTCCAATCTTCTTTTAAACCAAACCAGTAAAACCAAGGACAGTTGACGAGGATACAACAATGGGTAAACCTTCCCTCGATTAAGTTCGGGAAGCACGGAATGAATATTGTCACGGGACAATATAAGGGAGTTGACAACAGAATACTTCACCTAGGCGTGTGACGGACACTACAAGTGTACCAACTGTGTTGTGGGACGACCGCACTCCGATAGGAGCATGTGGGCCTGACAGACCTACTTATAGGTTAGTTGGGTAAGTAGTAATGTATCAGTATGATACCCCATATATGTATACGAGTGGAGTCCGAAACACGGGAAGTAGTCGACTCCGTCTACGGTCAGCAGTATAAATCAAACAAGAGCTAAGGATTACAAGGAATAGTTGAAGCTAAGGAACTCAGTGAGTTAGTGAGACTAAAAGGATTGTGATTCCTCTCAAGGAAATGTTTTAAAGAGTCAGAGGTGCGAAGTGCACTAACTGTTTATGTGAAGAATCACATAGTCTTAAGATACCTAGGAATAAACATGATAGCTGAATGGTGACCCAGCTTGTACATGGCAAAGCAGACGCCTAATGTGGACACATTAATGTGCAATGAACGGGATGAAACTCCCAGAATGAGTACCTACACTATCAGGAAATGTTGATCTTCACAGAAGGAGATAATAAACCAGTTAAGAACGCAAACGCGTGGCTAACCGAATATACCAATAAGTGTAAGCCAGATGTATGGAATAACTTAGCAACACCCAGGAGCAGTCCTTGAAGGGTGTTCGCATCAACAAGTGTTGCACGAAATGCATGACAGAAGCACAGGGTTGAAATTAACACCCAGTTTAGACATAATTGTCAGGAACGGACTGACATCCTAAGGGGCATCCCATGAAAGGAAACGGAATGCAACGACCTTGTCATGAGCTCAATATAACATCCAAACCATGTAATATTGTATAGAGGAGTACATGTGTGTGGACAGCCTATAATGAGCGCAGCTCAAGGCAAATAAGGCCTATAGGCCATAAGCAAGATATGTTATATAAATTAGACCGATTGCAGAAGTTGATGTTGCATAAGTGAATAGAGTGGTAAACGAACCACTGCATTAAGAGTGGGGATACCTCTCGATATTGTGAGACCGCAAGAGCGGTAGTATGTGAACCAAGCTCGAGAAATATGTTAAGGATGGATGATATTATTATTGAGAAGAGCATAGCTTAGTAACATATGTGCATAAAGTGAAACACCGAGCTGAATAATGCCGGCTTGTGACTCGAATGATCGATGCTCAAGGAGCATTCAGTAGTCATCCAAGAGAGTGATGAACCATAATACGAATGATGTAGGTATATGTGTGGAAGTTAATGTGACAGTAAATACCATGTAAGTTAGTATTATATAATAAGCACGTGCGCAGTAAGCGACCGTTGTATAAGTGTGTTGAATAATAATGTGGCAGATAAGACCAGTTTAGTTAAACTCAGTGGATACAAGGTAAGCAATGTTAAACGGACTGGGCAATAAGCCAATGGTCGTACTATTGATAAGGAACTCAGTGTGGACTCCATGCGAATCGCATAAGAGATTTACTGTCAAGAGTTTACGCCTCTGCACTCTGTATGACTGAGTGTTTTGGTATTGCACTTACGCAGTAATGATCGAATGGGATAGCTAGGAATTGGAAACATTTAATTATAGAGGAATAATGTTATAATGGCCGATGCATAGGAAATGCAAGGCCGCACCTATAGAAAGTACTTGTACAAGACCGATGTGAGGCATGATTAACAATAGTGACTACAGTAGCACTAACTGTCAAATATCGGTATGGAATATCCCCCAATGTTGTAAATAGTTGAGAGAGCACTACACTCTAGGTTAGCTCAATCTCAACCGACTAAGTCGGTAGAAGCAAGTCAATCATTGTGAATTACATAGTAGTTTACGCTGTAAGCTATTGAAGAAGTGAATGGAAAATTGTGAAACTCACCGAATCCGCTCAGGTAAAAGATACCGTGCGTCGGTTGAGAAACCATTGTTACCTAGATGAAGGTGACAATTGGGGATGTGCAATACAGTAAGAATAACAAATGGAGCAATTAAGCTCTACAGTTATTAAAGTTTCGCAGCAGAAACTAGTGAGCCAGTGATTCAACTGTGGAATGTACATGGTGAACATGATGAATGGCTAATTATTAACGCCTAGAAGCCTAACAGGCCAGAATCGAAACCAACTAAGAGTTTAAAAAACTCCAATGAGAATTCTTGGTTTAGGAACTAAACCGCCAATATGGTTAAGATCCTCTAATTAGAATCCGTTATGTAATAGACCGCGTGGAAGTTAAGACACTTCACGACGGCAGAACATTATAAGTCAATGTTTAGTGATTGATTACGTGGGCGTAATCCCTTTTAAGGGGGGTAGAACGCAAAACCACTTAGTGTATATTACCGTACAAGTGTACGTAGTGTATGTGACTTATATTGTGCATAGCACAAAATTATTGTTTTGATGATTGTGTGTGTGTTACGTAAACATACACATTCATTCATGGTTTAATTGTGGTAATTGCGCACAAAAGATGCGAATACCATTGTGATAAGTGTGTTGATTTATTAACAGTTGTGAGTGATAGTACAAGTGTGGGAGTAGAGAAACTCCCAGGGGAACAAACCCCGACAGTGTATAAATGTGAAATTGTGTGTTGTATTTTGATAAAATATATGTATATATATACTATATAGTGATTCAAGAAAAGGCATGATACCGACATAGAACCTAGTGAGAATAAGATTCCCTAGGCAACAGGATTAAAGTGAGTGGAGGTAACTGATAGACGGAGTTCTATCCCTTGGAGATGTTATGATCATGACTAGAATGATTTAAAAGATAGAAAATTGGAAATGAGTGATTTATTTGATGCTTGAAAATGAAGTGGGAGGTGGAACTTGATTTGCATGTGATCAAGGGAAGCCGAACACAATTGGGGTGGAAGGATAGTTCAACACTGATGCTGATCACATCAGGGTTGGATGACTCTTGAAACTCCCTATAAGTGGTCACAAATAACCACGCTAATAAAAGAAGCAAAGAGCTTAAGTTGGACTTGGAGTTGTGTGTGTTTTCAAAAGGATTTTAAATTGGTATTTATAAAACGTTGATGGATACTTTGCGTAATTAAGGCCTTCTTACTTAACCTCACAAGGAAATTTTAAACTTAAGTGATTGTTTTAATCTCCCAAAGGCACGGGGACGGAAGGTGTCCATCGCGACCGGGTTCTGCGGGATCACAGTGTGTATGTAAGATATTTTTGATTGTTATACATGCTATGACATGTTGTGTGGTATGTGTAATAAATGTTATTTGACTTTGATCTCCTAAAAGTGTATCCTATTGAGACCTATGAGTCTAAATTGTGTGTGTTACATAGACCTAAGTGTCTGAAGACTGTTATGTTATGGGGACCTATGTGTCCAAATGTTGTGAAGTTACCCGAGACCAGTGAGTCCAAGGGGTTGTTATGTATGTGTAAGTGTTGTTAAGATACCCGGACCAAGAGTCCGAGGTTATCATGTGGATATGTTATGTTATGTGGATGTGAATGTGTTGCCCGGACCATTAAGTCCGAGGTTGTGATGTAAAGTGTATTTGGTTATGGAAGTTTATTTCTATAAGTATCCCCGTATTCTAATCCAAGATGTGAGGGAAGTGTAAACTTCGAGGACGAAGTTCTTTTAAGGGGGGTAGATTGAAATACCCCAAACCTTGATATGTGGTTTAAATATCAAACTATGGTATGTAAAGGCTAAAAAGTGCCTTAGTAACATCAGTGAACAATTTAGACCATAGTAAATGCAATAAAGCATTAAGACACAGTTTGAGCAAAAACATGCTCTAAGCTATGAGTGAACTTGGTTAGGACCCAAAGAGCCTACCAAGACTTAATAACATTTAATTATGATTGATAGGGCTAAATAAGTCCTTAGGAAACTTTGGTGGACAGTTAAACCAAATAAAACACAAGAAAATACCTTAAAGTCAATAAGAGCAAAATGTGCTCTAAGCTTGGAATAAATGTGTATAAGACCTAATGGTCATATCTATACTTTATAAATGTTAATGTACATATTAAATCAATTACTAAAGAAAACCAAGCTTGAAAACAAGTTAAAACACAAAATGTGCTTTAAGGATTCTTAAAGCACGTTTTTGAAAAATTGTCTTGTAAATGAGTTTTGAATGGCTAAATGTCCATCATTACTCTTAAATATATGTGTACTATATAGTATCACATTTGGGTGGCTATATCAATGGGAAATCAAAAATTTCACTTCTATGTGCCTTAGTTTGTGAATAGTAACTTTTATAAGCTAGTTTGTAACATATAATGTTATAAGTAATTAAATGAGCCAATAAAGACTATATTACCCTTCTAACTAAATGGTGGCCGGTTTTTGTAGTAGTGAGTCACCAACATGTAAAAGAAATCAAATAAGTAAAGTTAAGCTTAAAGTAAAGTACTATTTGCTTTATAAGTTACAAATATTTTCTTAAAGCAAACTTATCTCATTTCTCTCATTCCTTTCTCCATTTCACACGGCTCCACTCTCTTCTTCCTCTCTTCTTCTTGTTCTCTCTCGGTAATACACAATACCACCATGGAAGTCCATCTTTGACCACATGTAAAACCTAGCTCACTTAACCAAATCAAAAACAAACACCACCATTCTCTTAGTTAAGCCAAGCTCTACAATCTTGTCTTTTCAAAACTTCAAAACCTCCATTTCGGTGCCAAGAGAAACCACCATGGGAGGAGCTTGAGCTCACCTTTTCACATATTCATGTTCTCCTTTGCTCCAAGGTAAGGAAACTCAAAGAAAAATCAAGTTCCCTCCATGTTTTGTTGTTGTCCGAAAATTCACCATTAATGGAGCTCTTATATTGCCTTGTTCTAGCTCCATTTGAATCTCCCAAGGGCTAGGAGGAGTCCTCTCTTGATACTTATTCAAGTTCTCTTCCAATTCCAAGGTAAAACAATTACCTTAATGTGTTAAAACAATATGTGTAACTAGGGTTTACAATGAGGTGGAGCTTAAAGCTTGAATACTCATTATGTTGTTTGTATAATGTTTAGTAGTTGGCAAGGAACCAAATGCCTTACCGGTTTTGTAAGGAAACAAGAAAGAAATTTGGGAGGAAAAGAGGTAAATATGCTATTTTAATGTGGTTTAATGCCTTAGGAGAAATAAGCTTGTAATGCTTGTTAAAACTACCTAAAGAGCAAATGGTGAATGACCTAGTAAAGTGTTCTCAAGGAGACTAGTAAAAGAACATATGTAGTGGTGTGTGTATTTGCAGGTCAAAGGCATTATTTATGTGGGAAATTCAGTGTTTAAGGTTATGCAATTTAAGGGCCTAAGAGCCATGTTATTTAAGGGCCTAAGTGCCAAGCAATTTAAGTTATGCACTATATTGTGATGTAGTGCTTAATGTGTGAAGTTTGTGTGTAAAAATGTTCTTGATGGATTTTAGGTGTTCTTGAATGAAATAAGGTAAAAACCTAAGTGTTTGGATGTGAGTAAATACAAGAGAAGCTATGGCCAAATTTGGGAAAATGTGTAAGAAGTTCTAAGTGTTTTAAATGGTCTTGGTGAACTAGGAAGTGTTAAAGGTGAATAAGTGTTTACTTGAGAAGAAAACATGTATTAAGGTGATTTAGAGTGATGCAAGAATTTAGGGTTATCTTGGAAGTTCTAGGAATTCAATGTGTGTTTTGAGAATGTATTTAAGTCTTGGAGAAGTTGTTTAAGGTTTAGGTGAGGTTGATGCTCAAGGAATAAGTGATGTTTAGGTACGATGTGAAAAATGAGGTTAAGTTAGTAAGAAAAGAAGTTTGAGAGATGATGTTAAGGTGTAGAGGAAACACCTTGGTGTTGTGGTCATTATAGGTGAAATACCACCTAGAAATCTTAAGGAGAAAACATTGTAAGTGTTAGGAATTTTGTGAAGATATAAGTAAAGGTTAAAGGAATTAGAAAAAGAGTTTTGTGAGTGTTTAAGGATATCTTAAGGTGTGTTTGAAGTGCCCAAATGAGGTTAAGGTATACTAGGTCATATGGGGTGAAGTTTGGAGTTGGATGTGAAAAGGAAAACAAGGATTTGGGGCAGACCGGACTTGCGACCGGACTTGCAAGTTCGGTCGGGCCCAGTTTACCCTGCGAGAATTGGCTTCTGGAATGGACCGGACATAGGACCGGACTTGGCAAGTCCGGTCGGGCTAAATTTACAAAGGGAAGAAACTCTCTGGAATGGACCGGACATAGGACCGGACTTACAAGTCCGGTCGGAGTAGAAAAATTTTTGACGGAAATGTGTTCTGGAATCGACCGGACATGGACAAGTCCGGTCGGCAAGTCCGGTCGGACCAAAAATGTTGTTAAAGGTTATGAAATGATTATGATGGGGATTGATAGGTAATGATGTTATAAGGTTGTTAAGGACATGTTAGGTGAGTTTTAAATGGCAATTAAGTGGGTGAAAAGTTGTATCAAAATGTAAAAGTAAAACAAGTTAAAATGTAAAGTTATGTAACTAAGTTAACGGGGAAAGTTAAGCATTAGACATTAAATAATCAAGCAAACCCCGATGTTAATAAAAACACATGTGATGTTAACAGTTGTTCGAGAATCGCTCGAGGAACATAAGTGGACGTGGTAAAGTGGACTCCGGTGACAGGTATGGTTTTCTTGCAACCTGTGTCCTACCGGATTACACCGGCTTGTATGCCAATGTGTTTTTCTGTATGTTTGCCACGTTGTAAGATAAAACACGTAATGAGTTTACAGTAATTCAAATATGTGGCGTGTTCAACTCCGATACCATTTAACCTCGGCAGTGTTAACCTTAGTTAACTGAG
This sequence comes from Limonium bicolor, assembly GCA_023374045.1. Classification (NCBI taxonomy): domain Eukaryota; kingdom Viridiplantae; phylum Streptophyta; class Magnoliopsida; order Caryophyllales; family Plumbaginaceae; genus Limonium; species Limonium bicolor. The sequence continues at coordinate 119,986,118 of CM041781.1, read as the reverse complement.
TCTAGGATCACATGAGAGTTCGGTATTCGGAGTAAACGACCCGAACCATGGGACGTACTAACCACGGCTATGCGTGTGTTAAATGTGTGACATGTGCATGTGAATGTAGGGATCTCCCTTGTGTGTCTAACACAGTTGTAATATTGTATGATGTGTAGGTGTGATAGACTCCATAGTGGGGTTCTAACTAATATCTAAAGTAAGTATGTACTAACAGTAGTGAGGAATCCGGTTTGGCCGGTCGCGCGTTGTTTGGGAGAGGGTATCCTTTGTAGCCTTACCCTTCTCTTTGTTATGGTTGTTTCCCTCACGGGTTATGATCTCCCATTAGCTTACTCCAAAGCTTAGCTATTCTGACTTATGATCGGTTTAGGGGGAACATGTGTTTGTGTGGTGTGTTCGGGCCTCCAAACCCGAACCGCCTTAACTTAAGTTACTCGTCCAACTATTAGGACGGTAATGAGTGTTGTTGTTATTGTGTAACGAGCTTATCATGAGACTGGCAACATTCTCTAGGCTCACCAGTGTATAAACAATGTTTGGGTTGGTTCCTAAGAGAACCACTCCCGTTATGTTATGTATTTTTGTTGATGCAATATCTATTGCGGTATTATGTTGTGCACGTGGAAACGTGCAAAGTGTTGTTAAGTGTTGTATGTAGTGTATGTTGTAGGTTGTATAATGTGGAGTGTGTGGATCATGGATATGATTCCCAGTTTGTGATAAGAGGCGTTTAAGGATAACCCGATTTAAGGGTATGTGTCGTCTATTAAGGAAGTAGCTCCATTAGAGGAGGAACACTCTAGGGATGATGAATACCATGAGTGACTTATTAAGTAAGGATATATTATCCGTTTGTTGAGCCCGTTGAGGCAAATGATTAGGTGTTGTGTGTTTACAGTTGCATGTATGATTTAAAAATAATCAACCGCATGCTAAGACGACAATTAGTTGTGCGTGGCCCGGTAGCATGTGGGCTGCGGGATTACCATACCAGCAAAGGTGCTGAGCCCCTTGGGGGCCACCCTTTCTCTTCTTTTCCTATTTCAGGTACGAAGTGCTGGAAGCCGTTCGAGAGTAGGACGGGTAGTCATTGTACATGGGTAAACATTTAAGTGTATATATACAGTAGGTGTAGTAAGACCGAAATTGTTGTCGGCACCAGTTTATTAATACTCGGTATAGTAGGAAGGTGTACGTTGTTGTTGTTGTTAATGGAAAGGGATAGTAATGTGTAGTCGCTCGGGAATTTAGCCCATCAGACCGGTACAATGTATGTGAATTAGCCTTGTTAGCCACGTGGGTGGCTAACGGCGTGTAACACCAACGAGTTAAGTAATGTGATGAGGTTGTTTTTCCGCTGCAGTTTATTGTAAGTGTGTTAATGTTGGATGGGGTGTTACAAAAAGTGGTATCAGAGCGAAGTATCGCTCTGATGACTCAATTACCGAGCTTAGGAAGTACCGAGTTAGGATTTAAGTACTTTGGGTTAAGGGTTGAGTGATAGCGTGAGAGATACGCTAGTTAGGAACTACCAGTGAATACTGGAAACCTACAGTATCCTTCCCACCCTCCACAATCCCTATTTTATAACTTGGGAAAGAATGCCAGAGAGATGAAAGTCCTCTCTTACTCGGGAAAACCCGATCTGGCTGTTATTAAGTACCTTTAAAGGTACGGAGAACCTGTCACACGGTAGATCCCGAAAACTGGGAATCCCGGAGACGGTCTCCACCTGAACAATGTTAACCGCATTTAATAGCGAAGAATGAAGAATCTTGTGTATAGAAGAATAGAATCTCCGGCAACCTGGGTCGACATGCCGAGCAGTCGAGAATAACCAACTTGCAACGCACCAACCGTGCAACAGGCAAGAAGTGGATTAGTGAAACCCGAGACGAGTGTCTACGGAACCACAGTTGATAAATAATACACCAACGGTATACCAACCGACAAAGGAACTACAACGTGGTGCCCAAACAAGAGACAAGTCTCAGTAACCACGACAAATACGTGGAACGGGCTATAAAGAGGATACGATACTAAGTAAAAGGGGACTCCAAGAGTGGGAGACACCCCAGTTGATAATTACCATATGAATACAGTGAGGAGTTACCCAGAGGGTTATTATCAAGGCAGTGAGATCAGTAAGGGCCAACAAGGCCACTGATGACAATATGGGTAAAAACGATACCACAACTGGTATGTGTTAAACCGATAGCCAGTTAGCATGGCGCACTTGCCATAGCAAGTGCTGCTATAACAGGGCTGTTCGGGAAATTTATAACCACTACAAGTACTTAGTAAAGTACCACGAAGTTAAGTGTGAACATTATAACCATGGAAGGGCTTAACAGCCTGACCTTTGTAATTGGAAGTATACCAGTCAGCAAGAAGCTAGACTTGGTTAAGGCAAGAAGATGTTGTGAAACCATGAAAATTCTTCTTTCAACCCAGATTTATTCAAACCCTTTTCTTTTCAAAACCAAATTTTCTTTCAAACCAACACTTCTTTCCAATCTTCTTTTAAACCAAACCAGTAAAACCAAGGACAGTTGACGAGGATACAACAATGGGTAAACCTTCCCTCGATTAAGTTCGGGAAGCACGGAATGAATATTGTCACGGGACAATATAAGGGAGTTGACAACAGAATACTTCACCTAGGCGTGTGACGGACACTACAAGTGTACCAACTGTGTTGTGGGACGACCGCACTCCGATAGGAGCATGTGGGCCTGACAGACCTACTTATAGGTTAGTTGGGTAAGTAGTAATGTATCAGTATGATACCCCATATATGTATACGAGTGGAGTCCGAAACACGGGAAGTAGTCGACTCCGTCTACGGTCAGCAGTATAAATCAAACAAGAGCTAAGGATTACAAGGAATAGTTGAAGCTAAGGAACTCAGTTGAGTTAGTGAGACTAAAAGGATTAGTGGATTCCTCTCAAGGAAATGTTTTAAGAGTCAGGAGGTGCGAAGTGCACTAACTGTTATGTGAAGACATCACATATGTCTTAAGGATACCTAGGAATAAACATGATAGCTGGAATGGTGACCCAGCTTGTACATGGCAAAGCAGACGCCTAATGTGGACACATTAATGTGCAATGAACGGGATGAAACTCCCAGAATGAGTACCTACACTATCAGGAAATGTTGATCTTCACAGAAGGAGATAATAAACCAGTTAAGAACGCAAACGGCGTGGCTAACCGAATATACCAATAAGTGTAAGCCAGATGTGATGGAATAACTTAGCAACACCCAGGAGCAGTCCTTGAAGGGTGTTCACATCAACAAGTGTTGCACGAAATGCATGACAGAAGCACAAGGGTTGAAATTAACACCCAGTTTAGACATAAGTTGTCAGGAGACGGACTGACAATCCTAAGGGGCATCCCATGAAAGGAAACGGAATGCAACGACCTTGTCATGGAGCTCAATATAACATCCAAACCATGTAATATTGTATAGAGGAGTACATGTGTGTGGACAGCCTATAATGAGCGCAGCTCAAGGCAAATAAGGCCTATAGGCCATAAGCAAGATATGTTATATAAATTAGACCGATTGCAGAAGTTGATGTTGCATAAGTGAATAGAGTGGTAAACGAACCACTGCATTAAGAGTGGGGATACCTCTCGATATTGTGAGACCGCAAGAGCGGTAGTTATGTGAACCAAGCTCGAGAAATATGTTAAGGATGGATGATATTATTATTGAGAGAGAGCAGTAGCTTAGTAACATATGTGCATAAAGTGAAACACCGAGCTGAATAATGCCGGCTTGTGACTCGAATGATCGATGCTCAAGGAGCATTCAGTAGTCATCCAAGTGAGTGATGAACCATAATACGAATGATGTAGGTATATGTGTGGAAGTTAATGTGACAGTAAATACCATGTAAGTTAGTATTATATAATAAGCACGGTGCGCAGTAAGCGACCGTTGTATAAGTGTTGTTGAATAATAATGTGGCAGATAAGACCAGTTCTGAGTTAAACTCAGTGGAGATACAAGGTAAGCAATGTTAAACGGACTGGGCAATAAGCCAATGGTCGGTACTATGTGATAAGGAACTCAGTGTGGACTCCATGGCGAATCGCATAAGAGATTTACTGTCAAGAGTTTACGCCTCTGCACTCTGTATGACTGAGTGTTTTGGTATTGCACTTACGCAGTAATGATCGAATGGGATAGCTAGGAATTGGAAACATGTTAATTATAGAGGAATAATGTTATAATGGCCGATGCATAGGAAATGCAAGGCCGCACCTATAGAAAGTACTTGTACAAGACCGAATGTGGAGGCATGATTAACAATAGGTGACTACAGTAGCACTAACTGTCAAATATCGGTATGGAATATACCCCAAATGTTGTAAATAGTTGAGAGAGCACTACACTCTAGGTAGTAGCTCAATCTCAACCGATAGTAAGTCGGTAGAAGCAAGTCAATCATTGTGAATTACATAGTAGTTTACGCTGTAAGCTATTGAAGAAGTGAATGGAAAATTGTGAAACTCACCGAATCCGCTCAGGGTAAAGATACCGTGCGTCGGTTGAGAAACCATTGTTACCTAGATGAAGGTGACAATTGGGGATGTGCAATACAGTAAGAATAACAAATGGAGCAATTAAGCTCTACAGTTATTAAGTTTCACAGAGAAACTAGTGAGCCAGTGATTCAACTGTGGAATGTACATGGTGAACATGAGTGAATGGCTAATTATTAACGCCTAGAAGCCTAACAGGCCAGAATCGAAACCAACTAAGAGTTTAAACAAACTCCAATGAGAATTCTTGGTTTAGGAACTAAACCGCCAATATGGTTAAGATCCTCTAATTAGAATCCGTTATGTAATAGACCGCGTGGAAGTTAAGACACTTCACGACGGCAGAACATTATAAGTCAATGTTTAGTGATTGATTACGTGGGCGTAATCCCTTTTAAGGGGGGTAGAACGCAAAACCACTTAGTGTATATTACCGTACAAGTGTACGTAGTGTATGTGACTTATATTGTGCATAGCACAAAATTATTGTTTTGATGATTGGTGTGTGTGTTACGTAAACATACACATTCATTCATGGTTTAATTGTGGTAATTGCGCACAAAAGATGCGAATACCATTGTGATAAGTGTGTTGATTTATTAACAGTTGTGAGTGATAGTACAAGTGGGAGTAGTAGAAACTCCCGGGGGAACAAACCCCGACAGTGTATAAATGTGAAATTGTGTGTTGTATTTGATAAAATATATATGTATATATACTATATAGTGATTCAAGAAAAGGCATGATACCGACATAGAACCTAGTGAGAATAAGATTCCCTAGGCAACAGGATTAAAGTGAGTGGAGGTAACTGATAGACGGAGTTCTATCCCTTGGAGATGTTATGATCATGACTAGAATGATTTAAAAGATAGAAAATTGGAAATGAGTGATTTATTTGATGCTTGAAAATGAAGGGGAGGTGGAACTTGATTTGCATGTGATCAAGGGAAGCCGAACACAAATTGGGGTGGAAGGATAGTTCACACTGATGCTGATCACATCAGGGTTGGATGACTCTTGAAACTCCCTATAAGTGGTCACAAATAACCACGCTAATAAAAGAAGCAAAGAGCTTAAGTTGGACTTGGAGTGTGTGTGTTTTCAAAAGGATTTTAAATTGGTATTTATAAAACGTTGATGGATACTTTGCGTAATTAAGGCCTTCTTACTTAACCTCACAAGGAAATTTTAAACTTAAGTGATTGTTTTAATCTCCCAAAGGCACGGGGACGGAAGGTGTCCATCGCGACCGGGTTCTGCGGGATCACAGTGTGTATGTAAAAGATATTTTTGATTGTTATACATGCTATGACATGTTGTGTGGTATGTGTAATAAATGTTATTTTGACTTTGATCTCCTAAAAGTGTATCCTATTGAGACCTATGAGTCTAAATGTGTTGTGTTACATAGACCTAAGTGTCTGAAGACTGTTATGTTATGGGGACCTATGTGTCCAATGTTGTGAAGTTACCCGAGACCAGTGAGTCCAAGGGGTTGTTATGTATGTGTAAGTGTTGTTAAGATACCCGGACCAAAGAGTCCGAGGTTATCATGTGGATATGTTATGTTATGTGTGGATGTGAATGTGTTGCCCGGACCATTAAGTCCGAGGTTGTGATGTAAAGTGTATTTGGTTATGGAAGTTTTATTTCTATAAGTAATCCCCGTATTCTAATCCAAGATGTGAGGGAAGTGTAAACTTCGAGGACGAAGTTCTTTTAAGGGGGGTAGATTGAAATACCCCAAACCTTGATATGTGGTTTAAATATCAAACTATGGTATGTAAAGGCTAAAAAGTGCCTTAGTAACATCAGTGAACAATTTAGACCATAGTAAATGCAATAAAGCATTAAGACACAGTTTGAGCAAAAACATGCTCTAAGCTATGAGTGAACTTGGTTAGGACCCAAAGAGCCTACCAAGACTTAATAACATTTAATTATGATTTGATAGGGCTAAATAAGTCCTTAGGAAACTTTGGTGGACAGTTAAACCAAATAAAACACAAGAAAATACCTTAAAGTCAATAAGAGCAAAATGTGCTCTAAGCTTGGAATAAATGTGTATAAGACCTAATGGTCATATCTATACTTTATAAATATGTTAATGTACATATTAAATCAATTACTAAAGAAAACCAAGCTTGAAAACAAGTTAAAACACAAAATGTGCTTTAAGGATTCTTAAAGCACGTTTTTGAAAAATTGTCTTGTAAATGAGTTTTGAATGGCTAAATGTCCATCATTACTCTTAAATATATATGTGTACTATATAGTATCACATTTGGGTGGCTATATCAATGGGAAATCAAAAATTTCACTTCTATGTGCCTTAGTTTGTGAATAGTAACTTTTATAAGCTAGTTTGTAACATATAATGTTATAAGTAATTAAATGAGCCAATAAAGACTATATTACCCTTCTAACTAAATGGTGGCCGGTTTTTGTAGTAGTGAGTCACCAACATGTAAAAGAAATCAAATAAGTAAAGTTAAGCTTAAAGTAAAGTACTATTTGCTTTATAAGTTACAAATATCTTCTTAAAGCAAACTTATCTCATTTCTCTCATTCCTTCTCCATTTCACACGGCTCCACTCTCTTCTTCCTCTCTTCTTCTTGTTCTCTCTCGGTAATACACAATACCACCATGGAAGTCCATCTTTGACCACATGTAAAACCTAGCTCACTTAACCAAATCAAAAACAAACACCACCATTCTCTTAGTTAAGCCAAGCTCTACAATCTTGTCTTTTCAAAACTTCAAAACCTCCATTTCGGTGCCAAGAGAAACCACCATGGGAGGAGCTTGAGCTCACCTTTTCACATATTCATGTTCTCCTTTGCTCCAAGGTAAGGAAACTCAAAGAAAAATCAAGTTCCCTCCATGTTTTGTGTGTCCGAAAATTCACCATTAATGGAGCTCTTATATTGCCTTGTTCTAGCTCCATTTGAATCTCCCAAGGGCTAGGAGGAGTCCTCTCTTGATACTTATTCAAGTTCTCCCAATTCCAAGGTAAAACAATTACCTTAATGTGTTAAAACAATATGTGTAACTAGGGTTTACAATGAGGTGGAGCTTAAAGCTTGAATACTCATTATGTTGTTTGTATAATGTTTAGTAGTTGGCAAGGAACCAAATGCCTTACCGGTTTGTAAGGAAACAAGAAAGAAATTTGGGAGGAAAAGAGGTAATATGCTATTTTAATGTGGTTTAATGCCTTAGGAGAAATAAGCTGTTGTAATGCTTGTTAAAACTACCTAAAGAGCAAATGGTGAATGACCTAGTAAAGTGTTCTCAAGGAGACTAGTAAAAGAACATATGTAGTGGTGTGTGTATTTGCAGGTCAAAGGCATTATTTATGTGGGAAATTCAGTGTTTAAGGTTATGCAATTTAAGGGCCTAAGAGCCATGTTATTTAAGGGCCTAAGTGCCAAGCAATTAAGTTATGCACTATATTGTGATGTAGTGCTTAATGTGTGAAGTTTGTGTGTAAAAATGTTCTTGATGGATTTAGGTGTTCTTGAATGAATAAGGTAAAAACCTAAGTGTTTGGATGTGAGTAAATACAAGAGAAGCTATGGCCAAATTGGGAAAATGTGTAAGAAGTTCTAAGTGTTTTAAATGGTCTTGGTGAACTAGGAAGTGTTAAAGGTGAATAAGTGTTTACTTGAGAAGAAAACATGTATTAAGGTGATTTAGAGTGATGCAAGAATTTAGGGTTATCTTGGAAGTTCTAGGAATTCAATGTGTGTTTTGAGAATGTATTTAAGTCTTGGAGAAGTTGTTTAAGGTTTAGGTGAGGTTGATGCTCAAGGAATAAGTGATGTTTAGGTACGATGTGAAAAAGGAGGTTAAGTTAGTAAGAAAAGAAGTTTGAGAGATGATGTTAAGGTGTAGAGGAAACACCTTGGTGTTGTGGTCATTATAGGTGAAATACCACCTAGAAATCTTAAGGAGAAAACATTGTAAGTGTTAGGAATTTTGTGAAGATATAAGTAAAGGTTAAAGGAATTAGAAAAAGAGTTTTGTGAGTGTTTAAGGATATCTTAAGGTGTGTTTGAAGTGCCCAAATGAGGTTAAGGTATACTAGGTCATATGGGGTGAAGTTTGGAGTTGGATGTGAAAAGGAAAACAAGGATTTGGGGCAGACCGGACTTGCGACCGGACTTGCAAGTTCGGTCGGGCCCAGTTTACCCTGCGAGAATTGGCTTCTGGAATGGACCGGACATAGGACCGGACTTGGCAAGTCCGGTCGGGCTAAATTTACAAAGGGAAGAAACTCTCTGGAATGGACCGGACATAGGACCGGACTTACAAGTCCGGTCGGAGTAGAAAATTTTTGACGGAAATGTGTTCTGGAATCGACCGGACATGGACAAGTCCGGTCGGCAAGTCCGGTCGGACCAAAAATGTTGTTAAAGGTTATGAAATGATATGTAATGATGGGGATTGATAGGTAATGATGTTATAAGGTTGTTAAGGACATGTTAGGTGAGTTTTAAATGGCAATTAAGTGGGTGAAAAGTTGTATCAAAATGTAAAAGTAAAACAAGTTAAAATGTAAAGTTATGTAACTAAGTTAACGGGGAAAGTTAAGCATTAGACATTAAATAATCAAGCAAACCCCGATGTTAATAAAAACACATGTGATGTTAACAGTTGTTCGAGAATCGCTCGAGGAACATAAGTGGACGTGGTAAAGTGGACTCCGGTGACAGGTATGGTTTTCTTGCAACCTGTGTCCTACCGGATTACACCGGCTTGTATGCCAATGTGTTTTTCTGTATGTTTGCCACGTTGTAAGATAAAACACGTAATGAGTTTACAGTAATTCAAATATGTGGCGTGTTCAACTCCGATACCATTTAACCTCGGCAGTGTTAACCTTAGTTAACTGAGTCTAGGATCACATGAGAGTTCGGTATTCGGAGTAAACGACCCGAACCATGGGACGTACTAACCACGGCTATGCGTGTGTTAAATGTGTGACATGTGCATGTGAATGTAGGGATCTCCCTTGTGTGTCTAACACAGTTGTAATATTGTATGATGTGTAGGTGTGATAGACTCCATAGTGGGGTTCTAACTAATATCTAAAGTAAGTATGTACTAACAGTAGTGAGGAATCCGGTTTGGCCGGTCGCGCGTTGTTTGGGAGAGGGTATCCTTTGTAGCCTTACCCTTCTCTTTGTTATGTGGTTGTTCCCTCACGGGTTATGATCTCCCATTAGCTTACTCCAAAGCTTAGCTATTCTGACTTATGATCGGTTTAGGGGGAACATGTGTTTGTGTGGTGTGTTCGGGCCTCCAAACCCGAACCGCCTTAACTTAAGTTACTCGTCCAACTATTAGGACGGTAATGAGTGTTGTTGTTATTGTGTAACGAGCTTATCATGAGACTGGCAACATTCTCTAGGCTCACCAGTGTATAAACAATGTTTGGGTTGGTTCCTAAGAGAACCACTCCCGTTATGTTATGTATTTTTGTTGTGATGCAATATCTATTGCGGTATTATGTTGTGCACGTGGAAACGTGCAAAGTGTTGTTAAGTGTTGTATGTAGTGTATGTTGTAGGTTGTATAATGTGGAGTGTGTGGATCATGGATATGATTCCCAGTTTGTGATAAGAGGCGTTTAAGGATAACCCGATTTAAGGGTATGTGTCGTCTATTAAGGAAGTAGCTCCATTAGAGGAGGAACACTCTAGGGATGATGAATACCATGAGTGACTTATTAAGTAAGGATATATTATCCGTTTGTTGAGCCCGTTGAGGCAAATGATTATGTGTTGTGTTTACAGTTGCATGTATGATTTAAAAATAATCAACCGCATGCTAAGACGACAATTAGTTGTGCGTGGCCCGGTAGCATGTGGGCTGCGGGATTACCATACCAGCAAAGGTGCTGAGCCCCTTGGGGGCCACCCTTTCTCTTCTTTTCCTATTTCAGGTACGAAGTGCTGGAAGCCGTTCGAGAGTAGGACGGGTAGTCATTGTACATGGGTAAACATTTAAGTGTATATATACAGTAGGTGTAGTAAGACCGAAATTGTTGTCGGCACCAGTTTATTAATACTCGGTATAGTAGGAAGGTGTACGTTGTTGTTGTTGTTAATGGAAAGGGTAGTAATGTGTAGTCGCTCGGGAATTTAGCCCATCAGACCGGTACAATGTATGTGTATTAGCCTTGTTAGCCACGTGGGTGGCTAACGGCGTGTCACCAACGAGTTAAGTAATGTGATGAGGTTTGTTTTTCCGCTGCAGTTTATTGTAAGTGTTATGTTGGATGGGGTGTTACAAAAAGTGGTATCAGAGCGAGTATCGCTCTGATGACTCAATTACCGAGCTTAGGAAGTACCGAGTTAGGATTTAAGTACTTTGGGTTAAGGGTTGAGTGATAGCGTGAGATACGCTAGTTAGGAACTACCAGTGAATACTGGAAACCTACAGTATCCTTCCCACCCTCCACAATCCCTATTTTATAACTTGGGAAAGAATGCCAGAGAGATGAAAGTCCTCTCTTACTCGGGAAAACCCGATCTGGCTGTTATTAAGTACCTTTAAAGGTACGGAGAACCTGTCACACGGTAGATCCCGAAAACTGGGAATCCCGGAGACGGTCTCCACCTGAACAATGTTAACCGCATTTAATAGCGAAGAATGAAGAATCTTGTGTATAGAAGAATAGAATCTCCGGCAACCTGGGTCGACATGCCGAGCAGTCGAGAATAACCAACTTGCAACGCACCAACCGTGCAACAGGCAAGAAGTGGATTAGTGAAACCCGAGACGAGTGTCTACGGAACCACAGTTGATAAATAATACACCAACGGTATACCAACCGACAAAGGAACTACAACGTGGTGCCCAAACAAGAGACAAGTCTCAGTAACCACGACAAATACGTGGAACGGGCTATAAAGAGGATACGATACTAAGTAAAGGGGACTCCAAGAGTGGGAGACACCCCAGTTGATATTACCATATGAATACAGTGAGGAGTTACCCAGAGGGTTATCAAGGCAGTGAGATCAGTAAGGGCCAACAAGGCCACTGATGACAATATGGGTAAAAACGATACCACAACTGGTATGTGTTAAACCGATAGCCAGTTAGCATGGCGCACTTGCCATAGCAAGTGCTGCATAACAGGGCTGTTCGGGAAATTTATAACCACTACAAGTACTTAGTAAAGTACCACGAAGTTAAGTGTGAACATTATAACCATGGAAGGGCTTAACAGCCTGACCTTTGTAATTGGAAGTATACCAGTCAGCAAGAAGCTAGACTTGGTTAAGGCAAGAAGATGTTGTGAACCATGAAAATTCTTCTTTCAACCCAGATTTATTCAAACCCTTTTCTTTTCAAAACCAAATTTTCTTTCAAACCAACACTTCTTTCCAATCTTCTTTTAAACCAAACCAGTAAAACCAAGGACAGTTGACGAGGATACACAATGGGTAAACCTTCCCTCGATTAAGTTCGGGAAGCACGGAATGAATATTGTCACGGGACAATATAAGGGAGTTGACAACATACTTCACCTAGGCGTGTGACGGACACTACAAGTGTACCAACTGTTTGTGGGACGACCGCACTCCGATAGGAGCATGTGGGCCTGACAGACCTACTTATAGGTTAGTTGGGTAAGTAGTAATGTATCAGTATGATACCCCATATATGTATACGAGTGGAGTCCGAAACACGGGAAGTAGTCGACTCCGTCTACGGTCAGCAGTATAAATCAAACAAGAGCTAAGGATTACAAGGAATAGTTGAAGCTAAGGAACTCAGTTGAGTTAGTGAGACTAAAAGGATTAGTGGATTCCTCTCAAGGAAATGTTTTAAGAGTCAGGAGGTGCGAAGTGCACTAACTGTTATGTGAAGACATCACATATGTCTTAAGGATACCTAGGAATAAACATGATAGCTGGAATGGTGACCCAGCTTGTACATGGCAAAGCAGACGCCTAATGTGGACACATTAATGTGCAATGAACGGGATGAAACTCCCAGAATGAGTACCTACACTATCAGGAAATGTTGATCTTCACAGAAGGAGATAATAAACCAGTTAAGAACGCAAACGGCGTGGCTAACCGAATATACCAATAAGTGTAAGCCAGATGTGATGGAATAACTTAGCAACACCCAGGAGCAGTCCTTGAAGGGTGTTCGCATCAACAAGTGTTGCACGAAATGCATGACAGAAGCACAAGGGTTGAAATTAACACCCAGTTTAGACATAAGTTGTCAGGAGACGGACTGACAATCCTAAGGGGCATCCCATGAAAGGAAACGGAATGCAACGACCTTGTCATGGAGCTCAATATAACATCCAAACCATGTAATATTGTATAGAGGAGTACATGTGTGTGGACAGCCTATGAGCGCAGCTCAAGGCAAATAAGGCCTATAGGCCATAAGCAAGATATGTTATATAAATTAGACCGATTGCAGAAGTTGATGTTGCATAAGTGAATAGAGTGGTAAACGAACCACTGCATTAAGAGTGGGGATACCTCTCGATATTGTGAGACCGCAAGAGCGGTAGTTTGTGAACCAAGCTCGAGAAATATGTTAAGGATGGATGATATTATTATTGAGAGAGAGCAGTAGCTTAGTAACATATGTGCATAAAGTGAAACACCGAGCTGAATAATGCCGGCTTGTGACTCGAATGATCGATGCTCAAGGAGCATTCAGTAGTCATCCAAGTGAGTGATGAACCATAATACGAATGATGTTATATGTGTGGAAGTTAATGTGACAGTAAATACCATGTAAGTTAGTATTATATAATAAGCACGGTGCGCAGTAAGCGACCGTTGTATAAGTGTTGTTGAATAATAATGTGGCAGATAAGACCAGTTCTGAGTTAAACTCAGTGGAGATACAAGGTAAGCAATGTTAAAACGGACTGGGCAATAAGCCAATGGTCGGTACTATGTGATAAGGAACTCAGTTGGACTCCATGGCGAATCGCATAGAGATTTACTGTCAAGAGTTTACGCCTCTGCACTCTGTATGACTGAGTGTTTTGGTATTGCACTTACGCAGTAATGATCGAATGGGATAGCTAGGAATTGGAAACATGTTAATTATAGAGGAATAATGTTATAATGGCCGATGCATAGGAAATGCAAGGCCGCACCTATAGAAAGTACTTGTACAAGACCGAATGTGGAGGCATGATTAACAATAGGTGACTACAGTAGCACTAACTGTCAAATATCGGTATGGAATATACCCCAAATGTTGTAAATAGTTGAGAGAGCACTACACTCTAGGTAGTAGCTCAATCTCAACCGATAGTAAGTCGGTAGAAGCAAGTCAATCATTGTGAATTACATAGTAGTTTACGCTGTAAGCTATTGAAGAAGTGAATGGAAAATTGTGAAACTCACCGAATCCGCTCAGGGTAAAAGATACCGTGCGTCGGTTGAGAAACCATTGTTACCTAGATGAAGGTGACAATTGGGGATGTGCAATACAGTAAGAATAACAAATGGAGCAATTAAGCTCTACAGTTATTAAAGTTTCGCAGCAGAAACTAGTGAGCCAGTGATTCAACTGTGGAATGTACATGGTGAACATGAGTGAATGGCTAATTATTAACGCCTAGAAGCCTAACAGGCCAGAATCGAAACCAACTAAGAGTTTAAACAAACTCCAATGAGAATTCTTGGTTTAGGAACTAAACCGCCAATATGGTTAAGATCCTCTAATTAGAATCCGTTATGTAATAGACCGCGTGGAAGTTAAGACACTTCACGACGGCAGAACATTATAAGTCAATGTTTAGTGATTGATTACGTGGGCGTAATCCCTTTTAAGGGGGGTAGAACGCAAAACCACTTAGTGTATATTACCGTACAAGTGTACGTAGTGTATGTGACTTATATTGTGCATAGCACAAAATTATTTTTTGATGATTGGTGTGTGTGTTACGTAAACATACACATTCATTCATGGTTTAATTGTGGTAATTGCGCACAAAAGATGCGAATACCATTGTGATAAGTGTGTTGATTTATTAACAGTTGTGAGTGATAGTACAGTGTGGGAGTAAGAAACTCCCGGGGGAACAAACCCCGACAGTGTATAAATGTGAAATTGTGTGTTGTATTTTGATAAAATATATATGTATATATATACTATATAGTGATTCAAGAAAAGGCATGATACCGACATAGAACCTAGTGAGAATAAGATTCCCTAGGCAACAGGATTAAAGTGAGTGGAGGTAACTGATAGACGGAGTTCTATCCCTTGGAGATGTTATGATCATGACTAGAATGATTTAAAAGATAGAAAATTGGAAATGAGTGATTTATTTGATGCTTGAAAATGAAGTGGGAGGTGGAACTTGATTTGCATGTGATCAAGGGAAGCCGAACACAAATTGGGGTGGAAGGATAGTTCAACACTGATGCTGATCACATCAGGGTTGGATGACTCTTGAAACTCCCTATAAGTGGTCACAAATAACCACGCTAATAAAAGCAAAGAGCTTAAGTTGGACTTGGAGTTGTGTGTGTTTTCAAAAGGATTTTAAATTGGTATTTATAAAACGTTGATGGATACTTTGCGTAATTAAGGCCTTCTTACTTAACCTCACAAGGAAATTTTAAACTTAAGTGATTGTTTTAATCTCCCAAAGGCACGGGGACGGAAGGTGTCCATCGCGACCGGGTTCTGCGGGATCACAGTGTGTATGTAAAAGATATTTTTGATTGTTATACATGCTATGACATGTTGTGTGGTATGTGTAATAAATGTTATTTTGACTTTGATCTCCTAAAAGTGTATCCTATTGAGACCTATGAGTCTAAATGTGTTGTGTTACATAGACCTAAGTGTCTGAAGACTGTTATGTTATGGGGACCTATGTGTCCAAATGTTGTGAAGTTACCCGAGACCAGTGAGTCCAAGGGGTTGTTATGTATGTGTAAGTGTTGTTAAGATACCCGGACCAAAGAGTCCGAGGTTATCATGTGGATATGTTATGTTATGTGTGGATGTGAATGTGTTGCCCGGACCATTAAGTCCGAGGTTGTGATGTAAAGTGTATTTGGTTATGGAAGTTTTATTTCTATAAGTAATCCCCGTATTCTAATCCAAGATGTGAGGGAAGTGTAAACTTCGAGGACGAAGTTCTTTTAAGGGGGGTAGATTGAAATACCCCAAACCTTGATATGTGGTTTAAATATCAAACTATGGTATGTAAAGGCTAAAAAGTGCCTTAGTAACATCAGTGAACAATTTAGACCATAGTAAATGCAATAAAGCATTAAGACACAGTTTGAGCAAAAACATGCTCTAAGCTATGAGTGAACTTGGTTAGGACCCAAAGAGCCTACCAAGACTTAATAACATTTAATTATGATTTGATAGGGCTAAATAAGTCCTTAGGAAACTTTGGTGGACAGTTAAACCAAATAAAACACAAGAAAATACCTTAAAGTCAATAAGAGCAAAATGTGCTCTAAGCTTGGAATAAATGTGTATAAGACCTAATGGTCATATCTATACTTTATAAATATGTTAATGTACATATTAAATCAATTACTAAAGAAAACCAAGCTTGAAAACAAGTTAAAACACAAAATGTGCTTTAAGGATTCTTAAAGCACGTTTTTGAAAAATTGTCTTGTAAATGAGTTTTGAATGGCTAAATGTCCATCATTACTCTTAAATATATATGTGTACTATATAGTATCACATTTGGGTGGCTATATCAATGGGAAATCAAAAATTTCACTTCTATGTGCCTTAGTTTGTGAATAGTAACTTTTATAAGCTAGTTTGTAACATATAATGTTATAAGTAATTAAATGAGCCAATAAAGACTATATTACCCTTCTAACTAAATGGTGGCCGGTTTTTGTAGTAGTGAGTCACCAACATGTAAAAGAAATCAAATAAGTAAAGTTAAGCTTAAAGTAAAGTACTATTTGCTTTATAAGTTACAAATATTTTCTTAAAGCAAACTTATCTCATTCCTTTCTCCATTTCACACGGCTCCACTCTCTTCTTCCTCTCTTCTTCTTGTTCTCTCTCGGTAATACACAATACCACCATGGAAGTCCATCTTTGACCACATGTAAAACCTAGCTCACTTAACCAAATCAAAACAAACACCACCATTCTCTTAGTTAAGCCAAGCTCTACAATCTTGTCTTTTCAAAACTTCAAAACCTCCATTTCGGTGCCAAGAGAAACCACCATGGGAGGAGCTTGAGCTCACCTTTTCACATATTCATGTTCTCCTTTGCTCCAAGGTAAGGAAACTCAAAGAAAAATCAAGTTCCCTCCATGTTTTGTTGTTGTCCGAAAATTCACCATTAATGGAGCTCTTATATTGCCTTGTTCTAGCTCCATTTGAATCTCCCAAGGGCTAGGAGGAGTCCTCTCTTGATACTTATTCAAGTTCTCTTCCAATTCCAAGGTAAAACAATTACCTTAATGTGTTAAAACAATATGTGTAACTAGGGTTTACAATGAGGTGGAGCTTAAAGCTTGAATACTCATTATGTTGTTTGTATAATGTTTAGTAGTTGGCAAGGAACCAAATGCCTTACCGGTTTTGTAAGGAAACAAGAAAGAAATTTGGGAGGAAAAGAGGTAAATATGCTATTTTAATGTGGTTTAATGCCTTAGGAGAAATAAGCTTGTAATGCTTGTTAAAACTACCTAAAGAGCAAATGGTGAATGACCTAGTAAAGTGTTCTCAAGGAGACTAGTAAAAGAACATATGTAGTGGTGTGTGTATTTGCAGGTCAAAGGCATTATTTATGTGGGAAATTCAGTGTTTAAGGTTATGCAATTTAAGGGCCTAAGAGCCATGTTATTAAGGGCCTAAGTGCCAAGCAATTTAAGTTATGCACTATATTGTGATGTAGTGCTTAATGTTGAAGTTTGTGTGTAAAAATGTTCTTGATGGATTTTAGGTGTTCTTGAATGAATAAGGTAAAAACCTAAGTGTTTGGATGTGAGTAAATACAAGAGAAGCTATGGCCAAATTTGGGAAAATTGTAAGAAGTTCTAAGTGTTTTAAATGGTCTTGGTGAACTAGGAAGTGTTAAAGGTGAATAAGTGTTTACTTGAGAAGAAACATGTATTAAGGTGATTAGAGTGATGCAAGAATTTAGGGTTATCTTGGAAGTTCTAGGAATTCAATGGTGTTTTGAGAATGTATTTAAGTCTTGGAGAAGTTGTTTAAGGTTTAGGTGAGTTGATGCTCAAGGAATAAGTGATGTTTAGGTACGATGTGAAAAGGAGGTTAAGTTAGTAAGAAAAGAAGTTTGAGAGATGATGTTAGGTGTAGAGGAAACACCTTGGTGTTGTGGTCATTATAGGTGAATACCACCTAGAAATCTTAAGGAGAAAAACATTGTAAGTGTTAGGAATTTTGTGAAGATATAAGTAAGGTTAAAGGAATTAGAAAAGAGTTTTGTGAGTGTTTAAGGATATCTTAAGGTGTGTTTGAAGTGCCCAAATGAGGTTAAGGTATACTAGGTCATATGGGGTGAAGTTTGGAGTTGGATGTGAAAAGGAAAACAAGGATTTGGGGCAGACCGGACTTGCGACCGGATTGCAAGTTCGGTCGGGCCCAGTTTACCCTGCGAGAATTGGCTTCTGGAATGGACCGGACATAGGACCGGACTTGGCAAGTCCGGTCGGGCTAAATTTACAAAGGAAGAAGAAACTCTCTGGAATGGACCGGACATAGGACCGGACTTACAAGTCCGGTCGGAGTAGAAATTTTTTGACGGAAATGTGTTCTGGAATCGACCGGACATGGACAAGTCCGGTCGGCAAGTCCGGTCGGACCAAAAATGTTGTTAAAGGTTATGAAATGATATGTAATGATGGGGATTGATAGGTAATGATGTTATAGGTTGTTAAGGACATGTTAGGTGAGTTTTAAATGGCAATTAAGTGGGTGAAAAGTTGTATCAAAATGTAAAAGTAAAACAAGTTAAATGTAAAGTTATGTAACTAAGTTAACGGGGAAAGTTAAGCATTAGACATTAAATAATCAAGCAAACCCCGATGTTAATAAAAAACACATGTGATGTTAACAGTTGTTCGAGAATCGCTCGAGGAACATAAGTGGACGTGGTAAAGTGGACTCCGGTGACAGGTATGGTTTTCTTGCAACCTGTGTCCTACCGGATTACACCGGCTTGTATGCCAATGTGTTTTTCTGTATGTTTTGCCACGTTGTAAGATAAAACACGTAATGAGTTTACAGTAATTCAAATATGTGGCGTGTTCAACTCCGATACCATTTAACCTCGGCAGTGTTAACCTTAGTTAACTGAGTCTAGGATCACATGAGAGTTCGGTATTCGGAGTAAACGACCCGAACCATGGACGTACTAACCACGGCTATGCGTGTGTTAATGTGTGACATGTGCATGTGAATGTAGGGATCTCCCTTGTGTGTCTAACAGTTGTAATATTGTATGATGTGTAGGTGTGATAGACTCCATAGTGGGGTTCTAACTAATATCTAAAGTAAGTATGTACTAACAGTAGTGAGGAATCCGGTTTGGCCGGTCGCGGTTGTTTGGGAGAGGGTATCCTTTGTAGCCTTACCCTTCTCTTTGTTATGGTTGTTTCCCTCACGGGTTATGATCTCCCATTAGCTTACTCCAAAGCTTAGCTATTCTGACTTATGATCGGTTTAGGGGGAACATGTGTTTGTGTGGGTGTGTTCGGGCCTCCAAACCCGAACCGCCTTAACTTAAGTTACTCGTCCAACTATTAGGACGGTAATGAGTGTGTTGTTGTTTGTGTAACGAGCTTATCATGAGACTGGCAACATTCTCTAGGCTCACCAGTGTATAAACAATGTTTGGGTTGGTTCCTAAGAGAACCACTCCCGTTATGTTATGTATTTTTGTTGTGATGCAATATCTATTGCGGTATTATGTTGTGCACGTGGAAACGTGCAAAGTGTTGTTAAGTGTTGTATGTAGTGTATGTTGTAGGTTGTATAATGGAGTGTGTGGATCATGGATATGATTCCCAGTTTGTGATAAGAGGCGTTTAAGGATAACCCGATTTAAGGGTATGTGTCGTCGTCTATTAAGGAAGTAGCTCCATTAGAGGAGGAACTCTAGGGATGATGAATACCATGAGTGACTTATTAAGTAAGGATATATTATCCGTTTGTTGAGCCCGTTGAGGCAAATGATTAGGTGTTGTGTGTTTACATTTGCATGTATGATTTAAAAATAATCAACCGCATGCTAAGACGACAATTAGTTGTGCGTGGCCCGGTAGCATGTGGGCTGCGGGATTACCATACCAGCAAAGGTGCTGAGCCCCTTGGGGGCCACCCTTTCTCTTCTTTTCCTATTTCAGGTACGAAGTGCTGGAAGCCGTTCGAGAGTAGGACGGGTAGTCATTGTACATGGGTAAACATTTAAGTGTATATACAGTAGGTGTAGTAAGACCGAAATTGTGTCGGCACCAGTTTATTAATACTCGGTATAGTAGGAAGGTGTACGTTGTTGTTGTTGTTAATGGAAAGGGATAGTAATGTGTAGTCGCTCGGGAATTTAGCCCATCAGACCGGTACAATGTATGTGTATTAGCCTTGTTAGCCACGTGGGTGGCTAACGGTGTGTAACACCAACGAGTTAAGTAATGTGATGAGGTTGTTTTTCCGCTGCAGTTTATTGTAAGTGTGTTAATGTTGGATGGGGTGTTACAGACCGATAGGGTCCACCTAGCATACTCAGCATTTATCGCTGAGCCTCCACGACATGCTGTCAGGTGGACGATCGAGCTATGAAGCCGGAGTGCGGGACTTCTGGGTAGACGACGACGAATTTACTTTTATTGCATTTTTAGGATCAGTTGTATTAAGTATGTTGTAAATTTGAGAAGTATTTTAGATGCTCACTAGTTATGTATATCGAGTTGTAATTAGATTAGTAGGCATCTCGTTCATCACCGCGGTTTATTATTATGGATGTTGTATTTATTTCGTTTCTGCTTCGTTACTCGCATGGGCGAGTAATGGCATGTGACACCCAAGTGAGGTTTAGTATCATTTAGACTTCCGCTGTGAGACGCCTTTAATTACGCTACGAGAGAGATTATCACGAGTTTAACGAGTGGGGTGTTATAGTGATGGAGTGTAGTTTTAGTGTGTTTAAGGATGAAAAACCATGTGTTTGAGTGTATGAATGTGCTAGGGAAGCTATGATAAAGTTTAGTTGATAAACAAAGTGTTTTAAGTATTTTAAGGTGATTTTATGACCTAGGGAGTACTAGGAATCATTAAAGGTTATATTGGTGAAAGAAAGTGAATTAAGGTGTTCTTGAGTGTTAAAATGACTTAGGAATTGTTTTGGAGGATTTAGAGTTCAAATAGGTGATTTAGATACACCAAAGTTATGCAATGAGTATTGTTGAGACTTGTGCAAAGTTTGGTGAACAAAGAAAGTGTAATGCCTTGTGAATGATTGAGCATGAACTTGTGGGAAAAACTTTTAGGAGTTTGTGTAAAGGAGATGATGATGATTCAAAATAATGCTTAGGAGGGGTTATCATGTTGTGAAGAAACACTTTGGTTAGTCTAAGTTGTAGGTATAAATTACCACCTAGAAATCCTAAGGAGAAATGTTATAAGTGTTAGGAATGTTTGTGAGAAATTGAGTGAGTGTTTAAAGGTTTTAGAAGTGAGTTGATCAAAGAAGTTTGATGGAGGCTTGAACATGAGTTAAAAGGGATACAAGAGTGCCTAAATGATGTTAGGACATATTAGGAAGCTTGAGGAGAAGTTTGGAGTTTGGGAATGTCCTGCAGTCGACCGACCCAGGGGACGGACTGTAAATAGCTAGCTGAAATGTTTCTGGAATGAACCGACCCAGAGGGTTTTGGGTCGGTTGTTAGCAGAAATATATGTTACTATACTTCTATCTAGGCAGTATACCTATCGTTTTACGGAATAGTGAATTGAGTAGGGGTTGTCGATCTCAGGGACCTCGTTCAATTAATTTACAGTTTATTAACTAACTCAGAAACTAAACTAAGAAAACAGGAAACGTCACTTTTTCAGGTTTTACTTAATTTAATTAAAAAGAATAACGATCTAAGATAAAATAGTAAAAAAATAAAAATAAATAAAGATAAAAAGATTGAAACTCTGAAATCTAAGGAAGCACCCCGGATTGTTCTGCAAACCTTCACTTTATTAATTAATAAACTCTTCCCTAATTCTGCAATAAACTCAGAAACTATAATTAATTCGTCAACGGCTAAGTCTAACGAATCCTAACCAGTTGTTAGAACTAGAAAGCAGACTAATGCTCTAATCCGGACACAACTAATCACATAAAGAACAGTTTCTAATTGAGACCGATTAACCTATAGGCAGGATCATGCTTCTAGTCGTTAATCAGGTTTAATTCCTATGTCTTGTTATCTATCTCAGCTCTCGCGTGTTGATTAGAAAACTACAAAAATAGCTTTAATAATTAGCTAGAGAATTAAAGCGCATGAAGAACTGGAATTAAACTACTGCATAATTGAATTAGAGAAGATTACAAAATAAACATATAGATTCGGTTTGCTACCCCAACCCGGGGAGCTAAACTAACTACTCAGAAATGAACATAATAATTAAAGTAACAAAAGTAACAATGGAAAACAATAATGTGTGACAATGGTGATATGTGGTGAGGTAGTGGTGTGGTGGTGGTGGTACGGTGAAGATGGTATGCGGGTGGATTATGGTGTTATGGTGGTGATGTGGAGTGGTGGTGTTGATGATAATGGTGGTGATGGGAAGATGATGATAGTGATGGTGGTCTGGAGGTGATGCGTGGAAGAAGAGAATGCTGAGGCCTGAGGCAGGAGCCTCTGTGAGGCGTGGGATGTAATCAATATGGCTTTGGATGGGGTGAATATATAGCAGCTACGGTGTTTATCAGTTGATAAAATATTTTTATCTTCTAAATATCTTGATAAAACATAGCGAGGAGTGCTCTGTTACTTCGACGGGGCCTAGATTCTTCGTTTTAGCTCCGTTTTACTCCCCGTTTATTGCGTTGGAATCCTCATGAGAATTTCTATGCATTTCCTAGACTTTTTCCTGCATTAGACACATAAAATGTATCAGTTCACATCAAAATGTAAATCTAACACTAGTAGAAAAAAGATTTTAAATGACGCACTTTAAACAACGGTTAAATAAATAACCGTCATTTATATTCTATAAACCACAGTTATTAACAGAACCGTCATTTATATTGCACGGCCCATCAAAATAAATGATGGTTGCTTATTAACCGTCGTATAAAGTACATATAAACCACGGTTGTTTACGGAACCGTCGTTTATGTTGCACGGCTCATCATAATAAAATGACGGTTTTAGCCTAACCGTCATATAAAGTGAGTTTAAACCACGGTTACGCTTGAACCGTCATTTAAAATTTTGCGCCAAAACTTAAAAACCACGGTTTCTATGATAACCGTTGTTTATTTCTCTCGTGACATAGGTTTTAAACGACGGTTTGTCTATCAACCATCGTTTAAAGTCATTTAAGTAAAAACCCTCGCGCCTCATTTCTTCTTCCTCCCGCGACTTCTTTCTTCTGTGCGATTCCGTCGACTACGATTTCCCCCGTCGACTCCTACTCCCCCGTCGACTCCCGTCGCTGTCGAGCTTTTCCCCCCTTCCACCGCTGCTGCTAGGTCACCCCAGCTCGCAGCTCCACCGCCCAAACAGCGGCTGCGCCTCGTCAGTTGCCGATTGTTGTCCTCCACAGTGCTCCGTTGTAGCTCCGCCGGTGAAGCCGCGCCTTGTCGAAGCCGCGAACGCCGCCCACCAGTCTAGTCCTCCTCCACTGCCCAGCGCACGCCTGAAACCGCCGCCTGAAACCTCCGCCTGAATCCATGTTGGTAATACCCAAAATCCTCATTGGTGCTTCTCGATTTTTTCTGGTTGTATATACTAGCAATCTGTGTAATTTGGATGTGTTGGTTTGTTTATATTTCGATTGTGTGTTGATTTTTTCAGGTTGTTTATGCAATCTGAAAAAATATTGTGGTATATCTGTATATATGTTCGACTGTTCAGGTAGGCGACTGTTGCTCTTTTTTTAGTTTATGTTGCCAGAGAATTCCTTCTTGATCTTAGCACAGTAGTTCTTGATCATCACTATTGGTAGTGATGAATTATGATGTAATTATTTGGATCTAAAGGAAAATGTTTCTGATTCAACATATTCGTGCCAGATCTGCTTAAAATCTGAATGATCCAAGTAAATTGCTTAGCTCAGATACATGTCCTTTTATGCACTCAGTGACACACGGTTAGCATTCTGATGCATGGTATATCAATTGATCATAGTTGACCATCTTCACTTGTGCCTAGGCATTATTTCTGCTGTGGCCTATACTGTTAAATTATAAGCTTCTATGCTCTTATTTAAGTTGAAGGAACCTTTCCTGATGGAACAAAGTTAATCACCATTCATAATCCTGTTGCTAAAGATAATGGGAATCTGGAATTGGCCCTTGAGGGTTCTTTTCTTCCAGGTAGAACATGTTATCGTCAGGTCATCTTTATTTTGTTTTCATTCAATTGGTTAGGTCATAAAGTCAAGAGATGAATGAGAAAAGACTAAACTAAAAGCACAAAGATGCCTAAGGAGTAACTACCTAGGGAATATACAAATCCGGGATAAACACTAATTAATATCACCCACTAATAATAACAATACCTATTCTCAAAGAGGGACACTTATTATTTAATTACAGAGATAAATAGGACTGCGAAATACATAATAGCATCTATTCAACACTCCCCCTCAATCAGAATGGTGAATATCAAACATTCCAATCTTGAAAATTAGATGGTGAAACCGAGTGTTATGAAGGCCTTTTGAGACCATGTCTGCAACTTGTTTCTCTGAAGAGATATGCGACAAATCAATCATTCCTTGCTCAAGTTTCCCTGGAATGAAGTGTCTGTCGATTTCAATATGTTTGGTATTGGCATGTTGGACTGAGTTCTTCGCAAGCATGATACTTTGTTAGGTATCCGAACAACCTTTCTTCTGAAATTTAAATGCATCATTCTTTCATCATACTCTCTATTGTAGTCGATATCATCTTAATTTCTAGCTTGAAAATCTTCATAGAAGATACCACTTCAGTGAAGGATACCAGTACTTTAGTTATTATATAAGTCGCTTATTTTGTTTACTATATCGTTGTTGATGATGAATGGGAATGGGGTTGTTGATATTGTCAATATTTTTGTTTTTGCTAGGTGGGTTTTGACGTTGTTTTAGATTAGTGGTCTGCCGCCGCCCCCCACTTCTCCGCCGCCCCGCTTCTCGCACCGCCGCACCACGCACGCCCACCACCTACAATTAAATCTGGCCAGGTTAGGTTTTAGCTTGCATTTTTACATCAAACAATAAACCGTCGAGTATATATATATGTTCGTGCTTGTTTTTGATTTCTGTTTTGCTGAAACAAAATTGATCATAGCTGTGGGTTTAATGTGGTATTTTTGCTCATGCTAAAATGTAGATAAACTGTCGAGTATATGTCCGTGCTTTTTTTTTTCTGTTTTGCTGAAACAAAATCGATCGTAGCCTCTGTGGGTTTAATGTGGTATTTTTGCAATGAGAAAAGTTTTCTCAACCTAGAAATAAAAAATGATTTTGGTTGCTAGCAAATGGTAAAACAAATAAATGTGGCTCATTGTTGGTAAATACTTCCTCAACCAACACCATTGAAAAATAGCTTGTGCAGTTGCTAATGACATTAAAATGAGTGGCACGACCCACCTTCATTCTATATTTCTGTTCATAGAATTAATTCATGGGTCCTGTATTCTGATGCTGTTATTGTGTTTGTTTCTGCTTAAAAAAAGTGTGGAGTCTCTAACAATACGCAAAGGTCATGCCAAATTTTTTCCAGAATTTAACCTTAATCTAATTTCATTGGATATGTGTTACTACAGTTGAAAAATTCCTCTTCCATCCCATTTCTAAGATGACCATCACTACTAACTAAGTTAGTATTTTAAGAATGATTCAAAAACATGGTTTGTTCAAAGTTTATTTGTTTGTTCATTTGTTCAATTATTCATGGTTTTTTTTAAATTAAAATCTTATCATAATATCATTAGGTGTTAATACATCCCGTTTCTTCTTCCTCTACCTCCCGCTAGCTGACCATCAGTACTCATCAGGTTGGTATTTAAATGTTTCAAATTTACTCTTGTTTTTCTATTAAACAATGGAAAATTAATTCAAACATAGAATTACTCACAGTTTTAATTTTTTTCATCTCTTGCACAATACCATTTTTTATTGTTTTTATAACTTTTAAGATGAACTTATCATTTCTTGATTGAAGTCACAGTCTTGAATTTTTTACGAGACCGGTTGTCCTAACTGCTGCCACGCACGTCAATTTTTTCCACTGGCTTGCCTGATCTGAACCCACGGTAGTATTCTAGCATAGTGCTAGCAATTAATTTCCTTTTTCTTGTGAACTGAAACTTACTTATTTTAGATTCAATTGATTAATTATCTGGACCTAAACCAAAACATCCCAATTGATTATTTTAATATATCTAAACCTACATTTTTCTGTAGTTGTTACCTCCTCATTTCGCTAACTATTTTCTTGAACCGGCGATTTCCAGGTTGCTTCGAGTTCGACCAGAATCATACTGAAGACGCGAGGGGAGCAATTAGATCGAACTGGTATAATACTCGAATTTAATTATGTAAAGCAACACATTGTTTATTATTGCAAAATAACGAAAGATTTAATATCAAATATATAAATTGATTTGTAATTCTGATTATGATTCTGGAAGTTCTATATTTTAGTGGCATGCTTATTAATTTGAGTGATCTACTACTCTAAGCTGCTGCTGCTTGACATAAATATAATATGCATGCTTCCCATTCTGATGAAGTCTATTGTGTGCGTTTTGCTGAGAATGTTGTTATTGTGTTTGGATTTGCATATATATAAAAAAGTGTGGAGCACCTAAAAATACGTAAAGGTCATGCCAAATTTTTTCCAGAATTTAACATTATTCTAATTTCATTGAATAGGTGTTATATACTACGCGCAAGAGCATTTGTCTACTTCTCCTTCTTCTGTGTTGTCTACGCTAGCTGACCATCCAGTACCCATCAGGTTGGTATTTAAAACGTTTCAATTTATTTTTGTTTTTCTATTAAACAATGGAAAATCAATTCAAACATAGAATTACCTGTCTGAGATTTACCTGATAGAGGTATGTCTTAGATAGTCCCTGTTGGGACTGTCCAATGACCTTTGATCTCACCATCTAGGTTGTGAATGAGTTAATAATATACAGTAGTTCAGTGATAATTTCGGCAGCATTACCCTAGTGTTCTTCTAGTGTACATATATATATATATGTGATTGAAATGAATTCATATATATATATACACTAGAAAACACTAGGGTAATGCTGCCGAAATTATCACTGAACTATGTATATTATTAGCTTGTTCCTAGGTGAGATCGAAGGTGATTGGATAGGTTTAGGTTGTTAAATCTGTAAATAAAAAAGAGGAGATCAATGGAACGAGTTCACGACATCTGGTGTGTGTTGAAAAAGGAGGTGGAGCGCTCAACGATGTAAAGTGACAAATTGGACATCAAGTACCTAGAAGGGGTCAATAAATTTTGCAAAGTCCTTGTTGAGAATCTTAAACCAAGGGATAAGGGATATATTCAATGTCCTTGTGTCGATTGCATGAACGACTTCAAATACCGAGGTGTGGACAAGATTAAGGATCATCTGATTCGTAGAGGGTTTACAGAAGATTATGAAGCCATAAAAATACTGCATGGTCAACATTCAGTACAAGTGTTTGAATGTGCTGATAACGTCGTTGCAGAACAATCAGAAATGGATGTTTCACACGATTTTGGGGATACTCAAGATGATTCACTAGTTAGAGATTTCAGATGAGGAGGGCCTTAATGCAATGATGGAAGATGTTGAACAACATTTTTCCAACAAACCCAAAACATTTGAAAATCTGATGCTAGCATCCAAGGAACCGTTGTACAATGGATGTGATACGCAAAAGCAAAATAAATTGAGCGTTGTTCTAAAACTATTCAATCTGAAGGCGAGACATGGATGGAGTGATGTCAGTTTTACAGATCTTTTACAACTGCTGAAGGATGTACTACCAAAGGACAATATTATACCCACAACAACTTATGAAGCAAAGAAGTTAATGTGTCCGATGGGTATGGAATATAAAAAAAATACATGCTTGTCCAAATGGGTGTATGTTATAATTGAAGGAGAATGAGTTGGATGACCTGCTCTGAATGTGGGGAATCACGTTATGTAAAAAAGGGTGGGAGAAACCACATAAGCACTAAAGTGGGTTCTCCTACGAAGGTGTTGTGGTATCTACCGATAATTCCCCGATTCAAACGTTTGTTTGCAGTTCAGAAAGATGCTGAGAACCTCCGATGACATGCTACCCATAGAAAGGATGATGGTAAATTGAGACATCCAGCCGATTCACCACAATAGAGAAACATTGACAGAATATACCCTCAATTCGGTACAGACCCAAGGAACTTAAGACTTGGTTTATTGAAATACCCCGTAATTAAAAATAGTGATTAATTAGGCTAATAAGTAATTTAGAAGCTTAATTATGTCGAAATAATCACAAGGGAACAAATCCCGAAGAAAACGGATCCTTAAAACGGATTAAAAACACTAACGAACCTTAAAGCACGTTTTTCGAGGAAACCGGGAAAACGTGACTTTAAGCGGGTCAAATAGACTCGTAACAATTTTGTTTAACTAAATAGTCATTTACAAACATTAATGAAGGTCTAGAGCCAATAAAATCAATAAAACGAGAAAATAGTAAAAACTGTCAAAAACGGGAAGTGTTGTGGGGGTAACAAATAAAACAAGTAGTGTGTCACTTTTAAAAAATAAAAACTGAAAGTGAGTGTGTGTGCAGTGGGAGGCTGATTTTGTGCCCTCTCTCACATCTCTTAACTCTCTCTCTATGTACAAAAGACAACATAATAAAAAGCAAAAAGTAAAAACACTCTCTCCCTCACCCTACTCTCTCACGTTTTCTCTGCCGAGCATTTCTTCTTCTTCCTCTCTCGGTTCCAACTATGGGATTTGAGAGAACCCACACACAGAGCCCACTTCCTCTTCATTTTTGAAACCTCAAAATCACCTCCAATGTACAAAAATTACACCGTTGAATTCGTGTCGCTTGGAGAACATTTTACACCCTTCAAAACCAAAAACTCCAACTTCATTTTTGAGGTATAATCGTTTTAGAGCTTGAGGAGCACCATTGAAGATCCATCTTCTTCTCCATGTTCTAAGGTAAGAAAAAAGACCAAGCTCTCCTCTTTGCATCTTTTCCCTTGCAAAATCCAAAACTCACGTGAAACACCACTACTCCATTACTCAGCCGGTTTTGGCATTTCAAAGAGGAGCTGAAGCACTGTCATTTTCCCACTCAGAACTCCATTAGAAACTCAAGCTTGGCCTAAATAAATCTACAAAACGAAGAAGGAAGGAGGAGCAAAGGAGAAGGAGAAAGGGAAAGAAAGGAGAAGGAGAGAAAGGGAAAAGGAACAAGAACACAAGGTAAGGAGAAGCCTCTGCACAATTTTAATGTTGTGTATGTATAAGTATATTGCTCTAGTAATGGTCTAAGCCACTGTAACCGTAGGAAAGGAATGGAGTAGGTTAATGCTAATTGTATTTGTGGTTTGAAGCTTTTGAAAACAAATAAACAAGTGCTGAGTGTAAATATTAAGTGTGCAGTCAGTGTTGGAAGTTGTGTGGGAATAATGCATATATTGAACAGGTTGTGTACTGTATTGAGTGTGCAAAATTATGTGGTGAGAAAACTTAGAAATGTAGGGAACCTATGTCAAAATTTGGTTCGGAATTAAAGATTTGGTTGCTGTTAGAAAAGAAAGAAACAGAGAGGTTGTACAAAGAAGAAAAGAGTGAGATGTTCAGTTTGTTTTGTAACAGGAGGAAGAAATGTAGTTGAGTAGAGTTAGAAAAGGTGTACGGGGAAGTGTTTAACTAAGTTAGGCTAGTTTAAGAGTCATTTAGCTAGTGGGAAGAGGAAGGGAAAAATCTGTTACATTAGTTGAAGAAGAAAACTGCAACAGAGGGGAGATTTAGCAGTAAAAATCTGTAAGTTGACAGATAGTTATATAGGTTGTATTAGGTTAGTTTAAAATGCTTAATCAATGTCAAAACATGCTAAATTATATGTAGGAATATTAGGGAAGAGATTGGTAGAAGTTTGGAGTTGAAACAAATTCAAAAACTTATATAAATTGTAAAACTGCAATTGGTCCGGGTTTGTAAACCAGTACAAAAACTCGGACCAGCATAAAAACTCGACAGATTGTTATACAAAAGGAGTGGTCCGGGTTTTCAAACTAGGACACTAACCTGGACCACCCCTAAATCATACCCGTAAGTTACCAAAACAAGTGGTCTGGGTTTGCAAAGGAGTACACAAACCCGGACCATACGAAAAACACACCCGTAACATATACCAACTGGTGGTCCGGGTTTGTAAAGGAGTACACAAACCCAGACCATACATAAATCATACCCGAAGGTTTTGCCCAAGGTGTTGGTCCGGGTATGTAAACCCGAACAACAACCCGGACCACACCATTTTCATTCCAGAATGTATTTTGAAGCTAATCTAAGGTAGGGTAAGGATGGGTAATGATATTATAAGATAATTAAGACATAATTAATGATGTTTAAAGGTCATTAAGGCTATAATCAAGCTTAGAAAATAATTTTAAGTAAGTAACCTAAGTACATGTATTGGAATAACAATGAATTAGTAAGTATAAACCAGGAAATGTTAGTGAAATAATTAGTAAGGTTAAGTAAGGGTAATTAACCACCCAATTGTATGTATATGATAGTACTTGGATTGTGAACACCGGAGGAACATCGGTTACAAGTACAACGGTGAATGGTATGAACTTCTCATGCCCCGTATGCTACCTTGGTTACTCTGATTTGTGTGTTATGTGCTAATTGATCACCAAATAAGATAAATGCACGAATCGGAATTATTATGCTTACTTGTGAATACATGATGTTGTTCCTTGTTTGGATATCCTCTTAAATCATAGTTTGTATAATTCATGAAATGTATGATGATAATGAATGTGTGTATGCTTGATATATTGTATTGTGACCGAATGTTATTGTGATTGGACTTCTAACTGATTCCTAACAAGCTAACCAATCTAACTTAATAAATTGGTAATTAAATTGGAATGAGTAGAAGTCCGATATAGTTTCGGCCACGCGTGAGGAGGCGGAGTCACAAGAGGTTGGCTCCAATTCCTGACTCTTAACTGGTCCACGACCCAAACCCCTTAAATGGGTAGCATCCTGGATTGGTGAGTCAAGTAAAACCCGGTGGTGGGGCGGTGTAGTCCCTGCCCGGAGGTCATACCGACTTAACATGAGTAAAAGTAAGTAAGTAAGAATGAGTAAGCAAGTATGGAAAAGTAAGTAAGTAAAGTAAGAGAATTTGTATGTAGGTGTTGCGTAATGAGTAAAAGAGTAATAAGCATCCGATTAACCCGGATGCGTAACTTGGCTAACCCTTGTGAAGGTAAGGATTGTGTATGCCATTGTATTGTTATTTTAGCTTGTGCATGTATTGTGTAAGACTGTATGATGAATGTAAAGCATGTATGTATGCTAAAAATGAACCGCATGCTTAGTCGACCTTAAATAGTCGGCTTGCCCTTGTTAGCACGCGGTATATGCGAAGTTTATGCGCAGCTTTTGCTGAGCCCCTTGGGCGATGTTTTTAATATAATGCAGGTCCTCATGACGGGTGAAGGCTACGAAGAGTTTAAGTTCGATTCTTTTTGTCTGTAATTTATAAATTGTGAACGGTGTACTAAGTCGTACACGGCTGTAGGTTTTGTTAGCCGGTGTACCATGGGGTACACCCCTTTTAGATAATGAAGGATTGTGAGATGGTGTAGATGAGTAGTTAGTAGAAACTCATTCTTTTGGGAGATTAAAAAGGGCATGTAATTAAATACACTTTGATACTCGGTAATCCAGTAATGTAAGTATGTGATCTTTTGTATTTGGTATTTAATGTAGTAGCTCGGTATATTTAGGCATCAGACCGTGACTGTAGGTAGTGTAAGCCTAGCTAACGGTATGGGCGGTTAGCGGCATTGTATCACCCACCGTAGTAGTAGTATTTCCGCTGTGACGTAGTAGGATTATTAGGGTGATTAGACGGTAAGTAAAGGATTAACGGTAGGGGTGTTACAAAAAGTGGTATCAGAGCGTAGTTACGCTCTGATGACCTAGAATTACCGAGCGTAGGGATTACCGAGTTAGGATTTCAACCGTCTTAAGATGGATACTTAGAAACCTAACTAGGGACTACCGTTGTTAACAACGGATACCCTTGATGTCTGTATGAACGATACCTTTGCTTAAATACGAGACCATGGTCTTATGTCACAATGTCACATGTTACAAGCCTAATGCGAATGTTAAATGTTCAGATGTCAGGACGAGACCGAGGCCGAGCTACAGGCGAAGCCTCTGAGGGACCTGGCGCACAGACGATAGCAGAGATCGTCGCCGCCACGGTAGCGCAGATGCTACCACAAGTAATCACTGCTATGCAACAAACCCAACAGAACCAACAGAACCAAACGGGACCAATCCCGCCCCCTCCACCCAGAGAAGCCAACTGGGTAAAAGCTGTAGCGGAACTCCGACCTCCCTACTTTAGAGGCGAGAGTGATCCGGCTAATCTAGAAGCCTACATCTTCGAGATGGAGACGACATTCGAAACCCTCGAAGCTCCTGCTAGAGTTCGAGTTAGAGTAGCTGCTTACTATCTAAAGGATGCAGCCATGGATTGGTGGAAATTAATCAAGAACGACCATGCTGATGACCCTACCTTTGACTGGGAATCCTTCACAGCCCTCCTCCGATCCAAATACTACCCTGAACACGTCAAGACAAGAAAAAGACTTGAGCTGGATGCTTTGAAAATGACAGAGAAGATGTCTGTCGATGAGTATTACCGCACCTTCACCTCTCTTCTACGTCTTCTACCCGACCTTGGGTATACCGGCCAGATGTTGGTCGATCGCTTCTATGGCGGTCTGAGCCATTGCCTTCGGTACGGTATGGGCTACACTAGATTTACCTCCCTTCAGGTAAATATCGGTTAAACCCTAATACCATTGTAATTCCTTAAATCTTTACCTTTATCTTTCTAAATGAGAATCCCGGCTAATACCTGAAACTTCAGGAGTGTTATCACGCGGCATCTCGCGTTGAGATCACTTGCCAACTGAGGGATGAAGAAACCGCGCTTAAGCGCAAGACCAACAACAAGAACACCAGTTCTGAGGAGCAGAACCAAGGGAAGGGTTGGAAAAAGAAGAAAGGGAAGTTCTTCCAGTAAACCCAAAAGAACTACCCAAGTGAGAGCAGTGCCCCAGCTGAGAAGGGCAAACCAGTTAAGCTTCTTCAACTTGGTTCTTCTGCACCGGTGGCTGCGAAGCCACTGAGATCACACCCACCTAAGGGTAAACTTCTATTCCTAATTTGTATCCGTATAAGTATCATATCTAGTATATCCGCACTATTGTGCTAACACTCTAAACCTTAGGTTCTGGCTCCGGTTTCACTAAGAACTACTCCGACGGCCACGCATACGTGTGCAGAAAGTGCAACCAAGACCATCCCGGCCTAGATTGCCATGGGAGAGAAATCAGGTGCTACAAGTGTCAGAAGCCCGGACACCGAGCCAACATGTGCCCCGAAAATGCCAAACCTAGAGGAAACTTCCAAAGCTACAAGCAGAGGGAAGGCAAGGAGGTTGCATCTGGCGATGCACCAGCCCAGCAGGCGCCGCAGGGACAGGGATCCCGAGGTCCTCAGAAGGGCGCACCCCAGAGGCATCCCGCCTTGCACATCATTGACAGAGATGGGACCGGTTCTAAGTCCGGCCTAGGTAATTAACTGCACCTTTAATCCTTGAGAAGCATGACTAAGTATTGGAGTAACTGTTGAATGAATGCATGAGTAAATGAATAGAAGTGTGTATTGAGCATGAAATGAAGTAGTTGAAACTAGTACTCACCGTAGATGAAATTTATAACCATAGGAAGCTTTAGTATCTGCTATCCGATACCTTCGTAACCAAATCAAGAAGAGACCGACATCACCAATCACTACTACACCAACGAACAGTGTCAGGTCATCCGACCAGGTATGATCTTATTAAAGGAATACTTGACACCCGAAGCACAAGTTTCAATCATCTGACGATGCAACGAACTAGGAACGGGTCCAGGAGGATTTTATACACCCGAATTCCCCGGTGGAGCAAAGATGAAGCTGAAGATGATGTGCTTGGGAAAGGATTGGAATCCTTATACCAAGACATACCAAGAGACACTAATACAAGACGGAGCGACGCCACCAACGATACCCCCGGAATTTCAGACACTTGTTACACAATCAGTAGAACTTGCACGACAATGTGAATATGATCTGATCCCCGTAATTGAAGCGGACCTTTGTATCGTCAACTTCTATGAGAAAGAAGGACGACTTGGGTTACACCAAGACAAGGACGAGACAGCGGAATCTCTTGAACAAGGAGTGCCCGTAGTGTCTTGGTCCATTGGTGATGACGCCGTATTTATGTAAAGCGAGCAGAAGCGTGTGGACCACGCAGAGAAATTGGTATTGAGATCAGGAGATGTCCTAATCATGGGTGGAAAATCTAGGATGTTGTATCACGGGATCAACAAGATCAAGTTGAATACGGCACCGCCGGCAATAATCAATGCCACAAACATGAAACCAGGACGCCTGAACCTTACCTTTAGGAAGTATTAAATTCATAGTATCACGTAATGTATTAGTAACGTGTAGTCGAGACACGGTATGTATGATGGTTGGTTTATCAATAAAGAGCAGTGTTGATTTAAATTCCACTTGTGTCCACCATCATTACTTATGAACTTGTGACTTCAATATGTTGTGGACTCGGTACCTAAGGTAACTTGAGTATCCTCACCGAAGCACAAGCCGGTAAAAGCAGCACCATCTTAACGGGAACATTCCTAGTGAACGGCATTGAAGCCAGTGTGTTATTCGACTCCGGCGCCTCTCACGCCTTCGTATCACCATCTTTTGTAAAGAGGTTGAAGCTAGATGCGGATGAGCTACCTAACTTTCTGGTTAGTCTCCCGTCGAAAGAGCGGATACGATGTACCAAGTATTATCAGTCAGCCACAATCGAAATCAAAGGCGAATCATTTCCCATCTCCTTCATCGAGTTTAATGGGTTGAGATTCGATGTAATAGTCGGAATGAATTGGTTGGAGCGGCACAAGGTCAGAATCCTCTGCGCCGAGCATCGATTGCTGCTCAAGAGCCCTTCTGGGGTTACTGTATCTTACCGCCAGAGACCGAGAGAGCCTTCGACCACAGTCATCTCCGCCATGGCTATGTACCGGGAGCTCAGAAAGGGCAAAGAAGTGTATTTGTGTTATGTACAAGACCTGGAGAGAGATCCAGAGTTTAACCCCGAAGTACCCATTGTATCTGAATTCCCTGATGTATTCCCTAAGGAGTTGCCTGGTATGCTACCTCGACGAACAGTAGAATTTGAGATTGACCTCTTGCCAGGTACTGGTCCCATTGCTAGGGCACCATACCGCATGATACCAGCAGAAATGACAGAGTTGAAAGAGCAGTTACGCGACTTACTCGACAAAGGGTTTATACGCCTGAGCGTATCACCCTGGGGAGCACCGGTCCTCTTTGTGAAGAAGAAGGACGGTAGCCTCCGACTTTTTATTGACTACCGCGAGTTGAATGCGGTTACAGTCAAGAATAAATACCCATTGCCACACATCAACGACCTATTCGACCAGCTGAAAGGAGCCTCAGTCTTCTCCAAGATCAACCTCCGTTCTGGGTATCATCAGATTGCTATCAGAGAGCAAGATATTGAGAAAACGGCATTCCGCACCAGATATGGCCACTATGAATTTACAGTCATGCCATTTGGTTTGTGAAATGCACCAGCAAAGTTCATGGATCTTATGAATCGACTTTTCAGTGAGCAGTTGGACACTTCAGTTGTAGTATTTATTGATGACATTCTTGTGTATTCCAAGTCAGCAGAAGAACATGAAATTCATTTGAGGATAGTACTTGAGACACTGCGAGAGAACCAACTGTATGCGAAGTTCTCCAAATGCGAGTTCTGGCTAAATCAAGTATCATTCCTCGGTCATGTCATCTCGAGCGCAGGCATTTCAGTTGACCCTTCAAAGATAGAAGCTGTACGATCATGGCCTAGACCCAGGACTGTTACCGACATCAGGAGCTTTCTTGGTCTAGCCGGTTACTACCGGAGATTTGTAAAGGACTTCTCGAAAGTCGCTATGCCTATGACTACATTGATGAAGAAAGATGCACCGTTTGTATGGACAGACGAGTGCGAAGTAGCATTTCAGAGCCTGAAAGACTCATTGACCTCAGCGCCCATCCTTACTCTTCCTGAGGGCACAGAGGGATTTGAGGTATATTGCGACGCATCAGGAAAGGGAATGGGATGCGTACTCATGCAGCATGGCAAGGTTGTAGCTTATGCCTCCTGCCAGCTGAAAAAGCATGAGGAGAATTACCCGACTCACGATTTAGAGTTAGGAGCCATTGTCTTCGCCTTGAAGATATGGTGACACTATCTCTATGGGGTAAGCATCACCATCTACTCCGACCACAAGAGCTTACAGTATGTATATACACAGAAAGAGTTGAATTTGAGACAGAGGAGGTGGATGGAGTTTCTCTCAGACTACGACATCAACCTACAGTATAAGGAAGGGAAGGTAAACGTGGTAGCCGACGCCCTGAGCCGTCAAGCACACTCGCTCCATTCGCTACTCGCTTCTTCTAGCTTGGTTGACGAGGTGCGAAACGCTCAGTTGAGCGACCCTTACCTGACCGAAATCAGACAGAAGATCACAGATGGTACATTTGAAAAGAAGAAATATGATTTTAAATTGCATGAAGATGGTCTGATTCGGCTGAATGGCAGGCTATGCGTCCCCTGAAGCAATGCTGAGCTAAGGGATCGCATCCTGCGAGAGTCACACAGTTCCACATTGTCAGTCCATCCAGGATCCTCCAAGATGTACAAAGACATGAAGAGGTACTTCTGGTGGTCTGGGATGAAGTCAGATGTGACGGAGTATGTGTTGAGATGCTTGACATGCGAGAAAGTGAAGTTCGAACATCGTAGACCGGGCGGAATGGTACAATCAATGCCAGTTCCGGAGTGGAAATTTCACGATATCTCCATGGATTTTGTGGTAGGACTCCCACCTGCCAGGGGAGGACTCAACATGATATGGGTTGTAGTCGATCGCCTTACCAAGGTTGCCAGATTCATACCGATGAAGGACACCTGGAAGGTAGTGAAGCTCGCAGAGCTATTCGACAAGGAGATTATCAGACACCACGGAGTCCCGAAGACCATAGTATCTGACCGCGACACCAGGTTTTTTTCAAGATACTGGAGAGCTACACAGGAAGCGCTGGGTACAGAATTGAAGCTGAGCACCGCCTTCCATCCTCAGACCGACGGTCAGACAGAAAGGACCATCCAGACACTGGAGGACATGCTTAGGGCATGTGCCTTAAATTTTCAGGGGAGTTGGTTAGATAAGCTTCATCTTATCAAGTTTTCGTACAATAATAGCTATCACGCTTTGATTAAGATGTCGCCTTTCCAAGCCCTATACGGTAGACCTTGTCGTACACCCTTGTGTTGGGATGAGTCAAGCGAAGTGGTCATCATAGGACCGAAGTATCTAGAACAAGTCCAAGCGGAAGTGCAACAAATCCGAGCCAATATGAAGGCAGCCCAAGATAGACAGAAATCCAATGCGGATGTGAGACGACGCGACCTTGAGTTCGCCGTGGGTGACCAAGTGTTCTTGCGCGTTTCACCTATGAAGGGCGTATTCCGTTTTGGCCAGAAGGGCAAGCTGAGCCCAAAGTTCGTAGGGCCGTACACTATCACTGAGAGAGTTGGAGTTGTAGCCTACAGGTTAGCATTACATGAGGACTTGGGACGTGTCCATGATGTCTTTTGTTAGCAGAAATATGTTACTATACTTCTACCTAGGCAGTGTACCTATCGTTTTGCGGGTATAGTGATTAAGTGAGTTGTCGAACTCAGGGACCTCGTTCAATTAACTGACAAATTATTAATCTAACCGAGAAACTAAAATAAACTAAGAAAACGGGAAATTGCCACTTTTTTCAGGTTTTCAATTAATTTAAATCAACTAACGAACACAAAGTACTAAAATAACAAAACGATAAAAATAAACAAAACAAATATCGGTTAAAAAAATCTAGTGAATTAAAAACGCTCCCCGGGTTATTCCACTCGTCTATTTCGTCGAATTCAATTAATAACAATTTTCACTATTTTATGCAATAAACTCAGGAATTGTACATAGTTCATTGACCGGTCCTTGTACAACGAACCCTAACTAACTGAAATAACAAGCCGCAAACCATGCCAAGTTAAATTCAAGTTAATTGCAATAAACACAATTCCTATTAGAGACAGATTAACCTATAGGCAAGCCATGCTTCTAGTCGTTAATCCGGTTTGATTTCCTATGTCTAGAACTTAATCTCAGCACCGCATTTTGGTATAAGCTCTACAAAAATCACTTAGAAAATTGGCCAGAAAATCCAAGCGCATTAAGGACAGGAATCAAACTATTGCAAAATTATAATAATAGTGACAAATCTACATAATTAGAATTCTACAAAAATGACTCGCTCCCCTAACCCGGGAAGCTAAATAAAACTACTCACTCATGGTTCTAACAGAAACAACAAATAATATAAAATAACTTGTAACGGAATAAAATCAAGTAACAAGAAATAATGAAATAACAAAATGAAAACAGTTTACTAAAAACTCTTGGTTTCTTGTTCTTGAATGCGGTGAACTGTTGCGTCTCGCCTCTAGGCTGCTTCGACGGTGTGCGAATGAAGAGGGAGTATATGGCTGGAGATGGGCGATGAATGTTTGGTGGAAGTGTGGATGGAGGGATGATAGTGAAGATGATGTGTGGATGGTGATCGAGAGCAGTCGGGCAGATCAGCGATGGACTTTGGTTATGTGAGATGGATGGAGATGGTGAAATCGGTGGTATGGTGGTACGGGTTTTTTTGGAACATCGAACAGGAGACCGGCCATGAATTAAGCTCGGCCCCTCCTTTTTATCAATGTCATCAGTGAATATACTGTAGTCGAATACTTTCTCCGTCGTAAAGATAAAAATATATTTATCTCTTCCTCTTTTTCATCGAGCCCTGCAAGTGTAAAGTGTAGCTCTCCTCCGTTTTATAATTATTCAACGCGGCCCTTCCTTTCAGAATTGTCATGCGGCCCAATCAAATATCATCCACGTCCACCTTTTTGATGACAATTTCCTCTCACGATTTTCTCATGCATGCTCATGGAAATTGAATCATCCCACCACGTCCAATTGTATAGCCACTCCAATTCAAAAAGGCTGCCTGACTTTTCCTTTTCTATTTTTAAATCAAATGCCAAGTATCGATACGTGTTATATATATATATATTATATATATATATATGTATATATGTCACCATTTTCTACAATTGACACATAAAATATATCAGTTCTCATCTAAATATAAATCTAAGGAAAAGCATATGATAAGTGAGAAATATGGCATGAATTGTTAGCAAAATAGGAAGAACTGTAATCCTAAAAGTATATATATTTCGCACTTATCAAACTTCCTCACACTTAGCTTTTGCTTGTCCTCAAGCAAATAAAGAATATAACTACTTCTAAAGACCGTAGTATCAAAACTCAGGATCAAACAATTGCCAAGGAAAACAAGCAAAATGACAATCAAAAGAATAGTTCTGCTATTTGCTGTAGGTTTTCGCAAACAGTGAAAAAGATAGTGAAGTTTAAAAGCATGGAGAAGTTAGACTATAGAAAATCTGAATATAGATTATCTTGGGATCTTCCACCATTCTTTTCCTCTAACCTTTGGATGACAAGGGGTGTGAAGTAACACCTTATTCTGTGATACCTTTCAACACCACGTACTCATGATCAAAACAAAAATTAAACTGCAATTTTTTTCTTTCGCACGCAAAAACATTCTTCTTCCAAGAAACATATACAAACAAACGAATAATTGTGAATTGCAGAGTTATTCCGTAACCCAGACTTTTCTCTATATCCTTGTAACAGTGTTGGGCCAACTATCCTAGATCCCGAGACCTTAGGTAGATAGGTGTTAAGGCACCCCAAGGACTTAATAACCGGATAGACGAGGCCTACTTTTGTTTGGAAAAATATCTGATCAGCGGAGTACCTTGCCTTATCCCTTCATTCCAAACTTTCACATCATTTCCAAAATCCCAAGCTAAACTAATTCAGTTTCCACAATCAACTAATCCATCAAATTTCAGTGAAAACCGATTAATTTTAATAAAATTATA
This sequence comes from Limonium bicolor, assembly GCA_023374045.1. Lineage (NCBI taxonomy): Eukaryota > Viridiplantae > Streptophyta > Magnoliopsida > Caryophyllales > Plumbaginaceae > Limonium > Limonium bicolor. The sequence goes on along the minus strand of CM041781.1, from coordinate 119,945,862 downwards.
TATACAAACAACCTAAAGCAGAAGGATTCTTGAGGTGGTCACCCCGCTCGATTTCAAAATCTGTGCAAAAATTGTCACCCAAGAATTCAATATTTATAAACACTCAGAGAAGTGATTACCTCAAAGCAAGAAGACAATAAAAAAACAAGTGTGCATTTAAGCACAACTGGCATATTTTCAGGGAAAGGTCTCTACTTCCTCACACTGAAGAGAAACAATGTCCTCATTGTTCAAAAATAAAAATAAAGAAAAGACCTTTCAAAATATGTCAGACTCATGAAGAATTTCATTCAGGACCAAAAGGACTGATATAAAATAAGCATTAAGCATGATAGGCTGAACACAAACATTTAAAATAAAGAAACTAAAACTCCCCAGATATCGTAGATTGAGGAAGGTTCCTTCCTCACACTTAAGCTTGAACAAGGGGGGTAGCGTCATTCCTCACACTTGCTTTCAAGCAAGTGTCCAGCCTTGGGGAACATCAAACACCATAAAAAGAACTCCATCTGCACACACTCACAAAACTACCACAAAACGCTAACGAGTGTTGCATTAAAAGCACAGGCACCATTACCACTTCTAAATAAAAGAAAAACAAAATAAACCTAAGAAATAAATTAATGCAGTAAATAAAAATACCAAAACAAAAATAAAAACAAAAACAAAATTAAAATAAAATAAAATAAACAACTAGGTTGCCTCCCAGTAAGCTGCCCGTCTTTATAGTCTTTGGCTAGACTCCTGCTTCGTTATCCTGGATCAAAAATAAAAGTAGACAACAACTTTGCCAGGAAGATGAAATAAACAATAATTAAAAGCAATCCACCTGGATCAAAACAAAAAGTTACCTCAGCAAATAAAATAGGAAAATAAATACTCCACAAAACCTGATGTTTGAGGAGATACTGCCGGTAACGAATCTCGATTAGAAGACCAGGTGCTAGTGGCTTCTCTTCCTCAAATTGGAGAATGTAAACATCCTCTTTTTTTTGTCGAGGCTCCTGGAAGCAAGGTTGAAATTGCTGACAAACTGGTGGTGGGGTTTTCTCCTCAGATTCAAGGATATAAGCATCCTCTCCTGGTTGGTGAGGCTCCATGGGAAAATCCTCTTCTAGCTCGCAGACCGGCTCAGACAAAATATGCTCAATCACTGGATAGTCGAGTTGAGTCGAGGTTGGGGAGGGAGGGAAATATAATTCATCAATGCGTCGCTCATCCTCTCTATCAGACTCCTTAGCTTCAAAAATAGCAGGGTTAAAAAGGGTTGTACTCCTTAAAGTCTCTGTTTGAAATTGGTCCAGTTGGTTCGAATGACTTTGATTTTAGAGGATGTTTGTCTGCTCCTGTGCTAGCTGCTCTACAAGCTGGCTCATCTGTCTCTCCAAATTCTGATTAATGGAGGCCTGATCAACATTTCTGGTTGCCTGCTCTGCCAACTTAGCATCGTACCTAGATTCAATTTCAGCCAATTTAGCATTAGTGGCTTTTCTTTGCTCTAGGAGCTCCTCTAGCATACTCTCTATCCTACTCGTATCCTCCTTAGGAGGCTCCTGATAGGTGTAGAATTGCTCGTCCTCCATCTGTATTCTCGTTTGCTCACTTTCCCACCAATAAGGTTGTTGATAAGACGATTGTTGTGGTTGGTAATAATCTTGTTGCCTGAACTGGTTGTAAATTTGAGTACTCGGCTGATTATACCTGTTCAAATTTTGTAATATGTTCATTATTGTAATCGTCGTTTCCAATTGTGTCAGCACTCTCCTCAGTTCATCCATGTTATCCTCCATCTTTGCCTAGGGGTGAGTATTTGGATAATTCGGTTAACCGAAATCTAAATTACTGAAAAAAATTTGGATTTCGGTTAATTCGGTTACAAACTGAATTAACCGAATTTTAGTCAAAACCGAATTAACCGTTATCCGAATTATCCATAAACTGAAATTTTTTTAGACTAAAAACCGAAAACCGAACTGAAATCCAAATTTTCATCAGTTCGGATTTCGGTTAACCGAAATTTGAAAAAACAAAAATCAAAATTTGATTTTTTTTGGTTTTTCAATTAACCACATGTTACAACCCAAAGGTTGGTTTTGAGTAAAATACCCACTACAGAGAGAAGAGCATATTTATTTAACTTTTGCTGGTTTTGAACTTCAAGTTCACCTAGAAAGACGTAGATAAAAAGGGATATCACAGAGTCTAACATAAAACAATCAATTGATCAGACACAGAGTAAGTTACCAAAGAAAAGCATCATTCAGACACAGAGTAGCATGAGTAGCATTTAGCTACTGCACGCATCAGTATCAGTATGTTTACAGAATTAATAACTTCTAAGCCTATTTGGCAGACAATGTAGGATTGCTTGTACAAAATGAAAAGGAACCCACATTTCTATTGCTCTCCCCCTCAACAACAAAACACATCAGTATTTACATTGCTTCTCAGTTGTTGTCTGATGCAGCAACACATCCCACTACTGCACATGGACCGGTATCACCTGCAATCAACCCACCAGATTGATCACTTCACTAAAAGCAGAAGATAAAGACATATATTTATTTAAAATAAATGCAGAAGATTCACATACATATGGCAGTAACCAGAATCCAATTTTATTTTCTTTGTCAAGTTTCAAAGATAAAGAGTAGAACTGTAGAAGTCTAGAGGTCATTAATATCATTTTTTTTAAGTTATGTTTGTAAAAACCACCTTCTTTCAAGAAACTAAGCAGTATTGACACACAACGTGGGTAATTAAATGATCTTACTAAAATATCTGCATTATGCTGGGACCAGCCTCAGAAAATTATTTCTTTCAGTATCAATAATACCAGCATGATGAAGCACATGATAACAAGAATCATGGCGCATTTTACCAACTCACCTTCCTTCTGGTTTCTCTCAGCCTACGTATCATATTTCAACAAAAACAACATCTTTATAAAATTAATAGATGCATGGGATCTGGATTCTGAAGCAGATGGGTAAACTATAGCATAAGGAGAAGGTCTAAACAAAAGAAAACCTTCCGAAGTTGATTGAAGCCCTGTTCAACTGATGCTGCAACATTTTGAATATTGTAGTCTATTCTATCAATTATTGTCCCCTGTGTATTAAGGCAAGATATAAATCCATCTACAAAATTCAAGTAATAAATACTAAACTGCTGTGACAGATTGTTTATACTCAGTAGATTGTAATAAAAACTGAACTGTTGTGACAGATTGTTTAAACATCAAGAAAAGAGCAATGAAGAAACTTACCAAGAGTTTAATGCTCCATATCATCACTCAAGGTTGTTGTGTTGATTGAGCACTTGTCCATTCCTTAAAAAGAAGACATATAATATCAAATTATGATTCATATCTAGTAATAAAGAAGATATCAAGGCAGCTTCTACATATAAGTGAATAGTCTATTAAGATTTAAGTTTTCAAGTTATTTAAGATACCTTTTGTCCAACTCAATGATTGCTTCTTCAGCTTCTACATACTGTTCATTTAAATAAGCCATACAAAATAAGAAAATATATAACTAACCAATAAAAGTATTTGTATATGCACTATATAATAATCTATAACTACTTCACTCAATCTCATTTCATCTAAATCTGACAAAAAGAATGATTTGTACTCTAACTCAGAATTTAGTAATAGTATTAGTTAGTTAGATTCTCTTCATGCAAAACCTTGCAATTATAATATTATAATGTAGATTTTAAACTAATTACAAAACGAAATAATGCATAAAGCCTGAAAAAGATACTGAACTACACAATATAAGTAACCAATGAAAATATTTATGTATGATCTAATATGTTGTCTATAAGAAGGTGTTGCACATGCAAATTGAAACAACCTACTAGTATAATTTGTTCGCTATTAGCATCATCACCCCACAGCTCATACCCACCTTCATTCGTTCTGCCTTTTTTGTTTACGCATGATTGATGATGAGATAAAAAGATAGCAGCAAAGCAATAAATATCATATCATATACATAGCAGCAAAGCAACTAGCAGTATGACCATTGATTAGAGAGAAATATAATATGGACACACGCCATCAATCAAACAAGCTGGTTGTTCAGTTTCATATATATGATCCAAATGGTGCGACAAAAGGTTTCAAAACTTATACTGTTATACTTGCCAAAAAAATGGTAAGTTTGATATGTTAGGTTCACAACACTCCTCAGAGGAAAGTCACCAAAGTCAAAACAATTAAGTGTGGAGAAGGTCATGTTCTTAAGCTCTCTCAATAGTCAAAACCTAAAACCTGGTTATTTTTTCTAACTCCAGAAACATACAAATACTTCCTGATGCTATAGTTAATCGCAAGAGTAGCAGATTAAGCAAGAGTATATGCTAGTAAATGAAATGAATCATTTTCACCCTACTTCAATCTGGTGTGGAAGTGCATCAGCTTGGGGTTTATGGTTTCTTTTTCAATCTGATGTGCGAGATGCACTGGTGCAAACAAGTAAAAAAAATGAAGAGAGACACAGACTACCAGCTTTTTGTTCGCCAGTTACAGTTGGAGACAGAACTTTGAGTGATTTATCATCACAAGGCACAAACACAAGGAAGAATGAAGTTTCAGAATCACCACGGAATGGAAGAACATAAGTATATGGAATGGAAGACCAGAATATTTTGCAGAAGGATCTATTAATTAGTTACAGAGAATGCTCAGGAACTTAAATGTGGTGAGGGAGATTTGCTTACGGAGTGGAGGCGCAGCCGCCGAAGGAAGAGAAACACCACCCACCACCAGTCGATGTCTGCCGCCGTCTTCCGCCGTTGTCCGAGGTCGAGGTCAAAGAAGGAGTTGGAGTCGGAGAAGGAGAACTGGAGAAATGGAGAAGATGTCGCCGCTGTGAGTCGTCGTGTGTGCGTGCGACTGAGGGAGTGGGTGGAATAGATTTAGGGTTTTAGTTGAGGAGTAAGTAAGTCTGAAACTAAAAATTTAAAAATAGATTTTTTAAAAAATACGAATATTTCGGTTAACCGAATTTTTCAAAGTCAAAACCGAAAACTGAACTGAATTATAATTCGGATAACCGAATAACCAAAATTTTAAATTCAGTTTTAAAATTTGGTTAAAAATCCAAAAAAAAAATCGGTTAATTTGGATTTCGAATAAATCCGAATTATCCAAACTGAATGCTCACCCCTATCTTTGCCTACAAAAACAAAAACAAAAATAAAAACAAAATAAAAAGTAAAATAGAACTTAAAATAGAAAAGAATCACAAAAATAAAATTTACTAAATAAATCAGCACAGAAAAACAAAATATAGATAAAAAATGGCTAAAATAAATAACAAATAAATAAAACGAAAATAAAATAAAAGCGGAAATAAAATAAAATTACAAAGATAGATCAAACCCAAAATTAAATAGAATGATCAAACTAGAAATAATAAAAATAAAAGAAAAAGAAAGTTCCTAATAAAAATAAAACTAAGATAAATCTATTAAACAAAAGTATCAAGAAAATAAAATATAAACAAATTGAAAAGAAAAACAAAATTAAACAGAAGATGAACTAAAAAAAACAAAAAAGAAATTAAGGTAAAAGAAAAGAAGCAAACTAACTACTACACGTGTGATAACCTCTACCTAGGTATCAGCGTCAACAATGCCACCCCTCCCATCTCCCACTTATCCTTTGCAGATGACATGATTCTCTATGGAATTGCTACTCCTCAAAATGTTAACCATCTGGCCAATATCCTATTCAGTTTCCTAAAAGCCTCTGGGCATGAAATAAATCACCAAAAATCAGAAATCATTTTCAGCAAAAAAGTAAATCTGCAAGCTAAAACCCAAATGGCAAATGCTTTGAATGTCCAAGTGGTTACCCCTTTCAAAAAATACCTGGGTCTCCCTACCAAAATTGGCAGAAATAAGAATGAAGCCTATGACTACATTCTTGATACGATCAGGAAGAGAATCCATAACTGGAGTAGGCCCATGTCCCAAGCTGCTAGATCAGTTCTTACTACCAGTGTGCTCATGGCTATTCCCACCCTGTCTATGTCTATTCTGAGAATTCCAGACCATATCACAAAGAAAATAGATTCAATGATAGCTCAGTTCTGGTGGGCTGGGAACTCGTCTAAAAAACCCCTCTATTGGACAAAATGGGAGCAGATCTGTAACAAAAAAGAAAATGGAGGATTAGGTTTCAGATTTACTAAGGACTTCAACCAAGCTCTTTTAGCCAAACAAATTTGGAACCTTATCAAAAACCCAAATACTCTGGTAGCTAGAATCCTAAAAGCAATTTATTATCCCTCATCTTCTATCCTTTCAGCCACTACTTCCAAAAAAGATAGCCCCATCTGGAAATCCATATTATCAGGTATGCCTCTCATCAGAATGGGGCTCAGAAAGGAAATAGGAAATGGGATTGAGACAAACATTTGGAACTCTCCTTGGCTTCCCAGAGATGGCAACTTTAAGATCATCTCCCCAATTGGAAACAGAAGGAGTAATCTGAAAGTCAGAACCCTGATGAATGAGGACGGACAATCTTGGAATAGGGAGATAACTTAATGAACCATAGTAACTTAAATAAAATATAACCAAATCTTGGGTTATAACAGCTTCAATGCTGAGAAGGAAGACGATTGGATCTGGCACTACTCCACGGATAAAAAATATTCAGTAAAACAAGGTTACATGCTGCTACAAGACAACAAGAAGGAGACCAACTCCTCCAACACCAACCGAGGTCCCTGGGATGTTATCTCAAGGGTCTCTGACAAATTTTGCCCTCCTAGGGTGAAACTTCTTCTGTGGAAATTTCTAAATAACAAGCTCCCGTGTATGGCTAATATAGCAAAAAGAATTGGGGGAAAAGGAAAGTGCCACTTTTGTGGTAACACAGATACGGATACCCATGCCATATTTCTCTGCTGGACTAGTAGTCAATTCTGGGACAAACTAGTGAATCTTGATGATATTCCAGGTTACAGAAGTGGAGCTATCCAAGATTGGCTGATCCACAAAGCTCAAAGATGGTCTAAGCTGAAACTCTCTATGATAGCCAATTCGATTTGGGCTATTTATGATGGGAGAAACAAAGCCAAACACAATCCTGAATTGGCGGTTATGCATTGTATTGAATCCAATTTACATTTTTCTGCTATGTATCACTCTAAAATGATGAGTTCAACTCAACAGATTATGAATGATGCTGCTATGGTTTTATTACAAGATGAAATTTTACTTGTAACTTCTGTAAACAGACACAAAGGAGTCTCAACAGCCTCGGGAGGTATTCTCATTGATTATGTACACAAGCCAAGAGTGGCCTTCAACATCCAGACCTTCACGAAATCTCAAGATCATGAGATGGAGATTCAAGCAATTGCAAAAGGAGTTGAACTGGCTACCGAAGAAGGATTCTCCAAAATCCATATCATCATCAACAATCAGGAATCCTATATGACCTGCAACGACATTCTCAACAACAACCGGGAAAGAGGTCGCCAATTCCAGAAACTAGCAACCGGATTCCAAAGAATAAGCTCCACCAAGCTGTACTCTTGTAATTCTGAATTTAAACAATTTCCTGCTTTCTTAGTTACCAAGATTTTCAATCCATCTGTTGAATGGAAAATTTGGAAAAGGGATCATATCCCTGCTGCTGTTCATCAGGCTTGTGACCTGAATTTCGATTTAAGTTTTAAGACTAATAGCGGTAATGTGTGTAACTCTATGACTGTGATGTAATCTCGGTGCCTATGGGTAGTTTTATATATGCAGTATGACAAGTTTATATAAAAAAAAAACTACTTCACGTACTGACCAAATTCGAACTATTGGTGCCTAAAATTATGTAACGACAAAACTAGGCAAAACGAAATTAGAGCACGATCGTAATAAATGTTAAAACGAAAAGAAAACTAAAGAATGAGAATATCTAATTCAAAACGTGAAGTGCCGAAATCAACTGAAATACGTATACACGTGAAAATCTAATCTATGTAACGACAAAAAAAGTAAATAAATGAAAAAAATAATAAAAATATAAATATAAATAAACGAACAGAAAAAGTAATAAAGGTCACACGTAAATACAAAACTAATATTCTACTAACCAACAAGTTCAAACGGGAAAGAAGAGTATTAAAATAAATCAAAACGTAACAAATTAACTAAAAATAAAATATCAATCAAATAAATAAAAATGTCAATTAACCGTGCCAGAGGTTCCCGGCAACGGCGTCAAAAGTTTGTTAGCAGAAATATATGTTACTATACTTCTACCTAGGCAGTGTACCTATCGTTTTGCGGGTATAGTGATTAAGTGGGTTGTCGAACTCAGGGACCTCGTTCAATTAACTGACAAATTATTAATCTAACCGAGAAACTAAAATAAACTAAGAAAACGGGAAATTGTCACTTTTTTCAGGTTTTCAATTAATTTAAATCAACTAACGAACACAAAGTACTAAAATAACAAAACGATAAAAATAAACAAAACAAATATCGGTTAAAAAAATCTAGTGAATTAAAAATGCTCCCCGGGTTATTCCACTCGTCTATTTCGTCGAATTCAATTAATAACAATTTTCACTATTTTATGCAATAAACTCAGGAATTGTACATAGTTCGTTGACCGGTCCTTGTACAACGAACCCTAACTAACTGAAATAACAAGCCGCAAATCATGCCCAAGTTAAATTCAAGTTAATTGCGATAAACACAATTCCTATTAGAGACAGATTAACCTATAGGCAAGTCATGCTTCTAGTCGTTAATTCGGTTTGATTTCCTATGTGTAGAACTTAATCTCAGCACCGCATTTTGATATAAGCTCTACAAAAATCACATAGAAAATTGGCCAGAAAATCCAAGCGCATTAAGGACAGGAATCAAACTATTGCAAAATTATTATAATAGTGACAAATCTACATAATTAGAATTCTACAAAAACGACTCGCTTCCCTAACCCGGGAAGCTAAATAAAACTACTCACTTATGGTTCTAACAGAAACAACAAATAATATAAAATAACTTGTAACGGAATAAAATCAAGTAACAAGAAATAATGAAATAACAAAATGAAAACAGTTTACTAAAAACTCTTGGTTTCTTGTTCTTGAATGCGGTGAACTGCTGCGTCTCGCCTCTAGGCTGCTTCGACGGTGTGCGAATGAAGAGGGAGTATATGGTGGAAGTGTGGATGGAGGGATGATAGTGATGATGATGTGTGGATGGTGATCGAGAGCAGTCGGGCGGATCAGCGATGGACTTTGGTTATGTGAGATGGATGGAGATGGTGGAATCGGTGGTATGGTGGTACGGGTTTTTTTGGAACAGCGAACAGGAGACCGGCCATGAATTAAGCTCGGCCCCTCCTTTTTATCAATGTCGTCAGTGAATATACTGTAGTCGAATACTTTCTCCGTCGTAAAGATAAAAATATATTTATCTCTTCCTCTTTTTCATCGAGCCCTGCAAGTGTAAAGTGTAGCTCTCCTCCGTTTTATAATTATTCAACGCGGCCCTTCCTTTCAGAATTGTCATGCGGCCCAATCAAATATCATCCACTTCCACCTTTTTGATGACAATTTCCTCTCACGATTTTCTCATGCATGCTCATGGAAATTGAATCAGCCCACCACGTCCAATTGTATAGCCACTCCAATTCAAAAAGGCTGGCTGACTTTTCCTTTTCTATTTTTAAATCAAATGCTAAGTATCGATACGTGTTATATATATATATATTATATAATATATATATGTATATATGTCACCATTTTCTGCAATTGACACATAAAATATATCAGTTCTCATATAAATATAAATCTAAGGAAAAGCATATGATAAGTGAGAAATATGGCATGAATTGTTAGCAAAATAGGAAGAACTGTAATCCTAAAAGTATATATATTTCTCACTTATTATCTTTCATGTGTCACAACTCAAGAAGTACATTGCTGATCCTTCTCATGTCCTAGAGCCCGAGAGACTATCCACTGAACTGACCATGAGATATGTCGAGACCCCTGTGAGAATTCTCGATAGGAAGACCAGAGACACTCGCCATAAGTCCATACGAATGGTGAAGGTCCTATGGTCAAACCATGATGTCGAAGAAGCGACATGGGAGTTAGAAGATTGCCATGAAGGCGAAATACCCACAGTTATTCATAGACTAGATAGTCTAGGATTTTGTAGATACGGGTACGGGGCGTACCCCTTTTTAAGGGGGGTAGAGCCTTTTTGCTTTTGCATTGCTTCGGGTGAGCATTGCATAGTGTGTAGGTATTGTAATATATTTTGATGGCACATGTAGTGCGGAGTGTAGTTGGTATGTATTTGTATGTATGTGTAATGTGTAGTGTATGGATGTGTATGTACAATGTATGGTGTATTGGCGTAATGTGTATTGTGAATTGCAGTGGTGTATTATGTAATGTGAATATGATGGGTATGGAAATGTGGATTGTGTATGTGAATTGTGTATGGTGCTTGAATTGTGTATGCTTGTAATGTAGAGAAAGTAAACACCTCATAGGTGGTAGTAAGACACATTATGGCAATTGGTTTGCCTAATGAGTAGAATAATTAAACTATTAACCCTTGAGCAACTTTGAGGGCAAAGTTTCTTAAGGGGGGCAGATTGAAATACTCCGTAATTAAAAATAGTGATTAATTAGGCTAATAAGTAATTTAGAAGCTTAATTATGTCTAAATAATCACAAGGGAACAAATCCCGAAGAAAACAGATCCTTAAAACGGATTAAAAACACTAACGAACCTTAAAGCATGTTTTTCGAGGAATCCGGGAAAACGTGACTTTAAGCGGGTCAAATAGACTTGTAACAATTTTGTTTAACTAAATAGTCATTAACAACCATTACTGAAGGTCTAGAGCCAATAAAATCAATAAAACGAGAAAATAGTAAAAACTGTCAAAAATGGGAAGTTGTGGGGTAAAAACATAAATAAAACAAAGTAGTGTGTCCACTTTTAAAAATAAAAACTGAAAGTGAGTGTGTGTGCAGTGGGGCGGCCGATTTTGTGCCCTCTCTCACACTCTCTTAACTCTCTCTATGTACAAAAGACAAACATAATAAAAAGCAAAAAGTAAAACACTCTCTCTCCTCTCACCCTACTCTCTCACGTTTTCTCTGCCCAGCATTTCTTCTTCTTCCTCTCTGGCTCCAACTGCGGCGATTTGAGAACCCACACACAGAGCCCACTTCCTCTTCATTTTTGAAACCTCAAATCACCTCCAAATGCTACAAAAATTACACCGTTGAATTCATGTCGCTTTGGAGAACATTTTACACCCTTCAAAACCAAAAACCTCCAACTTCATTTTTGAGGGTATAATCGTTTTAGAGCTTGAGGAGCACCATTTGAAGATCCATATTCTTCTCCATGTTCTAAGGTAAGAAAAAAGACCAAGCTCTCCTCTTTGCATCTTTTCCCTTGCAAAATCCAAAGCTCACGTGAAACACCACTACTCCATTACTCAGCCAGTTTTGGCATTTCAAAGAGGAGCTGAAGCACTGTCATTTTCCCACTCAGAACTCCATTAGAAACTCAAGCTTGGCCTAAATAAATCAAGAAAACAAAGAAGGAAGGAGGAGCAAGAAAGGAGAAGAAGAGAAAGGGAATATGAACAAGAACACAAGGTAAAGAGAAGCCTCTGTACAATTTTAATGTTGTTTATGTATAAGTATATTGCTCTAGTAATGGTCTAAGCCACTGTAACCATAGGAAAGGAATGGAGTAGGTTAATGCTAATTGTATTTGTGGTTTAAAGCTTTTGAAAACAAATAAACAAGTGCTGAGTGTAAATATTAAGTGTGCAGTCAGTGTTGGAAGTTGTGTGGGAATAATGCATATATTGAACAGGTTGTGTACTGTATTGAGTGTGCAAAATTATGTGGTGAGAACACTTAGAAATGTAGGGAACCTATGTCAAAATTTGGTTAGGAATTAGAGACTTGGTTGCTGTTAGAAAAGTAAGAAACAGAGAGGTTGTACAGAGAAGAAAAGAGTGAGATGTTCAGTTTGTTTTGTAATAGGAGGAAGAGATGTAGTTGAGTAGAGTTAGAAAAGGTGTATGGGGAAGTGTTTAACTAAGTTAGGCTAGTTTAAGAGTCATTTAGCTAGTGGGAAGAGGAAGGGAAAAATCTATTACATTAGTTGAAGAAGAAAACTGCAACAGAGGGGAGATTTAGCAGTAACCATACCAATGGTTTAGTCCTTACACCAAGAATTCCTATATGAGTTTATTTAACTCAAAATTAATTCGGTTCTAGCCTATCAGGCTTCAAGGCATTAATAGCCATTCTGTTATACTTACTAGGTATATTATCTCCTAGCTAGGGCCCACTAGCTTCTGCTGCGCGACCCTGATGACTTGGGTTACTCACCCCTCATGTTATCCTCAATGTGCTACACATCGCCTTTTTATCCCTATATTGTGGGAATAAGGTTTATTAAGCAAATGTGGTATTCTTTTACCGTGTTTGAACTCAATGAGTTTAGATTATGACCAGCTCTCTGGAAATCTATTATACATACTATTCATACTCCCATGATTATTCACTAAGCTCCTCCGACTTATTGTCGGGCGAGGTTAAGTCACTACCTAGTTGTAGTGCTTCCTCTATTGTCACTAGCTTCTGAATTATACCAGTTTCTCTGATTCAGTACAAGTATTCTTTACTTGCATGACCTTGCATTTCATATGCATTGGTCCTAGTGACTTTCTTAAGTTTCCTTCTACTTTTACTACAATTGTCCTCTTTGCCATATTCCTAGCTATCCCACTAGATCATTACTGCGCAAGTGCAATACCAAAACACTCAGTCATACAGAGTGCAGAGGCGTACGCTTGGCAGTAACTCTCTTATGTGATAGAAATGAATATTTCTGCCTGACTTCTCATATTTATACTCCGTGTCATTGTCTACTACTTCCTCATAGCGGTCGCTTGTTGCACACCGTATTCTTACTCCTTATACAACATTGCTTTTAATGTTTCAGTTACTATGGTAGTTCTTCTTTACTCATTGCCATTGTTATTGGCACCATTTCCTTATGGTGTGAGTGCACTAGGAGTTTCCTAGTTCGTGTATATAACGGTTGTCGTAGCATACCGAAATATTACTATCTTCCCAATGAAATACCCCAAACCTTGATATGTTGTTAAACATTTAAACTATGGTATGTAAAGGCTAAAAAGTGCCTTAGAAACATCAGTGAACAATTTAAACCACAGTAAATGCAATAAAGCACTAAGATACAGTTTGAGCAAAAACATGCTCTAAGCTATGAGTGAACTTGGTTAGGACCCAAAGAGCCTACCAAGACTTAATAACATTTAATTATGATTTTATAAGGCTAATTAAGTCCTTAGGAAACCTTGGTAGACAATGAAACCAAACAAAACACAAATAAATACCTTAAAGTCAATAAGAGCAAAAATGTGCTCTAAGCTTGGGATAAATTTGTAAAAGACCTAATGGTCATACCTATACCTTATAAATATGTTAATGAACATATTAAATCAATTACCAAAGAAAACCAAGCTTGAAAACAAGTTAAAACACAAAATGTGCTTTAAGGAGTCTTAAAGCACGTTTTTGAAAAATTGTCTTGTAAATGAGTTTTGAATGGCTAAATGTCCATCATTACTCTTTAATTAACATGTGTACTATATAGTATCACATTTGGGTGGCTATATCAATGGGAAATCAAAAATTTCACTTCTATGTGCCTTGTTTTGTGAATAGTGATTTTTATAAGCTAGTTTGTAACATATGTTATTGTAGACACCAAAAATTCTCACCCCATGAAGCAAATTTCGAAATAATAAGAGGGGTCGTCGCCTTTCTTTTTCTAAACATATTAGCGTGCGTGCTAAAACGAAACCGTCATTTTATAATCTTTTTCAAAACATTTCATAAAAAAAAAACGATTTTCCGAAAACAAATTTTTAAATGACAATCTGATTTTAAACCCATACCTGGCGAGGGGGTGGAGTGTTTTAGATTTATTTTAGCTCACGGCATAGCTTTCGTTTTAGTCATTGCCATTATATACTAAGTACCATCGCAGCTCATCTGGGTAAGGTGTAGGAGGGAATGCGTGGAGGTCTTGAATTCAAACCCATATATGGGCAAAACTGGTTTTTATTTACCTGTGAATGGGCAGAAATCTTTTTATTTATTTATCTTTACTTTGTTGTTGTTTGTGTCGGTCCACTCCTGTCTCGTTAATCCCACAAACAATACAGCATGGGCTTGTTCTTGAGAGAACCATGTTGTTTGTATCGGTCCACCCCTTTCTCGGTAAGCCAACAAACACCACAGCATGGGCTTGTTCTTGAGAGAACCAATTATCCCCTCTTCAAAATCCCCTCTCTCGCCTTCATCGGGGATGGTGGCTGCGAACTTCTCCTCCCCGACCTTCCTTTCTTCTACCGCTGGATCTCCTCATCTTCCCATCGGAAGAACATCGACCGCCACCCACGTCGGAAATCACCACGGTTAAACACCAAACAGCGCCTCCTCCATTCTCTTCTCTCCCAGTAATTTTGCAATCCGACGGGCGAACAAGAATGCCCATGCTCCAACCTTCTTCGTTTTCGCCGACGGTAATTTTTCAACCAAACCGGAGAACAAGGACACTGTCTCTTGTCATCCTCTTCGCCGGTAATTTTGCAACTCAAGCTGGCGACCCAGAAACTACATGCTCTGCGCCTGCTTCATCTCTTCACGTACGGTAAATTTTCTTCAACCTAACCGGCGAAACAAGAACATACATGCTCTATCTCTTCATTCTCGTCATCTGAACAAGGAAACTAGAGCTCTGCACTCCCTTTCCTGCTCCCGGTAATTTGCAATTGCTGGCGAAGTGAGAACAAACTCCACCCCTCTTTCTCTGCGCTTTCTTCATTCCTTTCACTTCCGAAGCACACAACTCCTCTCTCCATTCTCTTCACTCACTAATTTTGCAACCAACTAGCAACCGAGAGCATCTACTCTGCCCCGATTCTCTTTCTCTTCCTTTCCGGAAATTTCGCACCCAAACTGGCGACCGAAGGACATACGCTCCATTGCCATCTTCATTCTCTTCACAACCGGCGAACAAAAAACATCAGGTTTCTGTTCACTTCTCTTCACGACAACGCCTCCATGCTATGTGTCGAACTTCACTCACGTTCTATGCAACTGAACTGGCGAAACACTCACGATAAGCACCACCCTATCCTTGCCCTGGCTTATTCATGTATCGTTGCTGTGTGAGCCATGTCCATTTGGGAAACCGATGGTGATCGATCACGGCCTGGATAAGGGAAGTTGATGTTTCTGAATTATTCTCATTTTAGTCATACTTATAGGTTAAACCTCAGAGAGCTCATCTCCTTCGTGTTGGTATGCTTTGTGTTTGTTTCTGTTTATTTCGCAGGAGATCTTAGCCCAAGTGCTTGCTTCTGGAAGGGACCCGAGTCTCTGTATGTGCTGATTTTAAAGCGTACAAACAATCTCCAGGTGTGGGGATCTGCGTCATCGAACTCGTTGTGCTTGCGGTAGATTCTGTATAGGGATGGAATGATGTTCTCTTTGCTTAATTCTTCCTATTTTGCCTCGTTCATACTGATTACAGTAGTAAACTAACCAGTAACTTTGTTGTCTATTCTCTATATTGGTTTCCACATTTTTTTTCGATTATGACTGGATTTGTTTTACTCACTCGGTACATCTACTGACCAAGTGCCCTCTCATTTCCTTTTTCCATCTGTTCGATTATATCTTGCTATCTGATGTGTTTTCTTATTTTGATTGCCCGGCTCTATAGTTTATTTCTGTTGCAAAATAGAAAAGAAGTTGCTCTCTGTCTCGGTACAAGCAAGGAGCTATTTACTCCCTGTATGAATTTCAATTCTATTCAGGACGAAATGAGTGAGCTTGGCTGCGTGATATGCTTTCGTTTTTGTCTGAACATTGGACTCACGTTTATCATCTAACCCGATTTGTTCTGTTGATACTTCTTCTATATCATTTGCAGGAGACTACTACCTATGAAACCGATGTTTTATTCTAACTGGAACGCTTGTGTGCTCTTTTGAATTATGTGCTGAATTGCTGTGCTTGAGAAACATCCCTATTATGGTGTTGTTATGCTAACTTCTGATTGCTTCTAATCTGCACTCACCGGCGTTTGATTTCTTGGCTTCTTATTCACTGTTTTGTTGCAAGGCATTTGATCCACTCTATTCATGTATTGAGTTCAATGTTGGGCTTACTTCTTTTTTCCTTCTGTTTCTGTTTCTTGACTGAGGTATCACTCGGGATTCTGGTTGAAGCACATGCTTGTGGTTTGGTCAATCGTGGGCTTGGTGGGTGAGCTAAGCTGGCAGACTTTGGAACTTCATATTCACTTCATAGACATTACCAGATATACCTATCAATGTCCCGAGTATATTTCTTAAACTCATATTTCTTTGAGCTATTGTCTGAATGGGTGATATCCTTAGCATGTTTGCGAGAATTCACAAATTGAAATACTGCAGTTTTGTTTACCGTGTATTTGCAAGTTGATGATCCATACTTTGCTTACTATCTCGTGATCTAATGCCTGCATCGGTGTCTCGATTTTTCTTTCCTTGGTCGTTGATCTAACTAATTTAATTCACTCCTATGTTCAAGCACTACCTAGAATAGAGGTTTAAAAAAATACAATCAGAGAGCAAAGATTGTCTATGTTGTTCCTTGTACTTGAAGAGAGATAATAGTTTAGTGAATATTTTCCTTGTCTTCCGAATATTAGAGTATAATTTCATTGATTAGGATTCACTTTCTAATTAACCTCAATTTAGAGTTTCATGAGTAGGGAACGCACATATTTTTAGCAAACCTGGATGCGATTTCTTTGTTCATTTTAATTCAGAGCACTTGTTTGGATATTCAGAAGATTAATGAGCAATTAATAAACGGGTTAGCAATCCACATTTTAGGATCGTGCGTCACTTTGATTTCGATTTAGTGTTAAAAAAAAACGAGAAAGGAACAAGTGTATATACCCAAAACTTTGTCATTTAATTTCGTGTTAAACTTGTTATTTATCTACCATTTGAAATTCATAATTATCTGTATTATATGCTCATGTTGTAGATTAGCTTGGCAATTGTTGGACCTAGTCCAATATAGAGACCCAATACTTAGGAAGCTCTAGTTAGCCCATAGGTCACCCCTTTTTTAGAAAAGCTCTAGGTTTGGGTATCCTCAATGCATACGTGTCCTAGACACGGTCCATATGAGGAATACCCGTTTCCCTAAAACTTTCCAAATCATCCCTCAATTTCAGAATAAAAATGTACAATCAACAAATCCACTTAAGTTTTATCCAGACATGACTCAAGCCCATTAACTCCATCATAAGAGTTTTAAATAATTTTTTTTAAATCAGCCCATTTTGGGAAATCTACTTTCGGAGCCCAATCTACAAGTCTGAACCCAAATTCAAAGTTGGCCCAATTCCAAAATCGGCCCAATTCCATTGAACTTGGCCCATCCCTATAAATAATCTGGCCCATCTCCAAACTCGGCCCACCAAGCCCAATTTGGGCCCAAACCCATTTTGAACCCAAACCCACTCAAGCCCAAAGCCTAGTCAAGCCCAAGACCTATTTCAGCCCAAAATAATCCTCAACCCAACATCTAAAATGGCCCAAGCCCGGCCCACTATCATGCCCAACCCCAAGCTCGACCCATTTCCACAGGCCCAAATCAAAAATCCAAAAGTCAGCTCAAATAAAAGCCTGCTTGGTCAAAATCAAAAATCAAAAAAATCATAATCAAACTCAAAGCCCACACTTGAGGCCCAAGCCCACAATCAAACCAAGCTCACACTCAAATTCCAAGCCCACAATCAAACCAAGCTCACACTCAAATTCCAAGCCCACACTCAAGGCCCAAGTCCACACTTAAAGTCCAAGCCCATTTTGGCCCAAAGGGCCAAAGGCCCAAACGAAGTCCAAGTTTGACCAAACCCAAACTTTGACCCATCCGATTGTTGAGTTTGACCTAGCTTTGACCAATCAGAATGTTGACCTTGACCAGAAAACGTTGACCTTGACCAAGAACGTTGACCTCGACCAAAAACGTTGACCCAAGCATTGACCAACCCCACTTCAACTCGAACTTTACAAGTTAAAATCAAATCAAACCCAACTCATTTTTCGAAACTGATTCCTTTCAACTCAGATTCAATTTGTAAATCAAAAATCCAAAAATCTATCTTCCTAGATTTCAAACAACTATTTCATCCAAATTTCTTCAAGTTTTCAAAAAGAAACTATTTTGTGGAATTTTAGAGGAAAAACTCTTCTCACATCACGAAAAACTCTTCTCAAATGCAGAAAGTTCTTCTCACATATACAGAAAGTTTTCTCCTAAAATATTTCTCAAAGTCAGTGTTTCTTCATCGAGAATTCCGAACAACTTCAAACGCTTTCCAACTCAGTTTTCAAACTCAAAATTAAATCGTTTTCAGGGAACAGGAAATGTCTAACATTTTCAAAACGCTTTCTCCTTAGTTAGACATCACTTGTCTCCCTTCCAAAAATAAAAATCCGAGGCGGGGCACTGGGGTCGTCATATCCCTTGTCGCAGTCTGGACTTCCTTAGGCGGGGCATTAGGGTGATAAACATCCCCTAATTGCAGCCTAGATTTTTACGAGGCGGGGTGCTAGGGATGTGACTGCCTTCCTAGTTGCAGCCGGGATTTTAGAATCGTCTAACTCCCTTCCACTCGATTTCAATATTTTCAGTTTTTAACGTTTTAAAACCCGGGAGTTAGAGACGTTATTAGGGTTCGACCGAGAACATTATTCATGGTGTTTCTCCCTGAATCCTATTTGTCGACATAAATTCATTGTCCTATCTTTCGAGCCTCGGCGCTTATTATCAGTTAAGTGTCGTGTTCGAGGGGGTACATAGGGTAATCCCTCGGGATTATCCGCCCTTTTACAATTAAATGACTTTCCTCAATCGCTTTCAAACCTCAAATAAAAAAAAACTCGGGATCTCTATTCAAATATCAATTGCCTCATACACTCAAATCACCTTCAAAATTCCAAATCACTTAATACCCAGATCATCATTCAAACTCCAACTCGCATTAAACTCAAATCCTCTTACAAATTCCAACTTCACTCAAATTTCCAAAGTCTCACAGGCCCGAGCGTCTCATAGACTCAAACATCTCACGAACTCGAATGTCTCACAGACCCGAGCGTCTCACAGACTCCATCATTCTGAGATTTTAATGTCTCACAGACCTAGGCATCTCACAGACTCTAACCTCCCAAAACCTGAAACTTCTTGAAACTTCGAACCCTTCTAAATCTCAAACACTACAAATATCCTCAAGCTCCACAAACATCAAAACTTCCAAAAGCTAAAACATCTGAACTACGTAAGGTCTGATCTCAGCAGGGAGTTGAGTACGTAGGCAGCCCATCTAGGGTGCGACCCCATCCCAAATAAAAAACCCCTTTCCCCCTCTAAGGTGTTCTTCATACCTCTCGAAACTCTCAACCCTTCAACCAAACTAACTCCAAGACCAGCCTATTCTTCAAATCTTCTAAATCATCCAATCCTCAAACCACACTCAATCCTATCCTTTGGCTTTTAAATGAATCTCTCTAAAAGGTTTTGAAAGAGGGTAATCCCGACAATTGGAGACCGAGGTTTCCTCGGGCACCAATCCGAAGTCGTGGTCGTTGCCACTTCTAAGGGGTGTAACCCAGTACGAACCCACAACAGAATCTCTGATCTGACCAGATAAGTCCTATCCATAAGCAACAAATTCAGAGTCAATCAACGGTTCTTAGAACCCTTCTCCTCCCTTCCTAGTTCCTTAGGTCAAACTAGGTGGCGACTCTAGTCAATTCCGCCTTATAGAGGCATAAGTCCGCGTGGAGCCCATCGAGAGCGGGTGTAGTGCACACTTGCACTCTCCTTTATGCTTTCTGGGAAAGACGGACGATTTAGTAGGTATTTGAGGGATGCCAGAATAACGGGTTTTCACCCTCCACAGAATGGCAGTTTTTAGGATCTAGGCTTCTCAGTCATATCATATTTAGATAGACCCCCCTCATACCGAAAAATCACCCTCCACAGAATGGCGACTCTGCTGGGGACAGACTGAGCTCCATCCAAAATTGTCAGGATTCCCCAACTTCTTTCAAAACCTTCAAGAGATTCATTCTAAAGCCACTAGGACTACTCTACTCCACACTCAGAGTGTGCACCGAGAGGATAATTAGGATGAGAGTTCAGAGTTCGAGATTGGCCTGGAGTGTCACATGTTTGTTTTGATATTTGTATGCTTTACTTTTGTTTATTGTTGTGTGTTTATTGCTCTTCATGCATGACATAGTATCTTGATTGTTATTGCTTATTTATTGCTTATGTAAATGGGGCCTTCCTAGAAGGAGTCAACCCATTGCTGCATCGGGTAGCATAAGACATGCATTCCTCTGTGTCACCCGTTTCATCCACATGTCATGGGATCCCAACCGGTCCACGGTTGATTCCCCATGAGTTGGGTCCTTCCTAGAAGGAGTTAACCCACGAGGTAATACGGTCCAAGACCAACGCCTTGAAGCTCATGATCCAAAATTATCCTCCATTACCCGAGTCTAAGCCAGCATATAGCGACCTTTGAGCCTTCAGTGTCCAGCTGCCTAATCCGGTGTCTAGGACGGGTTTTTATGGGAAGTCACCCCCTTGTATGCCGCCTGTCTGACCACCCTTCTGCCTTACCCTGAAGATTGCATGGGCTCAGTTCTCCATTGTTCATCTGCACCACGGGTGTCTCTAAAGCCCAATGTCACGCTACACATCCATAGAGGATCCCGTATTTACCGGATACCCATACATGGCACAACGTAGTCAGTGAATAATTTGGACTTTAGACACCTGACCGTGCAGATGACGAGAGACCCGTTCCCATGCAGTACTTCCCCGAGTTTCCCGAAAGGTGGGGTGTTGTCGGATCATCACTGGCCGTGGCGTATGTTTCCTTATCATCTCGGGTATCCTGACCTTTCGAACTTAAGCACTCCGGACTTTCTTGATAACGTGCCTCGCAAGGGGCATAGCAGAGAAAAACCCCGAGAGATGACAGTGAAGGGACGACGGTTCCCCCGGTGAGACGGAGTCATAATTGACCTGGAAAGTGATTATCCCAACATTAACATTTACAGCTCCACATCAAATATAGCCACGATTTACTTTATGTTATACATGTGTGTAAATCACTTTTTCAGACCAATCCGTTTTAAAATGTTCGGAATTCTCATTTGCATGTCCCTAAAAGCTGTTTTGCGAGCTCGTTTAATTTAAAGTTCCACGAAATATTTACTCATAAATAGGGTTTTCAAAATTTGTCAATTCTCCTTTAAAAAGTTTATTTCACTAAAATGCTATTTCCGATACAATTTTCAAAAAAATCTGATTTCGAAAAACCTACTTTCTACAAATGAATTTCAAACAACATTCTTCACCAACATGATTTTCAAAATAGTTTTCGAAAACAGTTTTCAAAATTGAATTTCACAAACGTATTTCAAAATAAATGATCTAGTCCCCATGTTGTGACCCGCCTATTTTTGAAGTTCAACCTACCTTCAAGAGTAGCGGTCATTACTGTGGAGTGTACTAATCATTTCGTGTTTTCACAAAAGTGGTGGATTTTAACATAAGATTTTGTGCTTGATCATTCACCTTTTGCTTTCTCAAGAATGTACCCCTTATTCCCTCGTCGGAGCGGATCGAGCTGAAAATCAGAGGCGCACCAGCCCGTGGAGCTAGCCGAGCGACATGAAGACCAACACCAACCGTTCAAATACAAGATCAAAGGTGTACCAACCCGAGTCAAACGACGTGAAGACTAGCGACACCGGTTCGAGTTCAAACTGTTGAAAATCAGAAGAACACCAACCCGTTTTGTTTGATCACAGTTTTGCTTCGTTGCGAAAGCCTGAAAACGAGCAGCTGGTCAAGAGCCCGAAGATGAGCAAGCAGTCGGTCAAGAGCCCGAAGGCGAGCGAGCAGCCAACTAGGAGGCCGAGCGTTAGCAGTCATTCAGAAGCCCGAAGAATGACCGGGAGAGTTCAGAAGAAGTTTAGCTTAAAACTCCCATTTTAATGACTTTTTTAGAATTAATGATGTATAGGTTTTCCCCTATGATTTTGTAACACCCCATCCAAGAACAAACACATAACAACAATCTGTAGCGGAAACTCAACTCATCACATTACTTAATTCAATGGTGTTACACGCCGTTAACCACCCACGTGGCTAACAAGGCTAATACATATACATTTGTATCGGTCTGATGGACTAGATTCCCGAGCAACTACACAATACAGTCCTCATTCCATTTTCAACATTTATTATATACATACTTTCCCACTGTACCGAGTATCCAAAAACTAATGCCGATAACAATTTCGGTCTTACTACGCTTACAATGCTTACGCCATTTAAATGGCTACCCATGTATAACATCTACCCCGTCCTACTCTCGAACGGCTTCCAGCTCCTTGTACCTGAAATAGAAAAGGAGAGAAAGGGTGGCCCCCAAGGGGCTCAGCACCTTTGCTGGTATGGTAATCCCGCAGCCCACATGCTACCGGGCCACGCACAACTAATTGTCGTCTTAGCATGCAGTTGATTATATTTAAATCATGCATACAAGCCATAAACATACAACACATAAAATTTCGCCTCAATGGGCTCAATCATAACCACACACATCCACACTTAACCACCATCCAATGATTCCTTAAACCCTAGAGTGGCTCTCCTCTGAAACGGAGCTACTTCCTTAACGAACGACATGTACCCATTAATCGGGTTATCCTTAAACGCCTCTTGTCCACAAACTGGGATTCATTTCCATGATCCACACACTCCATATCCTACAACATATCTCATTCCTCACATAACCAAACATAAACAACCTTTCTTGTTTCGACGTACTATATAACATCACAATCATTTTAACATCCAATATGTATATATATATACCATAGCATAGCAGGGGAGATTGCATAGCACCATAACATTACATAACACCATAAAATCGGTTCTCACAAGGAACCTTCCACCATAGTTAGTATTCATAGTGAGCCTAGAGATTATTACCAATCCCATGTTAAGCTCGTTACCAACCTCGTTACCGTCCGGTTATATAGAACGGTTAACTTATACCCAAGGTGGTCGGATATAGTAATCCCAAGCACACCGAAATAACATTCGTATGCCCTGTGGCCCGACGTGAGTCAGTAACTAGCTTTGGATAAGCTAAGGGAAGGTAGAAACCAAATTGGAATACCACCTATACATACACCAAGAGAGCCGAACCGGATAAGATAACGACTCCCGTCCATCACACGCGTGGCCGGAACAACCGGACTCCTCACCCCCCATTAGTACATATACACTCATAAATAAGTGGTTAGAGATCCATTATGGAGCCTACCACATCCACACACCATACGGTATCATAACCGAGTTAAGCACACAAGGGAGGTTCACACACTTGCATACAATAACAATGTCCAACTAACTCACACATAGCCGTGGTTAGCACGTTCCCAAGGTTTGGGCCGTCAACTCCGAATACCGATCACTCATGTGTTCCTAGATTTGGTTAGCTAAGGTTTAACACATATTTGAGGTTAAATGGTATCGGAGGCCAAATTCGCCACATAAATGAATTACTATAAACTCATTACATGTTTTATCTTACAAGGTGGCAAACACTCAGTAAAACATATTGGCATACAAGCCGGTGTAATCCGGTAGGACACAGGTTGCAAGAAAACCATACCTGTCACCGGAGTCCACTTTACCACTTCCACTTAGTTCCTCGAGCAAATTCTCGAACAACTGTTAACATCACATGTGTTTTCATTAACATCGGGTTTGCTTGATTATTTAATGTCTAATGCTTAACTTTCCCCGTTAACTTAGTTACTAACTTTACATTTTAACTTGTTTTACTTTTACATTTTGATTCAACTTTTCGCCCACTTAATTGCCATTTAAACTCACCTAACATGTCCTTAACAACCTTATAACATCATTACCTATCAATCCCCATCATCTCATATCATTTCATAACCCTAAACCACATTTTTGGTCCGACCGGACTTGCCGACCGGACTTGTCCATGTCCGGTCGATTCCAGAACACATTTCCGTCAAAATTTTCTACTCCGACCGGACTTGTAAGTCCGGTCCTATGTCCGGTCCATTCCAGAGAGTTTCTCCCCTTTGAAAATTCAGCCCGACCGGACTTGCCAAGTCCGGTCCTATGTCCGGTCCATTCCAGAAGCCAATTCTCGCAGGGTAAACTGGGCCCGACCGAACTTGCAAGTCCGTCGCAAGTCCGGTCTGCCCAGATCTTTGTTTTCCTTTTTACATTCAACTCCAAACTTCACCCCATATATCCTAGTATACCCTAACCTCATTTGGGCACTTCAAACACTCCTTAAGATATCCTTAAACACTCACAAAACTCTTTTTCTAATTCCTTAAACCTTTACTTATATCTTCACAAAATTTCTAACACTTACAATGTTTTCTCCTAGTTTACAAGTGGTGTTTCATCCTTAATAACCTTTATACCAAAGTGTTTCCTCACCATCATAACATCATCTCCCAAGCATCTTCTCTTACTAACCAAATCTTCTCTTTCACAACTCCTTAAATTCCTTTCTCAAAACCTTACCTAAACATCATTCTCTCCTTATTCATCAACATGACCTAAACCTTAAACAAACTTCTCCAAGACTTTAATATCTCCTAAAAACCTCATTGGATTTCTAGAACTTCCAAGACAATGCCTAAATCCTTATAGCACCTTAGAACACCTTAATGCATGTGTTCTTCCTTAGTGAAGCATGTGTCCATTCCTAACAATTCCTAGTTCACCCAAGTTCATTTAAACACCTAGAACTCCTCATTCGTTTTACAAATTTCGCCATGGGTTCTCTTAGCACATCATCATTCCAAAACTCATAGTTTTCACCATTAAACATTCGAGAACACCTAGATCCATCAAAAACATTATCACTCACAAAACTTCACCAAATTTACACTACATCACAATATAGTGCATAATTAAACTTGCTTGACACTTAGGCCCTTAAATAACATGGCTCTTAGGCCCTTAAGTTGCATAATCCTTAAACACTGAATTTCCCACATAAATAATGCCTTTGACCTGCAAATACATACACCAATACATATGTTCTTTTACTAGTCTCCTTGAGAACACTTTACTAGGTCATTCACCATTTGCTCTTTAGGTAGTTTTTAACAAGCATTATAAGCTTATTTCTCCTAAGGCATTAAACCACATTAAGATAGCATATTTACCTCTTTTCCTCCCAAATTTCTTTCTTGTTTCCTTACAAACCGGTAAGGCATTTGGTTCCTTGCCAACTACTAAACATTATACAAACACATAATGAGTATTCAAGCTTTAAGCTCCATCTCATTGTAAACCCTAGGTTTACATTATTTCAAAAACATTAATGTAGTTGTTTTACCTTGGTCTTTGAAGGGAATTGGAATATCTACCAAGAGAGGACTCCACCAAGTCCTTGAAAGATTGGAAATAAGCTAAAACAAAGCAAGGTAATACACCATTAATGGTGATTTTCGGTCAACATAAGAACATGGAGGAAACATGGATTTTCTTTGAGTTTCCTCACCTTGAAGCAAAGGAGAATGTCAAGGCATGAAAAGATTAGCTCAAGCTCTTCCCATGGAGGTTTCTCTTGGCACCGAAATGGAGGTTTTGAAGTTTTGAAAAGACGAGATTGTAGAGCTTGGCTTAACTAAGATGGTGGTCTTGAAATTGAATTTGGACCATGGAGCTAGGAGTTACAAGCATTCAAGGATGGAGTTCTTGTGTGGTACTATAGCAAATCGTAAAGAGAGAAAGAGGAAGGTAGAAGACGGTGGGAATTGGAGGAAATGAGAGAATGAAGATTGGAGTCTACTTTTAGAAGATATTTATGTACTAAAGTAACTTTCTTCTTTTACTTTCTTTTCCTTCCTTCCTTTAATTTGTTTAACATGGTGGTGACTCACCTTACTAAAAACCGGCCCCCATCATATACTTAGGGGTAGTTTGGTCTTTGTTGACCAACTTAATTACTTATAACATTATATGTTACAAACTAGCTTATAAAAGTTACTATTCATAAAACAAGGCACATAGAAGTGAAATTTTTGATTTCCCATTGATATAGCCACCCAAATGTGATACTATATAGTACACATGTTAATTAAAGAGTAATGATGGACATTTAGCCATTCGAAACTCATTTACAAGACAATTTTTCAAAAACGTGCTTTAAGACTCCTTAAAGCACTTTTTGTGTTTTAACTTGTTTTCAAGCTTGGTTTTCTTTGGTAATTGACTTAATATGTTCATTAACATATAAATAAGGCATAGGTATGACCATTATGTCTTATACACATTTATCCCAAGCTTAGAGCACATTTTAGCCCATATTGACCTTAAGGTATTTATTTGTGTTTTGTTTGGTTTCATTGTCTACCAAAGTTTCCTAAGGACTTAGTTAGCCTTATAAAGTCATAATTAAACATTATCAAGTCTTGGTAGGCTCTTTGGGTCCTAGCCAAGTTCACTCCAAGCTTAGAGCATGTTTTTGCTCAAACCGTGTCTTAGTGTTTTATTGTGTTTTACCATAGTTTAAATGGTTCATTTATGTTTCTAAGGCACTTTTTAGCCTTTAAATACCATAGTTTAACATTTACACATACCAAAGGTTTGGGGTATTTCAATCTACCCCCCTTAAAAGAACTTCGTCCTCGAAGTTCACATTTCCTCGCATCATTGGATTAGAATACGGGAATTACTTATAGCCATAAAACTTCCATTACCAACCACCCTTTACATCCAACCTCTGACTTAATGGTCCGGGCAACATATCCACATTACACATAAAATATCATACTCACATGGTAACCTCGGACTTAATGGTCCGGGTACCTTCACCACACTTGCACTAACATAATATCCCTCAGACTATTAGGTCTGGGTGACATAACCACATTTGGACTCGTAGGCCCGGGTAACACACACATTTAGACTCATAGGTCTTGATAGCATACACTTTAGGAGATCAAAGTCAAAATAACCTTTATCACACATACCAAACAACATGTCATAGCATGTATATCAAACAGAATTACCTTTTCCATCTCTCCATGGGTTCGAATCCCACGTTGAGTACATATACACTGTGATCCCGCAGAACCCGGTCGCGATGGACACCTTCTGGTCCCCGTTCCTTTGGGAGGTCAAAACATTCACTTAATTTTTAACATATATACTTCTCATGTCACCTGTCCGAAGACAAAGGCTCATACGTCCTCAGCTCGTGAGCAAGTACTACAAAAATATTCTTTACTAGGTTAAGTATATAAGAGAATCCTTTATTCAAAATATTACTCGTCTGTTTTGGAAATACTCATTGAAAATCCTTTTGAAAACACCACACAACTCCAAGTCCAATTTATGCTCCTTGTATTTTTTCTTAACACGGTTGTTTGTGACCACTTACAGGGAGCTTCACGAGTCGTCCAACCCTGATGTGATCAGCATCAGTGTTGAACTATCCTTCCACCCCAATTTGTGTTCGGCTTCCCTTGATCTCATGATAATCAAGTTTCACCTCCCACTTCTTTTTCAACCAACAACTAATTCAAGCGTATCCCATTTTCTATCTTTAAATCCTTCTAGTCATAATCATTACATCTCCAAGGGATAGAACTCCGTCTATCAATCATCACCCAAATCCAACTTAATTCAAGTTACCTAGGAAATTTAATTCTCACTAGGTTCTATGTCGGTCTTATACCCCTCATAAATCACAACACTGTATATATATACATATTTTTTATCAAAATACAATACATGGTTTACATTTATGCACCGTCGGGGTTTTAGTTCCCCGGGAGTTTCTTTACTCCTTCCATTTGTACTCTCACACACCACTGTTAACAAGATAAACACACTTCCCACAATGGTATTCGCATCTTCTGTGCGCAATTACCACAATTTAACCACAAATAAATGCGTATGTTTATATAACACGCGCGCCAACCATCATAACAAATCATTTTGTGCTATGCACAACCCCGTTCACGTACACTTGTACGTAAAACACACTAAGTGGTTTTGCGCTCTACCCCCCTTAAAAGGGATTACGCCCACGTAATCAATCACTGAGCATTAGCTTAAAATGTTCTGCCGTCGTGAAGTGTTTCAACTTCCACGCGGTCTATTACACAATGGACTCTGATTAGAGGATCTTAACCATATTAGCGGTTTAGTTCCTAAACCAAGAATTCGCATTGGAGTTGTAACTCATAACCGGTTTCGGTCCTGGCCTGTAAGGCTTCTAGGCATTGATGACTAGCCATCCATTCATATTCACAATGTATATTCGGCATTTGATGCATGGGCTCACTGGCCTCTGTTGCGCCATTCTGACAATTATAGGGCTAGTTTGCCCCATTCGTTACTGTTATTGTATTGTACATCTCCAATGTATTACCCTTATCTTGGGAAGGATGGTTTCTCAACCGACGCATGGTATCTCTTACCCTGAGCGAATTCGGTGAGTTCCAAAACTTTCCATCCACTTCTCCAATAGCTTACAGCGTAAACTACTATGTAATTCACAATGATTGACTTGCTTCTACCGACTTACTGTCGGTTGAGATTGAGCTACTACCTAGTGTGTAGTGCTCTCTCAGCTATTTACAACATTTGGGGTATATTCCATACCGATATTTGGCATTTACTGTTACTATAGTTATTTACTGTTAATCATGTCTCCACCTTTGGTTTTGTACAAGTATTCTTTCATTCCTGCGGCCTTGCATTACCTATGCATCGGCCATTATAATATTATTCCTTCACAATTACCATGCCTCTGATTCCTAGCTATCTCACTTGATCATTACTGCGCAAGAGTGATACCAAAACACTCAGTCATACAGAGTGCAGAGGCGTAAACTCTTGACAGTAAATCTCTCATGCGATTGCGATAGGAATTTTCACTGTGTTTCACTGAAATCCTTATCACCTAACACTTGCCACCGGCTTACTGCTCGGTTCGTTTGCTATCACTTACTGTTGTATCTCCACTGGGGTTAACTCACAACTCTGCTTATTTGTCATACCATCACTTAGCAATACTTATACAACGGTCGCTTAATGCACACCGTATCCTCTTCCATTATATAGCATCAACTTATACTGTATCCGCTATTATATTAGCTTCCGCTATTACGCTAGGTTTATCTGGCCACTTATTTGGCTGATTTTTGAATATATTACTATTTTTCCCTTGAGCGTTGTTCGCTACACATTTAGCTTCACACACCTACGGTGATTGCTACCAAACTTTTTACTCTTCCTGTGTACACAACTGGTACGAGCACTTCCTTTCGTGTTATTTTATTCCAATCATCCTGGGGTAATAACAACGTGGTCCATACTCCACATATTTCTTGTACTTGATTCACATAACTACCGCTTCTGCGGTCTCACAATATCGAGAGGTATCCCCACTCTTAATGCAGTGGTTCGCTTACCACTTTAACCACTTATACAATATAAACTTCTACAATCAATCGAATTTATATAACATATCTTGCTTATGGCTTATAAGCCTTATTTGCCTTGAGCTGGGCGCATTGTAGGCTGTCCACACACATGTACTTCTCTATACCATATTACCTGGTTAGAGGTTGTTTAGTGGAATCCATTGACAAGGTTGTTGCATCACATTCCTTCTGGATGTCCCTTAGGATTGCCAGTCCGTCTCCTGACCAAATCATGTCTAAACTGGGTGTTAATTCAACCCTTGCATTTCTGTCATGTATTTCGTTCAACAATGTTGATGCGCACACACCCTTCAAGGATTTCTCCTGGGTGTTGTTAAGTTATGCCTTTACATCTGGTTCACAGTTATGGTACATCAGTTAGCCACGCCTTTTGCGTTCTTCACTGCGTTATACTTCTTCTGTGAAGGTCATCATTTCCTAAATGTAGGTACTCATTCTGGGAATCTCATCCCGTCCATTGCACTTTACTGTGTCCACATTAGGAATCTGCCTTGCCCTGCTTTCCAGCTATCATGTTTGTTCCTGGGGATCCTTAAGTCATATAAGCTGTCTTTACATTCAGTTAGTGCACTTCGCACTCCTGACTCTTAAACATTTCCTTGAAAGAATTCACTATTCCTTTAGTTCGTTAACTTAACTGAGTTCCTTAACTTCAACATTCCTTGTAATCTCTAGCTCTCGTTTGATTTATATGTGGACCGTAGACGGAGTCGATACTTCCCGTGTTCGGACTCTTACTCGTATAACATATATGGGGTATCATACTGATACATTACTACTTACCCAACTAACCTATAAGTAGGTCTGTCAGGCCCACACGATCCTATCGGAGTGCGGTCGTTCCCACAACACAGTTGTACACTTGTAGTGTCGTCACACGCCTAGGTGAAGTATTCTGTTGTCAACTCCCTTATATTGTCCCGTGACAATAGTCATTCTTGCTTCCCGAACTTACTCGAGGGAAGGTTATCCTGTTGTATCCTTGTCAATTGCCCCTGGTTTCACTGGTTTGGTTTAAAGAAGGTGGAAGAAGTGTTGGTTTGAAAGAAAATCTGGTTTTGAAAAGAAGGGGTTTGAATAAAGTTTGGGTTTTGAAAGAAAATTTTTCATGGTTTCACAACATCTTCTTACCTTAGCCAAGTCTAGCTTCTTTGCTGACTGGTGTGTTTCCAATTGCAGAGGTTAGGCTAACAGGCCCTTCCACTGTTATGACAATCATATTTAACTTATGGTACTGTTC
Source organism: Limonium bicolor (assembly GCA_023374045.1). NCBI lineage: Eukaryota > Viridiplantae > Streptophyta > Magnoliopsida > Caryophyllales > Plumbaginaceae > Limonium > Limonium bicolor. The sequence continues at coordinate 119,914,876 of CM041781.1, read as the reverse complement.
CAAGTACTTTGTAGTGGTTATGAATTTCCCGAACAGCCCTGTTATAGCAGCACTTGCTATGGCAAGTGCGCCTGCTAACTGGCTATCGGTTTGACACATACCGATTGTGGTATGTTTTGACCATATTGTCATCAGTGGCCTTGTTGGCCCCCACTGATCTTATGCCTGATAAATACTCCTCTAGGTGACTTTTCACTGTTTCCAACATGATAATCATTAACAAGGGTGTTTCCCATTCTGGGAGGCCCCTTTTTCATAGTATTGTATTACACTTTGTAGCCCGTTCCACGTATTTGGGCACTACCTTGTAGTTTCCCTTGTCGGTTGGTATATACCGTTGGTGTATTATTATCAGCTGTGTGTCCCGTAGACCTCGTCCCGGGTTTTATTAGTCCATTTCTTGCCTGTTGCACGGTTGGTGCATTGCAAGCTGGTTGTTCTCGACTGCTCAGCATGTCGACCCAGGTTGCCGGAAATTCTATTCTTGTACACTGATTCTTCGCTCTTCGCTATGAAATGCGGTTAACACTGTTTAGATGGGAACCGCTCCGGGATTCCCAGTTTTCGGGATCTACCGTATGACAGTTCTCCGTACTAAAGGTATTAATAACAGCCAGATCGGGTATTCCGAGTATGAGAGTGGACTCCATCTCTCTGGCGTTGTTTCCCAAGTTATATAACAGGGATGGTGGAGGGTGGGATGGATATAGTAGGTTTCCAGTATTCACTGGTAGTTCCTTACTAGCGTATCTCTCACGCTATCACTCAACCCTTAACCCAAAGTACCTAAATCCTAACTCGGTACTTCCTAAGCTCGGTAATTCAGTCATCAGGAACGATACTTCGCTCTGATACCACTTTTTGTAACACCCCATCCAAGAACAAACACATAACAACAATCTGCAGCGGAAACTAACTCATCACATTACTTAATTCAATGGTGTTACACGCCGTTAACCACCCACGTGGCTAACAAGGCTAATACATATACATTTTGTATCGTCTGATGGACTAGATTCCGAGCAACTACACAATACAGTCCTCATTCCATTTTCAACATTATTATATACATACTTTCCCACGGTACCGAGTATCCAAAAACTAATGCCGATAACAATTTCGGTCTTACTACGCTTACAATGTTACGCCATTTAAATGGCTACCCATGTATCTACATCTACCCCGTCCTACTCTCGAACGGCTTCCAGCTCCTTGTACCTGAAATAGAAAAGGAGAGAAAGGGTGGCCCCCAAGGGGCTCAGCACCTTTGCTGGTATGGTATCCCGCAGCCCACATGCTACCGGGCCACGCACAACTAATTGTCGTCTTAGCATGCAGTTGATTTATTTAAATCATGCATACAAGCCATAAACATACAACACATAACATTTCGCCTCAATGGCTCAATCTATAACCAACATCATCCACACTTAACCCAACCATCCAATGATTCCTTAAACCCTAGAGTGGCTCTCCTCTGAAACGGAGCTACTTCCTTAACGAACGACATGTACCATTAATCGGGTATCCTTAAACGCTCTTGTCACAAAACTGGGATTCATTTCCATGATCCACACACTCCATATCCTACAACATATCTCATTCCTCACATAACCAAACATAACAAACCTTTCTTGTTTCGACGTACATATGATAACATCACAATCATTTTAACATCCAATAATGTATATATATACCATCGCATAGCAGGGGAGATTGCATAGCACCATAACATTACATAACACCATAAAATCGGTTCTCACAAGGAACCTGTCCACCATAGTTAGTATTCATAGTGAGCCTAGAGATTATACCAATCCCATGTTAAGCTCGTTACCAACCTCGTTACCGTCCGGTTATATAGAACGGTTAACTTACCCAAGGTGTGTCGGATATAGTAATCCCAAGCACACCGAAATAACATTCGTATGCCCCTGTGGCCCGACGTGAGTCAGTAACTAGCTTTGGATAAGCTAAGGGAAGGTAGAAACCAAATTGGAATACCACCTATACATACACCAAGAGAGCCAAACCGGATAAGATAACGACTCCCGTCCATCACACGCGTGGCCGGAACAACCGGACTTCTCACCCCCCATTAGTACATATACACTCATAAATAAGTGGTTAGAGATCCATTATGGAGCCTACCACATCCACACACCATACGGTATCATAACCGAGTTAAGCACACAAGGAGGTTCACACACTTGCATACAATAACAATGTCCAACTAAAACTCACACATAGCCGTGGTTAGCACGTTCCCAAGGTTTGGGCCGTCACTCCGAATACCGATCACTCATGTGTTCCTAGATTTGGTTAGCTAAGGTTTAACACATATTTGAGGTTAAATGGTATCGGAGGCCAAATTCGCCACATAAATGAATTACTATAAACACATTACATGTTTATCTTACAAGGTGGCAAACACTCAGTAAAACATATTGGCATACAAGCCGGTGTAATCCGGTAGGACACAGGTTGCCAAGAAACCATACCTGTCACCGGAGTCCACTTTACCACTTCCACTTATGTTCCTCGAGCAAATTCTCGAACAACTGTTAAACATCACGTGTTTTCATTAACATCGGGTTTGGTTGATTATTTAATGTCTAATGCTTAACTTTCCACGTTAACTTAGTTACATAACTTTACATTTTAAACTTGTTTTACTTTTACATTTTGATTCAACTTTTCGCCCACTTAATTGCCATTTAAACTCACCTAACATGTCCTTAACAACCTTATAACATCATTACCTATCAATCCCCATCATCTCATATCATTTCATAACCCTAAAACCACATTTTTGGTTCCGACCGGACTTGCCGACCGGACTTGTCCATGTCCGGTCGATTCCAGAACACATTCCGTCAAAATTTTCTACTCCGACCGGACTTGTAAGTCCGGTCCTATGTCCGGTCCATTCCAGAGAGTTTCTCCCCTTTGAAAATTCAGCCCGACCGGACTTGCCAAGTCCGGTCCTATGTCCGGTCCATTCCAAAAGCCTCTCGCAGGGTAAACTGGGCCCGGACCGAACTTGCAAGTCCGGTCGCAAGTCCGGTCTGCCCCAGATCTTTGTTTTCTTTGTTTCCTTTTACATTCAACTCCAAACTTCACCCCATATATCCTAGTATACCCTAACCTCATTTGGGCACTTCAACATCCTTAAGATATCCTTAAACACTCACAAAACTCTTTTCTAATTCCTTAAACCTTTACTTATATCTTCACAAAATTTCTAACACTTACATTGTTTTCTCCTAGTTTACAAGTGGTGTTTCATCCCTTAATAACCTTTATACCAAAGTGTTTCCTCACCATCATAACATCATCTCCCAAGCATCTTCTTTACTAACCAAATCTTCTTTCACAACTCCTTAAATTCCTTTCTCAAAACCTTACCTAAACATCTCTCTCCTTATTCATCAACATGACCTAAACCTTAAACAAACTTCTCCAAGACTTTAATATCTCCTAAAACACTCATTGGATTTCTAGAACTTCCAAGACAATGCCTAAATCCTTATAGCACCTTAGAAACCTTAATGCATGTGTTCTTCCTTAGTGAAGCATGTGTCCATTCCTAAAATTCCTAGTTCACCCAAGTTCATTTAAACACCTAGAACTCCTCATTCGTTTACAAATTTCGCCATGGGTTCTCTTAGCACATCATCATTCCAAAACTCATAGTTTTCACCATTAAACATTCGAGAACACCTAGATCCATCAAAAACATTATCACTCACAAAACTTCACCAAATTTACACTACATCACAATATAGTGCATAATAAACTTGCTTGGCACTTAGGCCCTTAAATAACATGGCTCTTAGGCCCTTAAGTTGCATAATCCTTAAACACTGAATTTCCCACATAAATAATGCCTTTGACCTGCAAATACATACACAATACATATGTTCTTTTACTAGTCTCCTTGAGAACACTTTACTAGGTCATTCACCATTTGCTCTTTAGGTAGTTTTTAACAAGCATTATAAGCTTATTTCTCCTAAGGCATTAAACCACATTAAGATAGCATATTCACCTCTTTTCCTCCCAAATTCTTTCTTGTTTCCTTACAAAACCGGTAAGGCATTTGGTTCCTTGCCAACTACTAAACATTATACAAACAACATAATGAGTATTCAAGCTTTAAGCTCCATCTCATTGTAAACCCTAGGTTTACATTATTTCAAAAACATTAATGTAGTTGTTTTACCTTGGTCTTTGAAGGGAATTGGAATATCTACCAAGAGAGGACTCCACCAAGTCCTTGAAAGATTGGCAATAAGCTAAAACAAAGCAAGGTAAATACACCATTAATGGTGATTTTCGGTCAACATAAGAACATGGAGGAAACATGGATTTTATTTGAGTTTCCTCACCTTGAAGCAAAGGAGAATGTCAAGGCATGAAAAGATGAGCTCAAGCTCTTCCCATGGAGGTTTCTCTTGGCACCGAAATGGAGGTTTTGAAGTTTTGAAAAGACGAGATTGTAGAGCTTGGCTTAACTAAGAGAATGGTGGTCTTGAAATTGAATTTGGACCATGGAGCTAGGAGTTACAAGCATTCAAGGATGGAGTTCTTGTGTGGTACTATAGCAAATCGTAAAAGAGAGAAAGAAGGAAGGTAGAAGAAGGTAGAAGAACGGTGGATGGAGAAATGAGAGAATGAAGATTGGAGTCTACTTTTAGAATATTTATGTACTAAAGTAACTTTCTTCTTTTACTTTCTTTTCCTTCCTTCCTTTAATTGTTTAACATGGTGGTGACTCACCTTAAAAAACCGGCCCCCATCATATACTTAGGGGTAGTTTGGTCTTTGTTGACCAACTTAATTACTTATAACATTATATGTTACAAACTAGCTTATAAAAGTTACTATTCATAAAACAAGGCACATAGAAGTGAAATTTTTGATTTCCCATTGATATAGCCACCCAAATGTGATACTATATAGTACACATGTTAATTAAAGAGTAATGATGGACATTTAGCCATTCGAAACTCATTTACAAGACAATTTTTCAAAACGTGCTTTAAGACTCCTTAAAGCACTTTTTGTGTTTTAACTTGTTTTCAAGCTTGGTTTCTTTGGTAATTGACTTAATATGTTCATTAACATATAAATAAGGCATAGGTATGACCATTAGGTCTTATACACATTTATCCCAAGCTTAGAGCACATTTTAGCCCATATTGACCTTAAGGTATTTATTTGTTTTGTTTGGTTTCATTGTCTACCAAAGTTTCCTAAGGACTTAGTTAGCCTTATAAAGTCATAATTAAACATTATCAAGTCTTGGTAGGCTCTTTGGGTCTAGCCAAGTTCACTCCAAGCTTAGAGCATGTTTTGCTCAAACCGTGTCTTAGTGTTTTATTGTGTTTTACCATAGTTTAAATGGTTCATTTATGTTTCTAAGGCACTTTTTAGCCTTTAAATACCATAGTTTAACATTTACACAACATACCAAGGTTTGGGGTATTTCAATTTCTTTTCTCTCTTGTCCATTTCTAAATAGAGTACATGTATAGTGTATACATTCCCTTCGAATTTATTTAGATCAATGTGTATAGGGTTCCCCACTCCCTATTTTATTTGCGAATGACCGAGCGTCAAAATTTTATGTTGAGAAAATTCACCACTTTGAAAACACGCGTTTTCGAAATTGTTTTCTAAAACTAGGTTTCTTTTGGCATGCACGTATGATAAAAAGAAGAATAAGGGACGACCCCTCACATCTATATATCATTCATCAACTTTGCTTTAGGGGGTGAAAATTCATGGTATCTATGGAAGGCGTCCCCTGAACAGACGCACCAACAAATACAACTGAGCACAAAGCAAAACCGCATGCATTGTATTCATTGCAAAAAAGTCCCATGCATTCTCGGTCAGTTCGAATTTGTCAAACATGCACAACTCCCGTCCACCTCAGAAAATTTCGCAATCACGTGTTTTGTTATCACCACACCACATACCAGCTTTCATCCCAATATCCTGACCGCCAGAGCCTGATCTCAGAGGGGTAGAAAAGAAGACCGAGCTCAAACCTTTCCCAATCTAAAAGTATATCATATCATGCGGCTACCATGCAGGAGTTGTCACTCCCCAAAATCCAAAAATCATGCATCCAAATCCCAAAAAATGCAGTCTCCGCCATATCGTTGGGCCACCATGCGGGAGTTGTCACTCCCTAAAAATTCAAAAATCCAGGAGCCAGTCGCCAACCCGACCTCGCTCGAGAGTTACTTCTCAGACAACAACCCCAACAGTTAGGCCATATCCAGGACCGATAGTGACGGGATGAATTTCATGGACCATCAACTGGAACCAACTCAAGCGAGACTAGGTGTAGTCTTACCACGCATGCATTGCATCCAAAAGGAAAAAAAAAACAAAAACATTCTATCAAAATCCAAAATGAGTCATTTTCATTGTCAATACTTTATGCATCCTATACGTAGTAGTTCCATATTACCACAACATATTGCATGGTAGATAGTTGCATTTGCATACTTCCATATCGGAACGACATCTTTGGGAACAAATCTTGAAAGATTGGTTGAATGAATGTTTGAATCACTGAACTCTCGGCCCTTCAATTTACACAAGGGTCAAATCTAAATCAGCACCACAAACCAAGTGAGTAGTGTGCAAAGAGCGGTATTTTCCCTTGAATTCCGAATGAGGATATTGGACAATCCTATGAGCGACGAGGGAAGGTAGAGAGAGCCAATCGAGGTAAAACCATGAGTGACGTGTGCATTCCTTCATCACACGGAGAGGTATAATACAGAGTGAGATCAATGTCGATAATCAGGATACGAACTGTGATTCATGCAAGGATCTGAGAATAGTAAGAAAACAATCATTGACTAATGAGAATGATGAGGCACTTAGGAATAAAAATCTCCACAAAACCAAAAAGCTTTGTCTGCCTTGTACATAATCCCTTAGTGAGCCCCGCTGAGCCTTTCACGATAAACCTTTTTCTGCGAACTCCACAACATGTCAACTCACATACACATATTTACTCACCCATGCAATAGAGGATCTCGAAAGAGATGGAGCCATGGTCTCTCCCCCACCATCTTTCACAAGAACAACAAACGAAAACTTTCAAAGGAATCAGTGAGTCAATGCGACTCCAAAGTCAGACACCAAAAAAGAGCACCGAAATGTTTGAGAAGACCAGCAAGTCAATGAAAACTCCAAAACTGAAAGCCAAAAAAGTAAGCAGAAAATGCCCAAGAAAGTCAATGAGCCAAATGCAATTTCAAAAAACACCAAAAATAAGAAGGAAGTTCGAACCGTACACCAGAAGAGACAAGAAGGAGAAATCCAAATCGAAAGGACCAATGATGTCCCGAAGAAACCAATAAAAGGTTATCAAAACCTGTCCAATCATTTCACTCATGGCAAAGGCGAAACATATCCTCTATTGCACAAAAACTCCACAGCTTCCAAACAAATCCTCCAGTCCCATATGACATACATCATACCCCTCAGCCCCGTTGTAACCCAATAAAAGACCTCTGACTCATTAGTTGATGAGCGTTAACTGAAAGTATCAGATCTGAAACATGAATCATAAGCTTCGTACTTGTTATCAACATGTCCCACCTCATAATACAGGGACTATGAGCGAATGAGTGCGACCTTACTTTACAAGGTCTTCCGAGTGCGAGTGACTCTTTGATCTAAGCACCAAAACATAAACAACCTACCCTATTGCAGGTGAGGAATTTGTAAGGAACGGAAAGTCCATAACCTCGAAAAGGAATTCTAAGGAAAATACTGCTCTAAGCATCAAGAGTGTCATCACGACATTTACACACACGGCCATACTCATGAAAGATTGACCCGTATTCCTCCGTGAGAGGAAAGTGATTCACGCATTCTAGCTCAACAATCACTCAAGATCAAACGGAAGATGTCTTATATCGTAAACCACATAGTAATAGAGATAGAATCATACCTTCTCTTCAAAAAAAAAAAACATATGCATTTTGCATCTCTTCTAGCAGTTAGCATTTGCATGCATCATAACCACTTCATTTTCAACATCCGACTGGTAAGAACCATGCCTAGTCTCGTGGAAGGTCGACTTCAGTTTCCCGCTATCGAAGCTCAACTCAAAATCAAAAGAAATCAAAACCGAGGCCATCCGGAGCCATACGACGATCTTCCCGGAGCCATCCACTGTCATGCCCGAGCCTCATTGGCGCCTCTCCCATAGCCAAGCTAGAGCCGTACGGGAGCCATCATCCGACATTGAAACCATCCTTGGAATTACACAGGGGTCATCCCAACAGTCCGAGAACAAAATGGGAGCCACCTCAAATCCGTATCGGAGCCACTTCGTCATCAGGGCCTTGCCTACAGAGCTTCGAACTACGTCAGGTCTGATCTCAATATGGAATTGAGTACGTAGGCAGCCCGCCCAGGGTGCGACCACCTCAAAAGAAGATTCCCCTTTTGTTCACCACTATCATCAAATGGAGCAATCTCGTAGCCTCCCCGAAGCCATCCTGAACTACCCCGGAGCCATCTCGAGGAATCTGAAGCCGAAACCGACCGTACTAAAGCCATTCATCCGCAAAGAAAAAAACTGTCAACCATAGTAAATCACATCGACCCACCATCCGACTCAAAATCTGAACCAGATCAAAAACCACCAACCATCCATGAATTATGTCAGAGCCATCCGACCACGCTGGAGCCACCCGACCGCACCAGAGCCATCCGATCATACCGGAGCCCTTGGAGCATATCGAAGCCATCCAATCATATCGAAACTATCGAGGTCCCAAAATCACTTATTCACAAAAAAAATTGTCCACCCAAAGACCAATCACAAAATCACAAAAAACCAAAAACCACAAACTCAAGAGCCGCACCGGAGCCATCTCGAAATCTGGAGCCAAGAGTCCTACCAAAATCCCGAGACTACAGCGCACATTGGGCAAGACTATCAAAGCAAAACCAAAGCACAAGTCCCACACTGACAAAGTCAAGGGCCACATCAACAAAAAAAATTCGACTATCACATCCCTCATAAAAACAACCGAAAAGCATCCAATCCCGGATCAATCCACAATCAAAGCCATCCTCGAATCAATCTACCACCGCAAACAACTTCAGATCAAGCTTTCACCACAGCGAGTTTCGTACAACTCCATCAAAGTATTATAGGCTCATCCTAAGTCCTATAGCTAGATATCAAGAGGTCTAGTTGAGGCACTCCTAAGTCCTCGTACTTTCAATCGCATTCTAGGCCCATCATAAGCCCTAGGACTGGATATCAAGAGGTCTAGTTGAGGCACTCCTAAGCCCTCGTGCACCTTAAATCAAATCGGGTTGTTGGTATTATAGGCTCGGCATAAGTCCTATAGCTAGATATCAAGAGGTCTAGTTGAGGCACTCCTAAGTCCTCGTACTTTCAATCGCATTCTAGGCCCATCATAAGCCCTAGGACTGGATGTCAAGAGGTCCAGTTGAGGCACTCCTAAGCCCTCGTGCACCTTAAATCAAATCGGGTTGTTGGTATTATAGGCTCGGCATAAGTCCTATAGCTAGATATCAAGAGGTCTAGTTGAGGCACTCCTAAGTCTTCGTACTTTCAATCGCATTCTAGGCCCATCATAAGCCCTAGGACTGGATGTCAAGAGGTCCAGTTGAGGCACTCCTAAGCCCTCGTGCACCTTAAAACCAAATCGGATTGTTAGTATTATAGGCTCGTCATAAGTCCTATAGCTAGATATCAAGAGGTCTAGTTGAGGCACTCCTAAGTCCTCGTACTTTCAATCGCATTCTAGGCCCGTCATAAGCCCTAGGACTGGATGTCAAGAGGTCCAGTTGAGGCACTCCTAAGTCCTCGTGCACCCTGAATCAACCCTATTGTTAGTACCCTAGGCTCGTCATAAGTCCTATGGTTAGATATCAAGAGGTCTAACTGAGGCTCGTCATAAGTCCTCGTACTTTCAATCGTCTTCATACACTCACGGCCGCATCCCAATGCACCATAAACCGTTGTGAGAATTTTTGGCGTCCCGTCAACCTTGATCCAATCCTGCAAACCTTCTGTTGCAGAATTGAATCAAGGGGAGCCATCGTAGACACCAAAAATTCTCACCCCATGAAGCAAATTTCGAAATAATAAGAGGGGTCGTCGCCTTTCTTTTTCTAAACATATTAGCGTGCGTGCTAAAACGAAACCGTCATTTTATAATCTTTTTCAAAACATTTCATAAAAAAAAAACGATTTTCCGAAAACAAATTTTTAAATGACAATCTGATTTTAAACCCATACCTGGCGAGGGGGTGGAGTGTTTTAGATTTATTTTAGCTCACGGCATAGCTTTCGTTTTAGTCGTTGCCATTATATACTAAGTACCATCGCAGCTCATCTGGGTAAGGTGTAGGAGGGAATGCGTGGAGGTCTTGAATTCAAACCCATATATGGGCAAAACTGGTTTTTATTTACCTGTGAATGGGCAGAAATCTTTTTATTTATTTATCTTTACTTTGTTGTTGTTTGTGTCGGTCCACTCCTGTCTCGTTAATCCCACAAACAATACAGCATGGGCTTGTTCTTGAGAGAACCATGTTGTTTGTATCGGTCCACCCCTTTCTCGGTAAGCCAACAAACACCACAGCATGGGCTTGTTCTTGAGAGAACCAATTATCCCCTCTTCAAAATCCCCTCTCGCCTTCATCGGGGATGGTGGCTGCGAACTTCTCCTCCCCGACCTTCCTTTCTTCTACCGCTGGATCTCCTCATCTTCCCATCGGAAGAACATCGACCGCCACCCACGTCGGAAATCACCACGGTTAAACACCAAACAGCGCCTCCTCCATTCTCTTCTCTCCCAGTAATTTTGCAATCCGACGGGCGAACAAGAATGCCCATGCTCCAACCTTCTTCGTTTTCGCCGACGGTAATTTTTCAACCAAACCGGAGAACAAGGACACTGTCTCTTGTCATCCTCTTCGCCGGTAATTTTGCAACTCAAGCTGGCGACCCAGAAACTACATGCTCTGCGCCTGCTTCATCTCTTCACGTACGGTAAATTTTCTTCAACCTAACCGGCGAAACAAGAACATACATGCTCTATCTCTTCATTCTCGTCATCTGAACAAGGAAACTAGAGCTCTGCACTCCCTTTCCTGCTCCCGGTAATTTGCAATTGCTGGCGAAGTGAGAACAAACTCCACCTCCCTCTTTCTCTGCGCTTTCTTCATTCCTTTCACTTCCGAAGCACACAACTCCTCTCTCCATTCTCTTCACTCACTAATTTTGCAACCAACTAGCAACCGAGAGCATCTACTCTGCCCCGATTCTCTTTCTCTTCCTTTCCGGAAATTTCGCACCCAAACTGGCGACCGAAGGACATACGCTCCATTGCCATCTTCATTCTCTTCACAACCGGCGAACAAAAAACATCAGGTTTCTGTTCACTTCTCTTCACGACAACGCCTCCATGCTATGTGTCGAACTTCACTCACGTTCTATGCAACTGAACTGGCGAAACACTCACGATAAGCACCACCCTATCCTTGCCCTGGCTTATTCATGTATCGTTGCTGTGTGAGCCATGTCCATTTGGGAAACCGATGGTGATCGATCACGGCCTGGATAAGGGAAGTTGATGTTTCTGAATTATTCTCATTTTAGTCATACTTATAGGTTAAACCTCAGAGAGCTCATCTCCTTCGTGTTGGTATGCTTTGTGTTTGTTTCTGTTTATTTCGCAGGAGATCTTAGCCCAAGTGCTTGCTTCTGGAAGGGACCCGAGTCTCTGTATGTGCTGATTTTAAAGCGTACAAACAATCTCCAGGTGTGGGGATCTGCGTCATCGAACTCGTTGTGCTTGCGGTAGATTCTGTATAGGGATGGAATGATGTTCTCTTTGCTTAATTCTTCCTATTTTGCCTCGTTCATACTGATTACAGTAGTAAACTAACCAGTAACTTTGTTGTCTATTCTCTATATTGGTTTCCACTTTTTTTTCGATTATGACTGGATTTGTTTTACTCACTCGGTACATCTACTGACCAAGTGCCCTCTCATTTCCTTTTTCCATCTGTTCGATTATATCTTGCTATCTGATGTGTTTTCTTATTTTGATTGCCCGGCTCTATAGTTTATTTCTGTTGCAAAATAGAAAAGAAGTTGCTCTCTGTCTCGGTACAAGCAAGGAGCTATTTACTCCCTGTATGAATTTCAATTCTATTCAGGACGAAATGAGTGAGCTTGGCTGCGTGATATGCTTTCGTTTTTGTCTGAACATTGGACTCACGTTTATCATCTAACCCGATTTGTTCTGTTGATACTTCTTCTATATCATTTGCAGGAGACTACTACCTATGAAACCGATGTTTTATTCTAACTGGAACGCTTGTGTGCTCTTTTGAATTATGTGCTGAATTGCTGTGCTTGAGAAACATCCCTATTATGGTGTTGTTATGCTAACTTCTGATTGCTTCTAATCTGCACTCACCGTGTTTGATTTCTTGGCTTCTTATTCACTGTTTTGTTGCAAGGCATTTGATCCACTCTATTCATGTATTGAGTTCAATGTTGGGCTTACTTTTTTTTCCTTCTGTTTCTGTTTCTTGACTGAGGTATCACTCGGGATTCTGGTTGAAGCACATGCTTGTGGTTTGGTCAATCGTGGGCTTGGTGGGTGAGCTAAGCTGGCAGACTTTGGAACTTCATATTCACTTCATAGACATTACCAGATATACCTATCAATGTCCCGAGTATATTTCTTAAACTCATATTTCTTTGAGCTATTGTCTGAATGGGTGATATCCTTAGCATGTTTGCGAGAATTCACAAATTGAAATACTGCAGTTTTGTTTACCGTGTATTTGCAAGTTGATGATCCATACTTTGCTTACTATCTCGTGATCTAATGCCTGCATCGGTGTCTCGATTTTTCTTTCCTTGGTCGTTGATCTAACTAATTTAATTCACTCCTATGTTCAAGCACTACCTAGAATAGAGGTTTAAAAAAATACAATCAGAGAGCAAAGATTGTCTATGTTGTTCCTTGTACTTGAAGAGAGATAATAGTTTAGTGAATATTTTCCTTGTCTTCCGAATATTAGAGTATAATTTCATTGATTAGGATTCACTTTCTAATTAACCTCAATTTAGAGTTTCATGAGTAGGGAACGCACATATTTTTAGCAAACCTGGATGCGATTTCTTTGTTCATTTTAATTCAGAGCACTTGTTTGGATATTCAGAAGATTAATGAGCAATTAATAAACGGGTTAGCAATCCACATTTTAGGATCGTGCGTCACTTTGATTTCGATTTAGTGTTAAAAAAAAACGAGAAAGGAACAAGTGTATATACCCAAAACTTTGTCATTTAATTTCGTGTTAAACTTGTTATTTATCTACCATTTGAAATTCATAATTATCTGTATTATATGCTCATGTTGTAGATTAGCTTGGCAATTGTTGGACCTAGTCCAATATAGAGACCCAATACTTAGGAAGCTCTAGTTAGCCCATAGGTCACCCCTTTTTTAGAAAAGCTCTAGGTTTGGGTATCCTCAATGCATACGTGTCCTAGACACGGTCCATATGAGGAATACCCGTTTCCCTAAAACTTTCCAAATCATCCCTCAATTTCAGAATAAAAATGTACAATCAACAAATCCACTTAAGTTTTATCCAGACATGACTCAAGCCCATTAACTCCATCATAAGAGTTTTAAATAATTTTTTTTAAATCAGCCCATTTTGGGAAATCTACTTTCGGAGCCCAATCTACAAGTCTGAACCCAAATTCAAAGTTGGCCCAATTCCAAAATCGGCCCAATTCCATTGAACTTGGCCCATCCCTATAAATAATCTGGCCCATCTCCAAACTCGGCCCACCAAGCCCAATTTGGGCCCAAACCCATTTTGAACCCAAACCCACTCAAGCCCAAAGCCTAGTCAAGCCCAAGACCTATTTCAGCCCAAAATAATCCTCAACCCAACATCTAAAATGGCCCAAGCCCGGCCCACTATCATGCCCAACCCCAAGCTCGACCCATTTCCACAGGCCCAAATCAAAAATCCAAAAGTCAGCTCAAATAAAAGCCTGCTTGGTCAAAATCAAAAATCAAAAAAATCATAATCAAACTCAAAGCCCACACTTGAGGCCCAAGCCCACAATCAAATTCCAAGCCCACAATCAAACCAAGCTCACACTCAAATTCCAAGCCCACAATCAAACCAAGCTCACACTCAAATTCCAAGCCCACACTCAAGGCCCAAGTCCACACTTAAAGTCCAAGCCCATTTTGGCCCAAAGGGCCAAAGGCCCAAACGAAGTCCAAGTTTGACCAAACCCAAACAATTTATCCGATTGTTGAGTTTGACCTAGCTTTGACCAATCAGAATGTTGACCTTGACCAGAAAACGTTGACCTTGACCAAGAACGTTGACCTCGACCAAAAACGTTGACCCAAGCATTGACCAACCCCACTTCAACTCGAACTTTACAAGTTAAAATCAAATCAAACCCAACTCATTTTTCGAAACTGATTCCTTTCAACTCAGATTCAATTTGTAAATCAAAAATCCAAAAATCTATCTTCCTAGATTTCAAACAACTATTTCATCCAAATTTCTTCAAGTTTTCAAAAAGAAACTATTTTGTGGAATTTTAGAGGAAAAACTCTTCTCACATCACGAAAAACTCTTCTCAAATGCAGAAAGTTCTTCTCACATATACAGAAAGTTTTCTCCTAAAATATTTCTCAAAGTCAGTGTTTCTTCATCGAGAATTCCGAACAACTTCAAACGCTTTCCAACTCAGTTTTCAAACTCAAAATTAAATCGTTTTCAGGGAACAGGAAATGTCTAACATTTTCAAAACGCTTTCTCCTTAGTTAGACATCACTTGTCTCCCTTCCAAAAATAAAAATCCGAGGCGGGGCACTGGGGTCGTCATATCCCTTGTCGCAGTCTGGACTTCCTTAGGCGGGGCATTAGGGTGATAAACATCCCCTAATTGCAGCCTAGATTTTTACGAGGCGGGGTGCTAGGGATGTGACTGCCTTCCTAGTTGCAGCCGGGATTTTAGAATCGTCTAACTCCCTTCCACTCGATTTCAATATTTTCAGTTTTTAACGTTTTAAAACCCGGGAGTTAGAGACGTTATTAGGGTTCGACCGAGAACATCTTATTCATGGTGTTTCTCCCTGAATCCTATTTGTCGACATAAATTCATTGTCCTATCTTTCGAGCCTCGGCGCTTATTATCAGTTAAGTGTCGTGTTCGAGGGGGTACATAGGGTAATCCCTCGGGATTATCCGCCCTTTTACAATTAAATGACTTTCCTCAATCGCTTTCAAACCTCAAATAAAAAAAAACTCGGGATCTCTATTCAAATATCAATTGCCTCATACACTCAAATCACCTTCAAAATTCCAAATCACTTAATACCCAGATCATCATTCAAACTCCAACTCGCATTAAACTCAAATCCTCTTACAAATTCCAACTTCACTCAAATTTCCAAAGTCTCACAGGCCCGAGCGTCTCATAGACTCAAACATCTCACGAACTCGAATGTCTCACAGACCCGAGCGTCTCACAGACTCCATCATTCTGAGATTTTAATGTCTCACAGACCTAGGCATCTCACAGACTCTAACCTCCCAAAACCTGAAACTTCTTGAAACTTCGAACCCTTCTAAATCTCAAACACTACAAATATCCTCAAGCTCCACAAACATCAAAACTTCCAAAAGCTAAAACATCTGAACTACGTAAGGTCTGATCTCAGCAGGGAGTTGAGTACGTAGGCAGCCCATCTAGGGTGCGACCCCATCCCAAAAAAAAACCCCTTTCCCCCTCTAAGGTGTTCTTCATACCTCTCGAAACTCTCAACCCTTCAACCAAACTAACTCCAAGACCAGCCTATTCTTCAAATCTTCTAAATCATCCAATCCTCAAACCACACTCAATCCTATCCTTTGGCTTTTAAATGAATCTCTCTAAAAGGTTTTGAAAGAGGGTAATCCCGACAATTGGAGACCGAGGTTTCCTCGGGCACCAATCCGAAGTCGTGGTCGTTGCCACTTCTAAGGGGTGTAACCCAGTACGAACCCACAACAGAATCTCTGATCTGACCAGATAAGTCCTATCCATAAGCAACAAATTCAGAGTCAATCAACGGTTCTTAGAACCCTTCTCCTCCCTTCCTAGTTCCTTAGGTCAAACTAGGTGGCGACTCTAGTCAATTCCGCCTTATAGAGGCATAAGTCCGCGTGGAGCCCATCGAGAGCGGGTGTAGTGCACACTTGCACTCTCCTTTATGCTTTCTGGGAAAGACGGACGATTTAGTAGGTATTTGAGGGATGCCAGAATAACGGGTTTTCACCCTCCACAGAATGGCAGTTTTTAGGATCTAGGCTTCTCAGTCATATATTTAGATAGACCCCCCTCATACCGAAAAATCACCCTCCACAGAATGGCGACTCTGCTGGGGACAGACTGAGCTCCATCCAAAATTGTCAGGATTCCCCAACTTCTTTCAAAACCTTCAAGAGATTCATTCTAAAGCCACTAGGACTACTCTACTCCACACTCAGAGTGTGCACCGAGAGGATAATTAGGATGAGAGTTCAGAGTTCGAGATTGGCCTGGAGTGTCACATGTTTGTTTTGATATTTGTATGCTTTACTTTTGTTTATTGTTGTGTGTTTATTTCTCTTCATGCATGACATAGTATCTTGATTGTTATTCTTATTTATTGCTTATGTAAATGGGGCCTTCCTAGAAGGAGTCAACCCATTGTTGCATCGGGTAGCGTAAGACATGCATTCCTCTGTGTCACCCGTTTCATCCACATGTCACGGGATCCCAACCGGTCCACGGTTGATTCCCCATGAGTTGGGTCCTTCCTAGAAGGAGTTAACCCACGAGGTAATACGGTCCAAGACCAACGCCTTGAAGCTCATGATCCAAAATTATCCTCCATTACCCGAGTCTAAGCCAGCATATAGCGACCTTTGAGCCTTCAGTGTCCAACTGCCTAATCCAGTGTCTAGGACGGGTTTTATGGGAGTCACCCCCTTGTATGCCGCCTGTCTGACCACCCTTCTGCCTTACCCTGAAGATTGCATGGGCTCAGTTCTCCATTGTTCATCTGCACCACGGGTGTCTCTAAAGCCCAATGTCACGCTACACATCCATAGAGGATCCCGTATTTACCGGATACCCATACATGGCACAACGTAGTCAGTGAATAATTTGGACTTTAGACACACCTGACCGTGCAGATGACGAGAGACCCGTTCCCATGCAGTACTTCCCCGAGTTTCCCGAAAGGTGGGGTGTTGTCGGATCATCACTGGCCGTGGCGTATGTTTCCTTATCATCTCGGGTATCCTGACCTTTCGAACTTAAGCACTCCGGACTTTCTTGATAACGTGCCTCGCAAGGGGCATAGCAGAGAAAAACCCCGAGAGATGACAGTGAAGGGACGACGGTTCCCCCGGTGAGACGGAGTCATAATTGACCTGGAAAGTGATTATCCCAACATTAACATTTACAGCTCCACATCAAATATAGCCACGATTTACTTTATGTTATACATGTGTGTAAATCACTTTTTCAGACCAATCCGTTTTAAAATGTTCGGAATTCTCATTTGCATGTCCCTAAAAGCTGTTTTGCGAGCTCGTTTAATTTAAAGTTCCACGAAATATTTACTCATAAATAGGGTTTTCAAAATTTGTCAATTCTCCTTTAAAAAGTTTATTTCACTAAAATGCTATTTCCGATACAATTTTCAAAAAAATCTGATTTCGAAAAACCTACTTTCTACAAATGAATTTCAAACAACATTCTTCACCAACATGATTTTCAAAATAGTTTTCGAAAACAGTTTTCAAAATTGAATTTCACAAACGTATTTCAAAATAAATGATCTAGTCCCCATGTTGTGACCCGCTATTTTTGAAGTTCAACCTACCTTCAAGAGTAGCGGTCATTACTGTGGAGTGTACTAATCATTTCGTGTTTTCACAAAAGTGGTGGATTTTAACATAAGATTTTGTGCTTGATCATTCACCTTTTGCTTTCTCAAGAATGTACCCCTTATTCCCTCGTCGGAGCAGATCGAGCTGAAAATCAGAGGCGCACCAGCCCGTGGAGCTAGCCGAGCGACATGAAGACCAACACCAACCGTTCAAATACAAGATCAAAGGTACCAACCCGAGTCAAACGACGTGAAGACTAGCGACACCGGTTCGAGTTCAAACTGTTGAAAATCAGAAGAACACCAACCCGTTTTGTTTGATCACAGTTTTGCTTCGTTGCGAACCTGAAACGAGCATGCAGCTGGTCAAGAGCCCGAAGACGAGCAAGCAGTCGGTCAACAGCCCGAAGGCGAGCGAGCACCACTAGGAGGCCGAGCGTTAGCAGTCATTCAGAAGCCCGAAGAATGACCGGGAGAGTTCAGAAGAAGTTTAGCTTAAAACTCCCATTTTAATGACTTTTTTAGAATTAATGATGTATAGGTTTTCCCCTATGATTTTGTAACACCCCATCCAAGAACAACACATAACAACATCTGCAGCGGAAACTCAACTCATCACATTACTTAATTCAATGGTGTTACACGCCGTTAACCACCCACGTGGCTAACAAGGCTAATACATATACATTTGTATCGGTCTGATGGACTAGATTCCCGAGCAACTACACAATACAGTCCTCATTCCATTTTCAACATTTATTATTACATACTTTCCCACTGTACCGAGTATCCAAAAACTATGCCGATAACAATTTCGGTCTTCCCATGGAGGTTTCTCTTGGCACCGAAATGGAGGTTTTGAAGTTTTGAAAAGACAAGATTGTAGAGCTTGCTTAACTAAGAGAATGGTGGTCTTGAAATTGAATTTGGACCATGGAGCTAGGAGTTACAAGCATTCAAGGATGGAGTTCTTGTGTGGTACTATAGCAAATCGTAAAAGAAAAAGAAGGAAGGTAGAAGACGGTGGGAATTGGAGGAAATGAGAGAATGAAGATTGGAGTCTACTTTTAGAAGATATTTATGTACTAAAGTAACTTTCTTCTTTTACTTTCTTTCCTTCCTTCCTTTAATTTGTTTAACATGGTGGTGACTCACCTTACTAAAAACCGGCCCCCATCATATACTTAGGGGTAGTTTGGTCTTTGTGACCAACTTAATTACTTATAACATTATATTTACAAACTAGCTTATAAAAGTTACTATTCATAAAACAAGGCACATAGAAGTGAAATTTTTGATTTCCCATTGATATAGCCACCCAAATGTGATACATATAGTACACATGTTAATTAAGAGTAATGATGGACATTTAGCCATTCGAAACTCATTAACAAGACATTTTTTCAAAACGTGCTTTAAGACTCCTTAAAGCACTTTTTGTGTTTTAACTTGTTTTCAAGCTTGGTTTTCTTTGGTAATTGACTTATATGTTCATTAACATATAATAAGGCATAGGTATGACCATTAGGTCTTATACACATTTATCCCAAGCTTAGAGCACATTTTAGCCCATATTGACCTTAAGGTATTTTTTGTGTTTTGTTTGGTTTCATTGTCTACCAAAGTTCCTAAGGACTTAGTTAGCCTTATAAAGTCATAATTAAACATTATCAAGTCTTGGTAGGCTCTTTGGGTCCTAGCCAAGTTCACTCCAAGCTTAAGCATGTTTTTGCTCAAACCGTGTCTTAGTGTTTTATTGTGTTTTACCATAGTTTAAATGTTTCATTTATGTTTCTAAGCACTTTTTAGCCTTTAATACCATAGTTTAACATTTACACAACATACCAGGTTTGGGGTATTTCAATTCTTTTCTCTCTTGTCCATTTCTAAATAGAGTACATGTATAGGTGTTACATTCCCTTCGAATTTATTTAGATCAATGTGTATAGGGTTCCCCACTCCCTATTTTATTTGCGAATGACCGAGCGTCAAAATTTATGTTGAGAAAATTCACCACTTTGAAAACACGCGTTTTCGAAATTGTTTTCTAAACTAGGTTTCTTTTGGCATGCACGTATGATAAAAAGAACGAATAAGGACGACCCCTCACATCTATATATCATTCATCAACTTTGCTTTAGGGGGTGAAAATTCATGGTATCTATGGAAGGCGTCCCCTGAACAGACGCACCAACAAATACAACTGAGCACAAAGCAAAACCGCATGCATTGTATTCATTGCAAAAAAGTCCCATGCATTCTCGGTCAGTTCGAATTTGTCAAACATGCACAACTCCCGTCCACCTCAGAAAATTTCGCAATCACGTGTTTTGTTATCACCATACCACATACCAGCTTTCATCCCAATATCCTGACCGCCAGAGCCTGATCTCAGAGGGGTAGAAAAGAAGACCGAGCTCAAACCTTTCCCAATCTAAAAGTATATCATATCATGCGGCTACCATGCAGGAGTTGTCACTCCCCAAAATCCAAAAATCATGCATCCAAATCCCAAAAAATGCAGTCTCCGCCATATCGTTGGGCCACCATGCGGGAGTTGTCACTCCCTAAAAATTCAAAAATCCAGGAGCCAGTCGCCAACCCGACCTCGCTCGAGAGTTACTTCTCAGACAACAACCCCAACAGTTAGGCCATATCCAGGACCGATAGTGACGGGATGAATTTCATGGACCATCAACTGGAACCAACTCAAGCGAGACTAGGTGTAGTCTTACCACGCATGCATTGCATCCAAAAGGAAAAAAAAAACAAAAACATTCAATCAAAATCCAAAATGAGTCATTTTCGTTGTCAATACTTTATGCATCCTATACGTAGTAGTTCCATATTACCACAACATATTGCATGGTAGATAGTTGCATTTGCATACTTCCATATCGGAACGACATCTTTGGGAACAAATCTTGAAAGATTGGTTGAATGAATGTTTGAATCACTGAACTCTCGGCCCTTCAATTTACACAAGGGTCAAATCTAAATCAGCACCACAAACCAAGTGAGTAGTGTGCAAAGAGCGGTATTTTCCCTTGAATTCCGAATGAGGATATTGGACAATCCTATGAGCGACGAGGGAAGGTAGAGAGAGCCAATCGAGGTAAAACCATGAGTGACGTGTGCATTCCTTCATCACACGGAGAGGTATAATACAGAGTGAGATCAATGTCGATAATCAGGATACGAACTGTGATTCATGCAAGGATCTGAGAATAGTAAGAAAACAATCATTGACTAATGAGAATGATGAGGCACTTAGGAATAAAAATCTCCACAAAACCAAAAAGCTTTGTCTGCCTTGTACATAATCCCTTAGTGAGCCCCGCTGAGCCTTTCACGATAAACCTTTTTCTGCGAACTCCACAACATGTCAACTCACATACACATATTTACTCACCCTTGCAATAGAGGATCTCGAAAGAGCTGGAGCCATGGTCTCTCCCCCACCATCTTCACAAGAACAACAAACGAAAACTTTCAAAGGAATCAGTGAGTCAATGCGACTCCAAAGTCAGACACCAAAAAGAGCACCGAAATGTTTGAGAAGACCAGCAAGTCAATGAAAACTCCAAAACTGAAAGCCAAAAAAGTAAGCAGAAAATGCCCAAGAAAGTCAATGAGCCAAATGCAATTTCAAAAAACACTAAAATAAGAAGGAAGTTCGAACCGTACACCAGAAGAGACAAGAAGGAGAAATCCAAATCGAAAGGACCAATGATGTCCCGAAGAAACCAATAAAAGGTTATCAAAACCTGTCCAATCATTTCACTCATGGCAAAGGTGAAACATATCCTCTATTGCACAAAAACTCCACAGCTTCCAAACAAATCCTCCAGTCCCATATGACATACATCATACCCTCAGCCCCGTTGTAACCCAATAAGACCTCTGACTCATTAGTTGATGAGCGTTAACTGAAAGTATCAGATCTGAAACATGAATCATAAGCTTCGTACTTGTTATCAACATGTCCCACCTCATAATACAGGGACTATGAGCGAATGAGTGCGACCTTACTTAACAAGGTCTTCCGAGTGCGAGTGACTCTTTGATCTAAGCACCAAAACATAAAAAACCTACCCTATTGCAGGTGAGGAATTTGTAAGGAACGGAAAGTCCATAACCTCGAAAAGGAATTCTAAGGAAAATACTGCTCTAACCATCAAGAGTGTCATCACGACATTTACACACACGGCCATACTCATGAAAGATTGACCCGTATTCCTCCGTGAGAGGAAAGTGATTCACGCATTCTAGCTCAACAATCACTCAAGATCAAACGGAAGATGTCTTATATTCGTAAACCACATAGTAATAGAGATAGAATCATACCTTCTCTTCAAAAAAAAAAACATATGCATTTTGCATCTCTTCTAGCAGTTAGCATTTGCATGCATCATAACCACTTCATTTTCAACATCCGACTGGTAAGAACCATGCCTAGTCTCGTGGAAGGTCGACTTCAGTTTCCCGCTATCGAAGCTCAACTCAAAATCAAAAGAAATCAAAACCGAGGCCATCCGGAGCCATACGACGATCTTCCCGGAGCCATCCACTGTCATGCCCGAGCCTCATTGGCGCCTCTCCCATAGCCAAGCTAGAGCCGTACGGGAGCCATCATCCGACATTGAAACCATCCTTGAATTACACAGGGGTCATCCCAACAGTCCGAGAACAAAATGGGAGCCACCTCAAATCCGTATCGGAGCCACTTCGTCATCAGGGCCTTGCCTACAGAGCTTCGAACTACGTCAGGTCTGATCTCAATATGGAATTGAGTACGTAGGCAGCCCGCCCAGGGTGCGACCACCTCAAAAGAAGATTCCCCTTTTGTTCACCACTATCATCAAATGGAGCAATCTCGTAGCCTCCCCGAAGCCATCCTGAACTACCCCGGAGCCATCTCGAGGAATCTGAAGCCGAAACCGACCGTACTAAAGCCATTCATCCGCAAAGAAAAAAACTGTCAACCATAGTAAATCACATCGACCCACCATCCGACTCAAAATCTGAACCAGATAAAAAACCACCAACCATCCATGAATTATGTCAGAGCCATCCGACCACGCTGGAGCCACCCGACCGCACCAGAGCCATCCGATCATACCGGAGCCCTTGGAGCATATCGAAGCCATCCAATCATATCGAAACTATCGAGGTCCCAAAATCACTTATTCACAAAAAAAAATCGTCCACCCAAAGACCAATCACAAAATCACAAAAAACCAAAAAACCACAAACTCAAGAGCCGCACCGGAGCCATCTCGAAATCTGGAGCCAAGAGTCCTACCAAAATCCCGAGACTACAGCGCACATTGGGCAAGACTATCAAAGCAAAACCAAAGCACAAGTCCCACACTGACAAAGTCAAGGGCCACATCAACAAAAAAAATTCGACTATCACATCCCTCATAAAAACAACCGAAAAGCATCCAATCCCGGATCAATCCACAATCAAAGCCATCCTCGAATCAATCTACCACCGCAAACAACTTCAGATCAAGCTTTCACCACAGCGATTTCGTACAACTCCATCAAAGTATTATAGGCTCATCCTAAGTCCTATAGCTAGATATCAAGAGGTCTAGTTGAGGCACTCCTAAGTCCTCGTACTTTCAATCGCATTCTAGGCCCATCATAAGCCCTAGGACTGGATATCAAGAGGTCTAGTTGAGGCACTCCTAAGCCCTCGTGCACCTTAAATCAAATCGGGTTGTTGGTATTATAGGCTCGGCATAAGTCCTATAGCTAGATATCAAGAGGTCTAGTTGAGGCACTCCTAAGTCCTCGTACTTTCAATTGCATTCTAGGCCCATCATAAGCCCTAGGACTGGATGTCAAGAGGTCCAGTTGAGGCACTCCTAAGCCCTCGTGCACCTTAAATCAAATCGGGTTGGTGGTATTATAGGCTCGGCATAAGTCCTATAGCTAGATATCAAGAGGTCTAGTTGAGGCACTCCTAAGTCCTCGTACTTTCATCGCATTCTAGGCCCATCATAAGCCCTAGGACTGGATGTCAAGAGGTCCAGTTGAGGCACTCCTAAGCCCTCGTGCACCTTAAAACCAAATCGGATTGTTAGTATTATAGGCTCGTCATAAGTCCTATAGCTAGATATCAAGAGGTCTAGTTGAGGCACTCCTAAGTCCTCGTACTTTCAATCGCATTCTAGGCCCTCATAAGCCCTAGGACTGGATGTCAAGAGGTCCAGTTGAGGCACTCCTAAGTCTCGTGCACACCCGGAATCAACCCTATTGTATACCCTAGGCTCG
This sequence comes from Limonium bicolor, assembly GCA_023374045.1. Lineage (NCBI taxonomy): Eukaryota > Viridiplantae > Streptophyta > Magnoliopsida > Caryophyllales > Plumbaginaceae > Limonium > Limonium bicolor. Next base: position 119,890,583 of record CM041781.1, on the reverse strand, counting down.
TCATAAGTCCTATGGTTAGATATCAAGAGGTCTAACTAGGCTCGTCATAAGTCCTCGTACTTTCAATCGTCTTCATACCTCACGGCCGCATCCCAATGCACCATAACCGTTGTGAGAATTTTGGGCGTCCCGTCAACCTTGATCCATCCCAAACCTTCTTGCAGAATTGAATCAAGGGGAGCCATCTTAGACACCAAAAATTCTCACCCCATAAGCCAATTTCGAAATAATAAGAGGGTGTTTATACCCAAATTTCAACCCCCCGGAGGTGAGTCTCTTCTAATAGGCTAGTAGTGAGGGTTCCCAGATCGATCGGCACATTTCAGAGTGCTAGGGACAGCTTAGTCATCTCCAGGGCCATTTTCGTAATTTTTCAAGGCTCCTAAGCCCCCTACAGGCTTTCTCTCTCCTCCAAATAAGGGTCAAATCAATTCAAAATGCTTTGAAATTTTACCCAAGATAGAGGATGACATTTTAAGCATAATGGCGTTGGAATTTTGATTTTTCGAATTTCCAATAATTTCTAGCAATTTCTGATTGAATCTGACGAGAAATTGAATTTAAAATATTCCAATATCCAAAAAATTCGATTCCACTTTAGAAAAATCAGAAATATCATCCTTTACCCATGTGTGAATTTCATAATCAAATTCCTTTTGGAAGCCCTTGAGCTAAAACGTCGGTAAATCTCGGTTTTTACCGGATTTTTCTATCTTAAAGAGGTCTATATAAGGAACCTTATCCCATGATCAAAGAAGAACCTCACAGAGAACCCTAGAGAGTCAGAAAACACGCCTCCTCTTTCTCTCTCACGTTTTCCACACCCAAGCCACCCAATCATACTGAAAGTCCCCCGAAATCACCATCTAAACACGTTTTTCCAATCCCCAAAGCACCAATAACCATCAAAACCTCACAAAAACACCTCTAAAACGTGAAGAACAGCAAGAACAACCAACAACCAGAAGCTTGGGTCGAAATCCTCTCGGGTCTGCCATCAACGGAGCACTCGACGATCCCGGTGTGAAGAAACGTTGTGAATCCGAAGGTAAAACAGGTAGAAACTCACTTCCCTGATTCACCACGGTATTATCTGTCTTGCCTCAAATTTGGGCTCAAACTAACCTTCGTAGGCTTCTGTATTGCTGTTTATTTAAGCCTCTGTCAGATAACTTGTTTGCTAAGTTTCGTGCTTAATTCGAATTCAAATTGAAAACTTTCAATCACTAACGTCTTGTAAATCTTTCAGGCTACACACCCATAAAATTTGAGCCGAAAACACCTTCGGGAACAGCCTCAAAGCCGCCGTCCGAGGGCTGTCCGCACCCACGGACGTCGTGTCCGGGGTCCCGGACCCCTGTCCGTAAGCCCGGACACCCACGGACGGCGGCGGGATTTTAAAAATTCAAAATTTAGGTTTTTTCTATGATGTCCGGGCCCACGGACAGTCTGTCCGTGGCCCCGGACTTTACAATTTTCTGTTTTCTGTTTAATTCGACTTTTTTTTTATGTAGGTTAACTGGGGTCCGTGGTTCGGACATTAGGTCCGTGGCTACGGACGGAAACAAAATTTGACCTAATTCTGCCTCCGAAACCCTAGTTTAGGTATTTTAATTTCCACTTTAATTTTCTGTCAAAAAATGTTAAAAACAAAAAAAACAGAAGCTCGCGCACTTAGGTTAAAACGACTCGTAATAAGCCGTAAATAAACTAAGTAGAGGAAAAACGACCTAGGAAGGGTAATGAAAGTAATTGAACCCTAATTAAGTCGAATATCAAGCCCCCGAACCCGAACTCTCCTTTCCTAATTTATTGATCTAGGTTAAAATTAGGTGGCGACTCATAATAGGTTCCAGTGAGCTAGCTTAGGTTTTAATAATTATTGTTTTATGACATAGTTATTAATCTTAGGTTATAAGTGGACCTAAAACCCGACTAGATCCCAATCAACTTAATCCACAGGATAGGGTTTAAAATCGAGGCTCACAGACTGGCGACTCTGCTGGGGACAAACTCCTTAATTTAATAACTTGTTTAATTTTAAGAAAGAGGGCTTAACTCGAAAATGTTTATTTATGGCTTTATTACTCTGTTTGTTTACCTTCGTGCGCACTTTAATTTCTGCACCTTGGCATCATATGAGAGCGAGGGTCCACACAACCAATTCACCCCGGGACCCATTTGAGGGTCCCCTGTCAGGGACTCACACCTTTTAGGTGATGTGAATAAGCGGGGGAAAAGAGGAGGGTGTCGTCTAACCACACCCCTTAATACCTGGGCTTTAGCCCCAAGCGTCTTCCTGGCAGTGCCCTTACCTAGCCCTTTGTTTGGTCAGTCAAAGACCCGACCGTAGACGCACACCTTCAGGTGATGTGAAAAGAGTGGGGAAGCCCAAAGAGAATAGCGTACAAGCCCTATTCCTTTGTGGTGACCTGGGCCCGCGCCCCAAGCACCTCTCCGGATCGATCCATACCCGGTTTGACTTAAACGTCTAGTGAGGACATGTTGAATTTGTGTGGGCCTTGTTTGCTTGTATGATCGGCCCACTACCCAGCCTAGAGATTGATAGGAACTTCTCCTACATCAACCTAGCCCAAAACGAATTGGCAGCTCTATTTGTTTGCGGCCCAGAGGCCTGTTTGGTTTAACATGTGAGTCGTTCGGGCTTCGGCCAAAAGCTTAGACTTAGGTGATTTCTCTTCTGGCCCATTTTGAATTATCCAATTAGTTCTAGGCCCATAAAAAGGAAATCCATCTGAACTCGAAATAACTCACAAGTCCCGAAAGCAAAATCTTTTTCTGCTTAGCAACCATCTTCTCTGGCCCAAAGAAAGTTGGGCCCATTTGTGATTTAGGGACCATTCCAGCCCATGTGCTTTACTCCAGGCCCAAACACATTCCGGCCCAAGGGCTCATTCTAGACTAGGTAGACTTCTTATCCGGGCCCTAGCACCAAACCCTAGATCTAGGTGTCACCTCTCAGGCCCAATCAAAGCCATCTGTTTACATTTCAGTCCAAATTCCAGTTCATAGCCTGAGAGATACTTCAGCCCAAGCACCTCATTTCCTGGGTATCTTGGCCCACTTGCTTTCAGCCTAAGCTGTTTCGATCTACCTTGTGAAGTGTCATTATCACCTTAGTGTCTTTCAACCCACTTCCTCTTGTTAGCTAATAATGGACTTCTTGGAAACAGGCAAGCCCGAATCCAGATATGGCAGAAGGAGGAAACCCGATCAACACCGAGGCCCAGTTGGCCGCTGTGCTGCAAGGGTACAAGGTCTTGGAGTCCATTGTCGAGGAACTGAGGAGTAAGGCTAATCTCCAGGAGACAAACCAGCACACTCTGGAAAAGCTTGTGGATGAAAATCTTAATCGTAATTACATCGAGATTGACTCTGTTAGGGCCCAAGATCCTCAACACGTATGGGGAAGGATGTTCCTGACAACCAGCTAGCTGCAGAGGTCAAAAGGGTTTTGAAAAGGATTGAGCGCATAGAGAAAACCAAACAAACCAGCTGGCTTCGATTATTTCTCCACGGCGTCGTATCCCGAAGTTGCTCTTCCCCTAAAGCTGAAGCTGCCTGCACTCGCTTTGTACAAGGGTTCCTCGGATCCACAGATTCACTTGGCTATGTTCGACCGAGAAATGTCCATCTTGGGGCTCAACGATATGCAAAAAGCCAAAGTTTTCGCACGCTATCTAGACGAGACTCCTCAGCGTTGGTATCTCACTCAGAAGATGAATACCAAAACCTACGAGGAGGTTTGCGAGGCTTTCCTAAATCATTTCGAGTATGCTAAGAACCTCGAGGTCACCAGAATCGATCTGGCAGGAACTCGACAAAAGACGGTGAGTCCATGTCTGACTTCATCAAGCGTTGGAGGAGAAAGGCTGCAGCCATGCCTACCAGAATGGACGAGCAGGAGCAAATCCGCATGATAATTGAGAACATGCGAAAACAACACAACCATGAGCTAAATTTATGTACTTTCCGAGTTTGGACATGTTGATGGGACAAGTCGGTATTCTAGAGGAAAGGATTCATAAGGAAGGTTTGGAGCTCGAGTGCTCAAGAAACTCCGGCAGTGGCTCCAATTATCTAAGCCAGGACCAGAAAAGGCTTATCTTCAGACAGTAGCTTGCGCTCAAAGCAGTTTCCCAGAAGTGAATATGGTTCAACGACCTAGATCTCCGCATCAAAACCTTAGGACAATACCCTTACCACGCCGAGACTCATCGCAAAGGGAATTCACCAACATTGGCCGAGCACCAAGTCAGGCGTTTGAAGAGCTTCAGAAGAGAAACCTGCTACAGCCCCTGGCCCCTCGGCCAGGAACCACTCATTTGGGGAGGCATCTTAATCAATTCTGCCACTACCATCAGTTGCCTGGCCATTCTGCTGACAATTGCCGAGCATTGAAGCACAAGATTCAAGACCTCCTCGAGCAAGGAGTCCAATTTTTCTAAGTGTGCAGATCGTTTCTTGCATCTTCAAATTTTCCTAGTAGCTTATTAGTTAGTTTTCAGTCACCTCTGATTGTAATCTTTACGTTTCTTTCATGATTCATAAATAAAATCATAGTTCCATTTTCACAACTCCTGTACTAACCATTTTTCATTCATCGAAAAAAGAAGGAAAACAAAATAGTTTTTTAAGGAAAAGGATCGCGAAGCAATCATTTTCTGACTATGCAATGGAACGGCTTGTCTCTTGTTTCTAAAAATTTGAACATGCCTAACCAAACACCACAACTCACCCTATAATATCCAAACAACCCACAAAGCATTCAAAATCCACATCTGTTTAAGTGTTGTCATAAACCCCAGGTCAATACTGGGGGCAATCTGAGTTCAGGATCGTCATCTTTAATCTTTCGTTTACGTGTGCGAACTAGTCTCTGAGTGAAATTCACGAGAGTGTCTTGAGTGGAAAAACCATGAGTGAACGAGCGTGTCATTTTTACACGACTCCGGTGAGTCCACATTCAAAGGTGAGGCAAACGGTATAACTCCGACCGAAGGAGATAATTTGTAAATTTACGCTTAGACCTGTGAAAAGTAACAAAGAACGGATATACAACTATCAGGAATGACGAAGCACCTAGGTACAGCACCACATAGCCAAAAGCTTGTAAACCCTGACATTAAACCTAGGCACCCCCGTTGAGCCTTTTGTATATCCCTTTTCAATATTATGAGCCCCACAAAATAACCCAGCCAATGATGAATGTCCGACCCGGTGACCAAAGGAAGCAAGGAGCCTGACTCTCGGATAACATTATCATCAGTCCGAAGAAGCAATGCCGCTATCAGCATGACGAAGTGATCCGTAAATGGTCCCAAAGTGACACAGGATCAAAAGAGCTCACGTCAAAACAGCTCTCGAAGCCCAAAACCGGGAAACACAAGAACCCCAAAGGCAAAGTCAAGAAAGGATAAAACAAAAAGGCGAACCCGAAGTGCCTCGAAGAAGTCCAAATGACAAAAAAAGAGAAATGGTGTAAAGGACAACTCCAAAAGTCCAGGTCCAGAAGCTCAAAAACAACGTCAACATGAAGCAGTTAGACGACTTCAAGACAAGGAAGATGAATCTGAGAGAGGACGCAAGTTGCAGCTTTGGTCACCCATTTTAGCTCCACATACCTCAAATATCCCTCCATGATCCCGTCGTCTTTCATCACACCATATGGCCACGTTATAAGCTTTAAAGACTTCCGACTTGATAGTTGTGTGTCCAATCACGTGAAAGTAACAGATCAAATGCGTAAATCCATCAAATCGAATTCAATGGTTTAGAAGTTATGACCATGAGCGAGAAATGAGTGCAAACACCGACCACATCGAGTGTAGGTTAGGGAGCACCACATCAAAGCATAAACCTCGACCCTGTGAGGGTGAGACTTGTTCGCATGTTTAATCAAAGAAAATACTGGGGGCAATTGATCGTTCCGATCAATTGCCATGAACTCTAGCTCAGATTGTCCTAAGGAAAAATACTGGGGGCAATTGTTGGTTCCAACAATTGCCATGACAACACCAATTGAAACCTAAAGCTTGAGCACCACCATCCCACACAGGCATAAGCCCTTACCACCACACCTCCACTACACAGGCCACATAACCCTTACCTCCACACCTCCACTACACAGGCACACATAAGCCCCTACCCCACACACACACACTCTCAAGCCCGTCATTAGCCTACCTCCACAAAAACTTCAACCCCAAACCCGTCATAACCCTGACCACCATCCAAAATCACAACGCAGTCCCAGGTCTATCACAAGCACCACAACAAACACCACACACTTCCACCAACGGCATGTTCATTTTCTAAGAAACAAATTGCAGATTTGAAATTTTTAGTCAGGAAATGATTATTTCACTTTCCTTTTTCAGCAGAGTTTTTCTTAAGCATTGCCATGTTTAGCACATTTTTCAATAGTTCCTTGTTTTGGGCTAGCTTCCAACAAACACTTTAGTTGCATTTTACAACTTTTGCACAACACCTCAACATTGCCACCTTTTCCAACAGTTTCCTGTTTTGAACGAGTATCTTTCATGTATTTTGATTGCATACATCTTATCATCATTGCCATGTTTGGCACTCCAATAATCAGTTTTCATCATTTGCACGAGACCATTATCTTCCTAACTCATTTTTAGTTCGAGACCTAAAATCGGCGCAAGGCCCTGCATTTCCTCTTTCAGTACGAGACCTAGCATCTTCATTCAGTACGAGACCTAGAATCAGTGTGAGAGCCAGCTTTTCCTTCATCCATTCAGTACGAGACTTCAGTGCGAGACCACCATCTTCATCAGTGCGAGGCCCATCATTTTCTTCAGTGCGAGACCATGCATCTTCATCAGTGCGAGACCACCATCTTCATCAGTGCGAGACCCACCATCTTCATCAGTGCGAGACCGAGCATCATCATCCAGTGCGAGACCAGTACGAGACCTAGTATCATCTTCAGTGCGAGATAGAGCGTGATCTAAGTTGGCGGGGCAGAGGCAATAAGTCCCCATCTTTATGTCAACTTCTTGGGAGAAGCAACTAGTGGGCAGTGGCAATAAGTCCCCTTGGTAATCTAGAAGTTATCCCAGCACCCCAGTTGGTGGGCAGAGGCAATAAGTCCCCATAGTATACCAACCAGGAGCATTGGAACGGGTTTCGGTCCCAGAAGCATCCGAGCATCATCAGCATCAACATCATCATCAGCATCGTTAGCATATCATCATCATATCATCTTTTTTCTGCATGACATCTACATTTGCATTACAGTTTCCCGACCCCTTAGAATGTTCGGCATACTTCATTTCATTTTAGGTAGTCAACGCCTTAGAATAGCTTGACATCATCTCATTCGTTATAGGTAGTCGGCGCCTTAGAATAGTCTGACATTATTCATTTTTTTTACCTTTAGGTGGCCGACGCTTTAGAATCGCTCGACATCCTTCCACTTTACTCATAGGTAGTCAGCGCCTTAGAACAGCTCGACACAATTTGTTTTTCAATTGCACGAGGGGTCTTTTAAGATCCAAATTTTGGGGTATCACTCAAGCATCAACTAGCCTTTTCATTTCCATTACAAAGTCTAGTTGACGGGGGGCAATCTGTTATACCCAAAATTTCAACCCCCCGGAGGTGAGTCTCTTCTAATAGGCTAGTAGTGAGGGTTCCCAGATCGATCGGCACATTTCAGAGTGCTAGGGACAGCTTAGTCATCTCCAGGGCCATTTTCGTAATTTTTCAAGGCTCCTAAGCCCCCTACAGGCTTTCTCTCTCCTCCAAATAAGGGTCAAATCAATTCAAAATGCTTTGAAATTTTTACCCAAGATAGAGGATGACATTTTAAGCATAATGGCGTTGGAATTTTGATTTTTCGAATTTCCAATAATTTTCTAGCAATTTCTGATTGAATCTGACGAGAAATTGAATTTAAAAATATTCCAATATCCAAAAATTCGATTCCACTTTAGAAAAATCAGAAATATCATCCTTTACCCATGTGTGAATTTTCATAATCAAATTCTTTTGGAAGCCCTTGAGCTAAAACGTCGGTAAATCTCGGTTTTTACCGGATTTTTCTATCTTTAAAAAGAGGTCTATATAAGGAACCTTATCCCATGATCAAAGAAGAACCTCAAGCTGAAGAACCCTAGAGAGTCAGAAAACACGGCCTCCTCTTTCTCTCTCACGTTTTCCACACCCCGGCCACCCAAATCATACTGAAATCCCCCGAAATCACCATCTAAACACGTTTTCCAATCCCCAAAGCACCAATAACCATCAAAACCTCACAAACACCTCCAAAACGTGAAGAACAGCAAGAACAACAACAACCAGAAGCTTGGGTCGAAATCCTCTCGGGTCTGCGCCATCAACGGAGCACTCGACGAGTCCCGGTGTGAAGAAACGTTGTGAATCCGAAGGTAAAACAGGTAGAAACTCACTTCCTCCCTGATTCACCACGGTACTATCTGTCTTGCCTCAAAATTTGGGCTCAAACTAACCTTCGTAGGCTTCTGTATTGCTGTTTATTTAAGCCTCTGTCAGATAACTTGTTTGCTAAGTTTCGTGCTTAATTCGAATTCAAATTGAAAACTTTCAATCACTAACGTCTTGTAAATCTTTCAGGCTACGCACCCATAAATTTGAGCCGAACACCTTCGGGAACAGCCTCAAAGCCGCCGTCCGAGGGCTGTCCGCACCCACGGACGTCGTGTCCGGGGCCCCGGACTCCCTGTCCGTAAGCCCGGACACCCACGGACGGCGGCGGGATTTTAAAAATTCAAATTTAGGTTTTTTCTAATGATGTCCGGGCCCACGGACAGTCTGTCCGAGGCCCCGGACTTTACAATTTTTCTGTTTTCTGTTTAATTCGACTTTTTGTTATGTAGGTTAACTGGGTCCGTGGCTTCGGACATTAGGTCCGTGGCTACGGACGGAAACAAAATTTGACCTAATTCTGCCTCCGAAACCCTAGTTTAGGCATTTTAATTTCCACTTTAATTTTCTGTCAAAAATGTTAAAAACAAAAAAAACAGAAGTCGCGCACTTAGGTTAAAACGACTCGTAATAAGCCGTAAATAAACTAAGTAGAGGAAAAACGACCTAGGAAGGGTAATGAAAGTAATTGAACCCTAATTAAGTCGAATATCAAGCCCCCGAACCCGAACTCTCCTTTCCTAATTTGATCTAGGTTAAAATTAGGTGGCGACTCATAATAGGTTCCAGTGAGCTAGCTTAGGTTTTAATAATTATTGTTTTTATGACATAGTTATTAATCTTAGGTTATAAGTGGACCTAAAACCCGACTAGATCCCAATCAACTTAATCCACATAGGATAGGGTTTAAAATCGAGGCTCACAGAGGGGTCGTCGCCTTTCTTTTTCTACATATTAGCGGCGTGCTAACGAAACCGTCATTTATAATCTTTTTCAAAACTTTCATAAAAAAAAACGATTTTCCGAAAACAAATTTTTAAATGACAATCTGATTTTAAAAACCCATACCTGGCGGGTGAGTGTTTTAAGATTTATTTTAGCTCACGGCAACTTTCGTTTTAATCGTTGCCATTATATACTAAGTACCATCACAGCTCTCTGGTAAGGTGTAGGAGGGATGCGTGGGTCTTGAATTCAAACCCATATATGGGCAAAACTGGTTTTTATTTACCTGTGAATGGGCAGAAATCTTTTTATTTATTTATCTTTACTTTGTTGTTGTTTGTGTCGGTCCACTCCTGTCTCGTTAATCCCACAACACAGCATGGGCTTGTTCTTGAAGAACCATGTTGTTTGTATCGGTCCACCCCTTTCTCGGTAAGCCAAAAACACCACAGCATGGGCTTGTTCTTGAGAGAACCAATTATCCCCTCTTCAAAATCCCTCTCGCCTTCATCGGGGATGGTGGCTGCGAACTTCTCCTCCCCGACCTTCCTTTCTTCTACCGCTGGATCTCCTCATCTTCCCATCGAAGAACATCGACCGCCACCCACGTCGGAAATCACCCACGGTTAAACCCAAACAGCGCCTCCTCCATTCTCTTCTCTCCAGTAATTTTGCAATCCGAAGGCGAACAAGAATGCCCATGCTCCAACCTTCTTCGTTTTCGCCGACGGTAATTTTTCAACCAAACCGGAGAACAAGGACACTGTCTCTTGTCATCCTCTTCACCGTAATTTGCAACTCAAGCTGGCGACCCAGAAACTACATGCTCTGCGCCTGCTTCATCTCTTCACGTACGGTAAATTTTCTTCAACCTAACCGGCGAAACAAGAACATACATGCTCTATCTCTTCATTCTCGTCATCTGAACAAGGAAACTAGAGCTCTGCACTCCCTTCCTGCTCCCGGTAATTTGCAATTGCTGGCGAAGTGAGAACAATCCACCTCCCTCTTTCTCTGCGCTTTCTTCATTCCTTTCACTTCCGAAGCACACAACTCCTCTCTCCATTCTCTTCACTCACTAATTTTGCAACCAATATAGCAACCGAGAGCATCTACTCTGCCCCGATTCTCTTTCTCTTCCTTTCCGGAAATTTCGCACCCAAACTGGCGACCGAAGGACATACGCTCCATTGCCATCTTCATTCTCTTCACAACCGGCGAACAAAAACATCAGGTTTCTGTTCACTTTCTTCACGACAACGCCTCCATGCTATGTGTCGAACTTCACTCACGTTCTATGCAACTGAACTAGCGAAACACTCACGATAAGCACCACCCTATCCTTGCCCTGGCTTATTCATGTATCGTTGCTGTGTGAGCCATGTCCATTTGGGAAACCGATGGTGATCGATCACGGCCTGGATAAGGGAAGTTGATGTTTCTGAATTATTCTCATTTTAGTCATACTATAGGTTAACCTCAGAGAGCTCATCTGCTTCGTTTTGGTATGCGTTGTGTTTGTTTCTGTTTATTTCGTAGGAGATCTTAGCCCAAGTGCTTGCTTCTGGAAGGGACCCGAGTCTCTGTATGTGCTGATTTTAAAGCGTACAAACAATCTCCAGGTGTGGGGATCTGCTCATCGAACTCGTTGTGCTTGCGGTAGATTCTGTATAGGGATGGAATGATGTTCTCTTTGCTTAATTCTTCCTATTTTGCCTCGTTCATACTGATTACAGTATAAACTAACCAGTAAACTTTGTTGTCTATTCTCTATATTGGTTTCCACATTTTTTTCGATTATGACTGGATTTGTTTTACTCACTCGGTACATCTACTGACCAAGTGCCCTCTCATTTCCTTTTTTTTCCTTATATCTTGCTATCTGTTCGATTATATCTTGCTATCTTGTTGCCCGGCTCTATAGTTTATTTCTGTTGCAAAATAGAAAAAGTTGCTCTCTGTCTCGGTACAAGCAAGGAGCTATTACTCCCTGTATGAATTTCAATTCTATTCAGGACGAAATGAGTGAGCTTGGCTGCGTGATATGCTTTCGTTTTTGTCTGAACATTGGACTCACGTTTATCATCTAACCCGATTTGTTCTGTTGATACTTCTTCTATATCATTTGCAGGAGACTACTACCTATGAAACCGATGTTTTATTCTAACTGGAACGCTTGTGTGCTCTTTTGAATTATGTGCTGAATTGCTGTGCTTGAGAAACATCCCTATTATGGTGTTGTTATGCTAACTTCTGATTGCTTCTAATCTGCACTCACCGGCGTTTGATTTCTTGGCTTCTTATTCACTGTTTTGTTGCAAGGCATTTGATCCACTCTATTCATGTATTGAGTTCAATGTTGGGCTTACTTCTTTTTTCCTTCTGTTTCTGTTTCTTGACTGAGGTATCACTCGGGATTCTGGTTGAAGCACATGCTTGTGGTTTGGTCAATCGTGGGCTTGGTGGGTGAGCTAAGCTGGCAGACTTTGGAACTTCATATTCACTTCATAGACATTACCAGATATACCTATCAATGTCCCGAGTATATTTCTTAAACTCATATTTCTTTGAGCTATTGTCTGAATGGGTGATATCCTTAGCATGTTTGCGAGAATTCACAAATTGAAATACTGCAGTTTTGTTTACCGTGTATTTGCAAGTTGATGATCCATACTTTGCTTACTATCTCGTGATCTAATGCCTGCATCGGTGTCTCGATTTTTCTTTCCTTGGTCGTTGATCTAACTAATTTAATTCACTCCTATGTTCAAGCACTACCTAGAATAGAGGTTTAAAAAAATACAATCAGAGAGCAAAGATTGTCTATGTTGTTCCTTGTACTTGAAGAGAGATAATAGTTTAGTGAATATTTTCCTTGTCTTCCGAATATTAGAGTATAATTTCATTGATTAGGATTCACTTTCTAATTAACCTCAATTTAGAGTTTCATGAGTAGGGAACGCACATATTTTTAGCAAACCTGGATGCGATTTCTTTGTTCATTTTAATTCAGAGCACTTGTTTGGATATTCAGAAGATTAATGAGCAATTAATAAACGGGTTAGCAATCCACATTTTAGGATCGTGCGTCACTTTGATTTCGATTTAGTGTTAAAAAAAAACGAGAAAGGAACAAGTGTATATACCCAAAACTTTGTCATTTAATTTCGTGTTAAACTTGTTATTTATCTACCATTTGAAATTCATAATTATCTGTATTATATGCTCATGTTGTAGATTAGCTTGGCAATTGTTGGACCTAGTCCAATATAGAGACCCAATACTTAGGAAGCTCTAGTTAGCCCATAGGTCACCCCTTTTTTAGAAAAGCTCTAGGTTTGGGTATCCTCAATGCATACGTGTCCTAGACACGGTCCATATGAGGAATACCCGTTTCCCTAAAACTTTCCAAATCATCCCTCAATTTCAGAATAAAAATGTACAATCAACAAATCCACTTAAGTTTTATCCAGACATGACTCAAGCCCATTAACTCCATCATAAGAGTTTTAAATAATTTTTTTTAAATCAGCCCATTTTGGGAAATCTACTTTCGGAGCCCAATCTACAAGTCTGAACCCAAATTCAAAGTTGGCCCAATTCCAAAATCGGCCCAATTCCATTGAACTTGGCCCATCCCTATAAATAATCTGGCCCATCTCCAAACTCGGCCCACCAAGCCCAATTTGGGCCCAAACCCATTTTGAACCCAAACCCACTCAAGCCCAAAGCCTAGTCAAGCCCAAGACCTATTTCAGCCCAAAATAATCCTCAACCCAACATCTAAAATGGCCCAAGCCCGGCCCACTATCATGCCCAACCCCAAGCTCGACCCATTTCCACAGGCCCAAATCAAAAATCCAAAAGTCAGCTCAAATAAAAGCCTGCTTGGTCAAAATCAAAAATCAAAAAAATCATAATCAAACTCAAAGCCCACACTTGAGGCCCAAGCCCACAATCAAATTCCAAGCCCACAATCAAACCAAGCTCACACTCAAATTCCAAGCCCACAATCAAACCAAGCTCACACTCAAATTCCAAGCCCACACTCAAGGCCCAAGTCCACACTTAAAGTCCAAGCCCATTTTGGCCCAAAGGGCCAAAGGCCCAAACGAAGTCCAAGTTTGACCAAACCCAAACTTTGACCCATCCGATTGTTGAGTTTGACCTAGCTTTGACCAATCAGAATGTTGACCTTGACCAGAAAACGTTGACCTTGACCAAGAACGTTGACCTCGACCAAAAACGTTGACCCAAGCATTGACCAACCCCACTTCAACTCGAACTTTACAAGTTAAAATCAAATCAAACCCAACTCATTTTTCGAAACTGATTCCTTTCAACTCAGATTCAATTTGTAAATCAAAAATCCAAAAATCTATCTTCCTAGATTTCAAACAACTATTTCATCCAAATTTCTTCAAGTTTTCAAAAAGAAACTATTTTGTGGAATTTTAGAGGAAAAACTCTTCTCACATCACGAAAAACTCTTCTCAAATGCAGAAAGTTCTTCTCACATATACAGAAAGTTTTCTCCTAAAATATTTCTCAAAGTCAGTGTTTCTTCATCGAGAATTCCGAACAACTTCAAACGCTTTCCAACTCAGTTTTCAAACTCAAAATTAAATCGTTTTCAGGGAACAGGAAATGTCTAACATTTTCAAAACGCTTTCTCCTTAGTTAGACATCACTTGTCTCCCTTCCAAAAATAAAAATCCGAGGCGGGGCACTGGGGTCGTCATATCCCTTGTCGCAGTCTGGACTTCCTTAGGCGGGGCATTAGGGTGATAAACATCCCCTAATTGCAGCCTAGATTTTTACGAGGCGGGGTGCTAGGGATGTGACTGCCTTCCTAGTTGCAGCCGGGATTTTAGAATCGTCTAACTCCCTTCCACTCGATTTCAATATTTTCAGTTTTTAACGTTTTAAAACCCGGGAGTTAGAGACGTTATTAGGGTTCGACCGAGAACATCTTATTCATGGTGTTTCTCCCTGAATCCTATTTGTCGACATAAATTCATTGTCCTATCTTTCGAGCCTCGGCGCTTATTATCAGTTAAGTGTCGTGTTCGAGGGGGTACATAGGGTAATCCCTCGGGATTATCCGCCCTTTTACAATTAAATGACTTTCCTCAATCGCTTTCAAACCTCAAATAAAAAAAAACTCGGGATCTCTATTCAAATATCAATTGCCTCATACACTCAAATCACCTTCAAAATTCCAAATCACTTAATACCCAGATCATCATTCAAACTCCAACTCGCATTAAACTCAAATCCTCTTACAAATTCCAACTTCACTCAAATTTCCAAAGTCTCACAGGCCCGAGCGTCTCATAGACTCAAACATCTCACGAACTCGAATGTCTCACAGACCCGAGCGTCTCACAGACTCCATCATTCTGAGATTTTAATGTCTCACAGACCTAGGCATCTCACAGACTCTAACCTCCCAAAACCTGAAACTTCTTGAAACTTCGAACCCTTCTAAATCTCAAACACTACAAATATCCTCAAGCTCCACAAACATCAAAACTTCCAAAAGCTAAAACATCTGAACTACGTAAGGTCTGATCTCAGCAGGGAGTTGAGTACGTAGGCAGCCCATCTAGGGTGCGACCCCATCCCAAATAAAAAACCCCTTTCCCCCTCTAAGGTGTTCTTCATACCTCTCGAAACTCTCAACCCTTCAACCAAACTAACTCCAAGACCAGCCTATTCTTCAAATCTTCTAAATCATCCAATCCTCAAACCACACTCAATCCTATCCTTTGGCTTTTAAATGAATCTCTCTAAAAGGTTTTGAAAGAGGGTAATCCCGACAATTGGAGACCGAGGTTTCCTCGGGCACCAATCCGAAGTCGTGGTCGTTGCCACTTCTAAGGGGTGTAACCCAGTACGAACCCACAACAGAATCTCTGATCTGACCAGATAAGTCCTATCCATAAGCAACAAATTCAGAGTCAATCAACGGTTCTTAGAACCCTTCTCCTCCCTTCCTAGTTCCTTAGGTCAAACTAGGTGGCGACTCTAGTCAACATTTAGATGTAAATGTATTACATTTGTTTATCATCAATTATAGTATAAGATCTATTTGTGTAACATTTTATGTACTATATACACAATTTTTCCTAAGTTTTAACTTACTAATTACTTAATCCCAATTTTAGATTTACACTCCGGTCATTGACAAATAATACTATACATGTATTTTAATATGGTTTATATATAAACCTTGGAAATTCAAAGGTACTCTTTAAGCCTAATACATAACTATAATTTAATACCACCTCATATAATATTCTTCTAATAGTATTATGTAGAGGTTTAGTTTAACTTATTAATTCCTTCGTATTATATTTCCTATAAGGTATTTTATGTCTTTTATTTATTTATTTATTTATTTATCGTATATGTATACTAGGATTTATTCAAGACATTCTTTATGTAGTTTTATTGCATTTAATTATTTATATTAACTTTTACACATATCTACCTCCAAAATATGGTTTATAAAATAAAGTATTTCCCTTAGTTTCTATTAAGTATATTAACTACCATATTATATAATTAATATAAATGTAGATTAATTTAGTTCCTTGATTTAACCTAAGTTACTATTTATTTCTTTTATATATATGTTTATATATATATTTACTTCACTTAAAAGTTTATACCCAAAAAAAACTTATTAACATTCTGTATTAAATGTTAGTTTAGTCTTATTATATTTTCCCCAACCTATAAAGTTTACTAATCATTTATACTTTAATTTTTGGTTACATTAAAAACCTTATATTATAAGTTATTCTTATGAAAAACTGATAAACACAATTTCTAAAACCATTTAAAATTGCCAAAAATTCCCAAATTTAATATACAGTAACTATAACATTTTAGACATATTATAAAAGTTTTGTTTTATTAAAATATCTTTTAAATTTAGCCAAATATTTCCAGCAAACCCGTAACTTGCAAAAATCATAACTTATGTTTAAGAACTCCAAAACCATATTATTTTACATCAAAATAAACTAGATTAAATAAGGAATCTATGGTTAAAATTTCAAGTCAAAATACATTAGGGAAGGTATTTAAATGAACTCAACATGAAATACCCCAAACCTCGGTATGTTGTTTAAATGTTTAAATATGGTATCTAAAGGCTAAAAAGTGCCTTAGGAACATCAGTGTATAGTTTAAACCATAGTTAAAACACAATAAAACACTAAGACACGGTGTGAACAAAAACATGCTCTAAGCTTGGGGTGAACTTGGTTAGGACCCAAAGAGCCTACCAAGACTTGATAATAATTAATTATGATATTATAAGGTTAATTAAGTCCTTAGGAAACCTTGGTAGACAATGAAACCAAACAAAACATAAATAAACATCTTAAGGTCAATATGGGCTAAAATGTGCTCTAAGCTTGGGATAAATTTGTATAAGACCTAATGGTCATACCTATACTTTATAAATATGTTAATGAACATATTAAATCAATTACCAAAGAAAACCAAGCTTGAAAACAAGTTAAAACACAAAATGTGCTTTAAGGAGTCTTAAAGCACGTTTTGAAAAATTGTCTTGTAAATGAGTTTTGAATGGCTAGATGTCCATCATTACTCTTTAATTAACATGTGTACTATATAGTATCACATTTGGAAGTCTATATCAATGGGAAATCAAAAATTTCACTTCTATGTGCCTTGTCTTTATAAATAGTAACTTTTATAAGCTAGTTTGTAACATATGTTGTTATAAGTAATTAAATTGGTCAACAAAGACTATTATACCCTTCTAAATATATGGGGGCCGGTTTCTTAAGTGTGTGACTCACCACTCTCTTGTTAATTTACTAAGAAAAGAAAGAATGACTAATTAATGTACTATTTGCTTTATAAGTACAAATATCCTCTAAAAAGCAAGTCTATCTTCATTTCTCATTTCTTTCTCATTTCACACGGTTCCAACCTTCTTCTTCCTCCATTCTTGTTGTTCTCTCACGGTAATACTCACCACCACCATTAACTCCATCTTTGATCTCTTGTAAAACCAAGCTCACTTGTCCAAATCGAAAACAAACATCACCAATCTCTTCCTCTCATCAAGCTCTTCAATTCTATCCTTTCAAAATCCCAAGAGCTCCATTTCGGTGCCAAGAGGAATCACCATGGGAGGAGCTTGAGCTTGTGTTTCTACATATTATTACTCTCCTTTGCTTCAAGGTAAGGAAACTCAAAGAAAATTGAAGTTTCCTCCATGTTTTTACCTTGACCGAAAATCACCATTAATGGTGCTCATTGTGTTGCTTTGTTCTAGCTCCATTTGAATCTTTCAAGGACTTGGTGGAGTCCTCTCTTGGTAGATATTCCAATCCCCTTCAAAGACCAAGGTAAAACAACTATTTTAATGCTCTTTGAACAATGTAAAACCTAGGGTTTACAATGAGATTAAGCTTGGAGCTTGAATACTCATCACATTGTTTGTGTAATGTTTAGAAGTTGACAAGCAACTAAGCATAGCCGATTTTTAAACAAGGAAACAAGAAAGAAGTTTGTGAGGAAAAGAGGTAAATATGCTATCTCAATGTGGTTTAATGCCTTAGGAGAAATGAGCTTATAATGCTTGTTAAAACTACCTAAAGAGCAAATGGTGAATGACTTAGTAAAGTGTTCTCAAGGAAACTAGTAAAAGAATATATGTCTTGGTGTATGTATTTGCAGGTCAAAGGCTTACATATTGTGGAAATTCAGTGTTTAAGGTTTATGCAATTTAAGGGCCTAAGAGCCATGTTATTTAAGGGCCTAAGTGCCAAGCAATTAAGTTTATGCACTATATTGTGATGTAGTGTAAATTTGGTGAAGTTTGTGTTTGAGAAAGTTCTTGGTGGATTTAGGTGTTCTTGAATGAAATAAGGTAAAAACCTAAGTGTTTGGATGTGAGAATATATAAGAGAAGCTACGGCAAAAATAAATGGAAGATGTATAAGAAGTACTAAGTGTTTTAAATGAGTTTTGGTGAACTAGGAAGTGTTAAAGATGAACAAGTGTCTTACTAGGGAAGAAAGCATGTATTAAGGTGATTTAGAGTGACACAAGGATTTAGGTGTTGTCTTGGAAGTTCTAGGAATTCAATATGTGTTTTTGAGAATGTATTAAAGTCTTGGAGAAGTTTGTTTAAGGTTTAGGAATGTTGATGTACAAGGAGGAAATGATGTTTAGGTAAGATGTGAAAAAGGAGATTTAATTAGTAAGAAAAGAAGTTTGAGAGATGATGTTAAGGTGTAGAGGAAACACCTTGGTATAGTGGTCATTATTGGTGAAATACCACTTAGAAATCTTAGGGAGAAAACATTCCAAGTGCTAAGATTTTTGTAAGAAATTTGTGAATGATAAGATGGTTTTGGTGTGTGATTTAGAGAGTTTAGTACATGGCTAAAGGTGTGTTTGAAGTGCCCAAATGAGGTTAGGGTGTACTAGGATATATGGGGTGAAGTTTGGAGTTGAATGAGAAAAGGAAAACAAGGGTCTGGGGCAGACCGAACTTGCGACCGAACTTGCAAGTTCGGTCGAGCCCAGTTTACCCTGCGAGAATTGGCTTCTGGAATGGACCGACCTTGGGGACCGACTTGCAAGGTCGGTCGGGCTTGCATTTTGTGTACGGATTAAGTTTCTGGAACCGACTGAACATGGGACCGGACTTGGCAAGTTCGGTCGGGCTTGAATTTTCAAAGGGAAGAAACTCTCGGGAATGGACCGACCTTGTGCAAGGTCGGTCGGTAAGTTCGGTCGGACCAAAAACATGGTTTAAGGTTATGAAATGATATGTAATGATGGGGATTGATTAGTAATGATGTTATAAGGTTGTTTAAGACATGTTAGGTGAGTTATAATGAAAATTTAGTGGGGGAAAAGATGTATTAAAATGTAAAAGTAAAACAAGTTAAAAAGTGAAGTTATGTAACTAAGTTAACGGGGAAAGTTATAAGCATTAGACATTAAATAATCATGCTACCCCGATGTTAATAAAAGTACATGTAATGTTATCAGTTGTTCGAGAATTGCTCGAGGAACATAAGTGGACGTGGTAAAGTGGACTCCGGTGACAGGTATGGTTTTCTTGCAACCTGTGTCCTACCGGATTACACCGGCTTGTATGCCAATGTGTTTTTCTGAGTGTTTGCCACCTTGTAAGATTAAAACATGTAATGAGTTTATAGTAATTCATTTATGTGGCGAATTTGGCCTCCGATACCATTTAACCTCAAATAAGTGTTAAACCTTAGCTAACTAGAACTAGGAGCACATGAGAGATCGGTATTCAGAGTTAACGACCCAAACCTTGGGAACGTTCTAACCACGGCTATGTGTGAGTTAGTTGGATATTGTTGTTGTATGCAAGTGTGTGAACCTTCCTTGTGTGCTTAACTCGGTTATGATACCGTATGGTGTGTGGATGTGGTAGGCTCCATAATAGATCTCTAACTACTTATTTATAAGTATATATGTACTAATGGGGGGTGAGGAGTCCGGTTGTTCCGGCCACGCGTGTGAGGACGGGAGTCGATGTCATATCCGGTTCGGCTCTCTTGGTGTATGTATAGGTTGTATTCCAATTTGGTTTCGACCTTCCCTTAGCTTATCCAAAGCTAGTTTACTGACTCACGTCGGGCCACAGGGGCATACAAATGTTATTTCGGTGTGCTTGGGATTACTATATCCGACACACCTTGGGTTTAAGTTAACCGTTCGATATGACTGGACGGTAACGAGGTTGGTAACGAGCTTAGCATGAGATTGGCATTAATCTCTAGGCTCACCATGTATACTAACTATGGTGGAAGGTTCCTTGTGTGAACCGACCTTATGGTGTTTTGTGTTGTTATTGTGCTAGGCAATTTCCCTTGCTATGCTATGATATGTATACGTTAGGTGTTTAAAATGAATGCGATGTTATCATGTGTACGTCGAAATGAGAAAAGTGTTGTTATGTTTTGTTATGTGAGGAATGTGATATGTTGTAAGATATGGAGTGTGTGGATCATGGAAATGAATCCCGGGTTGTGACAAAAGGCATTTTAAGGATAACCCGATTTAAGGGTAAGTGTCGTCTATTAAGGAAGTAGCTCCGTTAGAGGAGGGTCACTCTAGGGATAATGAATACCATGAGTGACTCGTCAAGTAAGGATGTATTATCCGTTTGTGGAGACCTTTGAGGCGAAATGTTTTGTGTTGTGTGTTTATAGTTGCATGCATGATTTAAATATAATCAATTGCATGCTAAGACGACAATTAGTTGTGCGTGGCCCGGTAGCATGTGGGCTGCGGGATTACCATACCAGCAAAGGTGCTGAGCCCCTTGGGGGTCACCCTTTCTCTCATTTTCTATTTCAGGTACAAGGAGCTGGAAGCCGTTCGAGAATAGGACGGGGTAGATGTTTATACATGGGTAGCCATTTAAATGGCGTAAGCATTGTAGGCGTAGTAAGACCGAAAGTGTTATCGGCATTAGTTTGTAAATACTCGGTACGGTTGGAATGTATTAAGTATATGGGTTGTTGTTAAGGGAAGCAAATGTAACGTGTAGTTGCTCGGGAATCTAGTCCATCAGACCGATACAAAGTACATGTATTAGCCTTGTTAGCCACGTGGGTGGTTAACGGCCTGTAACACCATTGAAATAAGTAATGTGATGAGTTGAATTTTCCGCTGCAGTTTGATGTTATGTGTACGGTGGTAGTTGGGGTGTTACAAAAAGTGGTATCAGAGCGAAGTATCGCTCTGATGACTGAATTACCGAGCTTAGGAAGTACCGAGTTAAGATTTTTAGTACTTTGGGTTAAGGGTTGAGTGATAGCGTGAGTGATACGCTAGATAGGAACTACCAGCAATACTGGAAACCTACTATATCCATCCCGCCCTCCACAATCCTTGTTTTATAACTTGGGAAACAACGCCAGAGAGATGAAAGTCCTCTCATACTCGGGAAACCCGATCTGGCTAAGTTTAAGTACTACTGTGAGTTCGGAGAACCTGTCATACGGTAGATCCCGAAGACTGGGAATCCCGAAGACGGTCTCCATCTGGACAATGCTAACCGCATTTCATAACAAAGAATGAAGAATCTTGTGTATGGGAGAATAGAATTTCCGGCAACCTGGGTCGACATGCCGAGCAGTCGAGAATAACCAGCTTGCAACGCACCAACCGTGCAACAGGCAAGAAGTGGATTAATGGAACCCGAGACAAGTGTCTACGGAACCGCAGCTGTTAAGTGATACACCAACGGTATACCAACCGACAAAGGAACTACAACGTAGTGCCCAAACAAGAGACAAGTCTCAGCAATCACGACAATGCGTGGAACGGGCTACGAAGAGGAAACAATACAAAAGGGGGGGGTCTCCCAGAATGGGAAACACCCTAGTTGATGATTATCATGTGAAGTCAGTGAGAAGTCACCTAGAGGAGCTATTATCAAGATAGTAAGATCAGTGAGGGCCAACAAGGCCACGGATGACAGTGCGGGTAAAAAACAATACCACAACCGGTATGTGTTAAACCGATAGCCAGTTAGCATGGCGCACTTGCCATAGCAAGTGCTGCTATAACAGGGCTGTTCGGGGGAAATTTATAACCACTACAAAGTACTTGGAAAAGTACCATAAAGTTAAATGTGATCGTCATAACAGTGGAAGGGCCTGCTAGCCTAACCTCTGTAATTGTAAGTACACCAGTCAGCAAGAAGCTAGACTTGGCTAAGGTAAGAAGATGTTGTGAAACCATGAAAAATTTTCTTTCAAACCCAGATCTATCTAAACTCTTTCTTTCAAAACCAAAATTTTCTTTCAAACCAACACTTCTTTCCAACCTTCTTTTAAACCAAACCAGTAAAACCAAGGACAGTTGACAAGGATACAACAGTGGACAAATATTCCTTCGATTAAGTTCGGGAAGCACGGGACGCATATTGTCACGGGACAATATAAGGGAGTTGACAACAAAATACTTCACCTAGGCGTGTGACGGACACTACGAGTGTACCAACTGAATTGTGGGACGACCGCACTCTGATAGGAGCTTGTGGGCCTGACAGACCTACTTATGGGTTAGTTGGGTAAGTAGCAATGTATCAGTATGATACCCCATATATGTATACGAGTAGAGTCCGGACACGGGAAGTAGTCGACTCGTACTACGGTCAGCAGTAAAAGTCAAGTAAGAGCTAAGGATTACCGCGAATGGTCTAAGTAAAAGAACCTAGTTAAGTTAAAAAGGACTAAGGAACTAGCGAATTCATTTCAAGGAAATGTATAGAGTCAAGAAGTGCGAAGAGCACGGACTGTTATGTAAGGACATCACATATGACTTGAGAAGTCTGAGGGATAAGACATGATAGCAGAAACGAATACCCATCTAAGAATGCAAGAAGGTGTAGTTAACTAAATACACCCATAAGTGTAAGCCAAATGTAATGCCATACCTTAACAACACCCAGGAGCAATCCTTGAGGGGTAATTGGATTAAACATTGTTGGATGAAGCAATATAATTGAAACGCTAGAGTTGAAACAAATACTCGGATTAAACGCTGAAGATAACCTACTTAACAGTAAGACCCTAAGTTGCCAAATAGACAACTTGGAAGGAATCATGACCGTAAGGCTTATAAGCCACAACAACTTGAGTTATGTAAATGTGATCGGTTGCAGAAGTATATATTACACAAGGAAATAGAGCGGAGAATGAACCACTGCGTTAAGAGTGGGGATACCTCTCGATATTGTGAAACCGCAGGAGCGGTAGTTAGGTGAACCAAGTTCAAGAGATATGTCAGGGATTAACCATATTGTTGTTACCCAAGAGTGATTTGAATGAGACTAGTACGAAAGGAAATGTTTGTACCAGTTGTGTAGACAGGAAGAGTGATAAGTCTGATAGCAACCACCACAGGCGTGTGATGCGGAATGAGTAGCGAACAACGCTCAAGGAACATAAAGGCTAAAAAAAAATGGTATATTCAAAAATCAGCCAAATAAGTGGCCAGATAAACCTAGTGTAATAACGGAAGCTAATATAATAGCGGATGCAGTATAAGTTGATGTTGTATAATGAGTAAGGATACGGTGCGCAATAAGCGACCGTTATATGAGTATTGTTAGATGATAAAATGGTGAGTGAGCAGAGTTATGAGTTAACCCCAATGAAGATACAATAGTAAGTGATAGCAAACAAACTGAGCAGTAAGCCGGTGGCAAGTGTTATGTGATAAGAATTCCAGTAAACACAGAGTAAACTCCTATTGCAATCGCATAAGAGATTTACTGTCAAGAGTTTACGCCTCTGCACTCTGTATGACTGAGTGTTTTGGTATTGCATTTGCGCAGTAATGATCGAGTGGGATAGCTAGGATTTGGGAAATGCTAATTGTGGTGGATGTAGAAAGAAACTTATAACGCTATAATGACCGATGCATAGTGTGGAGGGTGATTTTTCGGTATGAGGGGGGTCTATCTAAATGGTTCTGACTAAGAAGTCTAGATCCTAGAAAATGCCATTCTGTGGAGGGTAAAAACTCGTTATTCTTGGCATCCCTCAAATACCTACTGAATCGTCCGTCTTTCCCAGAAAGCATAAAGGGGAGTGCAAGTGTGCACTACACCCGCTCTCGATGGGCTCCACGCGGACTTATGCCTCTATAAGGCGGAATTTGACTAGAGTCGCCACCTAGTTTGACCTATGATAACTAGGAATGAAGGAGAAGGGTTCTAGGAACCGTTAACTGACTCTGATGATTTGTTGCCTATGGATAGGACTTATCTGATCATACTAGAGATTCTGTATGGGTTCGCACTGGGTTACACCCCCTTAGAAGTGGCAATGACCACGACTTCGGATTGGTGCCCGAGGAAATCTCGGTCTCCAATTGTCGGGATTGCCTTCTTTCAAAACCTTATTAGAGAGATTCATCTAAAAAGCCAAGGATAGGATTGAGTGAGGGGTGAGGATGAGGACGGTATTGGAGTTGGTCTGGTTTTAGTGTTTGAGAGGTTTTACTTGCTCTGAGAGATTTTGAGGTTGTTTTGGGCCTTCACGGGATTAAGAGGATGATGGGAGTTTTGAGGGGTAAAGGGGCATTTTAGTCATCTTTGGTGGAGTCAAGGGGCATTTGGATCATTTGGCTGATTTGAGGAGTTTTTTTTTTTTGTGTTTGTGAAGTTCGGATTTTGAAATGGTCGGATTCTTGAGGTGTCTTGGGAAGCTGAATGTGTTGAGGAGTAATTCGGGTTTTGAGGGTGATTGAGTATGGAAGAGGATATTTGGTTTGCGAGTATTCGGGTTTTGGAGATGTTTCAGGTTTCTGGGAGTTCTCAAGAATTGGAAGTCCTATGTGACTTAGAGTTAGTTAAAAAGAGGATTGAGAAGTGTTTATGGATCCTAAAGCTCTAAAGGAGATGTTGGATTGGCTGATTCAGAATTGTCTCCCTTAAAGTTTTTTAAAACCGAAAAATTGTTTTTTGTTGTAAAAAGGGCGGATAATCCCGAGGGATTACCCTATGTACCCCCTCGAACACGACACTTAATTAATGGTAAGTGCCGAGGCTCGAAAGATGGGGCAATGAATTTATGTCGAAAAATAGGATTCAGAGAGAAACATCAGGAATGAGATGTTCTCGGTCGAACCCTAATAACGTCTCTAACTCCCGGGTTTTTAAAACATTAAAAACTGAAAACATTGAAATCGAATGGAAGGGAGTTAGATGATTCTAAAATCCCGGCTGCAACTAGGAAGGTCGTTACTTCCCTAGCACCCCGCCTTGTAAAAATCTAGGCTGCAATTAGAGGAGGTTTGTCACCCTAATGCCCCGCCTAAAGAGATCCAGACTACGACAAGGGAGGTTATGACCCCAGTGCCCCGCCTCGGATTTTTATTTTGGAAAGGGAGACAAGTGATGTTCTAACCAGGAAGGAAATGTTTTGAAGGGGTCAGACATTTCTTGTTCCCCGAAAACGGTTTATTTGAGTTGAAAACTAAGTTTGAAAACTTTTGAAGTTGTTCGGAATTCTCAATAAAGAAACGCTGATTTTGGGAAATGTTTTTAGGAGAAAACTTTCTGTATATGTGAGAAGAACTTTCTGCGTTTGAGAAGAGTTTTCTGTGATGTGAGAAGAGTTTTTCCTTTAAAATTCCACAAAACGGTTTCTTTTTAATAAAGTGATGGTTTGAAATTCTTTTTTGGTTTTTGGATTTTGAAAGGAGTTTGCAAGTTGGGTGTGGATTGGATGAAATGTGTTTGAATTGAATTGGAGTTTGGTTTAGATTGAGGTCGAGTTTGAATTGGATTGCAATCAGGTTTGAATTGGATTAGAGTTCGGGTTGGGTCAAAGTTGGGTCAAGGTCAACGTTTTTTGGTCAAGGTTTGACATTTGTGGACTTGGTTTGACATTTGTGGACTTGGTCCGAATTTGGGCCAAGGCTTGGGCTGATTTTTGTGAGCTCAAGTTTTGGTTGTGGATTTGGATGATCTTTTTGGTTTTGGGTTGGGTTGAGTATGGAATTTGGATCGGGCTGATGAATTGGGCCGGATGGGTACTTGGGCCGAGTGTGGGTTTTGGGCCGAGATAGATTTGGGCCGAGTTTAGGTTGTTGGGCCGAGATGGATTTGGGCCGAGCTGGATTTGGGCCGAGTGTGGGTTTTGGGCCGAGATAGATTTGGGGCGAGATAGATTTGGGCCGAGATAGATTTGGGCCGAGTTTAGGTTGTTGGGCCGAGCTGGATTTGGGCCAAGAGAGATTTGGGCTCTGTTTGGTGTAGAATTGGGCCGAGGGTTTGGGCTCTTTGGTAGAATGGGCCGAGGGTTTGGGCTCTGTTTGGGCCGGATGTAGTGGAGTCGGGCCATGATTTTTTGCAGGCTTCAAGCTTCGGGTTGTGGGCTTTCGGGTCGGGTATTGGACTTCGGGTTTTTTGGGCTTGGGCTTCGTTTTTTTTGGACTTGGGTTGTGGGATAAGGGCTAACGGGCCGAATTTGGGCCGTTTTCTATATTAGGCCGAGATTGGTTTGGGTTAAGCTGGGTAGGGCCGAGATGTGGGCTTGGGCCGGATCGAACTTTGGGTAGATTTGTGATGGGCTGAGTTTTGGAAGTGGGCCAAGTTTGGATGGGAAGATTTTGGGCCTGAGATGATTTTGTCAAGAAGAAAATCTGGTTGGAAATGAGTTTTTTTTTTAAAAAAGTTGGAATTGTATTTACAAAATGGTTACTGAAATGAGAGACAATTTTTGAACTTAAGAGAGGAGTATTATGAATTAAAGAGCTGGAGGTCTGAAACGGATGTGAGATTTAATTACATATATATATATATATGTATTAGGTACATTTTAGGGTTTAGAAAGTTACCACATGAGATAGGCCAATAGTCTATCAGGCTAGGGGAACATTCTCTATCCTAAAGGGATTATTGTTTGCTTATATATATAAATGTGTGTTTTAAGGTTTAGGATGTCACCACCATGAGATAGGCCAATAGTCTATCAGGCCAGGGGGACCCCACTATCCTAATGGCTTGGGCCTAAGGACATAATAACTATGGCTTAGTTAATAGCTAAAGAATACAAGGAATAATTAACATTGCGGAAGAGTTACACAGCATGTACAAATATAACACAAAACAATCAACAGGGGTGAACCACATGCTGGGAAAGAAAAGCAACCAGAGATCTGTATAAAATTCAGCATCGGGTGATCAGAAGGGCACATCAGAATGTATATGATTTTGCAGTGTATTTTTCAAAGCGAATGAACATCCACTTATACAAGACATTAGACCGCATTCAGGTGAGCATGTTGAAGAGTTTGATCAGTCTAAAACTAATTCCAAGCCTAAATTAAACTCCTAGCTGAAATTAGCAAACCTGTTTTCAAACTGTACGAGAAGGAAAACCTAAACTAAACACATTACTTCCACTGTTAATCACCTAACTGCAAACATGCTCTAACAGAACACTAAATTCCTAATGAACTGCTAGTTATCAGCAAGGAAATAAGGACTGGTTACTTGCTAAAGAAGAATAAAACAATGTAACTGATTATGGGCTGTCAATATCGACCCTACCGTTTCATAGACAAATGAAATGAAAGTTCCAACTCTAAGGTTTCTGCTGTTTCTTAAACTCTCATAAACATGAACAAGTTTCAGAGGCTAAACCTAGCGGCATGCATTTCAAAAATGAGACAAACTGTAATAACAAGGGTCAGGCATCGGCACAAAAGTGTGGAACACAACAAATATCCACCAGTTGATAGACATTAATCTTATAGGCATACGTTTCAGGCAGAACAAGCAAGACAGGTCCAAGCAGTGTTTAAAGAGTGATAAGGAGAGTCAAGAATCTGTACCGACAGAAGAACATATGTGATTTCCTGCAAGCATCTCAAAATACAATCGAGACTCAGCAAAGGATTAGTCCGATTAATAGGCAACAGAACAAAGCCAAACCAAGCATTATAAAAGAAAGAAACTAACTATACTGAAGGAGGGAAATGAGAGCAAGGTGTGGGTATATCATAGGGGTTGTGAACTCGTCTCAGGCGAGGACTCATAGGCGGTATTCTGGATAACACTCACTCTTCTGGAGTTTACGACTCCAAGTAGAACACAATCAAACCTCAAACGGAAACGAAATCCGCCTCAGAAATATGAGCAACACTGGTAATAAATCAAGCCAAGTAAACGACATTCGTAAAAAGGATTCCCCGTAAACAGAAGCGAAAAACTTCTCAAATATCCGGTGCTGGTGAACCGGATCAACTTCAGATATACATGTAAACCCAGGACCTCCAACTTCTTAGCGCCATCACTCGAACCCGAAGACCCATGGTGGGTTCGGTATTCGGGCATGCATTCGAAGGGAAAACAAGAAAGAGCAACGCAAAATATCGGTAAGATCAAAATTGAACAGCAGACGTGAAGTGAATAGATGATTGCAAAAATAAAAGAGGTTTGAAGAGCAGATGAGAAACAAGGTTTTAAAAGCTTGTCTGAGTTCCTGCCATGTTCGTGAACTTCAAGGTTCATACCAGGCTAGAGTTTCACAATCGATCTATACAGGAAACAAATGGAAACGAAACAAAAGAAATGGAGTTGGGGAAGAGATGGCCGCTTATGTTCGGAATGGTTACCGAAGCGGTATCCGCTTCCTGTCAGTCGACCGAATGCAACCGGGGAAGTATAAATACAAAACGTAAATAAAGTTCCACATCCTTCACCAAACCCACGGATACGCGAAATGTGGATTCGAAACCCCTGGTTCGAGAGCGTTATCGGTAAAATACAACGGGAGACGGATTTCTTTCTCAGAAAAAGATTTTTGACAACCCAAAGTTCACCGTCTCACATTTGGAATCGAAAACAGAAGTAGGATGCGTGAAGCAAGGAGATGAAGATGAGAAGATTCAGGGGAGAAAAGAGACGCTGCCTGAGCATTAATCTTACCTGGTGGACTCGAAAATCGGACGGGGATTCAAACAAGGTGACCGAGTTCGAAGAATGAATCAGATAGGGAGGTCGAGGGATTCGGAAGAAGGTTTTTGGGTTCTTCACTCGGGTTCGAAAACTGGGGAATAGCCAAGAGAGCAGTGAATCGACAATAGAATTAGAATGGGGATCCGCGTCGGCTAAAAAAACGTGGTTGATACTGTAGGTTTTAGAATGTTTTATAATGGAGAGGGTAGGGTTTCATTTGGATTGTTGTGGTCTTAGTGAGGAATGAATTCGGACCCAAACAGGGCCTGGGCCGTGAGCCTACTATTGAAGAAAGAAAGGAAAAAAATGAGAGTTAGCATAAAAAACGCCTCCATCGAGTTCGAACTCGGTACCATCCGTTTCCTCCCTGAATACCCTGACCAAACCGAGCTTATGCATTCGGTTATACAGATGCGAGGAATCAGACAAATGTTATGTACGAGCCGGGGCAAAACAAGGGGAAATGTCTTCCGTGGAACGGTTTAAAACCACAAAATGTGTATACGAAATGAAGTCAGTTAAAACAGATTTCAACAAAAGCTCGTGCTCCTTTTCCATAGGAATGCGAGGTCTAAATACCGTTGAAAAGGAATTCCTTTAGTTGAAAACGGGGACGACCGCCTTGTTTCTGAAAGCATGTTCATTTTTTAAAATTTGATTTTAAAATAAAACGGGTGAGAATTTTTGGTGTCTACAGATGGCTCCCCTTGATTCAATTCTGCAATAGAAGGCTTGCAGAATTGGATCAAGGTTGACGGGGCGCCAAAAATTCTCATCACGGCTTATGATTTGCTCTTATGGGCGCGAGTGCACGGGGACTTATGACGGGCCCCAGATTGCGGTGATTGATGGTATGAGGACTAATGACGGGCCTCAACTAGAACTCGGTGTCTAGCTCTAGGGCTAATGATGGGCCTAGAATACGATCAATCAACCTATGCATGAGGACTAATGACGGGCCTCAACTAGAACTCGGCGTCTAGCTCTAGGACTTATGACGGGCCTAGAATGCATCTTCGAAATGTATGAGGACTAATGACGGGCCTCAACTAGATCTCGGTGTCTAGCTCTAGGACTAATGACGGGCCTAGAATACAATCGGTATATGGGTTATGCATGAGGACTAATGACGGGCCTCAACTAGAACTCGGCGTCTAGCTCTAGGACTTATGACGGGCCTAGAATGCATCCTCGAAATGTATGAGGACTAATGACGGGCCTCAACTAGATCTCGGTGTCTAGCTCTAGGACTAATGACGGGCCTAGAATACAATCGGTATATGGGTTATGCATGAGGACTAATGACGGGCCTCAACTAGAACTCGGCGTCTAGCTCTAGGACTTATGACGGGCCTAGAATGCATCTTCGAAATGTATGAGGACTAATGACGGGCCTCAACTAGATCTCGGTGTCTAGCTCTAGGACTAATGACGGGCCTAGAATACAATCGGTATATGGGTTATGCATGAGGACTAATGACGGGCCTCAACTAGATCTCGGAGTCTAGCTCTAGGACTTATGACGGGCCTAGAATGCATCTTCGAAATGTATGAGGACTAATGACGGGCCTCAACTAGATCTCGGTGTCTAGCTCTAGGACTAATGACGGGCCTAGAATACAATCGGTATATGGGTTATGCATGAGGACTAATGACGGGCCTCAACTAGAACTCGGCGTCTAGCTCTAGGACTTATGACGGGCCTAGAATGCAATTGAAAGTACGAAACTCGTTGTTTTGAGGGGTCGATTTGAGGATGACTTTGGTTGTGGGTTGATCCGGGTTTGGATGCTTTTCGGTCATTTTCGTGAGGGATGTGATGGTCGAATGTTGTCTGATGGTGTCGCCTTTGACTTCGTCAGTGTGGGACTTTTGTTTTGGTTCTGTTTTGACAGTCTCGCCTGATGCGCACTGTAGTTTCGGGATTTGGTAGGACTCCTGGCTCCGGTATTCGAGATGGCTCCGGTTTGATCTGTGACCCCTTGTGAGCAACGACTCTGGGATGGTTGACGGGTTCGGGTTCGATATGATCTGAGGGCTCCGGTATGATCGGATGGCTCCAGTTTGATCTGTGACTCCCTTGTGAGCAACGACTCTGGGATGGTTTGATGGGTTCGGGTTCGATATGATCTGAGGGCTCCGGTATGAGTGGCTCCGTTTGATCTGTGGCTCCCTTGTGAGCAACGACTCTGGGATGGTTGATGGGTTCGGGTTCGATATGATCTGAGGGCTCCGGTATGATCGGATGGCTCCATTTGATCGTGGCTCGGGTGAGTGGCTCCGGTATGGCTGAGATGGCTCCGGTTTAGCCCGAGATGATCCTCTCGATTGAGGCGGGTTTCTTCATAGAGTGATGGCAATGGCCTTGTGGTTCGAGGGGAGAGGGTTTTTTTTGGGACGGGGTCGCACCCTGAGAGGGTTGCCTACGTACTCAACTCCCTGTTGAGATCAGACCTTACGTAGTTCATGATTTTGGCGAGTGAGGAGTTCGGTGAGGGGGGATGTCTTGCGGGGCATTTCTTTGAGTGGCGCCCGAAGACTTTTGATCCTTTGTTTTGATGGCTGTGCGGTCTCCGAGAATTGGTGTCGTGCCGGTTGGTGAAGGAGACAGGCTCTGTGCTGTGGCTTCCCCTTCTAAAGAGCATACTCATTTTCTCTTTCCGTGGTGTAGGATATTATGTCCGAACCGATGGATGCAAATCTATTCTACATGCATTTTTTTATATGATTGAATGCAACGAGGATGTCGTGTCAAGGTGAGCTCAGCCAAGAATTCTAGTTAAGTCAGATTAGTCATTTCTGAGCCACTTCTTTCTTGAAAAATCTACCCAAAGAGGTCTCTCGGGATCTCTTATACCTTTCCGTTTCCTTTCTTAAGGTCAGTTAGGCTTTCTTTAATCGGGGTGATGAACACTCGTTTTTTCTCTACCTTCCTGATCTCTTTGACACTCGTTTGTGCACGATTGTATTGACAAGATCGGACGCGTTGTGGCCTTTCATGTTTCAATTTGGTACTTTTCGAATCAAGCAAACCATCTCTAAGTCGGAGGTCTTTCGATGGGTTATAACGGGGCTGCAGGGATGTACATGGGACTGGAGGATTGTTTGAGGATTGTGGAGCTTTGGTGCAACGGAGGATATGCTTCACCTTTGCCATGGATGAAGTGATTTTGGACTCCTTTCGCATTTGTGCGGATTATTATGTGGTCTCATCTTTGATGTTTGCTACTTTCTTTGAGTAGTCTATTTGCATTTCTTCGTATTTGACATTTTTGGTCTCATCTATTTATCAAGTGTGGAGGCATTGAGGGTGTGAGACTTTCATTTCCTCTCTTTGCTATTTAGCGTTTTGTGCTCCACTTCTCTCGTTTTCATCCTCTTTGGGTATCTCTTTCAAGCTTTCCTCCATGCTTTAAATGGTGGGGAAGGAACCATGGCTCCAGCTCTTTTATCCTCTTTTGCAGGGGTGAATGGTTGTATGATGTGGGGTGGTATATCATGGAGCTGTTTTTAAAAGATTCTCAATGAAAGGCTCAGCGGGGTTCACTAAGGGATCGTTTTTAGGGTCAATAAGGCTTTTGGCCTTGTGGAGGTTTTCTTCGATCCTAGGTGCCTCGTCATCCCTATTGACAGATAATTGTTTCCTCTACTATTCCCAAATTTTGACATGAATGGTAACGCGCTTTTCTCATCAATATTTAGTTCCGTGAAGGGGATCCTCACCTGGTGCTTTGAAATTTAAATGCATCAAACGCTCTGGGTTTTACACGCTCTGTGTTTCTCTCATGCACTCAACTCTCACGGGAGGTTAGAGATCCTTTCAGGACCTCTTCGGGGAAAATGATACAAGAATTCGGCGGCCTTTGATGACTTATGTGACTTTCCTAGAATTAAAGATTGAGATGCACCTCGACACTAGGGATATGCAAATGCAAATGCAATTAAGCTAATCCTAATGCAGATGATAATGATAACTTTTGTGTGGATGCATTTTTATGGATGCGTTTTTGTGGATGCATTTTTTTTATGGATGCATTTTGTGGATGCATTTTTTGGATTTTGTGAATGTGTGTGTTTTTTTTTGGATTTTTATGACGGTTCAGACATAATATCGTTTCAACCGGTCGAGATTGACAAGGCTTTGAAATTCTTCTCCGTCCAAATCTGTTAGTAATACAGCACCATGAGGGGTTATTTCTTTGACCAGATAAGGGCCCACCCAGTTCGGTCTGAACTTCCCTCGTGGGTCTGGTAAATCTTTCCTCAGCTCTTTTAGGACGAGATCACCCACTTGGATGTTTCGTTCTTTGACCCTTTTGTTGAACGCTCTAGCCATTCTCTTCTGGTAACCCTGGATGTGATATAATGCCTGTAGGCGTTTTTCATCAAGAAGAGCAAGACTGTCATAGCGTGTTGCAACCAGTCACTTTCAGCAATTTTCAGTTCGTTAGTGACCCGAAGAGTTGGAATTTCAAGCTCGATTGGCAAAACATTCTGACCCATACACCAAGGAATACGGAGTGGCTCCGGTTGCAGTTCTGACAGTAGTTCGGTAACCCCAGAGAGCGTAGTGTAGCTTTTCCGGCCAATCTCTGTACGTTTCACCATTTTTGACAGTGCACTCTTTACGGCTTTGTTGGCGGCTTCGACCGCTCCATTGTCTGAGGTCTGTATGGAGATGATCTGTGGTAACGGATGTTGTATTTTTCCATGACCCGGATAGTGTCTCCGTCGAATGGGGACCGTTATCTGATACGAATCTGAGGGAACTCCTATCGGCATATGATATCTCGCTCGATGAACTGGGCAACTTGCTTTGATCCGATGTTTGCGAACGACCGTGCCTCTACCCATTTGCTGAAATAGTCTATCGCTACAAGGATGTAGCGGTGTCCATTTGAAGCTTTGGGGTGGATTTCTCCGATGATGTCGATTCCCCATATAGAGAACGGCCAAGGAGCCGCCATGGCTGTTAGGGGTAGGGAGGCAGGTGTTGCAAGTTAGCATGTCTGACACTTGGCGCACTTTTTCACGAATGCGTGACAATCGGCTTCCATTGTTGTCCAGTAGTACCCTAGCCTGAGGATTTTCCGGGACAGGGAATGTCCTCCAGCATGGGTCCCACATACTCCTTCGTGGACATCCTCGACGATCTTATCAGCCTCTTTTCTGGTCACACATAAGTGTTGAATTCCATTCGGCATTCTCTTGTAGACCCTGGTTCCGCAGACCATACTGATTTGACATTCTTCTTAGTGCGATGCGGTCCTGCTTAGTGGCTTCTGGCGGATACTCTCCTCTTCTAAGGAAATTTTCGATGTCCACAAACCACTCATCCTCGACTTCCCCTGTCTCGATGGCTCCAATCTCAAACGAGGGTGTATTAGTCATGGTTATCCACAAGGGGAAGTATAGTGAACCGGTCGGTACTTGGACCACTGAAGCCAAAGAGGCTAAAGAGTCGCAAAGATGTTCTGGCTCCGGTTCACATGCTTGAAGGTCACGTTTCGAAAGCATGATTAGGTGTGAAAGGTAGTCATGGTAGGGGATCAATCGTTCTTCTCTGATCTCCCAAGTCTGGTTGACTTGCGAAATAACGAGATTAGAATCGCCAAAGACCTCCAACTCCTCCACTTGCAATTCTAACGCCATTTCAAGTCCCAGGATGCAGGCTTCGTATTCCGCCATGTTTTGTGACCGGATAATTGATTTTTACCGCAGCTGGAAGCAAATCTCCCTCAGGATGGATCAACAAGATTCCGGCCCCTTTACCCTTATGGTTGACGGCACCATCGAAGTACAACCTCCAACAGTTTTCGTAATGTCATGATTTGTTCATCCGGGAAATCGTCATTTCCGAAGAACTCGGATGCTACAGGGCATTCTGCTAGATGTTCAGCTATGGCACTCCCTTTGATTGATTTCTGAATTTTGAAAGTGATATCGAATTCAGACAACAATAGGGACCATCTGGATAAGCGACCGTCAGAATTGGCTTTTCCAGAAGGTACTTTATAGGGTTCATGCGTGCGATCAGATGAACCTCTTGCCCTAACAAGTAGTGCCTCAACTTCTTCGTAGCCCAGACCAAAGCAGCACAGAATTTGTGGATGTCAGAGTATCGTGTTTCTGCATCGACCCATTTCTTGCTGATATGGTAGATCGACTTTTCACGCGGTGGGGATCCTTGTTCCTGGGCTAGCATGGCGCCCATGGATGTTTCCCGAGCTGTCAGGTAAAGAATCATTGGCTTACCCTCCTGGGGCGGTACCAAGACGGGCGGGTTCTGCAAATAGGTTTTGATCTTCTCAAAGGCTTCCTGACACTGCTCATTCCAGACCTTAGATGCGTCTTTCTTCAACAGACGGAAGATAGGTCACAGGTCTCGTTAGCTGCATGATGAATCTTCTGATGTACTGGACTCTGCCTAAGAAACCCTGATTTCTTTTTCAGTCTTCGGAGGAGACATTTCTTGAATGGCCTTTATCTTTTCTGGGTCTACCTCGATTCCACGGGTGGTGATCATGAAGCCCAAAAGCTTTCCCCGGTCACTCCGAATGTACATTTCTCGGGGTTTAGCTTCATTTGGTACTTCCGCATCCGATCAAAGAATTTCTCAGGTTTATCAAGTGGTCCTCCCGTTGGGCAGCTTTGACGATCATGTCGTCTACATATACCTCCACTTCCTTGTGAATCATATCATGCAATAAGTAGTGGCGCCCTTTGATACGTGGCTCCGGCATTTTTCAAGCCAAAGGGCATGTTCACGTAACAAAGGTTCCCCACTGCGTAATAAAGGATGTTTTTTCCTGATCTTCTACAGCCATTCGGATCTGGTTGTAACCCGAAAATCCGTCCATGAATGACAGTAGTGCATGTTGGGCAGTGTTGTCAACAAGGATATCATGTGAGGTAAGGGAAAGCTGTCTTTGGGGCTGGCCTCGTTTAAGTCCCGAAAATCGATACACTCGCACCTTTCCATTTTTCTTTGGGACGGCTACGAATATAGCCAATCGGGGTAATTGACGACCCGATAAAGCCAACACGTAACAATTTCTCAACTTCCTCTTTCACTTTCAATTGGTGCTCAGGTTTCATTCTTCTTAAACGTTGTTTCTTAGGTTTGGCATTAGGATACAACGGTATTCGATGTTGGACAATGTCGGGGTCATCCCGGCATGTCTGCACTCCAAGCAAAAACATCGACATATCAGTTAGCAGGGAAGTCAAGTCACGTTTTTCCGTTTCACTCAGACCCAAACCACTTGCAAGGTTTTAGGGTTATCGGGTGTTCCGATATTTTGCTACCGTGTCTTCCACGATCTGGGTGTGGGTGGAATATTGTTCGATGGGAGGCATACTCTCCTCATCGTATTCCTCTTCTTCGGCCTCAAGATTTTGCGATGAATCAAACAGTTGAGAAGACAGAATAGACGAGAAATCTGAACGAACTGAATTTTCATTAATATCCGACGAGCTTGGCTCAGAGATTGTAAGAAAATTGCCACCACTTTTACAAGTGAAAATAAGTGGTGGCGATCCATCCCTTAATCCGAATCTACTTGCATTGTCGACGTTCCTGATACAACTGTAACTACCACCATCACTAAAACTATCACCGTCGCTATCACTATCGTATCATCGCTACTGCTAACTAGGCTAACTAAGTAAGGCTCCCGGGGAATCAGCTCTTCTTTCTTATGATAGACGACAAGACACGCTCCATGGCCATCTACCGAGGGTGCGGGGTCCTTGATGACTGGTTTGATCGTGACACTGCTCTCCGCTGCATCCTCGGGCATTCCTTGGTTGCATCCCTTGTCGTCATGGTCTTCAAGGCATGAGTAGAGGGAAGTAAAGTGGTCGACCAGCTCTCCCACTCCATTGTCTCCTGACTTCCCTGAGCTTGAACTGCTTTCTGCTTATCACAACTCACAGATACACATGGTTCAAGGTTAACTGGTAAGAAAAATCTACGGGAATTCTTACATGTGAATCTGTCAACATCATACCTGGCATTTCTGTGAATCCTAACCCGGCTCCTCGGCCTCCAGTATGGTGCTAACGGCTCTACCATGCCCTGTAGCTCCTTTCCTAATCCATTCCCCTGTTTGTAGCCCATCCGAGACATCATGTGCTGTGATGCGGGGCTATAGACACTAGGGTCGAAGTAGAGAGGAGTGATGAAAGAAGTTTGACTTACCTGCTGCGCCGGTTTTGCCACTGTGAACCCCCCAAGGGTTAGCTCCTTGACCTGGCGCTTTGATCTCGAACAGTTGGGATTCATTCCTTGCCTCTCCTAGCACCTCCACGATCCGTCCTCCATGCTTAAACTTGAGCTTTTGGTGGACTACTAAGGGCACACCCTTGATTTGGTCAATGAAATTCCGGCCCAACAGTAAGTTGAAGGTGGAAGAAATATCAATGACCATCACTTCGATAGAGAAGGAGGCATCCTCGATTAGGATTGGCAGGGTGATCATCCCCAACACTTTTCTGTGGCTGTTATCGTATGCGCTTAAAGTCATCTCCACAGGTTTGAGATCGTTATACCCCATGTGTCGAGCAACACGCAGCGGGCAGACATTTACTTCAGCACCGTCATCGATGAGTGTCTTGGGGACATTAAAACCCCCAGCTTTTATAGATATGTAAAGGGCTCGTCCAGACTGGCGGGAGATTTCCTCATCCGTGAAGGTGATTGCCATAGCAGGGGTCTGGGTCAAGTGGGCTACGATGGTGTCTACACTGACCGTTTGTTCTTATCCATTTTAAGATGTCGGGCCACTGCATTCTTGTGTTCCTCTGATATGGTCAATAGGGACCAGATTGTGATGGGGATGCTCGTGCTCTTCAACTTCTTGAGCAATTCTTCTTCTCCCACCAACTTGCCCTCTGACTCATTCAGAGTAAGGTCGTGGACTTTCTGCTGCAGCATTTCTGGTTCTTCTGCGGGCTCAGTGGGCTTGAAGTGCCTTCCTGAGCGGGTTAAGTGACTGATTTTCTCAAAGTCATCACCCTTTTTCCTCGCCTGCTATCAGAAACGGTGCCTTAACAGGGGTTATAGCCGGTGATCTTCTTCTTCGTCAGTAATCATGATGACGTTGCACTCAGCTATTCGCCTTCCGACAATCCTGCCGGCACCATGCTTCTACCACCTCCAACACCTTCATGGTTTTATGCAGCTCCAAGGCTTCAAAGTTTAGCCCCCAGTATCTCGAGATTCTTTTCCATATGTCGACTCACTACCAGCAGAGTGATTATGGACACCCTTCCTTGCCCTACTAGACGCTCAATGTGTTCGCATTTCATGCGTCATAGCTAGATACTCTCCCATCATGGGTTGAATGTCGTAATGAATCGCTGGACGGGGGGTTCGGAATGCATCGAGTACTGGTGACAACATGATTGGTGGGGGTGTTTGGGTGGCCGGCTCAGAGGAACTTCCGATGGCATTTATTTTCACAATCCTTCCCAGGTCCGATTCTCTTTCTTTCTCCCTCACCAGACTTATCATGTTCAGATGTGATGGGATTGAGTTATTCTGAGTGTTGGGAGTGGTCTTAGGGAATTGAACTTCCCCTGCATCAATCAGATCCTGTACTGCATGACGCAACGCTCTACAATTATCTACACTGTGACCCTTCATCTGGTGATAGTCACAGAAGCTGTTTAAATCAGACCCGAGTTGGGTGACCCCAGGCTTAGGGTTTGGATGCTTCAAGAGAAAACCATTTTCTCTTAACTTTTTGTATGCTTTGCTCAGGGGCATTCCTAAGGCCGAGTACTGACGTGGGGTCGAGTCTGGTAATCACGAGGGGGAGGTGTTGCCCTGTAACTCTGGCTTGATCCTGAGGACTGTGCCTGGTAAATACTACTCGGGGAGAGGTGGGGGTGGGTAATCGGTGAGAACTCGGGGTTGTACTTGGTTCACCTGAGGTGTGGGGACAGTCTTGTTGTTGTTGTTGTGGTTATTGTTGTTGTTTTGTGATTGTTGTTGCTATCACGGTTCTGACGGTTCTGATGATATGAAGTTCTGGGTCCCGATCCAGGGGATTCAACCCTTTTAATCTTCCAGCTAGTGCTAGCTCTTCGGCAGCCGAAGCAGCAGCTTTTAGATGTTTGAAATCACAAATCCCAAGGGACTTGAGATGATCTGCATAGGGGTTTTCCAGGCATGAGGTGATTATTCTGATCTGCTCGTCTTCAGTGGGACGGTCGATCATCTGACCAGCTACCTCCCTCCATCGGGTGATAAACCATAACAGTTTCATCACTTCTTGTCTCATTGTCTCAAGATCTCTACGAGTGATTCCTAGATGGGTGTTGTAACTGTACTGTTCTACAAACGCTTGATAAACATCCTCTAGTTTCTTTCCGGAGAAATCTAGTCTCGACACCCATGTCTGAGCAGCTCCTTCCAGATAGCTGGGAAAACAAATGATCTTCATGTCATCGTCAAGGCCGTGCATAGTCATGACTCTGTCGAATTGAGCAAGATGGTGCCTAGGATCTCCTTTCCCAGCGTACTTGGAGATTTCTGGCAGTTTTAGGTTTTCAGGCAATTTGGAACTTGGCTTCAGTCGGAAATGACGGAAACCCAACATCTTCGCTCGCTCTCCGAGCTGCATTTCTGCCAGTAACTCTTCCTTCAAGGACTTCTTCATTTGACCGAAGTCCATTGGAAGGTGTTCTGCAGGTGGGGCCTGGTTGTAGCCGTGAATCAACTGGCTAGACGGTTGTGGTAACAGTTGGGTCTGGGGAATTGCTTCCTCAAAACGGACAGCATGTCCGGGGGTGGTGTACTGGTATTGATTGAGTTGGATGGGGTCAGGGTGTGGTGAGTTGGGATGAATGAATTTTGGTTGTTTGGCTTGATATAAATGGGCTGTTTGGACAGTGGCTCCAGCGGGTGGGAACGGTGGTAGTCCGGGGAAGGTGGTTGGTACTGTAGGGACCGTGGTCATGATCGGAGGTGGCATAGGTGCTCCCGAAAGCAGGTCAGCTGTTTGGAATGTGGCGGTTACAGGGTGGATGACAGTACGTCCTTTCCCCGTGATCGGTTGTGGTATGGTGGTGTTGAACATAGGGTTTTGATTGCTAAAGCATCGGTTGGGGTGTGGGGAGTCCTCAATATAATCCTCATCGGGGTCATCCGTAAGGTACGGGTGCTTTCCTTTGGCTGCCCTTTCTTGGCGCAGTTGCTCTTCTAGCCTTTCAACGGCCTGTTTCAGCATGTTTTCGTTCCTTGTTGATTGTTCTAGCATACGGTAAAGAACACTTGGATCAGGAAGGTGTAATCCACTGCCACCAGTCCCTAGGACTGCACTTGCGCTCGCCTCGATAGCTGAGGTGGCTGGGGCGTTTTCTGGGGCCGTTGGATTGATCAGGTTTTGGTCCATGGTTTCCGACGAGGTTTCAGTCGCGGTGTCACTGGCCAGCCTGCCTCGGGAATCTCTTTTCCACAGTCGAGTAATGTTGGTAAAGCTGGAAGAACACTCCTGGTACTCTGTTCTGCTTTGGTTGGTTTCTGCGATACCAGGGAACATGGAATGCGTGGACGATGTCAGTATGAATGAATGTGAAATGATAAAGCAGAAAAGGAAGTCGTCCCCGATTTTTACGAAACAGCGTATTCTTTGGTTAAATTGTTTTGTAAAACGGTAAAACGGAAAAGGAGCACAAGCCGATTTCCATTTCCTGAAACAAAGGTCGTGCTATCATTACTTAACTGCCGTTGCAATATAGTGGGGAGATAAGGGATTACATTCGAGTTCATAGGGGAAACATAACATTAGTCAAGAAGAAATAAATAGTCATTACATAGCCGAATGTCATAATGGGGAAAGGGAATTACATCTAAATTAAGAGGGGGAAATACATAATACGAGCGAAACATAAAAGGTCATTACATATCCGAATTTCATAATGGGAAAATGGGGAATTACATCCAAAGTGAAACAAAAGGGGGGGGGGGCATATCTAGGACCTAGATGAGTAAGAGGACCGGCGAGAAGGGTCAGGCAAGCGCTTGTTTCCTTTCAGGTTCTTCTCTCTTTCTTCCTCTGCTGGCAGGCTGACATGGGGGGCTGCAAGTTCTCGACTATCGCCTCACCAGGTTTCTGCACGATCACCGGATGAATGAGTGAGTAGGGATAGCGGACTTGCCGGTTGATCCTCATGTCGAGCCAATTCTTGTATCCGTCGCTAAGGTCCAAGCAAGTTTCCCTATTAGCGTAAACAGCCCACTTTAAGCCATTGGCATAAGCTTCGATGACATATCTAATCGCGCTATCAGTAAACTGATGGCTTCTGAAACCTGACTCGATGGCTCCCGGGATGGTCTGCTCGCGCCCGAATTGGCGCATCGCCCTCTGAGGGTAAATGGTGATAAATCTGCCCAGGCCAATGAGTATTAATCCGCTGTTTCCTGCCGATTGGACTGCTCCCCCTTGGACATCCCAATCCTTAATGACCCAGCGCTTGAAAATCAGATGAGTCACGGAGCTCTCCAGCCATCTTCCGGCTTGCGCTCTCGCCTCCTAGCCATCATAAGAGTGTCCATATTGACTACTGAGTAATGGGGTGCTACTGGCAATAGGTGCAAATGATCAAAAAGCCAAATCTGAAGTAGCAAGGGGCTTCCTACGAAGAAGGTCTCTGCGGTTCCCATCTCCTTCCAATGGTCTAAAGCCCGAACGATTTCAGCAGCCGCTACTGATCCGACACTCAGTCCTTCTTCGAATGCATGTAGTAAGTAGATGACCTGAGGATTCATTCTGAGGTCTCTCTGTCGGAACAAGAACACACCCATGATGCAAAGGTCCAATACCCGTCTCCTGGTCTTAAGCGAGCGGTAAGGCCGGCTAAAACGTTCCAACAGTTCTGGTAAGCTCAACCCCATATTCCCGAAGTTCTCGACCTCCTCTAGGCTTACCTCTAAGAACTCTGCAGCGAATCTTGGGGTCTTAGTCCGATCTGTAGGGATCATCGGCATTCTCTGGTGAGGCTCTATCTTGAGGAAAGCATCCAACTCCGCCGGCAATATCACCATTTCCTCTCGGAAGAAGCGATACAAGTGATCCACGGGATCCCAATAGGTTATAGATTCAAACAACGCTTCATAGATTATGTCGACCTTACATAAGCGAGCGAGGCTTGTCAAGAGTGGCTCACATGTATTCTTCATCTCCAGGCAACGGCTCAAAAGCTCTTGACCAAACTCCTTTTCTCTGACTAGCTCTTGCTGAAAAGGCGAGGGTTGGCCCGGACTTCCGGAAGCTGTTTCATCCCTTGGTTTCTGTTGTGCCCTTCTGCGTCTCTTCTCTTCCCCGGGTACTGGCACTAGTCGGTTGAACATGGTTAATCCTGCAAAATTGGACAAATAAAGAAAAGGGGAAGAACGTGGTGAGCAAGGATAAGGGAGAGCAGTTTAAGCAATATTAGTACGACCCTCGTTTTTGGAAACGGAAAGCTAGATTTGGAAAATAAGTTCAAAACGGGTTTGAAAACAATTTTTGATCTTAAAAAAGGTTTTTGAAAAGGGTTTGAAAACAATCTTTAACTTAGGAAAGGGTTTAAAAACCGTAAACGAGCTCCCAAATACTTGTTGAGTGAAACAACTTTGTTTAAATGAGAATTCCGAACATTTTTTGAAGGCGCAAACAAGTGGGTTTGAAAAGAGGTTTTTCACACAATGAGAACTGCTCAAATTAAATCGCGGCTGGTTTTTTATGTGGAGCTGAGTGCGAATGATTGGGATAATCACCTTCCAGGTCAATCAATGTTTCCATACCACCGGGGGTACCGTCGTCCCTTCACTGTTCATCTCTCGGGATTTATCTCTGTTATGCCTTGTGGGGCACGTCATTAAGAAAGTCCGGAGTGCTTAAGTTCGAAAGGTCAGGAAACCCGAAGTGGTACAATCACACGAGCCACGGCTGGGGATTATCACAACATACTCACTATTGGAAAACTTGGGGAAGTACTGCATGGGAACGGGTCTCTCGTCGTCTGCGCGGTCAGGTGTCTAAAGTCCAAATTATTCACTGACTACGTTGT
This sequence comes from Limonium bicolor, assembly GCA_023374045.1. Classification (NCBI taxonomy): domain Eukaryota; kingdom Viridiplantae; phylum Streptophyta; class Magnoliopsida; order Caryophyllales; family Plumbaginaceae; genus Limonium; species Limonium bicolor. Next base: position 119,847,598 of record CM041781.1, on the reverse strand, counting down.
GCCATGTATGGGTATCCGGTAAATACGGGATCCTCTATGGACGTGTAGCGTGACATTGGGCTTTAGAGACACCCGTGGTGCAGAGGAACAATGGAGAACTGAGCCCATGCAATCTTCGGGGTAAGGCGGAAGGGTGGTCAGACAGGCGGCATACAAGGGGGTGACTACCCATAAAACCCGTCCTAGACACCGGATTAGGCAGCTGGACACTGAAAGCTCATGGTTCACTATATGCTGGCTCTGACTCGGATATGGAGGACAATTTTGGATCATGAGTCTTCAGGGCGTAGGTCGGTGACCGTCTCGCCTCGCGGGCTTAACCACTCAATGAGTGACCCGACTCATGGGAAATCAATCGTGGACCGATTGGGATGCCGTGACTCGTGGAAATAGGGTGACACAGAGGAATGCATGTCCTAAGCTACCCATGCACTCACAACTTGTAAATGTAAAAGCGGTAATGGTGTAGGTCAATGACCATCTCACCCCGCAACAAGCAACAATAATATGAATGCGGCAAATAAAACAGAGAAGAACAAGCAACCCTATTTACTAACTGTTTTGTCTTGAAGGCGGTAATTCCAATTGGTTGTTTATTAACCTAAAGGGAAGTTAGCTTCATTCAATCCTAAGTGTCTCTTTCTAATCGTGAGCTAATTATTAACCCAATTGTTGTCATGTTTGTGAGGATCTATCCTAGCTGTCCTCATCAGCACACTCTAAGTGTGGAGTAGAAATAATCCTAAAGGCTTTGAAAAGAATCTCTTGAAGGTTTTGAAAGAAGTGGGGAAATCCTGACAATTTTGAATGGAGTTCAGTCTTCCTTGAGTTTGAGAAAAACTTACTCAAGTTTTCCCCAGCAGAGTCGCCATTCTGTGGAGGGTGATTTTTCGGTATGAGGGGGGTCTATCTAAATGGTTCTGACTAAGAATCTATCCTAGAAAATGCCATTCTATGGAGGGTAAAAACTCGTTATTCTTGGCATCCCTCAAATACCTACTGAATCGTCCGTCTTTCCCAGAAAGCATAAAGGGGAGTGCAAGTGTGCACTACACCCGCTCTCGATGGGCTCCACGCGGACTTATGCCTCTATAAGGCGGAATTTGACTAGAGTCGCCACTAGTTTGACCTATGATAACTAGGAAGGAAGGAGAAGGGTTCTAGGAACCGTTAACTGACTCTGATGATTTGTTGCCTATGGATAGGACTTATCTGATCATACTAGAGATTCTGTAGGGTCGCACTGGGTTACACCCCCTTAGAAGTGGCAACGACCACGACTTCGGATTGGTGCCCGAGGAACTCGGTCTCCAATTGTCGGGATTGCCTTCTTTCAAAACCTTATTAGGAGATTCATCTAAAAGCCAAGGATAGGATTGAGTGAGGGGTGAGGATGAGGACGGTATTGGAGTTGGTCTGGTTTTAGTGTTTGAGAGGTTTTACTTGCTCTGAGAGATTTGGAGGTTGTTTTGGGCCTTCACGGGATTAAGAGGATGATGGAGTTTTGAGGGGTAAAGGGGCATTTTAGTCATCTTGTGGAGTCAAGGGGCATTTGGATCATTTGGCTGATTTGAGGAGTTTTTTTTTTGGTGTTTGTGAAGTTCGGATTTTGAAATGGTCGGATTCTTGAGGTGTCTTGGGAAGCTGATGTGTTGAGGAGTAATTCGGGTTTTGAGGATTAAGTATGAAGAGGATATTTTGGTTTGCGAGTATTCGGGTTTTGGAGATGTTTCAGGTTTCTGGGGTTTCCAAGAATTGGAAGTCCTTGTGACTTAGAGTAGTTAAAAAGAGATTGAGAAGTGTTTTATGGACCTAACTCTAAAGGAGATGTTGGATTGGCTGATTCAGAATTGTCTCTCTTAAAGTTTTTTAAAACACCGAAAATCGTTTTTGTTGTAAAAAGGGGCGGATAATCCCGAGGGATTACCCTATGTAACCCCGCGAAACACGACACAAGTAATTAATGGTAAGTGCCGAGGCTCGAAAGATGGGGCAATGATTTATGTCGAAAATAGGATTCAGAGAGACAGCATGGAATGAGATGTTCTCGTCGAACCCTAATAACGTCTCTAACTCCGGGTTTTTAAAACATTAAAAACTGAAAACATTGAAATCGATGGAAGGGAGTTAGATGATTCTAAAATCCCGGCTGCAACTAGGAAGGTCGTTACTTCCCTAGCACCCCGCCTTGTAAAATCTAGGCTGCAATTAGAGAGGTTTGTCACCCTAAATGCCCGCCCTAAAGAGATCAGACTACGACAAGGGAGGTTATGACCCCAGTGCCCCCTCGGATTTTTATTTTGGAAAGGGAGACAAGTGATGTTCTAACCGGAAGGAAAATGTTTGAAGGGGTCAGACATTTCGTTCCCCGAAAACGTGTTTATTTGAGTTGAAAACTAAGTTTGAAAAACTTTTGAAGTTGTTCGGAATTCTCAATAAAGAAACGCTGAGTTTGGGAAATGTTTTAGGAGAAAACTTCTGTATATGGAGAAGAACTTTTCTGCGTTTGGAGAAGTTTTCTGTGATGTGAGAAGAGTTTTCCTTTAAAATTCCACAAAACGGTTTCTTTTTAATAAAGTGATGGTTTGAAATTCTTTTTTGGTTTTTGGATTTTGAAAGGAGTTTGCAAGTTGGGTGTGGATTGGATGAAATGTGTTTGAATTGAATTGGAGTTTGGTTTAGATTGAGGTCGAGTTTGAATTGGATTGCAATCAGGTTTGAATTGGATTAGAGTTCGGGTTGGGTCAAAGTTGGGTCAAGGTCAACGTTTTTTGGTCAAGGTTTGACATTTGTGGACTTGGTTTGACATTTGTGGACTTGGTCCGAATTTGGGCCAAGGCTTGGGCTGATTTTTGTGAGCTCAAGTTTTGGTTGTGGATTTGGATTGATCTTTTTGGTTTTGGGTTGGGTTGAGTATGGAATTTGGATCGGGCTGATGAATTGGGCCGGATGGGTACTTGGGCCGAGTGTGGGTTTTGGGCCGAGATAGATTTGGGCCGAGTTTAGGTTGTTGGGCCGAGATGGATTTGGGCCGAGCTGGATTTGGGCCGAGTGTGGGTTTTGGGCCGAGATAGATTTGGGGCGAGATAGATTTGGGCCGAGATAGATTTGGGCCGAGTTTAGGTTGTTGGGCCGAGCTGGATTTGGGCCAAGAGAGATTTGGGCTCTGTTTGGTAGAATTGGGCCGAGGGTTTGGGCTCTGTTTGGTAGAATTGGGCCGAGGGTTTGGGCTCTGTTTGGGCCGGATGTAGTGGAGTCGGGCCATGATTTTTTGCAGGCTTCAAGCTTCGGGTTGTGGGCTTTCGGGTCGGGTATTGGACTTCGGGTTTTTTGGGCTTGGGCTTCGTTTTTTTTGGACTTGGGTTGTGGGATAAGGGCTAACGGGCCGAATTTGGGCCGTTTTCTATATTAGGCCGAGATTGGTTTGGGTTAAGCTGGGTAGGGCCGAGATGTGGGCTTGGGCCGGATCGAACTTTGGGTAGATTTGTGATGGGCTGAGTTTTGGAAGTGGGCCAAGTTTGGATGGGAAGATTTTGGGCCTGAGATGATTTTTGTCAAGAAGAAAATCTGGTTGGAAATGAGTTTTTTTTTTTAAAAAAAGTTGGAATTTGTATTTACAAAATGGTTACTGAAATGAGAGACAATTTTTGAACTTAAGAGAGGAGTATTTGGAATTAAAGAGCTGGAGGTCTGAAACGGAGGTGAGATTTAATTACATATATATACATGTATTAGGTACATTTTAGGGTTTAGAAAGTTACCACATGAGATAGGCCAATAGTCTATCAGGCTAGGGGAACATTCTCTATCCTAAAGGGATTATTGTTTGCTTATATACATAAATGTGTGTTTTAAGGTTTAGGATGTCACCACCATGAGATAGGCCAATAGTCTATCAGGCCAGGGGGACCCCACTATCCTAATGGCTTGGGCCTAAGGACATAATAACTATGGCTTAGTTAATAGCTAAAGAATACAAGGAATAATTAACATTGCGGAAGAGTTACACAGCATGTACAAATATAACACAAAACAATCAACAGGGGTGAACCACATGCTGGGAAAGAAAAGCAACCAGAGATCTGTATAAAATTCAGCATCGGGTGATCAGAAGGGCACATCAGAATGTATATGATTTTGCAGTGTATTTTTCAAAGCGAATGAATATCCACTTATACAAGACATTAGACCGCATTCAGGTGAGCATGTTGAAGAGTTTGATCAGTCTAAAACTAATTCCAAGCCTAAATTAAACTCCTAGCTGAAATTAGCAAACCTGTTTTCAAGCTGTACGAGAAGGAAAACCTAAACTAAACACATTACTTCCACTGTTAATCACCTAACTGCAAACATGCTCTAACAGAACACTAAATTCCTAATGAACTGCTAGTTATCAACAAGGAAATAAGGACTGGTTACTTGCTAAAGAAGAATAAAACAATGTAACTGATTATGGGCTGCCAATATCGATCCTACCGTTTCATAGACAAATGAAATGAAAGTTCCAACTCTAAGGTTTCTGCTGTTTCTTAAACTCTCATAAACATGAACAAGTTTCAGAGGCTAAACCTAGCGGCATGCATTTCAAAAAATGAGACAAACTGTAATAACAAGGGTCAGGCATCGGCACAAAAGTGTGGAACACAACAAATATCCACCCATTGATAGACATTAATCTTATAGGCATACGTTTCAGGCAGAACAAGCAAGACAGGTCCAAGCAGTGTTTAAAGAGTGATAAGGAGAGTCAAGAATCTGTACCGACAGAAAAATATGTGATTTCCTGCAAGCATCTCAAAATACAATCGAGACTCAGCAAAGGATTAGTCCGATTAATAGGCAACAGAACAAAGCCAAACCAAGCATTATAAAAGAAAGAAACTAACTATACTGAAGGAGGGAAATGAGAGCAAGGTGTGGGTATATCATAGGGGTTGTGAACTCGTCTCAGGCGAGGACTCATAGGCGGTATTCTGGATAACACTCACTCTTCTGGAGTTTACGACTCCAAGTAGAACACAATCAAACCTCAAACGGAAACGAAATCCGCCTCAGAAATATGAGCAACACTGGTAATAAATCAAGCCAAGTAAACGACATTCGTAAAAAGGATTCCCCGTAAACAGAAGCGAAAAACTTCTCAAATATCCGGTGCTGGTGAACCGGATCAACTTCAGATATACATGTAAACCCAGGACCTCCAACTTCTTAGCGCCATCACTCGAACCCGAAGACCCATGGTGGGTTCGGTATTCGGGCATGCATTCGAAGGGAAAACAAAGAAAGAGCAACGCAAAAATATCGGTAAGATCAAAATTGAACAGCAGACGTGAAGTGAATAGATGATTGCAAAAATAAAAGAGGTTTGAAGAGCAGATGAGAAACAAGGTTTTAAAAGCTTGTCTGAGTTCCTGCCATGTTCGTGAACTTCAAGGTTCATACCAGGCTAGAGTTTCACAATCGATCTATACAGGAAACAAATGGAAACGAAACAAAAGAAATGGAGTTGGGGAAGAGATGGCCGCTTATGTTCGGAATGGTTACCGAAGCGGTATCCGCTTCCTGTCAGTCGACCGAATGCAACAGGGGAAGTATAAATACAAAACGTAAATAAAGTTCCACATCCTTCACCAAACCCAGGGATACGCGAAATGTGGATTCGAAACCCCTGGTTCGAGAGCGTTATCGGTAAAATACAACGGGAGACGGATTTCTTTCTCAGAAAAAGATTTTTGACAACCCAAAGTTCACCGTCTCACATTTGGAATCGAAAACAGAAGTAGGATGCGTGAAGCAAGGAGATGAAGATGAGAAAATTCAGGGGAGAAAAGAGACGCTGCCTGAGCATTAATCTTACCTGGTGGACTCGAAAATCAGACGGGGATTCAAACAAGGTGACCGAGTTCGAAGAATGAATCAGATAGAGAGGTCGAGGGATTCGGAAGAAGGTTTCTGGGTTCTTCACTCGGGTTCGAAAACTGGGGAATAGCCAAGAGAGCAGTGAATCGACAATAGAATTAGAATGGGGATCCGCGTCGGCTAAAAAAACGTGGTTGATACTGTAGGGTTTTAGAATGTTTTATAATGGAGAGGGTAGGGTTTCATTTGGATTGTTGTGGGTCTTAGTGAGGAATGAATTCGGACCCAAAACAGGGCCTGGGCCGCGAGCCTACTATTGAAGAAAGAAAGGAAAAAAATGAGAGTAAGCATAAAAAACGCCTCCATCGAGTTTCGAACTCGGTACCATCCGTTTCCTCCCTGAATACCCTGACCAACCGAGCTATGATTGCATTCAGTATACAGATGCGAGGAAATCAGACAAATGTTATGTTACGAGCCGGGGCAAAACAAGGGGAAATGTCTTCCGTGGAACGTTTTAAAAACCAACAAAATGTGTATACGAAATGAAGTCAGTTAAAAACAGATTTCAACAAAAGCTCGTGCTCCTTTTCCATAGGAATGCGAGGTCTAAATACCGGTGAAAAGGAATTCCTTTAGTTGAAAACGGGGACGACCGCCTTGTTTCTGAAAGCATGTTCATTTTTTAAAATTTGATTTTAAAATAAAACGGGTGAGAATTTTTGGTGTCTACACATAGGAAATGCAAGGTCATACCAATGGAAGAGTACTTGTACGAAACCAAACGTGGAGGTATGATTAAGAATAAGTGATAACAATGGCACTAAATACCAAATGTCGGTATAAAATATACCCTAGGTGTGGGAAATAACCGAGAGAGCACTACACATTAGGTAGTAGATCAATCTCAACCGACAGTAAGTCGGTAGAAGCAAGTCAATCATTGTGAAATACATAGCAGTTTATGCAGTAAGTTTTTGGAGAAGTGGATGGGAAGTGTCGAAACTCACCGAATTCGCTCAGGGTAAGAGATACCATGCGTCGGTTGAGAAACCATTATTACCAAGATAAGGGTAATACATTGGAGATGTACAATACAGTAACAGTAACGAATGGGGCAAACTAGCCCTATAATTATCAGAGTTGCGCAACAGAGGCCAGTGAGCCCATGCATCAGATACCGAATATACATTGTGAATATGAACTAATGGTTAGTCATCAATGCCTAGAAGCCTCACAGGCCAGGACCGAAACCGGTTATGAGTTAGATAGACTCCAAGGAGAATTCTTGGTTTAGGGACTAAACCGCCAATATGGTTAAGATCCTCTAATCAGAATCCATTGTGTAATAGACCGCGTGGAAGTCAAAACACTTCACGACGGCAGAACATTTTAAGCCAAGGTTTAGTGATTGATTATGTGGGCGTAATCCCTTTTAAGGGGGGTAGAGCGCAAAACCACTTAGTGTGTTTTACCGTACAAGTGTACGCGAACTAGGTTTGCATAGCACAAAATGTTTTTGCTATGATGGTTGGCGCGTGTGGTTATATAAACATACGCATTCATTCGTGGTTAAATTGTGGTAATTGCGCACAGAAGATGCGAATACCATTGTGGGAAGTGTGTTTATTTTGTTAACAGTGGTATGTGAAGGTACAAGTGTAAGGGAGTAAAGAAACTCCCGGGGAACTAAAACCCCGACAGTGTATAAATGTAAACCATGTATGGTATTTTGATAAAATAAATATGTATATATATCAGTGTTGTGATTTATGAAGGGGTATAAGACCGACATAGAACCTAGTGAGAATTAAATTCCCTAGGTAACTTGAATTAAGTTGGATTTGGATGATGATTGATAGACGGAGTTCTATCCCTTGGAGATGTAATGATTATGACTAGAAGGATTAAAAGATAGAAAATGGGATACGCTTGAATTAGTTGTTGGTTGAAAAAGAAGTGGGAGGTGAAACTTGATCATTATGAGATCAAGGGAAGCCGAACACAAATTGGGGTGGAAAGATAGTTCAACACTGATGCTGATCACATCAGGGTTGGATGACTCTTGAAGCTCCCTGTAAGTGGTCCAATAACCACGTTAAGAAGATACAAAGAGCATGAGTTGAACTTGGAGTTGTATTGCGTTTTCAAAAAGGATTTTCAAATGGTATTTCCAAAACAGCCGATTCATATTTTGAATAGAGGATTCTCTTATATACTTAACCTAGTAAAGAATATTTTTTGTAGTACTTGCTCACGAGCTGAGGACGTATGAGCCTTTGTCTACGGACCGGTGACATGAGAAGTATATTTTAAAGATGTATGTGAATGTTTTGATCTCCCAAAGAAACGGGGACCAGAAGGTGTCCATCGCGACCGGGTTTTGCGGGATCACAGTGTATATGCTCAACATGGGACTCGAGCCCATGAAGAGATGGAAAAGGTATTTCTGTTTTATACATGCTAAGACATGTTGTGTGGTATGAGTAAGAAATATTATTTCAGACCTATGAGTCTAACTATTGTTATGTTACCCAGACCTAAGAGTCTAAGGGTTGTTATGTAAGTGTAATGTTGATTAGGTACCCGGACCGTTGAGTCTGAGGTTATCATGTAAGTGTGTTACGATATGGTTTTGGATGGATGTGGATATGTTTCCCGGACCGTTAAGTCCGAGGTTGGATGTAAGAGTGTTTGGTAAAGGAAGTTTATTTGAAAGTAATTCCCGTATTCTAATCCAAGATGCGTGGAAATGTGAACTTCGAGGACGAAGTTCTTTTAAGGGGGTAGATTGAAATACCCCAAACCTCGGTATGTTGTTTAAATGTTTAAATATGGTATCTAAAGGCTAAAAAGTGCCTTAGGAACATCAGTGTATAGTTTAAACCATAGTTAAAACACAATAAAACACAAAGACACGGTGTAGCAAAAACATGCTCTAAGCTTGGAGTGAACTTGGTTAGGACCCAAAGAGCCTACCAAGACTTGATAATAATTAATTATGATATTATAAGGCTAATTAAGTCCTTAGGAAACCTTGGTAGACAATGAAACCAAACAAAACATAAATAAACATCTTAAGGTCAATATGGGCTAAAATGTGCTCTAACTTGGGATAAATTTGTATAAGATCTAATGGTCATACCTATACTTTATAATATGTTATGAACATATTAAATCAATTACCAAAAAACCAAGCTTGAAAACAAGTTAAAACGCAAAATGTGCTTTAAGGAGTCTTAAAGCACGTTTTTGAAAAATTGTCTTGTAAATGAGTTTTGAATGGCTAGATGTCCATCATTACTCTTTAATTAACATGTGTACTATATAGTATCACATTTGGAAGTCTATATCAATGGGAAATCAAAAATTTCACTTCTATGTGCCTTGTCTTTATGAATAGTAACTTTTATAAGCTAGTTTGTAACATATGTTGTTATAAGTAATTAAATTGGTCAACAAAGACTATTATACCCTTCTAAATATATGGGGGCCGGTTTTCTTAAGTGTGTGACTCACCACTCTCTTGTTAATTTACTAAGAAAAGAAAGAATGACTAATTAATGTACTATTTGCTTTATAAGTACAAATATCTTCTAAAAAGCAAGTCTATCTTCATTTCTCATTTCTTTCTCATTTCACACGGTTCCAACCTTCTTCTTCCTCCCTTCTTTCTGTTCTCTCACGGTAATACTCACCACCACCATTAACTCCATCTTTGATCTCTTGTAAAATCAAGCTCACTTGTCCAAATGAAAAACAAACACCACCAATCTCTTCCTCTCATCAAGCTCTTCAATTCTAATCCTTTCAAAATCCCAAGAGCTCCATTTCGGTGCCAAGAGGAATCACCATGGGAGGAGCTTGAGCTTGTGTTTCTACATATTATTACTCTCCTTTGCTTCAAGGTAAGGAAACTCAAAGAAAAATGAAGTTTCCTCCATGTTTTTACCTTGACCGAAAATCACCATTAATGGTGCTCATTGTGTTGCTTTGTTCTAGCTCCATTTGAATCTTTCAAGGACTTGGTGGAGTCCTCTCTTGGTAGATATTCCAATCCCCTTCAAAGACCAAGGTAAAACAACTATCTTAATGCTCTTTGAACAATGTAAAACCTAGGGTTTACAATGAGATTAAGCTTGGAGCTTGAATACTCATCACATTGTTTGTGTAATGTTTAGAAGTTGACAAGCAACTAAGCTTAGCCGATTTTTAAAAAGGAAACAAGAAAGAAGTTTGTGAGGAAAAGAGGTAAATATGCTATCTCAATGTGGTTTAATGCCTTAGGAGAAATGAGCTTATAATGTTTGTTAAAACTACCTAAAGAGCAAATGGTGAATGACTTAGTAAAGTGTTCTCAAGGAAACTAGTAAAAGAACATATGTCTTGGTGTATGTATTTGCAGGTCAAAGGCTTACATATTGTGGAAATTCAGTGTTTAAGGTTTATGCAATTTAAGGGCCTAAGAGCCATGTTATTTAAGGGCCTAAGTGCCAAGCAATTATGTTTATGCACTATATTGTGATGTAGTGTAAATTTGGTGAAGTTTGTGTGTGAGAAAGTTCTTGGTGGATTTAGGTGTTCTTGAATGAAATAAGGTAAAAACCTAAGTGTTTGGATGTGAGAATTATAAGAGAAGCTACGGCAAAAATTTGGAAGATGTATAAGAAGTACTAAGTGTTTTAAATGAGTTTTGGTGAACTAGAAGTGTTAAAGATGAACAAGTGTCTTACTAGGGAAGAAAGCATGTATTAAGGTGATTTAGAGTGATACAAGGATTTAGGTGTTGTCTTGGAAGTTCTAGGAATTCAATATGTGTTTTTGAGAATGTATTAAAGTCTTGGAGAAGTTTGTTTAAGGTTTAGGAATGTTGATGTACAAGGAGGAAATGATGTTTAGGTAAGATGTGAAAAAGGAGATTTAATTAGTAAGAAAAGAAGTTTGAGAGATGATGTTAAGGTGTAGAGGAAACACCTTGGTATAGTGGTCATTATTGGTGAAATACCAATTAGATATCTTAGGGAGAAAAATTCCAAGTGCTAAGAATTTTGTAAGAAATTTGTGAATGATAAGATGGTTTTGGTGTGTGATTTAGAGAGTTTAGTACATGGCTAAAGGTGTGTTTGAAGTGCCCAAATGAGGTTAGGGTGTACTAGGATATATGGGGTGAAGTTTGGAGTTGAATGAGAAAAGGAAAACAAGGGTCTGGGGCAGACCGAGCTTGCAAGTTCGGTCGAGCCCAGTTTACCCTGCGAGAATTGGCTTCTGGAATGGACCAACCTTGGGGACCGGACTTGCAAGGTCGGTCAGGCTTGCATTTTGTGTACGGATTAAGTTTCTGGAACCGACCGAACATGGGACCGGACTTGGCAAGTTCGGTCGGGCTTGAATTTTCAAAGGGAAGAAACTCTCGGGAATGGACCGACCTTGTGCAAGGTCGGTCGGTAAGTTCGGTCGGACCAAAAACATGGTTTAAGGTAATGAAATGATATGTAATGATGGGGATTGATTAGTAATGATGTTATAAGGTTGTTTAAGACATGTTAGGTGAGTTATAATGAAAATTTAGTGGGGGAAAAGATGTATGTAAAAGTAAAACAAGTTAAAAAGTGAAGTTATGTAACTAAGTTAACGGGGAAAGTTATAAGCATTAGACATTAAATAATCATGCTACCCCGATGTTAATAAAAGTACATGTAATGTTATCAGTTGTTCGAGAATTGCTCGAGGAACATAAGTGGACGTGGTAAAGCGGACTCCGGTGACAGGTATGGTTTTCTTGCAACCTGTGTCCTACCAGATTACACTGGCTTGTATGCCAATGTGTTTTTCTGAGTGTTTGCCACCTTGTAAGATTAAAACATGTAATGAGTTTATAGTAATTCATTTATGTGGCGAATTTGGCCTCCGATACCATTTAACCTCAAATAAGTGTTAAACCTTAGCTAACTAGAACTAGGAGCACATGAGAGATCGGTATTCGGAGTTAACGACCCAAACCTTGGGAACGTTCTAACCACGGCTATGTGTGAGTTAGTTGGATATTGTTGTTGTATGCAAGTGTGTGAACCTCCCTTGTGTGCTTAACTCGGTTATGATACCTTATGGTGTGTGGATGTGGTAGGCTCCATAATGGATCTCTAACTACTTATTTATAAGTATATTTGTACTAATGGGGGGTGAGGAGTCCGGTTATTCCGGCCACGCGTGTGAGGACGGGAGTCGATGTCATATCCGGTTCGGCTCTCTTGGTGTATGTATAGGTTGTATTCCAATTTGGTTTCGACTTCCCTTAGCTTATCCAAAGCTAGTTTACTGACTCACGTCGGGCCACATGGGCATACAAATGTTATTTCGGTGTGCTTGGGATTACTATATCCGACACACCTTGGGTTTAAGTTAACCGTTCGATATGACTGGACGGTAACGAGGTTGGTAACGAGCTTAGCATGAGATTGGCATTAATCTCTAGGCTCACCATGTATACTAACTATGGTGGAAGGTTCCTTGTGTGAACCGACCTTATGGTGTTTTGTGTTGTTATTGTGCTAGGCAATTTCCCTTGCTATGCTATGATATGTATATGTTAGGTGTTTAAAATGAATGCGATGTTATCATGTGTACGTCGAAATGAGAAAAGTGTTGTTATGTTTTGTTATGTGAGGAATGTGATATGTTGTAAGATATGGAGTGTGTGGATCATGGAAATGAATCCCGGTTGTGACAAGAGGCGTTTTAAGGATAACCCGATTTAAGGGTAAGTGTCGTCTATTAAGGAAGTAGCTCCGTTAGAGGAGGGTCACTCTAGGGATAATGAATACCATGAGTGACTCGTCAAGTAAGGATGTATTATCCGTTTGTGGAGCCCTTTGAGGTGAAATGTTTTGTGTTGTGTGTTTACAGTTGCATGCATGATTTAAATATAATCAATTGCATGCTAAGACGACAATTAGTTGTGCGTGGCCCGGTAGCATGTGGGCTGCGGGGATTACCATACCAGCAAAGGTGCTGAGCCCCTGGGGGCCACCCTTTCCTCCTTTTCTATTTCGGGTACAAGGAGCTGGAAGCCGTTCGAGAGTAGGACCGGGTAGATGTTTATACATGGGTAGCCATTTAAATGGCGTAAGCATTGTAGGCGTAGTAAGACCGAAAGTGTTATCGGCATTAGTTTGTAAATACTCGGTACGGTTGGAATGTATAAAGTATATGGGTTGTTGTTAAGGGAAGCAAATGTAACGTGTAGTTGCTCGGGAATCTAGTCCATCAGACCGATACAAAGTACATGTATTAGCCTTGTTAGCCACGTGGGTGGTTAACGGCGTGTAACACCATTGAAATAAGTAATGTGATGAGTTGAATTTTCCGCTGTAGTTTGATGTTATGTGTACGGTGGTTGTTGGGGTGTTACACAACAAGTTAGGGTTATTTACTGCAATTAATAAAAGCTTAAATAACCTAATTCTGAAACGTTTTAATCTCAGCCGTCCAAATCTCTTAACTAAGATCAAACGGCTGCTGAAAGCCCAGTTCTTCACCGAATCCAAATCCAAGACGAGTACTAAATCACTATTTCCTCACAATCTACAGAATAAAATTGAGTGATTCTTGTTTCTATGGTTTCTAAATTCAATTACGGTTCTAATGACACCGATTTCCCCAATTATAATGCAGTATTCAATGGTTTTCGAATTCGATTTCGAGGTTAGGGTTCAAACGGGTTTCCAAAACCAAATCTGTCAAATTCTCTCAATCTAAAGCGTAATTGATGCAATTGAATCATGGTTTTGACCGATAATGTAACATAGTTTAGCTAGGTTGAAGGAATTTGAAGAAAACTTACCGGAGTTGTGCGAATTGAGTGAATTCGAAACCGGATTCTGGAAAAATTCGAACTTTCGAGCAGTTCACGATGATAGCAAGAACTCCTCCTAAGTTGCACTACACAGAGAGAAATCGAAGCTGGAAGTTGCGAGTTTACCTTGCGTTTTCTGGAAAGAAAACTATAATTTTGCTGTGACGAATCCGAAACATTAGACACCTCTTTCTTCCAATCGGTTTGGAATTGGCTTAGGTCATCAACATGAAAGTTTTAGAGGGATTAGAGCTCTTCACAACGAGCTAAAGAACATGAAATTTGGCTGAGAAACGAAGAAGTTATGGCTTGACGACAGTTACCTGAATTCGTAGAAAAACTGGAAACTGCAGTTACGGTTTTGCATGGTGGCTACCTTGGCTCAAATTTCCGGTTGATTTAGGATGAATTAGGCTTAGTGTGAGCTATGGTTGTTTAGAGGAAGTGTAGGAGAAGACAACAAAGAAGACGGCACTAAAAAATTCCATAAGATAAGAAAGTTATGAAGGTCACAAGATAGGGCAAAAACTGATTTCTGTTACCGGAAAAATAGGAGATAAAACGGTTAAGTGTTGGGCGACCCGTGACAGTGTGACACGTGGCATATTTCAAAATTTTGACTCTAAACTTCAATCTAGCATAACTTTGGCTAGGATGATCCGTTTTTGATGTTCTTTTTATCGATCTTCATGGTTTTCCATAACCTATTTATTGATATAGGTTTCATGTGCTAGTTTGACCATTCTCAAAAAGTCAACCCTAGCAAGGCTTAATAAGCTTTAAGGTTTCTAGGATTTCATATTGACTTTTATGTTCCAACTCAATGCTCCCAACATTTCTAAAATCTTTATAATATAATTGGACTGTTTTGAAATTTTCCCATGATTTATCACTTACAAATCTTATTATTAAATTCATAATACTATATAATAATATATAATAATTAAATATTTATTGTATTCTTTAGGGTTAAATAGGAGAAATCCCCTAAATAAATTTTCATAATTCCATATAATATTAATACTCATAATTCCATACGATAATTTAATATTCATAATTCCTTATACTAATTTAATACTTAATAGTATTATTAAAGGTTTAATAAAAGAAATCCCCTAAATTAATTTAGGGGTATTTCAGTATATCCCCCTTAAAAGATACTTCGCCTCGAAGTTTAAAAATCAACTAATAGGCACTCACACCGCTTCGGGTGTGCTGAGACAATAATAATTCCAATGAAATTCCATACCAATCCAATCCTTTATTTCCATTCATTTTCATAACAACATTCCACTCGAGATTACTCAAAATCAAAACGAACCAAGATATACCAAGACATAGCATGATGAAAATCAACAGTCACCTACTGTGTCATAATGTAAAACCAAGCGCATACAAACACCTCACATTCTGCTAATAAGGCAACATGGCATAATCTGGATGAGGTGACGAAGGAAGAGTATGCCAGTATATCCCCCTTAAAAGAGCTAAGGTACGCCCTCATTCCGCTACTAACGACACATTCAAAGAATTCAACACCTTATTAACCAGCTTTGTTGTAAAATTTTTTGCACCGTTAATTTTATCTGCGATCGATATATATATCTGTATCTCTTGATTGTTTTGTATTTGTACTTTCTTAACTGTTATAAAATTTAATCTTATGATTATTATCCATTCATTATATGTCCCATATATGTTCATTTTATCATATCAATTATATTAACAAGCTACAACTCAGGTGTAACACACTTGAGTAGTTTAAAATAATATTTCAGATCATTTAATAATCCTCAATAATCTTCCAAAATTATCTTCAAGGGTTTATTAGCCAACCATATGTTAAAACTTTATAAAATAAATATTTTCTGTGACTTTTCAAGTTCAATTGTTTTTATAATTAACTAAGTTTTAGACGAACCATTAGGTATTTACTTCATAAAATTTACTTATTTATATTTACATAATTTCACACAAGGCAGAGTTTTAGGAAGTTCTTATTAATTATAATGTAGCTCCAAAATCTGATTCCTTTATCTTAAAATTTACATTTTTTTAAGGTAGGGACTCTATATAAAATTTTAAGTCAACTGAACTAGTCTAATGAAAACTCACTCACTCTTGGTAATTATTTTTCTTAAGGTTTGTTCTATGTAAGTATTCTTCTGATTATTAAATCTTAATACTCCCTTAGACAATGGTGGCTTTTGTAAATATCACTCTTAGTGTGACTTCTAAAATTTTATCTATGTATAATATTAAACTTCTAAATAAACATGAGGATTTCCAAATCTTTAAGTAACTCTCAATTTTTCACTAGACGCTCAATACTCCAAGTATGTAAGGCTCAATAGCATTTAGTTTAATATTTCTCATGTGTTTTCACTCCATAGGTAAGTATTTTTCACCAAGGATTTAACTCGGTAAACTCTTTACATGTATGAATTTAGTACTGGATCTTAATATATAAGTTTTGAATTATTCCTTGTGGCTAGTAATGAAATATGCCTAGCTCAATATTTCATGATGGTAACGTCTTACCACCACTTCCCCTCAAGTTCAACACAATCCATCACCTGCGTAGAAGATTATTTACGGTTAGATGACAAGGCTTGTCTATCCCCTAAACTTCCAGAAGTGGGTGTGCACCCCCACTACTTTCAGCCTAGGAGTTCGTCGCACTAGGCACTTCCCGTAGGGTGTTAGGTTTAGGTGTTTTCTTCCCAAAGTTAGCATAGAGTTTTAGTGTGGTTTATGGGTTCGGGTGTATACTACTAGTGTTTGTTAGCTTAATAATTTTCTAGACTTAAGATTTATCTTAAACATTATCTTTAGGTAATAAATTGATACCAAGTAGTTCATGAGATTTATTTTCAAACTTTAATGGAGTTGAAGTACTTTCACCTAATATCAATACTAATTTAGTTATTTAAAGTTCTATTTGTATACTATTTTCAACCAAAAGTATTCTTTAAAATTTCTAGGAGCATGTGTACTTGCTCTTAAGGAATTGTATTCTTAGCCACGTATTCTCCATATGCTTTTGAAAATAGCTTAATATATGATTTATCCCAACCAAATCTTAACATACTCAATAGATGATATCCCAACCTATATTCCTACTGTATTTTATTGTTCGAACAGAACAGCAACACACCATTCTCTACAGACATTCATAAAAAGAAAGATGTATAAAGAAATCATTCACTAATCTAAGAAGGGTTAGGAGTCGTGCCTTACTGGAATCCTCACTTCCCAATTCTACCCCAATACCCCAGTTTTAAGTGCACCTATAATCTAAGTATTTCACTTGGCTTGTTTTCTCGGGTTCAGAGCGTAACTACGCTCTGATACCAATTTCTGTAACACCCCTATATTAATAAAACAACAGCGGAAAATAAACTAAAGGTGCTACAGACCATCGGGCTCCAAACACCCGGTACCAACCTCACCAATTACAACCATTACCATTAACTAAGTTACGGTCTGAACTTCGAGAAAACTTAACATAAACATAACAATAATGAAATACATTCACTCTCCATAAACCTAATCCCATCCCAATCACTCATGCTCTTCGTGGCCACCTGTAAATCAATTTGTACCTGCAAGATGAAACCAAGCAGCCCACCCCGAGAGGGGTGAGTCAGTTCCCTGGAATGGAACTGGTACAATACTCCAAATCAAAAAGTTAAAACATAACTCTTCAAAATAAACAGTAACTTGAAATCAAACTCTTGAAAGTAAAACAGGGAAACAAGGCACTTTAAAATCACCAAGCCAAAGATAACAAGTTAAGGATAAAGATAAATAATAGGAAGGTAAAGTTAGTCAATCCAAAAACCACACCATGAGTTAGTGAGCATCCAGTGCTCAAGTTAGAATCAATTCCAGTTAGGAGTAGAAAGACCCAGATAGTCACAAAGGACTAGGAATGAAAAGATAGATCCAAGAACCAATGACTCAAGAGTGAAATAATTCAACTGGGAGAGATGGCCCCCACCGCCAAGTACGTCCTTTTAGGACAGGGGATATACAGCCCCTCACTGTCTACAACGTCCCTTATGGGACAGGGGATATACAGCCCCTCACTGTCTATCACGTCCCTTTTTGGGACAGGGGATATACAGCCCCTCACTGTCTATCACGTCCCTTTTTGGGACAGGGGATATACAGCCCCTCACTGTTACCATTGAAGACGCACGCACATCGAAACCTCAAGAACCAGCTCATCGATGAAACGATATCCAGAGTCAAGAGAAGAATTTACCAAAATTGACCTTTTTCCAAATTCCCACTAGATCACTAACTACCCAGAGCAATACCAAAACACTCTGAATACCCCAAACCTAAGTATGTTAAGTAAACATCAATATATGATGTAGCAAGGCTAAAATATGCCTTAGAGAGATTGGTAGACAATTTAAACCAAGGAAAACACAAGAAAATGCCTTAAGGGCAATTTGGGCAAAAACGTGCTCTAAGCTTGGAGTGACATTGATTAGCACCCAAATACCATTATAAGACTTTAGTAATATGCTAATGGACATTTCAAATCAATTACCAAAGAAAACCAAGCTCAAAAACAAGCTTAAACACAAAATGTGCTTTAAGACCCCTTAAAGCACCTTTTTGAGAAATTGTCTTAGAAATGAGTTTTGAGTGGCTAAATGCCCATGATTACACCTTAATCAACATGTGTACTAATTAGTATCACATTAGGAAGCCTAAATCAATGGGAAACCAAAAATTTCACGAATATGTGCACTAATTAGTGAATAGTGCCAAATAGTGCCCAAATTAAGCTTAAGTCAACATAAGTCAATAAGATGGTCAACCAAGACCATAAATATCTCCATTATAAGAGGGGGGCCGGTTTTTGATGATGGGGAGTCACCAATGACTAAGCAATTAAAGGAAAATGAGAAGAAAGATAAAGGAAGTTACTATTTGCTTTTAAAAGCAAAATATCTTATATTAGCCTACCTTTCTTCTTCTCTCTCTTCATTTCTCTTCTTCCCACGGTTTTCTTCACCTCCTATCTTCTCCATTCACGTAAGAGCAGCCTCCATTGTTGCCTCACCTTGCTTTGTCCACAACTTGCTCATTTAGCTACAAATCAAAAACTAAACACATATTATTCTTAGTTAGCTCAAGCTCTAGCTTTATATCTTTTCAAATCCTTCAAAGCTCCATTTCGGTGCCAAGAGAAACTCCTTTGATGGAGGAAAATCAAGTTTGAAGAGCCATTTGGTTCTCCATTCATTCAAGGTAAGGAAAGTGTAAGAAAACCAAGTTTCCATCACTTTCTTACATGTCCGAAAATTCTATCTTATGAGGGTTTTGTTTCACACCTAGAAATAGCTTGTTTTGATCACCAAGGAGTAGTGTAGGTCCTCTTTCATTCAATGCCCAAGTCTACCTTGAGACTTCAAAGGTAATCATCCACTTTTATACCTTAGAACACATTTTAACCTAGGTTTTCATTCCTTAAGGTTAGTGTATTGTTAGAACTCATGTGAGTCATTGAATATTGATTAGAACATTGGCAAGGAAATTTAATGAGTGGCCGAGATTCATTCAAGAGGAAGGTCTAAGGAGGAAGTAAAGATAAGCTGGGAAAAACAAGGTAAAATGCTTACCTAATGGTGGTTTAAGTTTTAAGGGGTGGTATTTAGATAAGTACTAATGTAGCTTAAGATACATTATGTAATGGGTTATATAACATAGGAAAAAGGAATTTAACCAAGCTTTTGAACTTGTGACTAAGGAGCCAAAGGAAATGAGTTATTAAGATAAGTTTAAGGTGGGTTTTAAGAGCATTATAACTACTATGAGATTGATGGGTGTATTTGCAGGTTGAAAGATTTTATATGTGGGAAATTCAGTGTTTAAATTCATGTCATTTAAGGGCCTAAGAGCCATGTCATTTAAGGGCCTAAGAGCCATGTCATTTAAGAGCCTTAGTGCTATGCAATTTAAGATTATTGCACTATATTGAGTTTATTATGAATGAGTGGATTTGTGTGAGAAAATATGATGAGAAAGGACTTGATGTGTGTGAGATGGTTGAATGAGGAAAACAATGCATTTGGGCATGATAATATACTAGAGAAACTATGGCGAAATTTGAGTAGGAAACTAAGTGTTTAAGGTGTTCTAAGGAGATTTTATGACTAAGGATGTTCTAGTGATCACTAAGGGTTATTTTGTGAAAATGGATAAACCATGGAGTTCATGAGTACTAGGAAGACCTAGGAATGAATAAGAGGGACTAGGGGTTATAATGGTGAGTTTTATGCACCAAAACCATGGTTAAAGAAGCTAGGAAACTTGTACAAAGTTGGAAGGAAAAATAAGGTATAATGACTTGTAAGGATGTAAGCAGGTGCTAGACTAATATAGCTTTGAGAAGTTTGAGTAAAGCAAACGAGTGTGCAAAATGATGATTGAGGAGTAGTTAAGATGGTTGTGAAGAATCATGATGATTAGTTGAGGTCTTAGGCAAAATCACAAGTGGGAAGTGTAAGGAATCAAGTGTCAAGTGTAAGAATTTTTGTAAGAAATTGAGTGTCAAGTTTGGTGATTTTTGAGGAAGGTTTAGTACGTGTTTTAAGGTGTTTAAACATGTAGGAAACATGTGGAAAGATTGTGGAATGAGTGGGAAAAGATTGGGGTGAATTTGGAGTTCAAAATGAGGAGAAAAGCACTTTGGAAAATAGGTTCTGCTGCTTGGACCGCCCCTAGGGACCGCCCCTGTGGGGAGGTCCAGGCAAATCGTGTAGGAAATTAACTTCTGGTTGGGACCGCCCCTGGGGACCGCCCCAGAGGGGCGGTCCAGTGCAGAGAAAAAGAAAAAAATTGTTTTGGCTTCTAATGATGGGGGATTGAATGGTAATAGTTTTAGATGATGTTTAGGCCTTGTTTGGTGACATGTAGAGGCCTTAAAGGTGTGAACAAGTGGTACGAATTCCTAGTAAGAATTAAGAAGTAGCTAAGGAGGTTTTAGTGGATGTTTAAAGGTGAGTTTAAGTGCCAAATGGTATTAGGACACATGGGGGAACTTGTGGTGAAGTTTGGGCTGAATTTAACACTTGGAAATAAGTTTTTGGAGCCGACCTACCTTAGGACCGACCTTGGAAAGGTCGGTCGGGCTCAAATACACTAGCTGAAGAACGTTCTGAATGGACCGACCTTGGGGACCAGACTTGCAAGGTCGGTCGGGCCTAAATTTTCAACGGGGAAGAACTCTCGGGAATGGACCGGACTTGCAAGGTCGGTCGGGGTAAAATTTTCAATCGGTGATATGTTCTGGAATGGACCGACCTTGGGTAAGGTCGGTCGGTAAGGTCGGTCGGCCCTAAAGAAAAGGAAAAAAGAAAGAAACCCTAAGGAAGTTTAGTGATATTAATGGTACCCCATTAAGAGGGCATTGATGATTAGAGGTATAAAGACCAAAGGGAGTTAAGTGAGTAGAAACTTAAAAGTTTAAGGTTAAGTTGTAAGAATAAGTTGTAAAACTTAAGAGGTCTTAGGTGGGGAATCATTATGGGTTAAGTAAGTTAAATAAGTTGAATTAAGTTAAGTGATTAACAACCTAAAACTGAATGAATGTTTTAGGGCTTGAGTATTTGGACTCCGGAAGAGAGTAAGCAACCAAACGACCAACGGTGAACGGTACAGTTCTTCTTGTGACCTGCTTGCTAACGAGGTGTCCCTCGGCTTGTGTGATATTTGTTTTTGTGTGCTCACAAAACAAGATAAAGTATGCAACCGGAATATCATGTTGATTGTATTGTTTTGTGATGTTTGAAAACTAACACAACTTACGTGAGAACTTACTAACTAGTGTTTAGCAAGTATTGTGTGAGAATAAGGAACACTCCCTAATATTAGTTCGTTAATAACCGAAAGAGGTTGAACAAACAAACGTCGCATTGAGACTACTACTAACTTTAACTTGGGGGGAGTGAGGAATCCGGAATGGTACCGGCACATGTGTATTGGGGGAGGTCGGTATCCTTATCAGATACCGACTTCCAAATATGACTTGTCTCCAGACTCGTCGCCTAGAGTCGACATATAGACTCGACCTCCTCGGAGTACTTGGTTTAGGAGGGAGGCATTAAGATGGCGTGGGGGGATCTAGCCTACATCCCTAACAATTTAAGAATGTTGTTTATTGCCGGTAAGTGTCCTGCTGCTGCCTAGGGTTAACCAAGCCCTACGAAAATAAACAATGAACTAAGGGTTAACCAGTTCCCAATGAGAGGACGGTTGGCATATATAAGATAAGGTTGAGGTAAGTTGCAACCATTCCTATTTAAAGGATGGTTTGCATTATAAGACTGAGATGAGCTACATCCATTCCTTTTTAAAGGATGGTTGTTTTCTAAGACTAAGATTGTGGTAAGATAAGGATGGACTAAGATTAAGAGGAAATGTAACTTAAGGAGTGAAATAATTGACTCATTAATTAAGAGAACACATTTAAGTCGTTCATTGTGTTTGAACTTTGATTGTTCATAATTGGATTGTTGTTTATTGCACTTTCTATTATGTGGTGCATCAAGTCAACCTCCATGCTATCGACAATTAGTCGTCGTAGCCGCGTTAGCTTGGGGGCCATGAGAGGATCGTACCAGCATTCGTGCTGACCCCCTTTGGGGGCTATTTTTACTACACAGGTGAACGTCAGGAGGTGGCCGTCGCGAGAGTAAGAAGGGGTACAAGCGTTACGGGTTAAGTGTGGCCTACGAGTTGTGCATGTACACTCGTATGGAAATTTGAGTTAGTAAGATGTATAGGATGTGAGGGGATTGTAAGAAGGATATGTATTTGGTTAAGATTTGTATGTACTAATGTTCGGTATATTTTGTCAATCAGACCGTGGCAAGGTTCTGGAGTGTATTGAATTCCGCTGTGACATTTATATATATGTTGTTAAGTTACGAAACAACATTTGGATTGAGATGAGGTGTTACAAAAAGTGGTATCAGAGCGTAGTTACGCTCTGAAGACAAGAATTACTGAACTTAGGTGAATACTGAGGTTGAGTTTGAGTTATGGGTTAAGGGTTGAGTGATAGAGTGAGAGGTGCGTTAGTCAGGACTTCCCGGTGTTTACCGGATATCCATAGTACCTAGACCCGCCCTCCACATCCCTAACCTTGAATACATGGAACAAACGCCAGAGAGAAGAAAGCCTTCTCTTACTCGGGGAAACCCGATCTGGCAGTTAGTTAACAGTAAGCAATACGAGAAACATCTTGTTGCACAACAGTTACGGAGAACTTGAACCTTTTAATTGGAGCGCAACGTGGAGATAGGCGCTGCCAACAGAATTTTACCAGTAAGAGAACGGTAATTACCGGCAACATGGGTCGACATGCTACGCAATGGATAAGGAAAAGATAAGCGACATGAGTGCCGGACAGTGGTCCGAATGAGCATAACAGTGGGACAATACCAAGCATGAGAGTTAAGATTACTGGAAGGACTAGCTAGAAACGGGAACTCCAAACCCCATACAATGAGGAAGGTTATAAAACCTGGCCGACATAGCACAGACGACAATAAGAACGTGTACTACTGCATACTGGAATGGGACTACGATGTAGTGCCTAAGGGAGAACCATTACTTAGTAATCATGACAAAATACGTGAAGACGGGAGCAAGGATTAAGACATAAGTAAGTAACAAGGGGTTCCCTCAAAAAGAGGAACACCCTGATAAGCGACAGTACTGTCAAAACAACCACGAAACTGCCGGATGGCTAGTAATCCTAAATAAGAGAACGTCGAAGGAGTCCTGGGGACTACCAAAGATATAAAGAAATAGGTGGAAGTACAACTACCGACGCATGCAGTACCGGTAGCCCATCTTGCATGGCGCACTTGCCATAGCAAGTGCTACTACGGTTAAGCTACACGGAAAGCCATCATGGCGAGATAACAGAACACTACAGTTGTAGTACACACTAATACCGGATTGTAAATCTATAAGAACGGGAGAATGAGACCTTGGAAGGGCCTGACGGCCTGACCATGATGAGATGAGTGGATACACCAGTCAGCAGGGAGCTGAACTTGGACAGAATGTTAAACGATATAAATATTAGCAACGGTATAACCTACTACAACAACAACCGACAGTACGGTAAGAACACCAATCCCGAACTCCAAGGGGAAAACCTAACAGAACGCTCAGTGATCCGAGCAAAACAATATGTAAGCAATAACATACAAGGAATGTATTATAAGATACCATTGAGACCGTTGACATGACGTCTTCCAAGAAGAGCGGGATAAAACTCCCGAGATGGCCGTTAAGCAT
The DNA here is from genome assembly GCA_023374045.1 of Limonium bicolor. Lineage (NCBI taxonomy): Eukaryota > Viridiplantae > Streptophyta > Magnoliopsida > Caryophyllales > Plumbaginaceae > Limonium > Limonium bicolor. Next base: position 119,823,552 of record CM041781.1, on the reverse strand, counting down.
TCTTCAATGAAGATGTTGGAAAACCCAGAAAACAAGGATAAAAGAAATGAACGTAAGCTATAACCTGCTGTGGATTAAAGACGTACAACCTTGGAAAAGGAAAGCTCAGAGGACTACCCCCACAGAGCGGGCATAGTCGAGCTGAACAAACTGATGAATGACAGTTAATACTGTTTGTCTAACTCATTAACACCCAAGTATGGTTGATCATCAACGGGTGGTGTAGTCAACGGAAGTTGAACGAAGCGTTGAAATGGAAGTATAATATGACAGGATGATATCCAACTTGGACACCGTAAGGCAAACGCGTAATACGAACCTAACCTTGATTGCTAAAAGACATAAGTCTAGTAAAATGACAGTATTTTCGAGGACACTAAGTAACCTCAGATCACCTGAATAAACTTCCATAGCAGGAAGCAGGATGCAGCCACTTACCATGAAACCCGATACTACATTTAAAATGTAACCTAACGGTGGATAGCGTCTAAGAACCAGAATCTTATGAGGATAACCCACAGATGAGTAAGAGTACAGGGAGTGAACCGAGCACCGGCTCTCACCCAATGACATTAAGCACTAAGAGCCTACGAGCCAAGGATGTTAACCACATCAGAGCCCGAGGCGCAGTAAGTTGTAAAAGAGCTTATTCAAGCCATGAAGGAACTACAATGTGTAGATGTTAACGGTTACAAACCTATAATTTAGATTGTGTAAGAATTGCCAGGAAAAGGCACCAATGAGAATGAGGGGATAATGCTAAGGACAGGGGCGGAGAACGAACCATTCCTTTTAGGGTGGGAACACCTTTCTTGTTGTGAGGCCATGAGTGGGAATGAACCCCTCAAAAAGGGCTTTCACTTATTAGAGATGCAATATGCTTTTGTCAGAGAATGGAAAATGTAAACCTTGAGACTACCTTTAAACATACCAGATACACTTGAGTAATAAGGAAGGCTGCAGAGATTGACCCCATATCCAACACCCAGGATGTAAGAATCAGTAATCGTCAGAGATAAACATTGTGAGTGCACATTATGGCACGTCAAGTGACCAATGCTCAGAAGAGCTAGTGATTAAACGGATGACTTCTTCAGTAACCGGTTAAATTACATGGTAAACAACATTATAAGGATGAAAGAATGCGAGAGAAATTAGCCTACTTACGAATCTGAGATTGAAGCAGAACATCATCATATTAAGAGTCAACCATTTTACAACACGGTACGACAACCGCCAAACACCGGAATTAAAGAAACCCTAGCATGTTTACACCAGGAAGGAATTGAGTATAAGATAAGATGTTAGAATAAATGAGTAAGGAGTTGCACCATCAATGGGCAACAAAGTAAAGGCCAACTACCACGGTAGTAGTGGTCGTGAGTACAATATTTATATGAGGGGATTAAGTCATGGTGCGCGTAAAGAGACCGTTATGTATGAGCCATCAAATATTGACACTGAGGCAATTAGATTTATGAGTTAAGACCAGCATAAGTAAGGAAATAAGATGGTAGATGAACTGTGCATTGATGCCAGTAGTCTGGACCTGGTTAGGTAAGATTTCACAGGAAGCACACTACCCATTCCTTAAGAAACTAGAAGTGCATTCCTAGTAAAACAAATATGAGAAAGAAGATAAGAGGCTCAATGGGAAGAGACCTCAGTCGCTAAGAGACCGAGTCAGTACGGGATACAGAAACAACTAGAGCATACAATACCCAAGAACGCAGTAAATGGATTTCCCTTGATTAAATTCAAGAATAACAATAAGTGTTATTATGGAACGATGAAAGAGGAGATCGACAATAGAATACTTCATAGTTAGCAATGGCTAAACGTGTGACGAACACTATGAGTTTACTAAAACGAGATGTGGGACGACTGCACCCCGCATGGGCTTGCAGGCCTAACACGCTCATTTATGAGTTAGTTGGGTAAGTAGTAATGTACCAGTAAGGTACCCCATGCATATAGACGAGTGGTGTAAGGAACACGGGAAGTAGTCGACTCCGTACCACGGACAACGACGCAAGATCAGACAAGAGCAGCTACTACCGCAAACAGTCGAAGAGAAGAATTCAGTTGAACCAACAACATAAAAGAATTAGTGAACAAATAATTAAGGACTATGAAGTGCGAAGAGCATGGATTGTTAAGTACAGACATTGGACATGTCTTAAGATGTAAGAGATTAAACTGTAAAGCGCAATAAGCACTAAACAGTAGTTTCAGATTAAGAATCATCCTCAGACCAAAGGTCAGATGGAAAGAACAATTTAGACACTTGAGAAAACACTAAGAATACAAACACTAGATCTCCAGGAAGAATGCATAGACGAGTTACAACTCATTAAGGCCATGTATATAAAAGATAACACGTGTCCACTGAGAGACCAATATTCCTAAACTGTAAGGAGGCAGAAGGATATACAATACTATGAACGATTAGAAAGGCAGTTAAGCCTAAGATTATCAGAGTCGCGCAGCTGAAGCTAGCAGACCACTACCTTTGAGATTAGACCAAACTAAGTTAAGAATATGGTATAAGTACTGTTAAGAATCCTCGATGCAGAGACTAAGTCATTAGCATAGTTATGACCCTCTGATTGAATCGTAAGTGAGGTAGATGACATGGAAGCAAGAATGCTTGGTGAGAATTAGACATCTTGAACACATGTTCAAGGATGATATAATGATGATTACGTGGGCGTAATCCATTTTAAGGGGGGTAGAGCGAAAACCGCTAGCGTATGTTTGTGTACTAAGTACATAAACTACGGTGTGCATAGCACAAAAGAATTTGAGAATATGTTTTACATAAACATTTTGAGATAAATTATGGTTATTGCACACAGAAGATGTGAATACCATACATATTAAGTACCTATCTTGTTAACTCCAGTGTGAGTACAAGTTAATAGAATTAAGGAAGAGGATTAAGGAGACTTAAGAAATAAGGAATATATGAGGTATGAGTCGATATGAGACTATGCGTGAGATAAGAATAAGATAACACTATGGGATACTATTCGATATGAATATGAGGAAGAAGATAGTAATGCTATGAGATATAAGATGGTGAGAATTGGTATGAGACGGTTATAGAATCTAGTTGGAATTTAAGTCTTGAGGTAATTACTAAGAGATGAATCGGGAATGTTTGATGGGCTGAGTCCACACTTTGGAGATGTATTGATTATGATTAGAAGAACTAAAAAGATAGAAAATTGGACATGAGTGAATTATTTGGATGTTTGAAAATGACGTGGGAGGTGGAACTTGATTTTCTAGGGATCAAGGGAAACCAAACACAAATTGGGGTGGAAGGATAGTTCTACACTGATGCTGATCACATCAGGGTTGGATGATTCCTGAAACTCCCTACCAGTGGTCACAATTAAATCACACTAAGGATAGAGGCATTAGGATAAAATGAAATTGGATTTGATTGTATTTTTAATTAGAGGAATTAGTCCTCACATGACCTAGTAACAGGATTACCTTTTTACTGAGTCTCGCCCATGAAGTCGAGGACGCACGAGCCTTTGTCTTTGGACCGGTGACATGGGGAGAGCAGAGTTGTTTTATTCTGGCCCATGGTGACGAGGACGACCGAGCCATTGTCTACGGACCGGTGATATGGGAGAATACGTTGGAAATTGTGTGAATGTTTTAATCATCAAAAGGAACAAAGGGAATTTTGAGTGCTATACATGCTTAAGCATGTTGTGTGATATTTAAGTATAAGCGTATAACGGATCTAATGATTCAATGAGTTTAAGTATACATAAGTATGATCTATATGATCTATGGAATGAGTTAAGACATGTATTTTAATAAGATAAGATGCGTGGGAACTTTGGGGACAAAGTTTTAAGGGGGGTAGATTGAAATACCCCAAACCTAAGTATGTTAAGTAAACATCAATATATGATGTAGTAAGGCTAAAATATGCCTTATAGAGATTGGTAGACAACTTAAACCAAGGAAAACACAAGAAAATGCCTTAAGGGCAATTTGGGCAAAATGTGCTATAAGCTTGGAGTGACATTGATTAGCACCCAAATACCATTATAAGACTTTAGAAATATGCTAATGGACACTTTAAATCAATTACCAAAGAAAACCAAGCTCAAAAACAAGCTTAAACACAAAATGTGCTTTAAGACCCCTTAAAGCACCTTTTTGAGAAATTGTCTTAGAAATGAGTTTGAGTGGCTAAATGCCCATGATTACACCTTAATCAACATGTGTACTAATTAGTATCACATTAGGAAGCCTAAATCAATGGGAAACCAAAAATTTCACGAATATGTGCACTACTTAGTGAATAGTGCCAAATAGTGCCCAAATTAAGCTTAAGTCAACATAAGTCAATAAGATGGTCAACCAAGACCATAAATATCTCCATTATAAGAGGGGGGCCGGTTTTTGATGTGGGGAGTCACCATATGACTAAGCAATTAAAGGATAATGAGAAGAAAGTAAAGGAAGTTACTATTTGCTTTTAAAAGCAAAATATCTTATATTAGCCTACCTTTCTTTTCTCTCTCTTCATTTCTCTTCTTCCCACAGTTTTCTTCACCTCCTCTCTTCTCCATTCACGTAAGAGCAGCCTCCATTGTTGCCTCACCTTGCTTTATCCACAACTTGCTCATTTTAGCTACAAATCAAAAACTAAACACATATTATTCTTAGTTAGCTCAAGCTCTAGCTTTCTATCTTTTCAAATCCTTCAAAGCTCCATTTCGGTTCCAAGAGAAAACTCCATTGATGGAGGAAAATCAAGTTTGAAGAGCCTATTTGGTTCTCCATTCATTCAAGGTAAGGAAAGTGTAAGAAAAACCAAGTTTCCATCACTTTCTTACATGTCCGAAAATTCTATCTTATGAGGGTTTTGTTTCACACCTAGAAATAGCTTGCTTTGATCACCAAGGACTAGTGTAGGTCCTCTTTCATTCAATGCCCAAGTCTACCTTGAGACTTCAAAGGTAATCATCCACTTTTATACCTTAGAACACATTTTTAACCTAGGTTTTCATTCCTTAAGGTTAGTGTATTGTTAGCACTCATGTGAGTCATTGAATATTGATTAGAACATTGGCAAAGGAAATTTAATGAGTGGCCGAGATTCATTCAAGAGGAAGGTCTAAGGAGGAAGTAAAGATAAGCTGGGAAAAACAAGGTAAAATGCTTACCTAATGGTGGTTTAAGTTTTAAGGGGTGGTATTTAGATAAGGACTAATGTATCTTAAAGCTTACATTATGTAATGGGTTATATAACCTAGGAAAAAGGAATTTAACCAAGCTTTTGAACTTGTGACTAAGGAGCCAAAGGAAATGAGTTATTAAGATAAGTTTAAGGTGGGTTTTAAGAGCATTATAACTACTATGAGATTGATGGGTGTATTTGCAGGTTGAAAGCTTTTATATGTGGGAAATTCAGTGTTTAAATTCATGTCATTTATGGGCCTAAGAGCCATGTCATTTAAGGGCCTAAGAGCCATGTCATTTAAGAGCCTTAGTGCTATGCAATTTAAGATTATTGCACTATATTGAGTTTATTATGAATGAGTGGATTTGTGTGAGAAAATATGATGAGAAAGGACTTGATGTGTGTGAGATGGTTGAATGAGGAAAACAATGCATTTGGGCATGATAATATTCTAGAGAAACTATGGCGAAATTTGAGTAGGAAACTAAGTGTTTAAGGTGTTCTAAGGAGATTTTATGACTAAGGATGTTCTAGTGATCACTAAGGGTTATTTTGGTGAAAATGGATAAACCATGGAGTTCATGAGTACTAGGAAGACCTAGGAATGAATAAGAGGGACTAGGGGTTATAATGGTGAGTTTTATGCACCAAAACCATGGTTAAAGAAGCTAGGAAACTTGTACAAAGTTGGAAGGAAAAATAAGGTATAATGACTTGTAAGGATGTAAGCAGGTGCTAGTTATATATAGCTTTGAGAAGTTTGAGTAAAGCAAACGAGTGTGCAAAATGATGATTGAGGAGTAGTTAAGATGGTTGTGAAGAATCATGATGATTAGTTGAGGTCTTAGGCAAAATCACAAGTGGGAAGTGTAAGGAATCAAGTGTCAAGTGTAAGAATTTTTGTAAGAAATTGAGTGTCAAGTTTGGTGATTTTTGAGGAAGGTTTAGTACGTGTTTTAAGGTGTTTAAACATGTAGGAAACATGTGGAAAGATTGTGGAATGAGTGGGAAAAGATTGGGGTGAATTTGGAGTTCAAAATGAGGAGAAAAGCACTTTGGAAAATAGGTTCTGTTGTGGACCGCCCCTAGGGACCGCCACTGTGGGGAGGTCCAGGCAAATCGTGCAGGAAATTAACTTCTGGTTGGGACCGCCCCTGGGGACCGCCCCAGAGGGGCGGTCCAGTGCAGAGAAAAAGAAAAAAATTTGTTTTGGCTTCTAATGATGGGGGATTGAATGGTAATAGTTTTAGATGATGTTTAGGCCTTGTTTGGTGACATGTAGAGGCCTTAAGAGGCGTGAACAAGTGGTACGAATTCCTAGTAAGAATTAAGAAAGTATCTAAGGAGGTTTTAGTGGATGTTTAAAGGTGAGTTTAAGTGCCTAAATGGTATTAGGACACATGGGGGAACTTGTGGTGAAGTTTGGGCTGAATTTAACACTTGGAAATAAGTTTTTGGAGCCGACCTACCTTAGGACCGACCTTGGAAAGGTCGGTCGGGCTCAAAGTACACTAGCTGAAGAACGTTCTGGAATGGACCGACCTTGGGGACCAGACTTGCAAGGTCGGTCGGGCCTAAATTTTCAACGGGGAAGAACTCTCGGGAATGGACCGACCTTGGGGATCGGACTTGCAAGGTCGGTCGGGGTAAAATTTTCAATCGGTGATATGTTCTGGAATGGACCGACCTTGGGTAAGGTCGGTCGGTAAGGTCGGTCGGCCCTAAAGAAAAGGAAAAAAGAAAGAAACCCTTAGGAAGTTTAGTGGTATTAATTGTACCCCATTAAGAAGGCATTGATGATTAGAGGTATAAAGACCTAAGGGATTAAGTTGAGTAGAAATTTAAAAGTTTAAGGTTAAGTTGTAAGAATAAGTTGTAAAACTTAAGAGGTCTTAGGTGGGGAATCATTATGGGTTAAGTAAGTTAAATAAGTTGAATTAAGTTAAGTGATTAACAACCTAAAACTGAATGAATGTTTTAGGGCTTGAGTATTTGGACTCCGGAAGAGAGTAAGCAACCAAACGACCAATGGTGAACGGTACAGTTCTTCTTGTGACCTGCTTGCTAACGAGGTGTCCCTCGGCTTGTGTGATATTTGTTTTTGTGTGCTCACTAAACAAGATAAAGTATGCAACCGGAATATCATGTTGATTGTATTGTTGTGTGATGTTTGAAAACTAACACAACTTACGTGAGAACTTACTAACTAGTGTTTAGCAAGTATTGTGTGAGAATAAGGAACACTCGCTAAAATTAATTTGTTAATAACCGAAAGAGGTTAAACAAACAAACGTCGCATTGAGACTACTACTAACTTTAACTTGGGGGGAGTGAGGAATACGGAATGGTACCGGCACATGTGTATTAGGGGAGGCCGGTATCCTTATCAGATACCGACTTCCAAATATGACTTGTCTCCAGACTCATCGCCTAGAGTCGACATATAGACTCGACCTCCTCGGAGTACTTGTTTTAGGAGGGAGGCATTAAGATGGCGTGGGGGGATCTAGCCTACATCCCCAATAATTTAAGAATGTTGTTTACTGTCGGTAAGTGTCCTACTGCTGGCTAGGGTTAACCAAGCCCTACGAAAATAAACAACGAACTAAGGGTTAACCAGTTCCCAATGAGAGGACGGTTGGCATATATAAGATAAGGTTGAGGTAAGTTGCAACCATTCCTATTTGAAGGATGGTTTGCATTATAAGACTGAGATGAGTTACATCCATTCCTTTTTAAAGGATGGTTGTTTTCTAAGACTAAGATTGTGGTAAGATAAGGATGGACTAAGATTAAGAGGAAATGTAACTTAAGGAGTGAAATAATTGACTCACTAATTAAGGGAACGCATTTAAGTCGTTCATTGTGTTTGAACTTTGATTATTCATAATTGGATTGTTGTTTATTGCACTTTCTATTATGTGGTGCATCAAGTCAACCTCCATGCTATCGACAATTAGTCGTCGTAGCCACGTTAGCTTGGGGGCCATGAGAGGATCGTACCAGCATTCGTGCTGACCCCCTTTGGAGGCTGTTTTTACTACACAGGTGAACGTCAGGAGGCGGCCGTCGCGAGAGTAAGAAGGGGTACAAGCGTTACGGGTTAAGTGTGGCCTACGTGTTGTGCATGTACACTCGTATGGCAATTTGAGTTAGTAAGATGTAAAGGATGTGAAGGGGAATGTAAGAAGGATATGTATTTGGTTAAGATTTGTATGTACTAATGTTCGGTATATTTTGTCAATCAGACCGTGGCAAGGTCCTAGAGTGTATTGAATTCCGCTGTGACATTTATATATATGTTGTTAAGTTGCGAAACCACATTTGGATTGAGATGAGGTGTTACAAAAAGTGGTATCAGAGCGTAGTTACGCTCTGAAGACAAGAATTACCGAACTTAGGTGAATACTGAGGTTGAGTTTGAGTTATGGGTTAAGGGTTGAGTGATAGAGCGAGAGGTGCGTTAGTCAGGGCTTCCCGGTGTTTACCGGATATCCATAGTACCTAGACCCGCCCTCCACATCCCTAACCTTGAATACATGGAACAAACGCCAGAGAGAAGAAAACCTTCTCTTACTCGGGGAAACCCGATCTGGCAGTTAGTTAATAGTAAGCAATACGAGAAACATCTTGTTGCACAACAGTTACGGAGAACTTGAACCTTTTAATTGGAGCGCCACGTGGAGATAGGCGCTGCCAACAGAATTTTACCAGTAAGAGAACGGTAATTACCGGCAACATGGGTCGACATGCTACGCAGTCGAGTTACACCGTAATACCAATGATAAGAAAAGCGCTACTAGTGCAATGGATAAGGAAAAGATAAGCGACATGAGTGCCGGACAGTGGTCCGAATGAGCATAATAGTGGGACAATACCAAGCATGAGAGTTAAGATTACTGGAAGGACTAGCTAGAAACGGGAACTCCAAACCCCATACAATGAGTAAGGTTATAAAACCTGGCCGACATAGCACAGGCGACAATAAGAACGTGTACTACTGCATAATGGAATGGGACTACGATGTATTGCCTAAGGGAGAACCATTACTTAGTAATCATGACAAAATACGTGAGGACGGGAGCGAGGATTAAGACATAAGTAAGTAACAAGGGGTTCCCTCAAAAAGAGGAACACCCTGATAAGCGACACTACTGTCAAAACAACCAGGAAACTGCCAGATGGCTAGTTATCCTAAATAAGAGAACGTCGAAGGAGTCCTGGGGACTACCAAAGAAATAAAGAAATAGTTGGAAGTACAACTACCGACGCACGCAGTACCGGTAGCCCATCTTGCATGGCGCACTTGCCATAGCAAGTGCTACTACGGTTAAGCTACACGGAAAGCCATCATGGCGAGATAACAGAACACTACAGTTGTAGTACACACTAATACCAGATTGTAAATCTATAAGAACGGGAGAATGAGACCTTGGAAGGGCCTGATGGCCTGACCATGATGAGATGAGTTGATACACCAGTCAGCAGGGAGCTGACCAAGAAATGATAACGCAAACCAATGAACTCACTAGAATGTGAGAGAGTGTACGAGCACGAACACTAACGAACCAAGAAATGATAACGCAAACCAATGAACTCACTAGAATGTGAGAGAGTGTACGAGATTAGTAACCTCCCAGTAGCGGTAAGAGAACCGAAATGAACAATCCACAAAACAATAAGTAGTGGAAGTATATGTAAGTAACCTCTAATAGAGGTATTGATGGTAGAGCAAGACATGAACCATAAGAGTAGTAAAGAATGATAAGGGATCTCCAAACCCCTTAGCAACTAGTCGACCCACTATGAGAGGACCCGACTGATGTAAGTAATGTCCCGAACATGAGAGTATTCGATACGTTGGGGAAACCCTTAAATCTGAGAATACTAGACGGTGGTAATTCCCTAAGCTAGTGGAGGTTATCGAGAGAGATACTTCTAGGATAATCCATGAGATTGTAAGATACTCCGAGAGAGGAGTGTTGGGAATTTGAGTAGTCCGGTAAAAACAGACATTTGTGTATTTGAGGAGCTAAGTGTATAGCCCTTTGTATTTGTAGGCCCGGTGGCGAGTCTTGTGTATGACTCCGCCCAGAGGCCAAAAGTAATGAGTATTGAGTATTGCGTATGTATGAGTAAAGTAATGAGTATTGAGTAAGGAGTAAGTATGAGTATGTAATGAGTACAGAGCAATGAGTAAGTACGAGTAAGGAAAAAAGTATGGGTACTAAGTATGTGAGAGCAAGTGATGAGTACTGAGTAAGAGTAAGTATTAGTAGTAGTAAGTACTGAGTAAAGCATGAGTAAATAATGAGTAAGGTATGAGCGCAGTGTGAGTAAAACAACGAGTAAGTAAGATTAAGCTTGGTGTAAACTTTGTGGACCCGAGCAAGGAGAAAGAGAGCATCCGATGAAACCGGGTGAACGAATAACTAAATGAACGGTTGACTGACAACTTGTGATCCTTGGTAGGTAACGAACCTTGTATATGTATGTAAGTATTGTTGATTGTAATGTTGTAGTATTAGTATGTATGTATGCATGTAAAACGAACTCCATGTATATCCGACCCAAAGTAGTTGGTGTACCACGGTTAGCACGCGGTATATGCGAATTTCATATGCAGCAATTTTGCTGAGCCCCTAGGGGCATCGTTTTAATTTTTTATAGGTATTCGAAGCTGACCACCGTTTGAGAGAGTAGGTCTGGGTTGCTATGTAAGCACGGGTAGTTGAGTAATAGGGATTGTATTTGTAATGTATTGTGAATTTGGAAGTCTAAACTGTATCGGTAATTTAAGGATTGTAGTAGACTCGGTATAGTATTGTATTGGAGTTGTATTTGAGTTATGGGTGAGTATGCAATGGGAAGTAATGTATTGTGTAGAGTACTTGGTATGTTCATATTCATCAGACCGATAGTATGTAGGATTGTAACTCACCTTGTTAGTCACGTGGGTGACTAACGACATTGTACACCGCCGTTGTGTATGTAATATCCGCTGCGAAGGTATGTATTTGTACAGTAATGACGGCATTAGCGGTAGGGGGTGTTACAGTAGGTTACAATACGTGCCTATGCATGCGATGAAACTATGGAATTAAAACTACGAGGATGGACGAACTTATGTAAAAAGCGTAACGCTTATAAACTACTACAAGTTGGAAAGATATACACTCTTATGTTCGAAAACGTTAACTATGACGTTCTTATGAAACCGACTCGTTCATTAAACCGAGCATTAATACATACATTGAATAAGAAGTTTTAAGGATAACAACACCTAAACTAATAACAGTTGAAATCCGGGGATGTAATACTGGGGTTACTGACATTATTCGGAAATACCGAGTCATTTTGTCATGTGGATTGACACCTAGCGTTCCTCGTATTTTAAGATCACATTTCAGACGTGCACGCTCGACAAGCTTAGTGGACTACACTGTGCATCCTTGGTCTAAGGTGTACGGTATGTAAAGAGGGTTTGATCCGGGTTATCCTGAGGAATTCCTTGGGCTCGGATTTGTTTGATAACTTGTATGTTATGTGTGTGGTTATGTGTATGTGATGATGTGTGTTATTGCGTTATTTAATTATGCGCGAGCGTCCTACGGGACTAACACTATGTCGACTATAGATCAACTTATATAAACATCCATATGTGTTTGATGTGATGGCACGATGGTTACTTAATATAATCCCTTAGTATTAATATTAAGTATATGATAACCTAAGTAAAACACTTAGGTACGAGATACGACAATGTCGGTCTCTAGAGCATGGATCTCGAACATGAATATAACCTAGATTACTTCTAGGTATGCATGAGACCTATTGGGCTACAAATTAATAAAATGTATTCTCCATAAAACTAAGAGTTTATCTTAATCCTATGAGAGAATTGGTATGAGATGAGGGGAGGAATCCCGGTAGTATACGAACAACTTGGTTGCGCATTTGTGATCACTGAGGGGTCCCCGATTAGGTTCCGCTCCAGGAAATTTCCCAACAAGCCCTAATTGGATCGTGGGTCAGATGGTACCTACTGTTGGTACACGACTACGACCTTTATATGGACGCCTTACGAGGCAATGTGAACGACCAGGGGCCTCCGAACCTCTGGAAAAATGAGCACCTTTGTGTGTACGGGAAGACTACTGTCCATTGGTAAGGTTAATACGGGTTGTCCCAACATGACACCCAACTGGTAATTAATTAAACATGGTTTGGATAGATGGGGCCTTGAAGGCCAAATAATATTGAATATGGAAACTGTTCACTAAGGCAATTATACACAGAACTGTAATTATTCGATACGTTCGTTTGTGCGACTGTTGTTTGTGAAATATAATGTCTATTTGGATGGATGGATGACTATGTGTTATGCATGATTTTTACAGTATTAATTATATCTGTAAAATGGTAAAGCTTGAAACCAATCTAATATCAAGATGGCTAAAATGACAAGTGACCAATGTGGTCCAGGCCCGCATACTCAGCGTTTATCACTAAGCCTTTATGGCATTGTTGCAGGTTGCTGATCATCGTTGAAGCCGATGTGCGGGATTGGGTAGATGCTCACTTGTCGGCGGTTATGGTTTTTGGACTTACTATGATGTATAGGATTTTTCTCATTGTCACAATGGTATGGTAGTGCTGTTCATTTTGGTTGTTGGATTTAGTTTCTGCTTTGTTGCTCGCATGGGCGAGTAATGGCAGGTGACACCCGTGTGAGAGTTAATGTTGTTTAATCTTCCGCTGTAAGATGTCTTTAAATATGCTACGTGAGGGATTATTACGTGTTTATCAAGAGGGGTGTTACATGTGCTCTGTGGTGAACATCTCAGCTAGTTTGGGCAACTTCCATGTGTCCTTGATAGGTATGAACCTGGCTGTCTTGGTTACCCTATCGACTATCGCCCATATAGTATTCAGTCCACCTGTAGTTGGAGGGAGACCTACCACAAAATCCATGTTGATGTCATCAAACTTCCAACACGGTACGGGTAATGACTGAATCTGGCCTCCTGGTCATCGATGCTCATACTTCTCCTTCTAACAGGTGAGGCATCGGGAGACAAAGTCTGCTACATCCCTCTTCATCCCGCTCCACAAGAATAACTGCATCAAATCCTTGTACGTCTTGGTGGCTCCAAGGTGTACTGATAATGTAGAGGAATGAGCTTCAGAGAGGATCTTGGTCTGAAGTTCTGTCGCATCTTGAGGAACGCAGAGTCTGCCTCTGACTCGAAGATGTCCCTCGTTGCCTAGCTCATAGTCATACTTCAGACCATCGGTCAAACCGTCTTCTAATTCTGCCTAACGCCTTGTAGGTATACATCACTGTCCTGGGCTGCATATACCTCCTCAGCTATCGTGGTCATCTCTATCAAAGCAAGGAGTGAATATGCTCTTCTTCTTAGAGTGTTTGCCATGACACTCCTTTACCTTCAGTAAACTGGAGGTTGATGTCGTAATCGGCTAGTTGCTCTACCCATCATCATTGTCTCAGGTTCAGCTCCTTCTGGGTCCATATGTATTTCAGACTATTGTGGTCTGTCATAATCCGGACTATGGCTCCATACAAGTAGTGTCGCCAGATCTTCGAAGCGAAGACTATGGCGAGGAGCTCAAGGTCATGTGTGGGGTAATTTTCTTCGTGCTTCTTCAGCTGTCGAGAAGCGTACGCTACAACTCTACCATTTTGCATCAATACCCACCAATCCCTCTGCCTGAAGCATTATAATAAACCTCGCATCCCTCGTTCCCTTCAGGGATTACTAATACTAGAGCTGTGGTCAAGGCGTCCTTCAGCGCCTGAGAGGAGACCTCACAAGCCTCTGTCTATACAAACAGGCTATCCTTCTTCATCAGAGAGGTTAAGGGCTTGGCTAGCCTAGAGAAATCCTTTACAATTCGTCTATAGTAGCCAGCCAACCCAAGGAAGCTCCGAATCTCAGTCACTGTGCGAGGTCTGTGCCAGCTCTTCACCGCCTCAACCTTAGCTGGGTCTACTGAAACTCCCTCAGCTGAGATCACATGACCAAGAAATGTCACCTTGTCCAGCCAGAATTCACACTTGCTAAACTTGGCATACAGTTCCTCTCTCTCAGAGTTTCCAAGACTGTCCTCAAATGCTGCTCATGTTCCTCTCTGCTTCTGGAGAAGATCAAGACGTCGTCTATGAATATGACCATTGACGTGTCTAACTGGGCTTGGAAGACTCTCTACATCAGGTCCATGAATCTCTCTGGTGCATTGGTTAGTCCAAACGGCATCACTGTGAACTCGTAGTGGCCGTATCTGGTCTGGAATGTTGTCTTCTCTATATCTGACTCAGCTACTGCTATCTGATGATATCCGGAACTTAGATCAATCTTGGAGAACACCTTTGCTCCATTCAGTTGGTCAAATAAGTCATCGATCCTGGGCAGTGAGTACTTGTTCTTGATCGTGACGTTGTTCAGGTCTCTATAGTCGATACAAAGTCTCATGCTCCCGTCCTACTTCTTGACGAACAGCATTGGAGCGCCCCAAGGTGAGACACTGGGTCTGATGAAACCCTTGTCTAGTAGCTCCTGCAGTTGTTTCTTCAGTTCAACCATCTCTGCAAGGCCTATCCGGTAGGGAGCTTTGGCAATCGGTCCCGTACCAGGTATGAGGTCGATGTTGAACTTAACCTCTCTCAGCGGTGGCAGCCCAGGTAGCTCCTCTAGAAAAACGTCAGGGGTACTCCAACACAATGGGAACATCGCTCCTGAACTTTGGATCCATCCTCAGATCCTGGGCATAATAGTAGTAGGCAGTAGCTCCCTTGAACACCTCCTTCATCAGTGATAACGCCGATACAACCTTCACAGTTGGGTGCTTGAGCTACATTCGGTATGATACTGTGATTCCTATAGCTGACTTCAAGAGGAGACAATGCTTTGTACAGTGTGATCTACCTCTGTACCGCTGTAGCGTGTCCATGCCCACAATTATGTTGAATCCCATGTCAGGGAAAACAATGGCATCAAGAAGGAAGTCTGCTCCCTTGATTTGTATGCTCAGATCCTTGCATTGCTTACTGTATTTGATAAACTCTCTAGATGGCAACAAGACTGAGCAGTCACGGATATCCTCTGTATGGGCATCTATCTTAGCATGAAATGCTTGGGATATAAATGAATGGGAGGCTCCGGAATCAAACAAACGGTGGCCTCCACTCCATCAATTAAGAATGTGCCTGAAATTATAGAGTAGATTTTAAGATTTCTAGGAAACTTTTCCAAAGTAGCTAATCAAGGTTAATTGTTATACCTGTGATAACCATCCCATTGCTCTTTGCTTGAGCCTGGTTCAACACATTCAACCTAATTCATGAGTTTCCAACCCCTACAATGAAGCAATAAATTTCATAAGGTTTCCATTCTTATTGAAAGCTTCATGAGCAACTTAAAGATTACAATGCTGAAAATGTAAAATACATGGCTAGATCTGTCTAAAGGTTAGGTTTAAACGGCCAGGTTTCATGTGGGTCTTGTTAATGATGGGTGTGGGGGCTGTGTTGGGCTTGATCCTCTTCACCCCATGGTAGATAAGTCTAGCTGCTCCTCCAAATATCAGCACATCACCCGACTTCAGGAGGATCTTGGTAGCAAGGTCCATCCTCTCTGGTGACCAAATAGGAACTCCGCGTCGTCTCCAAGTGATATGGACACCACTGGAACTCCTCTGGTAATCGACTCTAGAGATTCGTCCTTCTTTTGATGCATCCCTAGCTTACCTTCTTTTCCATAAAAGTTGATGATGCACATGTCTGAGGTTAGTTCTGGGATGGGCTTATCCTCAAATTCTTGTGCTGCCTCAACTGTAGCTCCAATGATGGTCTGCAACTCTTCCGGGATTGGTGACACCTCCACCTCTAAATAGCTCTTGGTGGTGTGGTTCCATTTCTTACCTAGGCACATGATCTTCACCTTCATGGTTGAACCGTTCTTGAAGGTAGGGGTGTAAAAGTTTCCTCATTTCACACCTAATTCTCTGATCTTGAGGATCAATGCATACTGGACTGCTGGGGTCAAGAACTCTCGTAATAAGATCATCCCGGGTCTCAATATCTCACACTTCTCTGGTTGGTGTGGTTTGGCTTCGAAGGGAATGATGGGTGTGGAAAATGGCAAAATAGGAAAGCAAATATCGAAAGCTGAATAAAAAACAACAATTGCTATTCAATGAGTAAGTCAAGGTTCACAACTGGTTTTAGAACGAAATGTGTAAAAGAAAAGAGGGATTTATAGTTCATCCCTTTACAATACGAAGAAAATTAATTAAAGAAATGAAGTGAAACGAAGATCTAAGCTTCTTCGACAGGAAGGTATTCCTCACCAGGTGAACTCAGGTCATCACTTGTTGCTTCGACACGGTTCACCAGGTTGAGAGTTGGTGCTTTTCATTGTCTCTAAGGATTGTTCTGTCCTGACTTCTAAGGGTAGTTCTGGCCAAGGTGGTTGGTGGATGGTCCGGCACTGCTTGTGCCACCTCTACCTCCTCCTCCAGTAGTATTGGCAGCTGGGGCTCTAGCAGTGGTCCCGGCTGGCTGGTAGTTCCTAGAATATGGGTTCCTGAAACATTCGAATCCTATGTGCCCCTTCCTACCGCAATAGTTGCAATCCACCAGGTTTCCTTTACAATCCTTGTCCAGGTGGTCCTTCTTGCACCACTTGCAGAAGTACCTTCTTACAGGTTTATTTCATGTTTCAGTTCAAGGTTAGTAACGTGATAGCAAAATGTAACCACAATATAGATTCTAACTTATCTTACCCCTAGGGGGCTGGGAGCGGATTCGCTCAGCATCAATATATGAGGGGACCATGGCCTTTTCATTCCTCCCCTTGAAGAACTTTCCCTTCCTCTCGTAGTTCTGGGAAGAGTTTCCTTCACTCCCTCCTCCACCATCTCTCTTCTCTTACCTAGCACAGAATCCTGATAGACAACGGTGGTTTCGCAGTCATTTGCATCATTAGCTAGTTCTTGTAAAGTCTTTCATCTGGTGGAACCAATCATAGTCATGATCTTGAAGTTCTAGCCGGTATGGAATTT
This sequence comes from Limonium bicolor, assembly GCA_023374045.1. NCBI lineage: Eukaryota > Viridiplantae > Streptophyta > Magnoliopsida > Caryophyllales > Plumbaginaceae > Limonium > Limonium bicolor. The sequence goes on along the minus strand of CM041781.1, from coordinate 119,806,250 downwards.
ATCCACCAGATACCTCGGAGTGTAAGCTCCCTCTCCAATGACAGCAAGCAACTTCACAAACTTGTTATAGTACTCAGTAATAGAGGAAGTCCCTTCCTTCAGCTGCTCAAATTCACTTCTCATCCTCTTTTGTAGATAGGATGGATAAAACTTAGCTCTCAGGGCCGCCAAGAATGCTTGAAAGTCAAAATTCGCCTGGGCAGTGAGCTCGGCTCTGGCGGTCAGCCACCATCGATGAGTGGGTCCCAGAGAAAGTAGGCTGATATGTCCACCTGCCGATCTACTAGAACGTGTAGAGAGATGAAGGCTTTCTGAATCTCGTCAACGTATTTCTTCAAGGCCTTCTGTTATACCCAAAAATTTTACCCCATTTGGGCGAAAAGGGGTATTTCTAGGGCTTCGAGGGGATAAGGTTCATATATGATCAATGATAGCATGAAAACTGAGATAGGTGGTATGTTTGACAGGAAATCATATTGGCATAATGGTAGAGAAGAGGGAAGAGGTACAATAGGTTAATGGTTCGAGGTTAATGACAAACAATTTTTAAAGTTTTCATTTTCTATTTAATTCTTCTTTCTTTCTCTTTTCATTTTTATTTCTATCCAAAAGCAAAAACAAAAAAATTCTTTCCTACTTGTATTGGTAGTTTATTTTCTTCAAAAGAAACAACTTTTAAATCGTCATTTCCAAAAGAAAAAAAATAAAAATTTGCAATCTCATATCATCTTTTTGTTAATGACAAACAATTTTTAAAGTTTTCATTTTCTATTTAATTCTTCTTTCTTTCTCTTTTCATTTTTATTTCTATCCAAAAGCAAAAACAAAAAAATTCTTTCCTTCTTGTATTGGTAGTTTATTTTCTGCAAAAGAAACAACTTTTAAATCGTCATTTCCAAAAGAAAAAAAAATAAAAATTTGCAATCTCATATCATCTTTTTTCTTATTTTATTTTTTTATTGTTATTCATCTTGATCCCTTTTTATTCTCTCAACTACTTACATGTTTATTTTCAAAATTCAAAAAAAAGAAAGAAAAGCGCATCCTTCATATTTTTGCTAGTAGTTTGTTTTGCATTAGAAAAAAAATCTTCTGAAATTTTTTCGTTTTGTACGTATGATTAGGTAGTGATAAATGAATTTTTTTTAAAAAAAAAATCAGAATTCTTAGGATTCAATTTTATTTCTTCTCTTTTTTTCTTTTTCTCTCCTTTTTATCTTTGCTTGTTTTTTTTCCTTGTTAATCTCTAACCTATTTGTTTGTTTTGATTCTAGCCCTTATCTTCCATATTGTTTGGTGATAGTTTTGAATCTGACAAGTCTATATATAGAGAGCTCCAATGCATTAGGAAGGGGGGACATTCAAGCATACATGATCTAAAAATCTTCACCGGACGTACACCACTGTTGTCGTATTGTTCCATGTTCCATTGATGCTACACCTTGAGGCACAGTAAAACTCCATACATTGCTTTTTTGCTCATCTGTTTCCCATCCTGTTGCAAGCATTAAGGGGGCATCGTTTATTTTTTCACGTCATTTCTGTCTATCATCTACCATCCCGCTTGGACTAAAACTATAGCCTCTTTTCACCTCACTGTCATGCTCCGATGTTCCTCACCGTTGCTAACGGCGTCATAGCTATGCTCTACGTTATGCGCATCATTCACGACAACATTCCTCCATCGTGAACTTCTTCCCACATAATGTTGCCGCTCTGTTGTTGAAAACCAGCCAAAACGTTATAGTCTCCTCGCTCGATCATCCACAATCTGTGTCCAAGCTTGGCATCATCACTTCCCCCCTTTATCGGCTTCAGCACCACAATTTTCACCAGCCACCTATCTCCACCGTAAAGCGTCTGCCCATAAATCATTGTTTTTGAATACTTGCTGCCTGCTCTGTCAAACAAACACCACCAGAAGTTTCTCCTTTCCCTTCGTTGAAGATCCAACGCAACCACGCCACCAACAGTCTTGTATGGAGTCCACTGTTGTATCATCTTCAAACGATATGATGCTACAGATCGTGTTCTTTATGAAGTGGATTCAGACCCTTGTATGAGACCCGAAGCAGTCATATGCCTCCCACCCTTACGGTGTTTGGGTGACCTGTCCTAAGCGTTATATCAGTGGGACGTAAAGAAACAAGAGTTTGAGAGATTGGAAAAGGGAGTGGAACAAGGTTGAGATCTTGACGTTGCCATCGGTTTAGTCCATCATCGCCGCCGTCAACCACCGTTCCTGGAGTCTACCTATTGTCATCAGTTGGTAGCTATCGGGCCATTTGCTTACTTCCGCGCGCAGAAGGGAAAGAGAAGCAGGCAAAGGAAGTTGGTAATATTCCATGCGTAGCATCCAGTCTATGATAATTGATAAGATTGAAGAGGAGCTTGGAGTTGAGCTAGAGCAGAGGTATGCAAGAGGAGAAGAATCATGTGATCACTTTTAACAGGTAACTCTTTTTTTTTTCCGTTCACTTCTACTCCGTCAAAGGTCTTGACCGCTTATGCAAATATACAGTGCAAGAGTTACGAAAGGAATAATTATGGCATAATTCACATATCACATCCATAATCAATAATTAATCACGTGAGTGAAATTATTAATGAATATGTGTCGTGTGTGTTTGTTGTTTTATGTGTTTTTGAAGTTAGGTTGAAAATTTCTAGTTTTAACCATATTGATGTTCATGCGTAAGAATACAATTTCAATTTAATTAGTTTTTGTCTATAACCAGAAAATATATAAAAAAATACAAAGATGACCGTGACCTTTCATAATGCACTGAAAACTACATGATAAAAATAATACCATAACTAGTTAGCCTTAAAACTATATTAGTAAAGGAAAAGAACTTTTAATAGGGTAATGAAGGAATCTGAACCCTTATAAATTTCCTACCAAGCCCCCGGACCCATAGTTCTAAAAATCATAGTAACATTTCTTTTCCAAGTTTAGAAGGTAAAAACTTAGATGACGACTCTATTTAGGTTTGTGTGGGCCAGTTACAATAATTAAGCTTTAATTTTATAATTTCGGTTTAGTTGTTCTAATTGCAAATCGAACCTTGAAGCCTTAAGCTCAATACTTAAGGGTTCAAAAACAGTACCCACACCTTTGGTACTGGTTGGCCTTTTTAGACTGGGGGACAAAGATCGTTGACCGCTTTCAGCCAGTTGAACTCCCGGGGACCGTTAGGTGGTGGCGGTGGTGGTTGTGGAATTTGAGCCTGCTGCTGAGCTAATGCAGCCGTCACAATCTGAGCTGTGACCTCTAGAGTAACATTGTCTAGTCCGTAGCCTCCTGGGGGACATGCTCCTCTTCCTACTCTTCGAGCCATTTAGCTGATAATGACGGTTTTTGTTACTCAGAAGTTGTGTGTTCAGTCTAGATATCTACGTAGTAAAGTGTGAAGTGTTTATAACGTCCTAGGGACGGTGCGTAGATAAAGTGTTCATGAAGAAGTATAGTAATGTAAAGCAGGTAAAGTGAAGTATGGGGTAAGGGTAACGTGCCTTTCGTGAATCCTCACTTCCCAACTCTATCCCAATTCCCCAGTTTTAAGTGCACCTATGTAATAAGTATTTCACTTGGCTTGCTTTCTCGGGTTCAGAGCGTAACTACACTCTGATACCAATTTCTGTAACACCCTTATTTAACATAGATGCAGCGGAAAAATAAAATACTATTGGCGTTTACAGATAATCGGGTTCCAAACACCCGAAACCAAACCTCACCAATTACAACTTATAAAATTACAAACGTTACTGTCTAAAATCGAGAAAATACAACATAAACATAACTAAGAGTAAAATAGAATAACTCTCCATAGTTCCTAATTCCCATCCCAATCACTTATACTCTTCGTGGCCACCGGAATAAACAATTTCGTACCTGCAAGATGAAACCAAGCAGCCCACCCCGGGAGGGGAGTAAGTTCCCTGGAATGGAACTAGTACAACTCTCATAAATAGAAGTAAAAACACAACCCTTAAAAACAAAATACTAACTTGGAATGAAACTCTTAAAAAGAAAATAGAGTAACAAGGCACTTCAAAATAATCAAGTTATAGAGAAAAGAGAACAAGGCAAAGATAGAGATAAATAACATTAAAGTAAAGTTAGCCAATTAAAGAGCCACACCATGAGTTAGTGAACATCCATTGCTTATGTTAGATTCAATTCCAGTTAGGAGTAGAAAGACTCAAGTAGTCACAAGCACCAGGAATGAAAAGAGAGATCCAAGAACCTACAACTCAGGAGTGGAATAAAACCAGTTGGGAGAGAGGGCCCCCACCACCCACACACAACCTTTTAGGACGAGGAATATACAGTCGTCAGCTGTCACACACATCCTTTTTGGACGAGGAATATACAGTCCCCCGCTATTACCAACCCATTCTCAGTCATCGGTGAAGACGCGTGCACGCCTCAATAAAAAGGCTTCATACTCAAGAAGGCTTACCAAAGACTCAAGTCATGGATGAAATGATATCCAGAGTCAAAGGAAGAATTTGCCACGATTTGACATTTTTCCATATTTCTAGCTATCCCTATAACACCCCAACCGCTAAACTCGTCAATACCTCTCAAACTGTCTCCATTTACATTAAACTGAAGCGGAACTCTAAATACAATGGAGGGTGGTACAATGCCGTTAGCCACCCATATGGCTAACCAGGCCTATCTCACATACAGTAACGGTCTGATGGACTGGAACAACTGAGTACACGAGACAAATCTCAATTCCATTCTTTACTATACTGAGTCTACAATATATGGATGCCGATAACATATTCGGTCTTACACCTCATTAAAATACATAAGTAATTAGAACTAACTACCCATGCTAACCACCGACCCCGTCCTACTCTTGAACGGTATGGTCTTCGGTGTACCTGAAATATAAAAACGATTCCCCTAGGGGCTCAGCTTACGTTGCATATGAAATTCACATACCCCGCGTGCTAACCGGGGTACGCCGACTACTTTTGTCGAGAGCATGAGATTCATTTTAATTCAATCAACATGCAACATAGCAATACAGTACATATGTACACTACACAAGGACTCACATTCACCCATGGAATACAATCCTTAACTAACATAACAAGGTTGTTAGTTGTATTAATTTGCTCTTAGGCCTGGAGGGTTTCTACCTCCCTATGCCTTGGTTACTTATTCGATAACTCACCCACTCTCTCGGGTTACTTATTCTTAAACTCACCCGTTCTCTTGGGTTACTTATACTTATACTCACCCTCTCTCTTGGGTTACTTATACTTTATCTCACCCACACTCTTGGGTTACTTATACTTTGTCTCACCCACACTCTTGGGTTACTAATTCTCAAGCTCTTGTAGTTCTCAAGACACTACTGGTCTCATATGTCACGCTTGTTTCTCTTAATATGTTCTTAAGCCAAAACACATGACCCTCGAGCATAGTTCGACTAGCTCCTGGAACTCTCTCTTAGTTCCTACTACTTTCACATAGGTCCGACTACTCTCGGACTTCTCACATTCTCATACACTTCTCTCTCGGAGTTATAATATAATTATGAGTATTAGTCTAGGAGCATCACTCTCGATGTTTCAAATGACCTTGGGAACATTACTTAAGTTCGGGTAATCTTAGGTTTAAGGGTTACCCATACATTTCATATACTTATACTTCGGTTATTTTCTTATACCGAGAAAAATCCTCATGTAGGAGGTCGACCATGACTCAAGGGAGTTAAACGGTCCCTTAGGTCTCTTTTACTGTTCTTACAAGTTCATATCATTTGACTAACTTCAATCCTCCTGATGGAGGATCATTTATCTCTCCACTCTTATTTATTTCGTGGATTGTTTCAATATGGTTTTCTAACCGTTATCGGGTATTTACTCAACCCGTACATCTCCTCACAGTCTAGGGAGTTCATATGTTTGTGTTATCGTTATACTTTAATCGATATCTTGTGTGTTTACACGTTTCCATTATTTATGAAACTACTCGATCTACGAGTTTCTAGTCAATCGCTACTCACTATGAGTCGGTCTATACACTACGTTAGACCACACCGGTACACAAGTATGTTAGCTCATACAACATACAACAAGACTTACATAATCAAGTAATGGATTATTTTCATGCTTTAGTCTTGATTAAGCCGGCACACAAACACACAAATCAGAGTAAGTCGGTTAGCATACGGGGCATGAGAAAATCATACCTTACACCTTGGTTTCACTTTTACCGTGTCCTCACATTGCATGGTTCACAGACGATTCTCTGATAATGTTTCAAACACTATTATCAATACCAAGTTCATACGGTACGTAAATAAACACTACTCCCACACTTACCCCATTATCCCGTTATCTCGGTTTTACTCTTGTTAATTTGAGTTCTCACTTCTCAATCACTTCTAGCACTTTCTTACACTTCTTAGGGCCTTTACAAGTCACCAAACAAGGTGTTAACATCATCTAAAACCATTACACATCATTCCCCCATCTTCTAGGCACTTTAAAACACATACGGTGAAATTTTGGGGGTGGTCCGGGACTTGGTCCGGACCCAAAGTCCCGGACTAATACTTCTTTGTACTTTCGGCTCATTTTTCTACCTGGTCCTGGACTTGGTCCTGGACTTAAGTCCCGGACCAATTCTTGCATTCATTCTCGGGCCTTTTTTTTGATGCGGTCCGGGACTTGGTACATATCCTAATTCCCGGACCCTGCTAAAAACTGTTATTAAGGTCATTTTTCAACCCCAAATCAACCACTAATCCACACCTAATCATTACCTAATCATTCCACAAGTTTCCAACATGTTTAAACACCTTAAAACATGCTCTAAACCTCTTCAAATCATAGGTTTAATCCTTACTCAAATTCTTGCTCAATCTCACAAAATTTTCCATTCTTATTTGCACTAATGCACACTTGTGCATTTTCTAACTTTTCTTGGCACTTGCATTATTGTTCTCACCCTATTTGACCATTCCAAATATTCCAAGACAATGCACTTCTCACGCCAAGGTTCATGCCTCAATCTTAAACCTTAAATTCGCATCCCTTTCTAAAAGCACTTAAGCAACTCCTTTTTGCTACAGATTTTGCACACTCTCTCCACAATCTTCCTCTCATACTCTAAGGTGGTCATTCACCCCATTCAATCTCTAACAATACCTAGCTAAACCTAGGTCACTCTCCACCCAAAACATTATATAAACCACTTAGATTTCTACCGGAATTTCGCCATAGTCCAGCTACTTTTCTAACATTGCCCAAAACTCATTTCTTCACATAATTCATCATAAAACTAGCCAAACCACAAGGGTTTTATCAACACACAACAATTCCTCATTAATCAAGAAAAATCTTATTAAGCACCATAATGCATAATTAATCAAATACATATCTCCCAAATCAAGCATTAACTCAATATACTCCCAACTATTACCAAGTACATATTTAACACAATTTTTTGTTTCATTTATTCACTTCCCATCACAAAATTTCAAAAGTGTTAAGTTAGGTTCCAAAGTAAATTTATTTACCTTATCTTCACAAGCCTTTCCTTGTAATTCCTTTCTCCTCTTCTCCACTTCTCTTCTTTCCAAAATCAGTCAAGGCAATTCTCTTGCCCAATTCTCTAGACCAAGGTACCAATACACACAAGGAGTACTAATTAGCTCCCCTAGTTTGTGAAAACAACTCATGAATTCAAGAAGAGGGCTTAAGGTATAAAACTGGACATTACCTTTGGAACCCTAGGATTGGTTTTGGCATGAATAAAAGGTGGAGCTCCAACCCACCATTGTAGACTTGGAGAATAGCTCAAAACAAGGAGAAGCAAGGCATTAAAATATGACAAAATCAGCCAACACAAGAGGGTGAAGAAAAATGTATTTTTCTTTGGATATTTTTACCTTGGATGAAAGAGAAGCTTCAAGCTTCAAGATGGTGTGCTTTTCTCTTCAAATGGCCAATACCCATGAAAATGAACTTCATCCTTTTCGAATTTTGAAAAGAGAGGATGATAGGGCTTGATGAGAGGAGTTCAAATATGTAGTTATTTTTGAATTTGGAGCTTGGGTGTAGCTTGGGCATGAAGAGAAAGTTGAAGAAGCCATGGGAGGGGCTCCATTTTGTACCAGCTGAAGAGAGGAAGAAGAGAGCTGGCTTGGGGGAGATGCCACCGTAAGAGAGAGGAGGAAATGGGGAAAAGTGAGAGGAGAGAGAGTAAAAGGGGATATAAAACACTTTTCACTATTTGCTTTTTGACTATTATATTAATTAGCTAGTTGAGAGTGTGTGAGAGGCTGGCTAACATATTAAAACCGGCCCCCACTGTAGCCACAATATTGGGGCGTTTCTCATCTTTTACAGAAAACGCTCGTTATTTTACCCGGTTTAGCACTATTCACTAACCGGGCCTGTTTTTTGGATTTTTCTCGTTTCTTTATTTTTAATGGTTATTAAGCTTTCATTAATACTTAATTATAGTTATATAGTCAACCATAATTTTTACGGGTCTATTTGACCACTCAAAGTCACGTTTTCGGGTTTTCTCGAAAAACATGCTTTAAAACTCCGTTAGCGTTTTAATCCATTATTTGGATCCGTTTTCTTCGGGAATCATTCCCGTATACTAATTAGGCCTAACTAAGTCTTAGGATTCCATCTCGGACCCTAACCGAGGTCATATACCTCCTATACTCATTTAACGCGTGTTTTAGCATTTTTCGCTTTTAAAGCGTTTTCTCTTTTCTTTTGATTTTATTCTCTTTACCAATACTCCTTAAGCACTAATAGGCCTCTAAAAATCATATTAGAGTAATTTAATCACCATTTTTAGGTCCGGGGTATTAAAATCCCGCTAGATCATTAACTGCACAAGTGGAATACCAAGACACTCAGTCCTACAGAGTGTAGAGGCGTAAACCCTTTGTAGTTACTATCCAGTAAACAACTCGATAGGAAGAAACAGTAAATATGTAAGTTATATGTTCAAGGTTCAGTTAGTCACATCAAGCTGAGTTAGTCACATAAGTAGTTTTCCTTTTTAAAATTCATTTAAGCTTAGTTAGAGTTTTTTTCAAAAACGTCTCCTTAAGTTTGTTAGCAGAAGTATCTGAGTACGATAAATTGCACCTGGTATGAGCCATAGTAGTAACACAACTTGAATGTGCGAACTTCCACTAATTTCATATAATTGAGGTGTTTCAAGTATTGATTAATGAAAGAACTTATAAAGCTGAACATCTTTTGTTCTTACTGCTTTATAGTTTATGGTTTACAATTACTCTCTCATAAGGATCTGGGCTAGATCTTGTTAATTAAATCTTTCATTAGGCCCATTTCATTTAATCTGGAATGATTTAGGGTTTTATCCTGAGAGTGGCCCAAACTCTTGTTGAATTGTTTAAGTTGGCTTTTGGAGTTCATGGACTTAGGCCCTGTAGGATAGCCCAAGTCCGCGTTACATTTTCGTTAATTGATTAAACTTTCTAAAAAGGATTTTCCAAGGTTTCGAACGTGCAACCTCGATTTAGTTCTGGGTTTGACTTGACCATCTACGCTATTGAATTTGTATGTCTTAAGTGTACATTTAATTTTATTTCAATTACTTACTCTTGATTATAGATTTAGCTTAATCAAACTCTTAAGTTACAGTTGATTTATTCATTTAATACTTGATTAGAACTCACGGGTTCATGTTGGATATCCCCATTCACAAGTTCATGTAGGTTTAAGATTTGCGTTGCATTAAAATCCAAAACAATTAGTATCATGTATAGGTTTAGTTCAACCAATTAATTTCTTCATATTCTATTTCCTTAAGGTATTTTATTTCTATTATTTATTCTTTCGTTACCTATATGTATTAGGATTTACTTAAGACATTCTTAAGTAGCCTTATTGTATTTAATTATTCCTATTAACTTGTACACATCTCTACATCCAATATATGGTTAATAACATAAAGTATTTTCCTTAGTTTCAATTCAGTATTTTGGTTTCCATAGTATATAGTTAACATAAAAGTAAGTAAATTTTGATTCCTTGATTTAACCTAAGATTAACTTTTATTTCTTTAATTCTCTTTGTTTTTACTTTAAAGTTTAGAACCTAAAATGTTTGTTAACATTGGTATAAATCCCTCTTTTCTTTTGATTTGGAGCTTGGAGTTGTATTTGGCAAGCCATGGAAGTTTGGAGAAGATGAAGAGCCATGGGGGTCTGCTCCTTTACGTGAGGAAGAAGAGAGAATGAAGGTGGTGACTGGTTGGGAGGAAAATAAATGAGAGGAGAAGAGAGAGAAGAGGGTAAAGTAAAAGTAAGAATTTGTTACTTTCCAAATAGTGAATTTCCTCCTCTTTTCCTCTCTTTAAACATTATGAATGAGTTAGGTGGTGAGTCACCATGTAAAAACCGAACCCCATATGATATTTAGGGACTAGTTTGACCATTGACCACTTAAAGAAGTCAATTGACTTATTTTGGGCACTATTTGGGTACTATTCATAATTAGTGCATAGATTTGTGAAAATTTATGTTTCTCATTGATTTAGGCTTCCTAATGTGACACTAAATAGTACACATGTTTATTAAGGTATAATCTTGGTCATTTAACCACTCAAAACCCATTTCTAAGACAATTTTGCAAAAATGTGCTTTAAGGAGTCTTAAAGCACATTGTGTTTGAACTTGTTTTTGAGCTTGGTTGAAATACCCCGTAAATTAATTTAGGGGATTTCTTTTATTAAAACCCTAAATAATACTATTAAATTCTAAATTATTATATAGTATTATGAATTTAATAATAAGAGTTATAAGTCAATAAATCTTAGAAAAATTTCTAGACACTCAAATTATATTATAAAGATTTTAGAAATAATTGGGGCATTGATTTCAATCATAATGGTCAATATAAAATAAAAGAAGCCTTAGAGCTCCTTAAGCCTTGCTAGGGTTGACTTTTTGAGAATGGTCAAACCAGCCCATAGAACCTATACCAATAAAAAGATTATGGAAAACCAAGAAGATTGATTATAAGAACGTTAAAAACAGACCATCCAAGCCAAAGTTATGATATAATGAAGTTTAGAGCCAAAATTTTGAAGGTTGTTGACATGGGTAGGGTTTTCTGACTCAGCCACGCATGCCTCGGGAGTAGTGCCATGCCAGATTTCTGGAATTCCCCAGAAAATCGACTAAGTATCCTCAATTTCTTCACCGTCTCTTGGTATTTTTGAACCCTGTCTTCTTTATTCTCTTCTCCTACAAGTCTAATTTCTAACCATTACTCACACTGAAATACCCCAAACCTCGATATGGTGTTTAAATTATAAACTAAGAAATAAGAAGGCTAAATAAAGCCATAGAAACATTAGGAAACAATTTAAACCGAAGAAAACACAAGGAAACACCACAAGAGCAATTTCAGCAAAAACATGCTCTAAGCTTGGAGTAACTTGGGTTAGCACCCAAATTTCATTATTAGACCTTTGTAACATTCTAATGGTCATGTTAAATGAATTACCAAAGAAAACAAGCTCAAAAACAAGTTAAAACACAAATTATGCTTTAAGGACCCTTAAAGCACATTTTTGAAAAATTGTCTTAAAAAGGGGTTTTATGTGGCTAAATGCCCATGATTACTCCTTAATCAACTTGTGTACTACTTAGTATCACATTAGGAAGCCTAAATAAATGGGAAATCAAAAATTTCACAAATATGTGCATTAATTTGTGAATGGTGCCCAAATAATACCTATTTTAGCCTTAAGTCAATTTAGTTTAACTAATTGGTTAAAAAAGACCGTGACTAGCCTTATTTACAAAGGGGGCCGGTTTTCAAAGGGTGGTGAGTCACCACATGAGATAGCAATATTAGAAAAGAGGAGGGAAATAAAGAGAGTACTATTTGCTTTTAACATAAATATCGTACTTTTAGATACCTTTCTCCTCATCTCTTCATTCTCTTCTTCTCCCACCGATTTCACCATCTTCTCCCCTTCTCCATTCACGTAAGAACAGCCCCCATGCTAGCTCCATCTTGCCTTGCTTTGTTAGCTCAAACTCTTCCTTTCTATCCTTTCAAATCTCCAAGAGCTTCATTTTGGTGCCAAGGCAAACCTCCATTAGAGGAGGAAAATTGAGGAGTCCATTAGCTTCTCCATTCTCATATGGTAAGGAAAATGCAAGAAAAATCATCTTTCCATCACTTTCCTCCATTACCGAAAATTACCACTCGTGGGGCATTATTTTTATGTCTGGTTCTAGCTTGTTTTGTATTCTCCAAGGGCTAGAGGAGGTCCTTATTGATTCATATCCAAGCCTACCTTAAGACTTCAAGGTAAAATACTCATTTTAATACCTTAAAACACATTTTTAACCTAGGGTTTATTCCATAAGGTTAGTGTATTATTTAGCACTCATTGGAGTCATTGGATATTGATTAGAACATTGGCAAGGAGAAATAAATTGGTGACCGAGATTATTTGAAATACCCCAAACCTTTAATATGTTAATTAATTATGTAATTATGATATTTTAAGGCTAATTAAGTCCTTAAGACCATTAGTGAAGAAACGAAAACTAAAAAGAAAAAGAAAACGCGTAAAAGTCACAAAACGCAAAAACGTGTGTTAAATGATTATAGTAAGTATGTAACCTTAACTAGGGTCCTAAAAGGATTCCTATGACTTATTTAGTCGTTAAGAACATGTGGGAAAAATTCCCGAAGCAAACGGATCCAAATAGAGGATTAAAAACGCAAAACGAGCTTTAAGGCACGTTTTTCAAGAAACCCGGAAAATGTGATTTTAAATGGGTTAAATGGAATAATAAAAATTTATAGTCAATCATAAGACTATAATTAAACATTATCAAGGTATAGGACTATTAAAATTATTAAAACGAGAAAAAATCCAAAATCGGACCCGGACTGTTAAAACTGACAGTTCGGGAACTTACGGTGTTATCTACTAAATGACCATGTGCCACCTCCTCTCTACTTTATCAAAAATCATATTTTTGCCCCCTGTGTGAGGTAGCCCACGTTTTGCCCCCTCTCCCTCTCATTTTAATTAAATCCCCACTATTTGCTAAAGGACAAAACCTTAAAAGCAAAAAGTACTTTTCTTCCTTCTCACACAATTTCTCTTTCCTCTATTCTCCTTCCCCCTTACGATTTCTTTTTCCCTTCCAGCTCTCTCTCGCTGCTACTCTTCTTCAATGGCGATTTTCTTGAGCAGCTCCAACTCCATCCTTCTCCTTCCTTGTTCCCTCACCAAATCAAGTCTAAATCGAAAACAAAATACACCAAGATACTCACCTTGCTTTGGAGATCATTTTCCACCTTTCAAAATCTTCAAACTCCACATTTGACTTCCATGGGTGTACCTCATTTTGAAGAGGAAAACACCCATTCTTGAAGCTAATCTACCCTTTGATGGTTTAAGGTAAGAAATAACTTAAAAACTCATGTATTTCTCCATCTTTTCTTGGCCGATTTTCCTCTATTTTGAACTTCGTTTTTTACTCTTCATTTTAGCTTGTTTAAATCCTCATTAAGTGCTGGAGCTTGCCACCCTTAATTCCAAACACTCCATTGTGAAGTAGAAGGTAAAAATCTCTTCATTTTCATGTTTAAACACCCTCTTGTTTTAGGGTTGTTGCAAGAGCTCTATTTAATTTCATGGTGCTCATTACCATTCATGGTATTTGGTCATTAGTGTAGCAAATAACCCCATTGGAAATCGGTTGTGGAACAAGAAGTAAGGAGAGGGGAAAGTTTGAAAGAAATCCAAGGTAAATAACTTACCTTAAGCTTATGCGGTGTTTTAAGGACTTTGTGTTTTATTTTGGTGCAATATAAATGTTCAGTGAAATGCAGGTGTTGCGAATAATATGAGGAAATTCAGTTGTGAGCCTCGATTTTAAACCCCTATCCTACATGGGTTAAGTTGATTAGGATCTGATCGGGTTTTAGGTCCACTTATAACCTAAGATTAATAACTATGTTATAAAACAATAATTATTAAGACCTAAGCTAGCTCACTGGAACCTATTATGAGTCGCCACCTAATTTTAACCTATATCAAATTAGGAAAGGAGAGTTCGGGTTCGGGGGCTTGATATTCGACTTATTTAGGGTTCAAGTACTTTCATTACCCCTAGAAGTCGTTTTTCCTCTACTTAGTTTAATTACGGCTTATTACGAGTCGTTTTAACCTAAGTGCGCAAGCTTCCGTTTTTTTTGTGTTTTTTATCATTTTTTGACAGAAAATTAAAGCAAAATTAAAGATTCCTAAACTAGGGCTTCGGAGGCAGAAGTAGGTCAAATTTTCTTTCCGTCCGTAGCCACGGACCTAATGTCCGAAACCACGGACCCCAGCTAACCTATATGAAAATAAAAGTCGAATTAAACAGAAAACAGAAAATTGTAAAGTCCGGGGCCACGGACAGGCTGTCCGTGGGCCCGGACATCATTAGAAAAACCTAAATTTTGAATTTTTAAAATCCCGCCGCCGTCCGTGGGTGTCCGTGGCCACGGACAACCCGTCCGTGGTCCCGGACCATAGGTCCGAGGTCACGGACCACCCACGGACAGGGGTTTTCCGAAGGTTCCCGAGGGTGTTTTGAGCTCAAATTTTATGGGTGTGTAGCCTGAAAGATGTACAAGGCGTTAGTGATTGAAAGTTCTCAATTTGAATTCGAATTAAGGACGAAACTTATTGAACAAGTTAGTGGACAGAAACGCAAACAAACCTTAATTCAGAAGCAAAGAAAAGTCAGTTCGAATAGGAATTTCAACCAGAAGCGTATTGTGATCAGTGGAGTTAAAGAATTCGAATTCTAACCTGTTTTGGCTTCGGGATTTGGTTGTTCCTTCACGTCGGGAAACTTCGAACGCGTCGTTTGTAGCCGATCCGGTTCAGCTTCGACCCGAGTTTCTGATTTCTTCTTCCTTGTATGATTAAGGACGGTTTGCTTCTGTTTTTTGTGTTTTGGTGCTTGGAAGTTCAATAGGAGAAGAAAGGATGAGTTTTTGGTGATTTTGGGGTGATTTCTGCAGTGTTTCGGTATTGATTTGAGGCTTGGAAGTGTAAAAACGTGGGAAGAAGTTTGTGGCTGTGTTCTCTGACTTTGGAGGTGTTCTTCTCTGCCCTAGGTCGTTTTTTGGAAGGCCTTTTATAGAAAGAGCATGGCCAAGTTGATAGAACAAGATTTTTATCTAAAACCCTGATTTTGCTCTAAGAGAATCTGATTTTTTAAAACGTGCTAGAGGTTGATAAAAATTCTGAAATTTTAACCAAAGATAAAAGACGATTTTTAGGAATTTTGAGAGTTGGAATCAGGTTTTTTCGATAAATAACCAATTAGATAAAAATCTTACAATCTGGAATCTCCCATAATTCCTAACTTACGATTGGTAAGTCGAAATAACGAAATTCCAACGGCATTAGTCTCTAAAACTCATCCTCTATCTTGTGTTAAAATTTCATGACATTTTGTTTTGATTTCGGTATTTTCCAGAGGAGAGAGAAAATTGCAAAAATGATTGAATTTCTCTTTTAAATTTTGGGATAAGGTTCCAAATAAAATAATTTCAGGTTTATGACTGTGTGTAGTCATGCTAACCATGTGACAATTTTATTTTAATTTTGAAAACCCTTTTATTTCTATTTTGAGGTTATTTCATGTGTTAATTATTAAAGAAACTAGCTTATTAAAAGCTTAATTTCCAGAATAAATATTATCAGAAAATCATGAAATACCTTTCATAATGACTATGATATTTGGAAGTGTTTGGATATAATGAACAAGTCATATGAAAATAGAAAATCCCGAGATTGTCCTTGGAAAATCCTGTATTGGTGCATTTTGACCATTTTGCCCTTTGTGACATGTATGCCTTAGAGACTACTCCGGGGGGGTTGAAATTTTGGGTATAACAGATTGCCCCCCGTCAACTAGGCTTTGTAATGAAGATGAAAAGACTAGTTGATGCCTGAGTGATACCCCAAAATTTTGGATCTCAAAAGACCCTACATGTAGATTGAAATCTGACGAGTTGTGTCGAGCTGTTCTAAGGCGCTGACTACCTATGAGTAAAGTGGAAGGGATGTCAAGCGATTCTAAGGCGTTGACTACCTATGAGGATGATATGATGCCAAGTTATTCTAAGGCGTTGACTACCTATAATGAATGATGTCAAGCTATTCTAAGGCGTTGACTACCTTTAAAGGAGTGAAGTACATGTCAAGCGATTCTAAGGCGTTGACTACCTAAAATGTGAAAAGTGGACTGAACTAAGAGTGAATAATCAAGACCGAGTATCTAAGGTGCCGGGAACCTAAAATTAAATGGAATACGCCGAGCATTATAAGGTGTCGGGAACCTGAAGCTGAATGAAATACGCCGAGCATTATTAGGCGTCGGGAACCTGAAGCTGAATAGATTACGCCGAGCATTATAAGGTGTCGGGAACCTGAAATTTGAATGGATTACGCCGAGCATTATAAGGTGTCAGGAACCTGAAATTTGAATGGAATACGCCGAGCATTATAAGTCGGGAACCTAAAGCTGAATAGATTACGCCGAGCATTATAAGGTGTCGGGAACCTGAAATTTGAATGGATTACGCCGAGCATTATAAGGTGTCGGGAACCTGAAATTTGAATGGAATACGCCGAGCATTATAAGGTGTCGGGAACCTAAAGCTGAATAGATTACGCCGAGCATTATAAGGTGTCGGGAACCTAAAAATGAAAGGAGATGTAATGAGATTGATGTGATGTGTGCGTAAATTGACGAATGTAAAGTAGGACCTATGGGTGCCTAAGTGGAATGGTAGGAAATCAGGTTCGTGATGAGCCTGAGGTTGAGTTCATCTACTCTGGTGAATCTGAATCTTTGGCTGAGAATCTGCATCTCTGAAGAGTCTGTATCTTCGGCTGAGAATCTGTATCTCTGATCGGGTGAGAATCTGTATCTCTAAAGAATCTGTATCTTCAGGGCAAGAATCTGTATCTCTGAAGAATCTGTATCTTCGGGGTGAGAATCTGTATCTCTGAAGAATCTGTATCTTCGGGGTGAGAATCTGTATCTCTGGTCTATGATGAGGAGTTTCGTACGGACAGATTCAAGGTTATCTTTATGCAAATGATCATAATGAAAGTTGATTATGAAAGTGCCAAACATGGCAAAGATGATGTGCATGTCAAAATACAATCAAAGTGTATGTAGGAAACTTGTCCAAAACAAGAAATCATTGGAAAATGTGCCAAACATGGCAATGTTAAGGATCAAAAATTGTCCAAAGCAAGACATTGCTAGAAAGTGTGCCAAATGCAGCCATGATGAGGCTTATGAAACCGAAGTGTTTAAAGGAAAGTTGTTCAAGACAAGAAATTGTTGTTTGAAGAAAATTCTGTTTAGTGAAAAGGAAAGTGAATCATCATTTCCTAACTATAGACTTCGGACTTGTAATTTATCTCCTACGAGATGAACATGCCGCCGGTGGGGTATGGTGTATGATGTGAAGGTAAGGGCTTATGTGGGCCTGTGTGGTGTATGAAGTGAAGGTAAGGGCTTATGTGGGCCTGTGTGGTGTATGAAGTGAAGGTAAGGGCTTATGTGGGCCTGTGGTGTTTGATGTGGTGGTAAGGGCTTATGTGGGCCTGAGGTGTTTGATGTCGTGGTAAGGGCTTATGTGTGCCTGTGGTGGGATGGTGGTGGTGATGCTTAAGCCTTGGGTTCCAATTGGTGTTGTCATAGCAATTGTTGGAGCCAACAATTGCCCCCGGTATTTTTCCCTTAAGACAATATGAGCTAGAGTTCATGGCAATCGATCGTTCCGATCGATTGCCCCCAGTATTTTCTTTGATCAAACGTGCGAATGAGTCTCGTCCTCACAGGGTCAAGGCTTATGTTCTGATTTGGTGCTTCCTAACCTACACTCGACGTGTTTGGTGTTTACACTCGTTTCTCACTTACGGTCACAACTTCTAGACCATTGAATTTGATATTTGATGAATTTACGCATTCGATCTGTTACTTTCACGTGATTGGATACACAACTACCAAGTCGGAAGTCTTTGAGGCTTATAACGTGGCCATGGGGTGTGATGCAAGACAATGGGATCATGGAGGGATGTTTGAGGTATGTGGGGTTTAAAGGGGTGACCAAAGCTGCACTTTGTGTCTTCTCTCGGATTCATCTTCCTTGTCTTGAAGTCGTCTAGCTGCTTTGTGTTGTCGTTGTTTTTGAGCTTCTGGACTTGGACTTTGAAGTTGTCCTTTACACCATTTCTCTTCTCTTTGTCATTTGGATTTCTTCGGGGCACTTCGGGTTTGCCTTTTTTCTTTATCCTTTCTTGACTTTGCCTTCGGGGTTCTTGTGTTTCCCGGTTTTGGGCTTCGAGAGCTGTTTTGATGTGAGCTCTTTGGATCCTGTGTCACTCTAGGACCATTTGCGGATCACTTTGTCATGCTGATAGCGGCATTGCTTCTTCGGACTGATGAGAATGTTATCTGAGAGTCGGGCTCCTCGCCTCCTTTGGTCACCGGGTCGGACATTCATCATTGGCTGGGTTATTTTGTGGAGTTCATAATATCGAAAAGGGATATATGAAAGGCTCAGCGGGGGTGCCTAGGGTTTAATGACAGGGTTTACAAGCTTTTGGCTATGTGGTGCTGTACCTAGGTGCTTCGTCATTCCTGATAGTCGTATATCCGTTCTTTGTTACTTTTCACAGGTCTAAGCGTAAATTTACAAATTATCTCTTCGGTCAGAGTTATACCGTTTACCTCACCTTTGAATGTGGACTCACCGGAGTCGTGTAAAAATGACACGCTCGTTCACTCATGGTTTTTCCGCTCAAGACACTCTCGTGAATTCTCACTCTGAGACTTGTTCGCATATTTAAACGAAAGATTCGAAGACAATGATCCTAAACTCGGATTGCCCCCAGTATTGATTTGGGGTTTGTAACAACAGTTTGATAGATGTGGGCCTTGAACCTCATTGTGGGTTGTTTGGATATTATGGGGTGAGTTGTGGTGTTTGGTTAGGCATGTTGAAATTTTTAGAAACAAGAGACAAGTCGTTCCATTGCATAGTCAGAAAATGATTACTTCGTGATCCTTGAAAGACGTGAGTACTTTTTTTTAAAGTCTTTTCGAATAAATGAAAAAGGAATTATGTTTTATTCAAAAAAGAATAATGTTGGAAATTACAAACTCAGGAAAACTACCGAAAATGATTCAAGGGAACTAACTACTACAAAAGTTGAAAGACAACTAATCAAGAAAAGAAATGCATTTAATGAGAAAAACACTAAAAAACAACATTTCTGATGATGCCTGGGCACGCGTGCTCTGCGCTCCCCACCATGTTCTTAGAATTGGAGCCCTTGGTCAATCAGATCCTGGATTCTGTGTTGTAGGGCTCTGCAGTGGTCAGTGTCGTGACCGGGCAGCTGATGAAAGTGACAAAATTGATTAAGATCCTTCCCCAAATGAGTAGTTCCTGGCCTCAGGGCGAGCGGTTGCATCGGATATCTTCCTCGAAGCTCTTCAAGTGCTTGTCTTGGTGTTCGGCCGATGTCTGTAAACTCTCTCGTCGAGAACTCCGTCGGGATGGTTCTACTGTCCCAACGCTCCAACCAGGTCCTCTTGACTGTCGATCACTGTCTTCCTCATGTTGCCTGGTTCTCTTACGGGTGCAGCTTTGGATGCAAGTTGCTGCTCCTGGTTGTCTGATCACTTTCCTGAGTTCTGTAGCAATTTCTTTGACATTCCCCTCCGATCCTCGGACCCTAATGGAGCCAACTTCAATGCATTCATAAAGGGTGTTGAGAAGCCTGTCCACTAACTCATCCCGAGCTTGGCGTTCGGACTCGAGGGAAAGAGCCTTTGCTTTCAACTCTTCGATAACAGCAACGTAGTTAGATTCCACGGCGTCCATGGCAGCACTATGCCTCTGCTCCATGGCTTCAATGGTGGCCATGTGCCTTTGTTCCAAAATTGCAAGCTGGGCTTCCATGTCGATTGGACGTACTTAGGACTTGAGTCTACCTGTGTCCAAGGTGTCCATTATTAGCTAACAAAAGGAAGTGGGCTGAACATGATGCTTCACAAGATAGATCGAAACAGACTTAGGCTGAAAGCAAGTGGGCCAGGATACCCAGAGAATGAGGTGTTTGGGCTGGAGTATCTTATGAACTGGAACTTGGGCTGAAATCTAGACAGATGGCTTTGATTGGGCCTGAGAGGTGAACCTAGATCTAGGGTTTGGGGCTAGGGCCCAAATAAGAAGTTTACCTAGTCTAGAATGAGCCCTTGGGCCGGAATGTGTTTGGGCCTGGAGTAAAGCACATGGGCTGGAATGGTCCCTAAACCACAAATGGGCCTAACTTTCCTTGGGCCAGAGAAGATGGTTGTTAAGCAGAAAAAGATATTTTTCAGAACTTGTGGGTTATTTCAAGTCCAGGTGGATTTCCTTTTTTTTGGGCCTAGAACTAATTGGATAATTCAAATTGGGCCAGAAGAGAAATCACCTAAGTCTAAGCTTTTGGGCCGAAGCCCGAACGACTCACATGTTAAACCAAACAGGGCCTCTGGGCCGCAAACAAGTAGAGCCGCCAATTCGGTTGGGCTAGGTTAATGTAGGAGAAGTTCCTATCAATCTCTAGGCTAGGTAATGGGCTGATCATACAAGCAAACAAGGCCCACACAAATTCAACATGTCCTCACTTGACGGTTAAATCAATTTGGGTATGGATCGATCCGGAGAGGTGCTTGGGGCTTGGGCCCAGGTCACCACAAAGGAATAAGGCTTGCACGCTATTCTCTTTGGGTTTCCCCACTTTTTTCACATCACCTAAAGGTGTGCGTCTACGGTCGGGTCTTTGACTGACCAAACAATGGGCTAGGTAAGGACACTGCCAGGAAAACGCTTGGGGCTAAGGCCCAGGTATTAAGGGGATGTGGTTAGACGACATCCTCCTCTTTTCCCCCGCTTATTCACATCACCTAAAAGGTGTGAGTCCCTGACAGGGGACCCTAGATGGGTCCCGGGGTGAAACTGGTTTGTGTGGACCCTCGCTCTCACATGATGCAAAGGTGCAGAAATTAAAGTGCGCACAGAAGTAAATGAACAAAGTATTAAAGCCATAAATAAACAATTTTCGAGTTAAGCCCTCTTTCTTAAAATTAAACAAGTTAAAATTAAGAAGTTGTCCCCAGCAGAGTCGCCAGTCTGTGAGCCTCGATTTTAAACCCTATCCTATGTTGATTAAAGTTGATTAGGATCAATCGGGTTTTAGGTCCACTTATAACCTAAGATTAATAACTATGTCATAAACAATAATTATTAAAACCTAAGCTAGCTCACTGGAACCTATTATGAGTCGCCACCTAATTTTAACCTAGATCAAATTAGGAAAGGAGAGTTCGGGTTCGGGGGCTTGATATTCGACTTAATTAGGGTTCAATTACTTTCATTACCCTTCCTAAGTCGTTTTTCCTCTACTTGGTTTTTACGGCTTTCTACAAAGTTGTTTTTAACCTAAGTGCGCGCTTCTTTTTTTTTTTTTTTAATTTTTTGACAGAAAATTAAAGTGAAATTGAAAATTACCTAAACTAGGGTTTCGGAGGCAGAATTAGGTCAAATTTTTATTCCGTCCGTGGCCACGGACCTAATGTCCGAACCCACGGACCCCAGTTAACCTAATTAAAAAAAAGTAATTAAAAGAAACAGAAAATTTTGAAAAGTCCGGGGCCACGGACAGGACGTCCGTGGGCCCGGACATTATAAAACCCTAACTTTTGAAAATAAAATATCCCGCACCGTCCGGGGGTCCGTGGCCGGACAGAGCGTCCGGGACCCCGGACATAGCGTCCGTGGGTGCGGACCGACCTCGGACGGCGGCGTTAAGGCTGTTCCCGGCGGTGTTTTGGCTCAAAATTTATGGGTACGTAGCCTGAAAGATTCTAAACATGTTAGTGATCAAAAGTTTTCAATTTGACTACGAATTAAGGACGAAACTTATTGAACAAGTTAGTGGACAGAAACGCAAACAAACCTTAATTCAGAAGCAAAGAAAAGTCAGTTCGAATAGGAATTTCAACCAGAAGCGTATTGTGATCAGTGGAGTTAAAGAATTCGAATTCTAACCTGTTTTGGCTTCGGGATTTGGTTGTTCCTTCACGTCGGGAAACTTCGAACGCGTCGTTTGTAGCCGATCCGGTTCAGCTTCGACCCGAGTTTCTGATTTCTTCTTCCTTGTATGATTAAGGACGGTTTGCTTCTGTTTTTGTGATGTTTTGGTGCTTGGAAGTTCAATAGGAGAAGAAAGGATGAGTTTTTGGTGATTTTGGGGTGATTTCTGCAGTGTTTCGGTATTGATTTGAGGCTTGGAAGTGTAAAAACGTGGGAAGAAGGTTTGTGGCTGTGTTCTCTGACTTTGGAGGTGTTCTTCTCTGCCCTAGGTCGTTTTTTGGAAGGCCTTTTATAGAAAGAGCATGGCCAAGTTGATAGAACAAGATTTTTATCTAAAACCCTGATTTTGTGCTCTAAGAGAATCTGATTTTTTAAAACGTGCTAGAGGTTGATAAAAATTCTGAAATTTTAACCAAAGATAAAAGACGATTTTTAGGAATTTTGAGAGTTGGAATCAGGTTTTTTCGATAAATAACCAATTAGATAAAAATCTTACAATCTGGAATCTCCCATAATTCATAACTTACGATTGGTAAGTCGAAATAACGAAATTCCAACGGCATTAGTCTCTAAAACTCATCCTCTATCTTGTGTTAAAATTTCATGACATTTTGTTTTGATTTCGGTATTTTCCAGAGGAGAGAGAAAATTGCAAAAATGATTGAATTTCTCTTTTAAATTTTGGGATAAGGTTCCAAATAAAATAATTTCAGGTTTATGACTGTGTGTAGTCATGCTAACCATGTGACAATTTTATTTTAATTTTGAAAACCCTTTTATTTCTATTTTGAGGTTATTTCATGTGTTAATTATTAAAGAAACTAGCTTATTAAAAGCTTAATTTCCAGAATAAATATTATCAGAAAATCATGAAATACCTTTCATAATGACTATGATATTTGGAAGTGTTTGGATATAATGAACAAGTCATATGAAAATAGAAAATCCCGAGAATGTCCTTGGAAAATCCTGTATTGGTGCATTTTGACCATTTTGCCCTTTCTGACATGTATGCCTTAGAGACTACTCCGGGGGGGTTGAAATTTTGGGTATAACATCAGTGTTTAATTTGATGTTGATTAAGGGCCTAAGAGCCAAGCTTTTAAGGTTTATGTACATTGAGTGCTATTGTGTTGGAAATGATGAATTCAAGTGGAGTTTAGTGTTTTGGATGGTTTTGTTGGTTGGAGTGTTTTTGAGGGCTAAGTAATGTGTGGGAACATGTTAGAATTATGGGGAAGTTATGGTGAAATTTTGGTAGAAAATGAGTGTTTTGATGATGGCTTAGTGAATGGGAGAACATTGGTGTTATAGTGTTGAGTAGAGTGGATTATGGCCTTTAGGTAGATAGAGAATGGAGATAAGAGAGTGCAAAATCTGTAGCATAATGATGCTTGGTAACTTGGAATTTCAAGAAGAAGAGCTTGTGTTTGTAACTTGTGAAACAAGGAGTGAATGTGGGCTTTTAGAGGTGCATTGTCTAGGAATGAATTAGTATGGCCATTGAGTGATTTGGTAGTTTGATGAGAGGTAGGAAAAAACAGAGAAGTAAGAAATGCAAAATAGTGTAAAGAATGCAAAATGTGAGAGTTTGATTTGTGGATTTGAGCAAGAATTGGAGTAAGGGTTTTAACCAATGATTTGGAGAGGTTTAATGCATGTTTTAAGGTGTTTAAACATGTGGGAGTCATGTGGAAAGATTGTGGAATAAGTGGAAAAAAATTTGGATGAATTTGGATTCAGAATGTGTAGAAAAACGGATTTTAAATGGGTTCGTTTGGACCGCCCCTAGGACCGCCCCTGTGGGGAGGTCCAGTGTAGAGAATGCAGAAAACGAAAAAAAACGGGTAGCTTCTGTTGTGGACCGCCCCTGGGACCGCCCCAGAGGGGCGGTTCATGCCAGAGAAAACCAAAAAATTTGTTTAAGGCTCCTAATGATGGGGGATTGAATGGTAATGTTTTAGATGATGTTTGGGCCTGTTTTGACATGTAAAGGCCTTAAAGTGGGTAAACAAGTGTTAGATTTGGTGTGAGAGTTGTAAACTTAAGATCACAAGAGAAAATTAGTATAACGGGATGACGGGGTTAACTATGGGGGCAATGGACGCTAAACAACATTACCTACCCAATGTTAATGAAGTAATTGTATGTTACCAGTTGTTCAAGGATTGTTCGAGGAACACATAGGAGGACACAAATTGGGTGGACCTTGGTGACAGTATGGTTTTTTGCAACCTGGTCCCTACCGGATTACACCGGCTTGTATGCCAATGTGTTTTTCTGTGTGTTTGCCACCTTGCAAGATAAAGCATGAAATGAGTTTATAGTAATTCATTTTATGGCGTAATTAATTCTGATACCGCTTAACCCTATTATGTGTTAAGTAATAGTTAACCGACCTTAGGTTCACATAAGAGATCGGTATTCGGAATAAACGTCCCAACCCACGGGAACGTTCTAACTGCGGCTATCCGTGCGTTTGTGTATGTTGTGACTATGTGTGATGTATGTGACTCTGTTTTGTGTGTTGCTGCTATCGGATACAGTTATCCATGTTTGTTAAAAAGGGATGTTACTCCCCTTCTGGTCTAACAGAGTTAGTAACACTATGTGATGTATGTATGTGATGATTTCCATAAAGGAACCTTTAACTAATATGTATATGTTATGTATGGTGAGGAATCCGGTCGTTCCGGTCGCGCGTGTTGTTTGGGAGTTGATGTATATATGTGAATTAACTCCCATCCTGTATGTTAAGGGTTGTTTTCCTTCATTGGATTTCGACCTCCCATTAGCTTAGCCAAAGCTTACCTACCCAACTTCCAATTGGGTAGGGGGAAATCATGTTTAATGTTGGTAGGGTGTTGATGCCTAAGTTCGCGTCGACGCCCTCTCTATTATGTTACGGTTGTTCTTCCTCCTGGAATTACAACCACCTACAAGCTTAACCAAGGCTTACCTACCTCATCACTATTGGAGTTAGGGGGAAATTATGTATGTTGTGAACGGTCCTATATGAGGCCGCCACTCAAGTAAAGGAAATGTATATATGTTGTGCTCGGGCTTATATCACCCCGGCATTCCCTAAGTAAAGTTATATCCTCTCAGAGGAGAGAAATTAAGTTGAGTATGTTATAAAGTGAAGTGTGTTGTTATTGAGTGTGTGTGCTAATTTGTGTTTGTGCCTATTATGGATGTTTGCTTATAAGCATGATATGTGAGTTTGTGCATGTTTGAAATAAATCAACCGCATGCTAAGACGACAAATAGTTGTGCGTGGCCCGGTAGCATGCGGGCTGCGGGATTACCATACCAGCAAAGGTGCTGACCCCCTTTGGGGGCTCCCATACTTTTCAGGTACAAGGAACTGGAAGCCGTTCGAGAGTAGGACGGGGTAGTGTGGTATGTGGTAGTCATGAGAATGGTGGATGTATTATAGGTGTATTAAGACCAAAAATGTATCGGCGTTAGTTGGTAATTACTCGGTACAGTTGTAATGTAAGTGTATAACGATTATTGGTCATGGAACGGGATTTATGTGTAGTTGCTCGGGAGTTTAGTCCATCAGACCGGTACAATGTATGTATGTTAGCCTTGTTAGCCACGTGGGTGGCTAACGGCGTGTAACACCAAGGAGTTAAGTTATGTTGTGAGTTGTGATTTCCGCTGCAAGGTATTGTTAAGTGTGTTGTTAGTAGTTGGGGTGTTACAAAAAGTGGTATCAGAGCGAAGTATCACTTTGATGACTGAAATACCGAGCTTAGGAAGTACCGAGTTGAGGGATTAGTACTTTGGGTTAAGGGTTGAGTGATAGCGTGAGAAGTACGCTAGTTAGGAAATGCCAGTGTGTACTGGATACCTACAATATCCATCCCACCCTCCACAAACCCTATTTTATAACTTGGGAAGAACGCCAGAGAGATGGGAGTCATCTCTTACTCGGGAAAACCCGATCTGGCAGTTGATATTTATCTCTGTAAGTATGGAGAACCTGTCATACGGTAGATTCCGAAAGGTGTGAATCCCGAAGACGGTTTCCATCTGAACAATGTTGCCGCATTTAATAGCGAAAAGTGAAGAATCTTAAGCTAAAGGAATAGAATTTCTGGCAACCTGGGTCGACATGCGGAGCAGTCGAGAACAACCAGCTTGCAACGCACCCATCGTGCAACAGTGGAGAAGTGAAGTAGTAGAACCCGAGACGAGTGTCTACGGGACTACAGTGTTGACTAACACACCAACGGTACACCAACCGAAAGAACTACGATGTAGTACGAGGAATACAATACTAAGTAAAAAGGGGGTCTCCCAGATGGGAAACACCCTAGTTAATGGTTCATGTGAGACAGTAGATGTACCCAGAAGATTGTTGTTAAGGTGTAAGATCAAGCAAGGGCCAGCAAGGCCACTGATATGTGCGGATGAAAACAATACCGCAACCATGTGTATTGAACCGATAACCAGTAGCATGGCGCACTTGCCATGGCAAGTGCTGCTATGACAAGGCTGTACGGAAAATTTTAAACAATTACCGGTACTTAGTAAAGTACCATGAAGTTAAGTGGGGTTATCATAACCGTGGAAGGGCTTATTAGCCTGACCTCAGTGCTTGGAAACACACCAGTCAGCAGGAAGCTAGACTTGGATAAGGCAAGAACGTTGTAAAACCACGGAAATTTTTCTTTAAACCTAAAATCATTTTCTGTCAAACTCTTTTCAAAACCAGATTTTCTTTCAAACCCATGTTCTTTCAATTCTTCTTTTCTTAAAACCAAACCAGAAGACCTACGCGGGCCTTAGTGCCACATGGTAGGTAAGTTTTACCCAGTTACTTTTAAACAACCGGATGGAACTCGGTAAACCCAAGGGTAACAACCCGAGGGAATGGAGTGAGTTCATAATAATACAACAGTGGATACACTTCCCTTGATTAAGTTCGGGAAGCATGGAATGCATATTATCATAGGATAATATAAGAGGAGTTGACAACAGAATACTTCATCTAGGCGTGTGACGGACACTACGAGTGTACCAACTGAAATGTGGGACGACCGCACTCCGATAGGAGCTTGTGGGCCTGACAAACCTCCTTATGGGGTAGTCGGGCAAGTAGCAATGTATCAGCAGGGTACCCCACGTATGTATACGAGTGGAGTCTGGAACACGGGAAGTAGCGACTCCATACTACGGTCCGAAGTAAAAGTCAAGCAAGAGCAATGGAGTACCATCGAAAGGGTTGAAATAAAGGAACCCAGTTAAGTTAAGGAAGACTAAAGGAATCAATAAATTCATTTTAAGGAAATGTTTAAACGTGAACGAGTGCGAAGTGCACTGGTTAGTAAGTAAAGACGTCGCGTATGCCTCAAGGATCTGGACGGATGAACACAATAGCTGGAGTAAGTACCCAGCCTAAATATGGTGGGGCAGATGCCTACTATGGACATATTAATGTGCAATGATCGGGATGGAACTCCCGAGATGATCATTAGGGATACCAATCTCACTGGAGAGGATAATTAAACAGTCAAGAAGTACGGCAATGTAGTTAGTTAAACGTACTCATAAGTACAAGCCAGATGAAATGGCATGACCTAGTAACACCCAGGAACTATCCTTAAAGGGGCGTTTGGATCAACAATGGTTGAATGAGATAACAAGACAGAAACGCAAGTGTTAAGACCAACACCCAGCGTAAGCATAAGTCGTCAGGACAAGTCTAACATCCTTGAAGGAATGTACGGAGAAGAAGATGTGTGTGAACAGCCTACAATGAGCAGAGCTCGAGGCAATAGGGCTTATAAGCCACAAGTGAAATGTGTTAAGGAAATGTTGTCTATTACGAAAGTTTATGTTATATAAGTAAGTAAAGCGGATAACGAACCACTGCTTCAAGAGTGGGGATACCTTGATAAGTGAGACCGCAACAGCGGTAGTTATGTAAACTAGGTTCAGGGAATGTGTTAAGAGTTGACCATGTTGTCATTACCCAAGAATGATGTGAGTAGGAATAAATCAAATGGGAAAAGTGCTTGTACCAGTTGTGGAGACTGAAAGAGTGATAAGTCAAATAGCAACCACCGTAGGTGAGGGATGCTAAATGTGTAATGAACAACGCTCAAGGAGCATAAAGATTCAAAAAAAAATAGCGTATTCAGCTATCAGCCAAATAAGTGGCAAGACACAGTGTAAGGGCGGAAGCTAATATAATAGCGGATGCAGTATAAGTTAAGGTTATACAATGAGTAACCGCACGGTGCGCAGTAAGCGACCGTTGCATAAGTATTGTTAAATAGTAATGTGGAAATAAGACCAGTTATGAGTGAGACTCGATGGACATACAAGTAAGTGACGATAAACAGACTGGGCACTAAGCCAGCAGTTGATACTATGTGATAAGGAAAACAGTGTGAATTCCTATTGCTATCGCATAAGGGAATTACTGTCAAGAGTTTACGCCTCTACATTCTGTAGGACTGAGTGTTTTGGTATTGCGCTTGCGCGGTAATGATCGAGTGAGATAGCTAGGAAGTATGACAAATGTTAAATGTGATAGAAGAACAAGACTTATGGTGTGATAAAACCGATGCATAAGACAAGCACGGTCGTACCAATTAGAAGGTACTTGGTTGGCATAGGTGACTACAGTAACACGACTGTTAAATAGCGGTATGGAATATACCTCAAGTGTTGGAAATAACCGACAGAGTACTACACAATAAGTAGTAACTCAAACTTAACCGACAGTAAGTCGGAAGAAATCAAGTAAGCCATGGTGGAATACAGTAGGTTATCATGAAGGTGGATAGAAAGTTTGTAACTCACCGAGTTCGCTCACGGTAAGAAATACCACGCGTTGCTTGAGAAACCGTTATTACCAAGATAAAGGTGATAATCGGGGATGTACAATACAGTAAGAATAATATATGGGGCAAACTAAGCTCTAAGTTATCAAGAGTTGCGCAGCAGAAACTAGTGAGCCAACAATTCAAGTGTTAAATGTGTGTAGTGAACATGAGTGCATGGCAAATGAATGATGCCTAAAAGCCTCACAGGCCAGAATCGAAACCAGTTAAGAGCTAAAATAAGCTCTAGTGAGAATTCTTGGTTAAGGACTAAACCGCCAATATGGCTAAGATCCTCAAACCAGAACATGTTGTATAATAAACCGCGTGGAGGTAAAACACCTCACGACGGTAGAATGTTCAAAACCAATGATTAAGTGATTGATTACGTGGGCGTAATCCCTTTTAAGGGGGGTAGAGCGCGAAACCGTTTAGTGTGTTTTATCGTACAAGTGTACGTGAACTATGGTGTGCATAGCACAAAATAAATTGTTTTGATGATTGGTGCGTGTGTTACATAAACATACGCATTCATTCATGGTTTAATTATGGTAATTGCGCACTGAAGATGCAAATACCATTGTGATAAGTGTGTTATTTTGTTAAGAGATGTGTGAAAGTATAAGTATAAGGGGGTAAAGAAACTCCCGGGGAACTAAAACCCCGACTATATATGTTCATATAATACTAAATGTAAAACCGTGTATAGTATTTTGATAAAGGTATATAGATACAGTGTTGTGATTTATGAAGAGGTATGAAACCGACATAGAACCTAGTGAGAATAAGATTCCCTAGGTGACTGGATTAAGTTGAATTTGGATGATGAGCGATAGACGGAGTTCTATCCCTTGGAGATGTATGATTATGACTAGATGGATTTAAAGATAGGAAATTGGAAATGAATGTGTTATCTGTTGTTTGAAAATGAAGTGGGAGGTGAAACTTGATTATCATGAGATCAAGGGAAGCCGAACACAAATTGGGGTGGAAAGATAGTTCAACTCTGATGCTGATCACATTAGGGTTGGATGATTCTTGAAACTCCCTATAAGTGGTCACAAATAATCACATCAGGAATAAGATGCAGTTAGCAATAATTGGACTTGGAGTTGTATTGAGTTTTCAAAAGAATTTTAAATTGGGTTAGAAATTTTTCAATTGGTATTTTCAAGACTTCAATAAATATTTTTAAGATTCTTAAGTGGTATTTTCAAAGGAAGGACTACCTTTATGTGACCTCGTAGAGGATTTTCAACTTGTATCCTTCCAATAAAGGATTTCATGATACTTAACCTCATAGAGGGTATTTTCCTACTACTTGCTCACGAGCTGAGGACGTATGAGCCTTTGTCTTAGGACCGGTGACATGAGAAGTATATTTTAAAAATGTATGTGATTGTTTTGATCTCCCAAAGGAACGGGGACCAGAAGGTGTCCATCGCGACCGGGTTCTGCGGGATCACAGTGTATATGTACTCAACATGGGACTCGAGCCCATGGAGAGATGGAAAAGGTATTTCTGTTTGTTATACATGCTAAGACATGTTGTGTGATATATGTAATAAATATCATCCCGACCTGTGAGTCTGAATGTTGTTATGTTACCCGGACCGTTGAGTCCGAGGTTGTTATGTAAGTATGTCATGTGTGGATGTGGATATGTTACCCGGACCGTTAAGTCCGAGGTAGTGATGTAAAGTATGTTTGGGTTATGAAAGTTCTATATGCAAGTAATCCCCGTGTTCTAATTCAAACGATGCTTGGGGAGTGTGAACTTCGAGGACGAAGTTCTTTTAAGGGGGGTAGATTGAAATACCCCAAACCTTTAATATGTTAATTAATTATGTAATTATGATATTTTAAGGCTAATTAAGTCCTTAAGACCATTAGTGAAGAAACGAAAACTAAAAAGAAAAAGAAAACGCGTAAAAGTCACAAAACGCAAAAACGTGTGTTAAATGATTATAGTAAGTATGTAACCTTAACTAGGGTCCTAAAAGGATTCCTAGGACTTATTTAGTCGTTAAGAACATGTGGGAAAAATTCCCGAAGCAAACGGATCCAAATAGAGGATTAAAAACGCAAAACGAGCTTTAAGGCACGTTTTTCAAGAAACCCGAAAATGTGATTTTAAACGGGTTAAATGGAATAATAAAAATTTATAGTCAATCATAAGACTATAATTAAACATTATTCAAGGTATAGGACCATTAAAATTATTAAAACGAGAAAAAATCCGAAAATCGGACCCGGACTGTTAAAACTGACAGTTCGGGAACTTACGGGTGTTATCTACTAAATGACCATGTGCCACCTCCTCTATACTTTATCAAAAATCATATTTTTGCCCCCTGTGTGAGGTAGCCCACGTTTTGCCCCCTCTCCCTCTCATTTTAATTAAATCCCCACAATTTGCTAATGGACAAAACCTTAAAAGCAAAAAGTACTTTTCTTCCTTCTCACATAATTTCTCTTTCCTCTATTCTCCTTCCCCCTTACGATTTCTTTTTCCCTTCCAGCTCTCTCTCGCTGCTACTCTTCTTCAATGGCGATTTTCTTGAGCAGCTCCAACTCCATCCTTCTCCTTCCTTGTTCCCTCACCAAATCAAGTCCAAATCGAAAACAAAATACACCAAGATACTCACCTTGCTTTGGAGATCATTTTCCACCTTTCAAAATCTTCAAACTCCACATTTGACTTCCATGGGTGTACCTCATTTTGAAGAGGAAAATACCCATTCTTGAAGCTAATCAACCCTTTGATGGTTTAAGGTAAGAAATAACTCAAAAACTCATGTATTTCTCCATCTTTTCTTGGCCGATTTTGCCTCTGTTTTGAACTTCGTTTTTGACTCTTCATTTTAGCTTGTTTAAATCCTCATTAAGTGCTGGAGCTTGCCACCCTTAATTCCAAACACTCCATTGTGAAGTAGAAGGTAAAAATCTCTTCATTTTCATGTTTAAACACCCTCTTGTTTTAGGGTTGTTGCAAGAGCTCTATTTAATTTCATGGTGCTCATTACCATTCATGGTATTTGGTCATTAGTGTAGCAAATAACCCCATTGGAAATCGGTTGTGGAACAAGAAGTAAGGAGAGGGGAAAGTTTGAAAGAAATCCAAGGTAAATAACTTACCTTAAGCTTATGTGGTGTTTTAAGGACTTTGTGTTTTATTTTGGTGCAATATAAATGTTCAGTGAAATGCAGGTTTGCGAATAATATGAGGAAATTCAGTGTTTAATTTGATGTTGATTAAGGGCCTAAGAGCCAAGCTTTTAAGGTTTATGTACATTGAGTGCTATTGTTGTTGGAAATGATGAATTCAAGTGGAGTTTAGTGTTTTGGATGGGGTTGGTTGGAGTGTTTTTGAGGGCTAAGTAATGTGTGGGAACATGTTAAAATTATGGGGAGGTTATGGTGAAATTTTGGTAGAAAATGAGTGTTTTGATGATGGCTTAGTGAATGGGAGAACCTTGGTGTTATAGTGTTGAGTAGAGTGGATTAATGGCCTTATAATGGTAGATAGAGAATGGAGATAAGAGAGTGCAAAATCTGTAGCATAATGATGCTTGGTAACTTGGAATTTCAAGAAGAAGAGCTTGTGTTTGTAACTTGTGAAATAAGGAGTGAATGTGGGCTTTTAGAGGTGCATTGTCTAGGAATGAATTAGTATGGCCATTGAGTGATTTGGTAAGTTTGATGAGAGGTAGGAAAAAACAAGAGGAAGTAAGAAATGCAAAATAGTGTAAAGAATGCAAAATGTGAGAGTTTGATTTGTGGATTTGAGCAAGAATTGGAGTAAGGGTTTAACCAATGATTTGGAGAGGTTTAATGCATGTTTTAAGGTGTTTAAACATGTGGGAGTCATGTGGAAAGATTGTGGAATAAGTGGAAAAAAATTTGGATGAATTTGGAGTTCAGAATGTGTAGAAAAACGGATTTTAAAATGGGTTCTGTTCTGGACCGCCCCTAGGGACCGCCCCTGTGGGGAGGTCCAGTGTAGAGAAATGCAGAAAACGAAAAAACGGGTAGCTTCTGTTGTGGACCGCCCCTGGGACCGCCCCAGAGGGGCGGTCCATGCCAGAGAAAAACAAAAAATTTGTTTAAGGCTCCTAATGATGGGGGATTGAATGGTAATGGTTTTAGATGATGTTTAGGCCTTGTTTGGTGACATGTAAAGGCCTTAAAGTGGGTAAACAAGTGTTAGGTTTGGTGTGAGAGTTGTAAACTTAAGATCACAAGAGAAAATTAAGTATAACGGGATGACGGGGTTAACTATGGGGGCAATGGACGCTAAACAACATATTACCCCAATGTTAATGAAAGTAATTGTATTGTTACCAGTTGTTCAAGGATTGTTCGAGGAACATAGGAGGACACAATAGGGTGGACCTTGGTGACAGGTATGGTTTTCTTGCAACCTGTGTCCTACCGGATTACACCGGCTTGTATGCCAATGTGTTTTTCTGTGTGTTTGCCACCTTGCAAGATAAAGCATGAAATGAGGTTTAGTAATTCATTATTATGGCGTAATTAATTCCGATACCGCTTAACCTAATTATGTGTTAAATAATAGTTAACCGACTTAGGTTCACATAAGAGATCGGTATTCGGAATAAACGTCCCAACCCACGGGAACGTTCTAACTGCGGCTATCCGTGCGTTGTGTATGTTGTGACTATGTGTGATGTATGTGACTTGTTTTGTGTGTTGCTGCTATCGGATACAATTATCCATGTTTGTTAAAAAGGGATGTTACTCCCCTTCTGGTCTAACAGAGTTAGTAACACTATGTGATGTATGTGTGATGAGTTCCATAAGGAACCTTAACTAATAGTATATGTTATGTATGGTGAGGAATCCGGTCGTTCCGGTCGCGCGTGTTGTTTGGGAGTTGATGTATATATGTGAATTAACTCCCATCCTGTTATGTTAGGGTTGCTTTCCTTCATTGGATTTCGACCTCCCATTAGCTTAGCCAAAGCTTACCTACCCAACTTCCAATTGGGTAGGGGGAAATCATGTTTAATGTTGGTAGGGTGTTGATGCCTAAGTTCGCTTCGACGCCCTCTCTATGTTACGGTTGTTCTTCCTCCTGGAATTACAACCACCCACAAGCTTAACCAAGGCTTACCTACCTCATCACTATTGGAGTTAGGGGGAAATTATGTATGTTGTGATCGGTCCTATATGAGGCCGCCACTCAAGTAAAGGAAATGTATGTATGTTGTGCTCGGGCTTATATCACCCCGGCATTCCCTAAGTAAAGTTATATCCTCTCAGAGGAGAGAAATTAAGTTGAGTATGTTATAAGTGAAGTGTGTTGTTATTGAGTGTGTGTGCTAATTTGTGTTTGTGCCCTATTAATGGATGTTTGCTTATAAGCATGATACGTGTGAGTTTGTGCATGTTTGAAATAAATCAACCGCATGCTAAGACGACAAATAGTTGTGCGTGGCCCGGTAGCATGCGGGCTGCGGGATTACCATACCAGCAAAGGTGCTGACCCCCTTTGGGGGCTCCCATACTTTTCAGGTACAAGGAACTGGAAGCCGTTCGAGAGTAGGACGGGGTAGTGTGGTATGTGGTAGTCATGAGAATGGTGGATGTATTATAGGTGTAGTAAGACCGAAAATGTATCGGCGTTAGTTGGTAATTACTCGGTACAGTTGTAATGTAAGTGTATAACGATTATTGGTCATGGAACGGGATTTATGTGTAGTTGCTCGGGAGTTTAGTCCATCAGACCGGTACAATGTATGTATGTTAGCCTTGTTAGCCACGTGGGTGGCTAACGGCGTGTAACACCAAGGAGTTAAGTTATATTGTGAGTTGTGATTTCCGCTGCAAGGTATTGTTAAGTGTGTTGTTAGTAGTTGGGGTGTTACATTATTCAAGGAAAAAGCTAAGGAGGAAAGTTTGTGAAACTTGTAAAAGAACAAGGTAAATTGCTTACCTTAAGGTGTTTTATTGTTTAAGGGAATGGGATTTAGATATATGATTAGCTTAGCTTAGAGTTCACATGAGGAAGGGCTATAAAACCTAGGAGAAACAATTATTATATTTGAGAACTTGTGAGTTAAGAGCAAATGGGAAATGAGATAGTTAGACATTTAAAAAGTGAATTACAAGAGCATTTATATTTCAATGGGAGCCTAATTGTGTGTATTTGCAGGTCAAAGGCTAATATATATGGAAATTTAGTGGTTAGGCTTTATGTCATTTAAGGGCCTAAGTGCCAAGCAATTTAAGTTTATGCACTATATTGTGATGTAGTGTAGTTTTGGTGTAAATTGAGTGTTAAGAATGTGTGGAAAGAATTAGGGTGTTCAAGGTTGTTAAATGGTAATAATCAAGTGTTTGGATGTAGAAATATACTAAAGAATCCATGTCAAAATTTGGAGAGAAAACAAGGAGTTTAAGGTGTATAAATGAAGTTTGAAGACCTAGAAGATACTAGGAATTCGTAAGGCTTAAATTGGTGAAATAAAGTGAACTAGATTGTTCTTGAGAAATTAGGACGACCTAGGTATGTCTAGGAGGAACTAGGGGCTACAATGGTGAATTTTAAGCACCAAAACCTTGAGAAGAGAAGTTAGGAAACTTGATCAAAGTTGGAAGGAAATAAGGTGCAAGAAACCTTGAAATGACTTAGGTGAGAACTAGAGGATATGACTTGAGGAAGTTTTGGTAAATGGAATAAGGAGGAATAATGGTGTTTATGGAATGTTCAAATTATTAAGGAGGGAACACTTTGGTTAGTTGAAGTTCTAGGTAATTTACATGTTGTAAATGTAAGGAATTAAATGTTATGTGTTAGGAGTTTTGTAAGGATTGAGTAAATGGATAAGAGAATCTCTGGTGGGTGAATGAATGAGTTTAGAGGAATGTTTAAAGGTGAGTTCAAGTGCCTAAATGATGTTGGAACACATTAGAACACTTGTGATGAGGTTTGGGGTGAATTTAACACTTAGAAATAAGTTTCTGGAGCCGACCTACCTTAGGACCGACCTTGGCAAGGTCGGTCAGGCTCAAAATACACACGCAGGAAACTCTGTGGAATGGACCGACCTTAGGACAAACCATGGAAAAGGTCGGTCGGGCTGAAAAATAATGAACAAAATGTTTCTGGAATGGACCAACCTTGGGGACCGAACTTGCAAGGTCGGTCGGGGTAAATTTTCAGACGGAAAAATGTTACTGGAATGGACCGACCTTGGCAAAGTCGGTCGAGTAGGAATTTTTCAACCAGAATGTCTCTGGAATGGACCGACCCTGGGTAGGGTCGGTCGGTAGGGTCGGTCGGCCCATAAATATATAAAAAAAGAGATTTTAAGAATGATAAGAGGTATTAGTAGTAAGCCTTTAAGATGGCAATGATGAAAAGAAAGATAAGAATATAAGGACATACGAGATTAAGTCAAGTAAAGGGGTTTTAAAATGTTTAAGGTTAAGTTTGTGAGATTTAAGCGGTTTTAGGAGGGGGTCTTTTA
Organism: Limonium bicolor; assembly: GCA_023374045.1. Classification (NCBI taxonomy): domain Eukaryota; kingdom Viridiplantae; phylum Streptophyta; class Magnoliopsida; order Caryophyllales; family Plumbaginaceae; genus Limonium; species Limonium bicolor. Next base: position 119,769,682 of record CM041781.1, on the reverse strand, counting down.
TGACTAAATAAGTTGAGTAATGTATAAGTAATTAATAATCCAAGATGGATGAATGTTTTAGGAATTGGGAGTTTGGAACCAAAAGAGAATTTAACAACCGGGACAACCGACGGTGAACGGTACAGTTTTCTTGTGACCTACTTGCTAACGAGGTGTCCCTCGGCTTGTGTGCTATCTGTTTATTTATTATAACTAAAACAAGATAAAGCATGCAACCGGTTTTTATTGCACTCGTTGTGTGTGTTTTCAATACACTAACCCACGAGACTTGAGATTAGCTACTAACTAAGCTTAGTACCTATTGAATTGAGGAGAGGAACTATATCCCGGTAACTGTTGGATAATACCCTTTAAGGTTTAACTAACAAATGGTTGTTAGATTTCACTAACTGGAACTTAAGGGAGTGAGGAATCTGGGACTGACTCCGGTCATGCATGTTAAGGAAAGGGACACGGTATTAGAATCAGATCCGACTTCCGTTTAAGGACTTGTCTCCGAATTTGATGCCTAGGGTCGAATGTCGGGTCAGCTACATTGGATTTCCAGTCCAAGGTAGGAGGCATTAAGATGGTGCGGTAGGATCACCTATCCTAAATTTAAAGATAAGTTGGTTATTCAACCAATGGAGTTGATAGCTCATTGGCTAGGGTTGCTTTGACCCGACAAAAAATAAACATTGAGATAAGATTCAACCAATTCTATTTAAAGGACAGTTTATATTCTAAGACTGAGATAAGGACTGAGAGAACACTTTTAAGTTGTTCGTTGTGTATGAACTATGAATGTTCATCTGTGGATTGTTGTTTTATTGCACTTCATATTATGATTGTGTATCTAATCAATTTCCATGCTATCGACAATTAGTCGTCGTAGCCCCGTTAGCTTGGGGGCCACGAGGGGATCGTACCAGCAATATGCTGACCCCCTCGGGGGCTGTTTTTATGTGTTTCAGGTAAGCGTCCCATGAAGGCTCACCTTGAGAGTAGGGGCGGTTTGACTTAGGTCAAGTTCTATTTTGAGTACGGGTTGCTCCAGTGCACCCGTCTGTTGATATTAAGACTTGTGGAAGTTATGTTGTTGCTTGAGATACTTTAAACTCGGTTGGTGCATGTTTTGGATGGTATGTATATTTTGGATTAGTGGTTGTAAACGTTTAAGTTCGGTATAATCTGTTGTTCAGACCGTAGCAAGGTACTGGTGCTGGTTTAATTCTGTTGCGACGTTATATTTATGTTGTTAAGTTGCGATAACCACGATTGGCTTGGGACGGGGTGTTAGAAAAGTGGTATCAGAGCGTAGTTACGCTCTAATCGAAGAAATACCGGACATAGGAAACCACCAAGTTAGGATATAAGTCAAGACATAAATAATGGGTTAAGGGTGTGAGAAGTTAGAGTGAGTAGAGTCAGATGGCAGGACTAAAACCTGGTGGATACAAACCTAATATGATTTGTGATTGTTTAGATGGCAGGACGTCCACGAGGAAGCCGAGGCCGTGGCCGAGGCGAGGAGAGTACTGAGATACCGGGAGGGCAGACGATCGCTGAGGCCCTGCCGCGTTAGGGCACATGGGCTATCAGCCTGGTGTTGGTGCACCACCACCTCCACCGCCACAGCCCTAGGAACCAAATTGGGTGAAGAGTCTTGCTGACCTTCGATCTGCGACATTTAAAGGGAAGATTGATCCCGCCAAGCTTTAGGCGTACATCTTCGAGCTGGAGACCGCCTTCGAGACACTTGATGTCCCTGCTGGGATCAAGGTGCATCTGGCTGCGTTTTACCTGAAGTGAGCAGCAGGCGATTGGTGGAAGCTGGTGAGGGCCGAGCATGTGGCCAATCCAGACTTCGGCTGGGAGCAGTACACAGCTTTACTACGAGCCAAGTACTACCCCGCCCATGTCCAGACGTAGAAGCGCTTACAGTTAGATGCACTAAAGCAGACAGACAAGATGACGGTAGACGAGTACTTCTTAGAGTTTACCGCCTTGCTTCGTCTTCTACTAGGTCTTGGATATTCAGACCAGATACTGGTGAACCGCTTCTATGGCGGGCTTAGCCATCGACTCCACTTCGGCATGGGGCCGACGAGTTATACTACCTTGCAGGTAATGAGAATAATTGAGATTTGAATAAGTGAATACGATTTAGGCTTTGAGATATAAGGGAACTAACACCTTGGGAAGCAGGAGTGCTATCATGCCACTGCTAAGGTTGAAATAACCGTCCAGCTGAGGGACGAGGACAATGCTAAGAGGAAAAGCGCCGGTAAGAGTACGGAGAACCAAGGGCAGGGCGGGTACAAGAAACAGAAGTACCAGCCCCAGGCCCAGAAGAATCAGAAAGGGAAGGAAGAATCTGAGAAGGCTACTGAAGAGCCGCTTAAGCTGACCTATGCTATTGCTACGAAGCCCCTGCGCTCTAGGGCGCCAAAGGGTAAGGAAATGTACATTGAGTGAATTGAGGAACATTTAGCGAACCGTTAAGATACAATTACTAATATTGAGAATGATCAGTATCTGAGACTGGGAAGGGAGCCGGTGGTGGCTACCAACGACGCTACATCTGTCAGTGGTGTCACAAGGACCACCCGGGCTCGATTGTAAGGGAAATAAGGTGGAGTGCAACTTTTGTGGGGTGTACGGGCACCGAGCTTACGAGTGTTTCCGGAACCCCAAGAGCAGAGCCTTTAGGCCCGAGATGAAGGGCAAGGGCAAGACCGATCAGAGTACTAGATCTGACGGTCAGAAGGGGGCGTAACAAGCTGCAAACAAGAACCCACGAGTAGTCCAGAAATCGGGAACCACACTACACATGGTTGACCGGGACGATGAGGCTGAACCCTCATCGAGACCAAGTACCGCTATAAACCATTAAGTAATAAAATTGCCTGCATACCGCATTTTCATGCATGCTTTGGTGAATAAATGAGTTAGATGAGAATAAGGTAAGATTTGAACCTAAGTAATACATAATCTATCACCACCTTCGGAAGCTTCAACATTTGCTATCCAATACCTTCAACACATAACCCGGAAGAGACCGACATCGAAACCCGAGACTTTTCAACCGAACTATGTCAGGTTATCCGCCCAGGTATGATTTTATTAAGGGGATACCTGACACCCAAACCACAAATAGCCATCATCGGGAGATGCAGTCAACTAAGAGTGGGACCGGGAGGTTTTTACACACCGGAGTACCCAGGAGGAGCAAGGATGAAGTTAAAGATGATGAGCTTAGGCAATGATTGGAATCCGTATGCCAAGACATACCAGACCATGAGAGCACAAGATGGAGTCTCACCACCGGGGATACCGAAGAGTTCCATCCGGTTATTACGCAAGTCGTGGAGATCGCTCAACAGTTGGAAGCTGATCCGATTCCAGACATACAAGCAGATATCTGCATTGTGAATTTCTATGAGAAAGAATGGCGACTTGGACTACACCAGGATAAGGACCAGACAGCGGAGTCTCTCGAAAGAGGGATACCCGTAGTGTCTTGGTCCATTGGAGACGACGCTGAGTTTTTGTACGGCGAGCAGAAGCGTGCGGACCGTGCTAATAAGTTAGTACTTAAGTCTGGGGATGTATTAGCTATGGGAGGAGAATCAAGAATGTTATACCATGGGATTAAGAGAATTAAGCTGAATACAACACCGTCAGAAGTGATTAATGCGACACATATGAGACCAGGGCGGTTAAACCTAACATTTAGACAATATTAGCTATGTAATGTTTCAAGTATGATGTACGGAATGAGATGTAAGAAAGAAGCACCTGATGTAAACAGGATGGTTATGAATAAAATAACAGTGCTGTTCATATTAATTGTTACGACTCTTGTTACACCATCATTACTCATGAAGCTTGTGAATACAATTAGGTTATGGACTCGGTATGGAAGGTGCGCTAAGCATACTTACAGAGGCACAGGCCGACGCAAACGGTACTATCCTCACTGGCACCTTTCCGATTAATGGGATTAAGGCATCAGTTCTCTTCGACTCAGGGGCCCCGCATACTTTATCCTGGCATCGTTTGTGAGAAGGTTGGGGCTAGACGCTGATGAGCTACCCGACATTACGGTTACGCTCCCGTCAAGGAGAAGGTTCGTTGCACTCGCTACTACTGAGGAGCCATCGTTAGAATTAAGGGGGAAGAATTTCCAGTCAGTTTTTTATTGAGTTCAAGGAGTTGGGATTTGATGTTATCTTTGGGATGAACTGGTTAGAGCGGCACAAGGGTCGTATCCTCTATGCCGAGCATCGACTGCTGCTCAATAGTCCGTTTGGGGTGACAATATCGTACCGCCAAAGGCCAAGAGAGCCTTCAACCAAGATCATCTCCGCTTTGACAATGTATAAGGAGTTGAGGAGGAAGGAAGAAGTGTACCTCTGCTATGTCCAGGACATAGAGAGAGACCCCGAGTTCGACCCTGACTTACCGGTAGTGTCGGAGTTCCCCGATCTCTTTCCACGGGAACTGCCCGGCATGCCACCCACTCGGGAGGTAGAGTTCACTATCGAGTTGCTACCAGGAACCGTACCGATAGCCAAGGCAACATACCGCATGGCTCCGGTGGAAATGAATGAGTTAAAAGAACAGTTGAAAGATTTATTAGACAAAGGATTTATAAGACCAAGTGTATCACCATGGGGAGCGCCAGTCCTCTTTGTGAAGAAGAAGGATGGTAGTCTCCGCCTCTGCATCGACTACAGAGAGTTGAATGCAGTGACTGAGAAGAATAAGTACCCACTACCCCGCATTGATGATCTGTTTGATTAGTTGAAGGGGGCATCCATGTTTTCTAAGATTAATCTCATATCAGGGTATCATCAATAGCCATTAAGGAGGGAGATATTGAAAATACGGCATTCCGGACATGATGCGACCACTATGAGTTTACAGTGATGCCGTTCGGTTTGTCGAACGCACCGACGAAGTTTATGGATCAGATGAACCGCTTGTTCCAGGAACAGTTGGACAAGCCGGTTGTGGGGTTCATTGACGACATACTGATATATTCAAAATCGAGGGATGAACATGAGGAACATTTGAGGAAGGTATTAGAGATACTGAGGGAGAACCAGCTTTATGCTAAGTTCTCCAAGTGTGAGTTTTGGCTTGACCAGGTCTCTTTCCTGGGTCATGTCATCTCAGATGCTAGGATCTCAGTGGATCCAACATAGATTGATGTCGTGCGTACCTGGCCGAGACCGAAGACAGTTACCGACATTCGGAGCTTCCTTGGTTTGGCAGGTTACTATCAGACGTTTGTTAAAGATTTCAGCAAGGTCGCAAAACCGATGACTAGTATGATGAAGAAAGATGCACCATTCGTATGGATGGCTGATTGTGAGAGTTCGTTTCAGAGCCTGAAGGACTCACTGACTACTGCACCGGTTCTGACCATTCCAAACAGTACGGAGGGCTTTGAGGTTTATTGTGACGCATCAGCAGAGGCTTGCGTTGCGTGCTCATGCAGCATGGCAAGGTGTTGGCTTATGCCTCACGCCAGGTGAAGAGACATGAGGAGAACTACCCCACTCATGACTTGAATTGGGAGCAGTAGTATTTGCCTTGAAGATTTGGCGCCACTACTTATACGGGGTTAGTGTGACGATCTACACCGATCATAAGAGTTTGAAATATATATTCACTCAGAAGGAGTTGAACCTTCAACATAGAAGATGGTTAGAGTTTTTGAAGGACTATGACATTGACCTCCAATACAAAGAAGGGAAGGCCAATGTTGTAGCTGACGCCCTGAGTCGTCGAGCACACTCACTCCATTCTCTAGTTTCTTTCTCCAGCTTGGTTGATGAGGTGCGAGAGGCTCAGAGGACCGATGAGTACATGAGGGAAGTCAGGCAGAAGCTGACTGAGGGTACCTTTGAGAGCCAGAAATATGACTTCAGAATTCATGATGATGATGATGTGATCAGACTTAAGGGCCGGTTATGCATACCACGAGGCAACACGGATTTGAAAGACCGTATACTTAGAGAATCACACTGCTCTTCAGTTTCCATCCATCCGGGAGCCTCTAAGATGTATAAAAACATGAAGAGATACTTCTGGTGGTCGGGGATGAAGACAGATGTTACCGAGTTCGTCTTGAGGTGTCTCACATACTAGAAGGTAAAATTTGAGCACTGACGACCGGGTGGAATGGTGCAGTCAATGCCAGTTCCGGAGTGGAAGTTTCATGACATATCCATGGACTTCATGGTCGGACTCCCGCCTACCAGGGGAGGTCTGAACATGATATAGGTGGTGGTGGATCGCCTTACCAAAGTAGCCCGATTCATACCGATGAAGGATACTTGGAAGGTAGCTAAGTTAGCTGAGTTGTTTGAGAAGGAGATCATGAGACACCACGGGATACCAAAGACCATAGTGTCAGATAGGGATACCAGATTCCTTTAGAGGTACTGGAGAGCTACACGAGAAGTGTTGATTACAGAATTGAAGTTGAGTACCGGGTTCCATCCTTAGACAGATGGTCAGATTGAGCGTACAATTCAGACACTCGAGGACATGCTGAGAGTATGTGCCTTGAACATCCAGGGCAGTTGGATTGACAAGTTGCATCTGATCGAGTTTTCATACAACAATAGCTATCACGCTTCGATCAAGATGACACATTTCCAAGCGTTGTACGGTAGACCATGTCGTACACCGTTCTGCTGGAATGAGTCGAGTGAGCTGGTCATAATAGGACCTGAGTATTTAGAACAAGTTCAGGCTGAAGTTCAGCAAATCAGGGAGAATATGAAAGCTGCTCAAGATAGCCAGAAGTCGTATGCTGATGTTCGACGACGAGACCTAGAGTTCGCAGTGGGCGACCGGGTATTTCTGCGGGTTTCACCGATGAGGGGTGTATTTAGATTTGGGCAGAAGGGCAAGCTGAGCCCGAAGTTTGTTGGTCCTTATGAGATTATGGAGCGGGTGGGCCCAGTTTCTTACAGGTTGAATTTACCTGCTGAGTTGGGTAAAGTGCATGATGTTTTCCATGTTTCACAGCTAAAGAAATACATGCACCACCCCTCCCATGTGTTAGAGCCTGAGAAGTTGACGTTAGAATCGAATATGAGATCTATGGAGACTCCTCAGAGAATCTTGGATAGTAAGACTAGGGACACTCGCCATAAGTCAGTGCGACTGGTGAAGTTTCTCTGGTCTAACCAGGATGTCAAAGAGGCCACGTGGGAATTAGAGGATAACATGAGATTGAAGTACCCTTCGTTGTTTAGTGACTAGATCGTCTGTATAGGGTACGGGGCGTACCCCTTTTTAAGGGGGGTGGAGCTTCCTCGCTTTTGAGTTATTTGAGTTAGAAAACGAACATGTTTGTCGTTTGTTTGGTTGGTGTAAGATGTGGTTTTGTGTAAGTTATTACACATGTGGTAAGTTTAAGATATGTATAGTACTTGTGTATGGTACTTGTGGCAGACCTTTGAGTCTTGAGATGTGTGAAAGTGAATATAAGATATGGTATTAAGATTAAGGAAATTGAGTACCGTGAATGGTTAAGTACATATGTGAACTTTGGGGACAAAGTTGTTTTAATGGGGGTAGATTGAAATACCCCAAACCTAGATATGGTGTTTAAATGATAAACTAAGATATAACAAGGCTAAATAATGCCTTAGAAACATTAGGAATCAATTTAAACCGAAGAAAACACAAGGAAACACCATAAGAGCAATTTAGGAAAAAACATGCTCTAAGCTTGGAGTAACTTGGGTTAGCACCCAAATAAAATTCTTAGAACTTAGTAGCATCCTAAAGGTCATGTTAAATCAATTACCAAAGAAAACCAAGCTCAAAAAAAGTTAAAACAAAAATTGTGCTTTAAGGACCCTTAAAGTACATTTTTGAAACATTGTCTTAGAAAGGGGTTTTATGTGGCTAAATGCCCATGATTACTACTGAATAAACTTTTGTACTACTTAGTATCACATTAGGAAGCCTAAATCAATGGGAAATCAAAAATTTCACAAATATGTGCACTAATTTGTGAATAGTGCGCAAATAATACCTAGTTTAGCCTTAAGTCAATTTAGTTTAACTAATTGGTTAACAAAGACCATGACTAGCCTTATTTACTAAGGGGGCCGGTTTTCTAAGGGAGGTGAGTCACCACATGAGATAGCAATATTAGAAAAGAGGAGGGAAATAAAGAGAGTACTATTTGCTTTTAACATAAATATCTTACTTTTACATACCTCTATCCTCATCTCTTCATTCTCTTCTTCTCCCACCGATTTCACCATCTTCTCCCCTTCTTCATTCACGTAAGAACAGCCCCTATGCTAGCTCCATCTTGCCTTGCTTATAATTTGTTCATTTCAACTCCAAATCCAAAACAAAATACATATTCCTCTTAGTTAGCTCAAGCTCTTCCTTTCTATCCTTTCAAATCTCCAAGAGCTTCATTTTTGTGCCAAGGCAAACCGAGAGTAGAGGAGGAAAATAAGCCTGAGGAGTCCATTAGCTTCTCTATTCTCTTAAGGTAAGGAAAATGCATGAAAAATTATCTTTCCATCACTTTCCTCCATTACCGAAAATTACCAGTCATGGGGCTTTATTTTTATGCCTGGTTCTATCTTGTTTTCTATTCTCCAAGGGCTAGAGGAGGTCCTTATTGATTCATATCCAAGCCTACCTTAAGACTTCAAGGTAAAATATTCATTTTAATACCTGAAAACACATTTTTAACCTAGGGTTTATTCCTTAAGGTTAGTGTATTATTTAGCACTTATTGGAGTCATTGGATATTGATTAGAACATTGGTAAGGAGAAATAAATTGGTGACTGAGATTGTTCACGGAAAAACCTTAGGTGGAAAGTTTGTGAAGCTTGTAAAAGAACATGGTAAATTGCTTACCTTAAGGTGTTTTATTATTTAAGGGAATGGGATTTAGATATATGATAAGCTTAGCTTAGAGTGAAATACCCCAAACCTTAATATGTTAATTAATTATTTAATTGTGATATTTTAAGGCTAATTAAATCCTTAAAAATATTGGTGATGAAATAAAACCAAAAAGAAAAAGAAAAGGCGCAAAAGTCACAAAACGTGAAAACACGTGTTATATAACCATAGGAGTTATATAATCTTAAATAAGGTCCTAAATGGATTCCTAAGACTTATTTAGTCATTAGGAACATGTGGGAAAAATTCCCAAAGGAAACTGATTCAAATTGTGGATTAAAAACGCAAAACAAGTTTAAAGCACGTTTTTTCAAGGAAACCGGAAAATGTGAATTTAAACGGGTTTAATGGACTCGTAAAAATTTAAAGTTCATTATATAAATATAATTAAACATTAATGAAGGTCTAGAACCATTAAAATTAATAAAACGAAAAATCCGGAAAACGGGTCCCGGACTGATGAATAGTAACAGTTCAGATTTATGGGTGTTAAACTGCTAAGTGACCAAACTGCCCCTTATTCATATTTGGGTAAAAATATGGACTTAATTGAGTCCCTCACGTTTTGTATCCCCTCCTTGCCTATTAATTCTACACTATTCACTAAGAGACAAAAAAAGTAAAGTGCAGTAAAAGCACTTTTACTATTCTCTCTCTTCTTTTCTCATTTCCCTCCTCTCTGTCGTATTCCTCTTCTTCTTCCCAGCGCCTCTCTATTCTTTTTCTTCTCATATGGCGATTCTAGTAAACCCTCACGAACTCCACCTTCAACTTCCCTGTTCTACCTTAATACAAGCTTAAAATCACAAAATAAATACACCACAATATTCCCCTCACCTTGGAGCATCTTTTCCACCCTTTAAAAGCTCCAAACTCCAAACTTTGATTTCATGGCTGTAGCTCGTTTTGAGATAAAGAGCTTTTCCTTTTGAAGCTAGACCATCCCTTGTTGGCCCTAAGGTAAGAAAATCATCAAAGTCACCTTTTCTCCCTTGTTTTCTCCATTTTCATTTTTCTCAGTTTTGAACTCCACGTTTTATCCTTGTAGCAGCCATGTGAAATTTCAAAGTGTTGGAAGTTGCTATTTTTGATAGCCAAGTTACTCCATTGGAGTAAAGAAGGTAATCCTCTTTATTTCTATACCTAGACATTTCTTGATTCTAGGGTAAGTTAAGAGTTTGTTTAACCTCTTAATATTCATTACTATTTCATTGGGCTTGTTCACTAGATTAGCATTTAAACCCACTGTAACCGGTTGTGGAACAAGAGAGAAGAGAGGAGGAGGAAAGTGTTGAAAGAAAATTCAAAGGTAAACAACTTACCTTAAACTAATGCGTGTTTTGTGAATGTGTTGTGTTTGAGTAAAATAAATGTGATAAATGTTGAGTGTAGTGCAGGTGTTGCTAATAATATGAGGAAATTCAGTGTTTAAATTAATGTTGTTTAAGGGCCTAAGAGCCAAGCTTTTAAGGTTTATGCACACTGTGGTTATGATTGTGAAAGTGCTGGAATGGATGTGTTCTAAGTGTCTAGAATGAGTGTGGTGGTTGGATTAATGCAAGTGTGCTTGACAAGGTGTGTGAGGATGATAGAAATATGGGGAACCTCTGTCAAAATTCATGTAGACACTAGGTGTTTTAAGTGTTTGTGAAGGGGAAAGAGTTTAGAACTAAACAGGTGTTGTTAGAAACCAACTTAAGTAAATATACATCTTAGGGCTAGAATTGGAGTAAATGGTGTAAGAAGAATACAAGGAGTATATGGGTTGTGAGTTAACTGAAAGGAGTGAAGATGATGAACAGAAATGTAATTAGGAACCTAGGAAACAAAGTGCAAGTTCTAGGTGAGATAAGTGTGAAAATTGGGCGAATATAATCAAGAATTGGGTGATGATTTAGCCAAGGGATTAGGGAGGTTTAAGGTGCCAAATTAGTGTTAAAACATGTTAGAATTTATGTGGAAAGATTAAGAGAAGATTAGGTTTGGATTAGAGGTTGAAAAGTGGCTGAAAAACAACATTCTGGAGTAAAATGGGAGTGGTCCGGGTTTGCAAACCGGTACCTAAACCCGGACCACCCCAAAAACACACCCGCGACTTAAATCTGTATGTGGTCCGGGTTTGTAAACTCGGACACAAACCCGGACCAGGTGAAAAAAGAGGCAGAAAGTATTGCGACGGTATGGTCCGGGTTTGTAAACTCGGACACAAACCCGGACCACCCTAAAAATGTGCCAGAGAGTGTTTTAAAGCATTTCCAAGGTGGGGATTTGAATGTTAATGATAATATATGATTGTTAAGACATGATTGGTGACTTTTAATGACCATTAGGAGGGTGATTAAGTGTAAGTTAAATGTGAAAGTATGTAACATAATTATGTGAAGTAATTAACTAATTAGAAGTTAAACACGGTAATTAACCAACATCACTAATTATGTATAGGAGCTACTTTCGGTGGTGAACGAACGCAGCAAGGACCAAGGTATGGTTTTCTTGCAGTCTGTTGCCTACCGGTTTACACCGGCTTGTGTGTTGTTTGTTTTTTAGGGTGTTTACAACCTTGTAAGATTAAATCATGAAACGAGTTTACAGTTCTTGTTATTAATGTGACGTGTGCGTACCGATACCGGTAACATCGAATGCGTGCTAACTGTTAATTAACCCAAGCTAGGAAACGTAAGAGAACGGTATCCGGTAATAACGTTTCCAACCTAAGGAAGGTTCTAACCACGGCTATGTGTGTTTAGTTGTGGTTGTGTTGCTGAATCATGCCTTGCTTCCCTCGTATGTCTAACTAGACTTAAACACTTATTTGTGTGAGGTTGTGTTAAGCTCCCACTGTGGGACTTCTAACAAGTGCTAACCGGGGAGTGAGGAATCCGGTCGTTCCGGTCACGCGTGTATGTAGGGGGTCGATATCTGAATCAGATTCGGCTCTCTCCTTGTTAGGGTTGTTTTCCCTTGTGGGATTTCGACCTCCCATTAGCTTAGCCAAAGCTTACCTACCTGACTTCCACTCGGGCTAGGGGGAAATTATGTGTTGATGCGTACGGGTCACTACACCCGTCTCATCTTTTAAGTTAAGTTATTCATCCGACTAACAAAACAGTAATGTGATATGTGTTAAGCTTAACATGAGGATGAACCATTCTCTAGGCTTACAAGTTGACTAACCATGTTGGTTGTTTTCTAAAGTGAGATGTTTCCACTATGTATGTGTTGTTATTGTTCTGCAATAATTCTTGCTAATATATGCATGTTCTATGTTAAAATCAACGCCATGTTATCATGACAAATAGTTGCGTGTATCCCGTAGTCAGCGGGCTGCACGTTAACCATGCCATCAAAGGTTGCTGACCCCCTTTGGGGGCTATGTTTATTTGCAGGATGAGGATCGAGGAAGCAGAATGGCTTTAGATCCTAGGTTGTTGATACTTTTGTTATTTTTGGATGTTGAACCCGAGTAGTGCCTGTACACTCGAGGTGCATATTTGTGGATGTAGAATTAGATTGGTGATTTTGTACATTAACACTCGGTATATTGTGATTCTTTTGGATGGTGATTTTTGGAAGGTTGTAATTATGCTCGGGATTCTTGTAATCAGACCGATACATTGTATGTAACAGCCTTGTTAGCCACGTGGGTGGCTAACGGCGTGTAACACCGCCCTTTTTGGTATATGGTTAAGTTATGATTTCTGCTGCAATTATTGACTAAGTGTGGTTATGGTTGGGGTGTTACAAAAAGTGGTATCAGAGCGAAGTATCGCTCTGATTACCGATTACCGAGCTTAGGAATGTACCGAGTTAGGAAATTAAACCTTGTCGTCCAAAGGACGTTATAACATGTGATAAGATAAGTTTGTAAGCACAATACTAATGTGCTCTCATAATATTCAGATGGCAGGGCGACCCGAGGACGAGCCGCGGAGGGCCTGGTCCAGGAGACACGGGGATAACCCTACCGCACAGATGATGGTCGAAGCCGTGGCGGCCGCCCTGGCCCAAGTGATACCTCAAATAGTAACCGCAGTGCAACAAGGGCAACAACAGCCCGTTGGTCAAGATCAGCCTGTACCACCACCACAGCCACGCGAGACTAATTGGGTGAAAGCGTTGGCCGACTTAAGGCCCCCGCCTTTCAAAGGGGAGACCGACCCTTCTAAGCTAGAGGCGTATCTCGGTGCTCGAGACAGCCTATGAGACCTTGGTTGTTCCTGCTGATGCCAAGGTCCGACTTGCTACTTTTTACTTGAAGGGTTCGGCTAGGAATTGGTGGAAACTTGTACGGGCCGAGAAAGTGGCCGACCCGGATTTTGGATGGGAGCAGTACACGACATTGCTACGGGCCAAGTACTACCCAGTGCAAGTGCAAGAGGCAAAGCGCCTGGAGCTTGACAGTTTGAAGCAAGGGGACAAAATGACAGTGGACGACTACTACACCGCCTTCAACGACCTTGTTCATCTTCTACCCGACCTAGGTTACTCGAATCGAGTCTTAGTGAATCATTTTTACAGTGGGTTGAGCCACCGCCTACACTATGGCATGGGGCCAGCCGAGTATAATACCTTGCAGGTATCTTCAAATAATGTCTAAGTGTGAATGAATTATGTTGTATGGAGTGTGTAAATGTATTGCGGGGCATGACTAACACCTGAACTCAGGAGTGCTATCATGCCGCTGCTAAGGTGGAGATCACGTCCGTCTAAGGGACGAGGAGAATGCGCATAAGCGCAAGGTCTCGAGCGAGGGCCAAGCTGCAGGGTACCAAGGAGGGAAGAAGAGGAAACCTTACCCTCAGCCCCAGAAGGGCCAGCATCAGGATGGCAAGGGCCAAGCCCAGACCACCACCGCTGAGGAGCCGCTGAAGCTCACCTATGCCTATGCGGCTAAGCCCTTACGCTCTCACCCGAAGGGTAAAATTAATTCGAATTCGAATTCAAGTATTATTGCTATATTGTGAAGTGTGTACTGAATTGTTGTGTTAGCAGCCAGTACGGGCTCTGGACCGGAGCGCCACTACTTCTGTAAGTGGTGCAAAGGTGACCATCCCGGCAAGGACTGCAAAGGGAATGATGTGCAGTGTCACTACTGCAAGAAGCTGGGGCACCGTGACTTCGAGTGCTACCAGAACCCCGATGGCAGAAACTATAGGCCTAGGGGGCAGTGGAAGGGTAAGACCGCCGCGACCATAGAAGGCCCGAAATCTACCTATCAGCCATCCTCAGGGCAAGGGAACACTGATTCCCAGAAGGGGAAGGGGCCGGGAGCAGGCAAGGCTGCCCTGAATGTAGTGGACCGGTCAGAGGCACCAGGACCCTCTTCTAGACCAGGTACCACCTAAACTGTTAAGTGAAATAAGTAATTGTTTACCGCATTTCATGCATGTGTACTAGCGAGTCTAAAATGTACAACCATGTGAGTGATGAGTTAAAATATAATGAGAAACCACCTAAATTAGGTAATTCTAAACCTTAGGAACTTTCAATATTTGTTATCCAATCCCACCCACACCGACCCTTGGAGGGACCACCATCGACATCACCGACTATCCGACGGAACAGTGTCAGGTTATCCGGCCAGGTATGATATTATTCAGAGGATACCTGACACCCGAAGCACAAATCCATATCATTCGACGATGCAACGAGCTTGGAGCAGCACCTGGAGGTTTCTACACACCTGAGTACCCAAGTGGGGCGAAAATGAATTTAAAGATGATGTGCATGGGTAAGGATTGGAACCCTTACACCAAGACATATCAGAACACAGAGCTGAAGATGGAGCGACCATACCGAGTGTACCGGAGGAGTTCCTTGCGGTTGTTAACCACATCATGGGAATTGCTCAGCAACTTGAATCGGAACCACTTCCGAGTATCAAGGCAGATTTGTGTATTGTCAATTTCTACCAAAAGGGTGGAAGATTGGGTTTACACCAAGATAATGACGAAACACCCGAGTCTCTAAGTAAGGGAGTACCCGTGGTGTCTTGGTCCATTGGTGATACCGCAGTATTCATGTATGGCGAGCAGAAGCGTGCGGACCTCGCAAGGAAGTTAGTATTGAACTCTGGTGATGTGTTAATCATGGGTGGGCTGTCGAGGATGCTGTATCATGGTATCCAGAAGATCAAGCTAAATACGGCGCCTCCGACAATTATCAATGCCACACACATGAAACCTGGACGTTTGAACTTAACCTTTAGGCAATTTTGAAGTTATGTGTAATCATGTAAAGTGTGAAGTCAGTTGTATGTTGAGTATGTGATGCATTGAGTATGCTAAGTATTAAGTGATGTAGCCAAATGTAATACCACCATGGTGTAAGGATGAGTTTTATGAATAAAGCAGTGTTGATTTCTTAAGTACCACCCGTGTGTTACCAATATACTTATCAAGTTTATGAAATAAATTAGGGCTGCACTCGGAACGGAAGGTACACTAAGTGTGTCTAAAGGCAGAGGCCGGCGGAAGCGGCACTATCCTCACCGGTACCTTCCCAGTGAATGGCGTGGATGCGTCGATCCTGTTCGACTCTGGAGCCTCACATACGTTTGTCTCACTCTCATTTGCGAGGAGACTGGGGTTAGACGCGGAGGAGCTACCTGACTTCCTAGTCACTCTCCCGTCTAAGGAGCGGATTCGATGCACCCGTTATTACCGAGATGCCACCTTCTGAATTAAGAATGAGGAGTTCCCGATCGACTTGATAGAGTTCGAGGGGCTCGGATTTGATGTGATTGTGGGGATGAATTGGTTGGAGCGGTACAAGGGCCGAATCATATGTGCCGAGCACCGTCTGCTTCTTCGGAGTCCGTCTGGGGTTACCATTTCATACCGCCAGAGGCCCAGGGAGCCTTCGACACAGATCATCTCCGCCATGGCCATGTATCATGAAATTAGAAGAAAGAATGATGTATACCTCTACTATGTCCAGGACGAAGAGAGAGACCCTGAGTTTAGGCCAGATGTGTCAGTTGTGTCGGAGTTTCCTGATGTCTTTCCAAAGGAACTCCCGGGCATGCCACCCACACGGGCAGTTGAGTTTGAGATTGACTTGGTACCGGGCACCGGACCTATAGCGAAGGTGCCCTACCGTATGGCTCCAGCTGAGATGACAGAGCTCAAAGAACAGCTGCGAGACCTACTCGACAAGGGATTTATCCGCCCTAGTGTTTCACCATGGGGAGCACCAGTCCTTTTTGTGAAGAAAAAGGATGGTAGTCTCCGCCTCTGCATCGATTACAGAGAGCTGAATGCTGTGACGGTGAAGAACCATTACCCATTGCCACGTATTGATGATTTGTTTGATCAGCTGAGAGGTGCATCTGTGTTCTCTAAGATCGATCTGCGATCAGGTTACCATCAGATTGCTATCAGGGACAGTGACATTGAGAAGACCGCATTCCGAACCAGATATGGACACTATGAATTCACGGTCATGCCGTTTGGGTTATCTAATGCACCGGCAAAGTTTATGGACTTGATGAATCGTTTGTTTCGAGAGCAGTTGGATAAGTCAGTAGTTGTCTTCATCGATGATATTCTTATCTATTCTAAGTCCAAGGTTGAGCATGAAAATCACCTGAGGAGTGTATTGCAGACATTGAGAGAGAACCAGCTTTATGCGAAGTTCTCGAAGTGTGAATTTTGGTTGGACCAAGTCTCTTTTCTTGGTCATGTTATTTCTGAGGCCGGGATCGCTGTGGATCCGTCCAAGATTGATGCTGTGCGCACCTGGCCTAGACCGAAGACGGTTACCGACATACGGAGCTTCCTCGGTCTGGCAGGTTATTATCGGAGGTTTGTGAAGAATTTTTCTAGTGTTTCGAAACCGTTGACATCCTTAATGAAGAAGGATGCACCGTTTGAGTGGACAGTTGACTGTGAGAGCTCATTCCAGAGTCTCAAGGATGCTTTGACTCTGCACCAGTTCTTACTATACCAGGGTACTGATGGTTTTGAGGTGTACTGTGATGCGTCGGGTAAAGGAATGGGTTGTGTTTTGATGCAACACGGGAAGGTGTGGCCTACGCCTCCCGACAGTTGAAGCGACATGAAGAAAATTATCCTACACATGATTTAGAATTGGGTGCCATTGTCTTCGCCTTGAAGATATGGCGACACCATTTGTATGGAGTGAATGTGACGATTTATTCAGATCACAAGAGTTTGAAATACCTGTTCACTCAGAAGGAGTTGAACATGAGGCAAAGAAGATGGGTCGAATTCCTTACGGATTACGATATAACCTTCAGTACAAGGAAGGTAAAGCAAACATTGTAGCTGATGCATTGAGTCCGAGCACACTCTCTCCATTCGCTAATCTCTCACTCTAGCTTGGTTGATGAGGTGCGGAGTGCTCAGATGTCAGATCAGTACATGCAAGAGATCAGACAGAAGCTGATTGACGGCACATTCGAGAGCCAAAAGTATGATTTCCGACTTCATGATGATGACTTGATCAGGCTGAATGGCCGACTTTGTATTCCACGAAGTAGCGCTGAGCTGAAGGAGCGCATACTGAGTGAATCACACTGTTCTTCTACTTCTATTCACCCCGGAGCTTCAAAGATGTACAAGAGTATGAAGAGATATTTCTGGTGGACCGGTATGAAGAAAGATGTGACAGATTATGTTGTTAGGTGTCTCACTTGCCAGAAGGTCAAGTTTGAGCACCGTCGTCCTGGTGGCATGGTACAGCCAATGCCCGTTCCTGAGTGGAAGTTCCATGATATTTCCATGGACTTCGTTGTTGGGCTTCCGCCTACTCGGGGAGGCTTGAATATGATATGGGTCGTTGTTGACCGACTGACCAAGGTGGCCCGATTCATTCCGATGAAGGACACTTGGAAAGTGGCGAAGCTAGCAGAGCTCTTCGACCGTGAGATAGTACGACATCATGGAGTACCGAAGACTATCGTGTCTGATAGGGATACCAGATTCCTCTCGAGGTACTGGAGAAGTACACGGGAAGCACTTGGTACCGACTGAAGTTGAGTACAGCGTTTCATCCCAACAGATGGCAGAGTGAGCGCACCATACAGACTTGAGGATATGTTACGTGCATGTGCACTTGACTTCAGACCAGCTGGATTGATAAGTTACATCTGATCGAGTTTAGCTACAACAACAGTTACCATGCTTCGATCAAGATGTCTCCCTTCCAGGCCTTGTACGGTAGACCATGCCGCACGCCATTATGTTGGGATGAGTCGAGTGAGACGGTCATTATAGGACCTGAGTATTTAGAGCAAGTACAAGCAGAAGTTCGTCAGATCCGGGCTAACATGAAGGCAGCTCAGGATAGGCAGAAATCGTACGCCGATGTGCGCAGACGTGACCTGGAGTTCGCCGTGGGCGATCAGGTATTTCTTAGAGTATCCCCCATGAAGGGAGTGTTTCGTTTTGGCCAGAAAGGCAAATTGAGCCCAAAATATGTGGGGCCTTATGTTGTGACGGAGCGGATAGGCCCGGTAGCCTACAGGCTCGATTTACCTGCTGAGCTGGGCAAGGTACACGATGTATTTCATGTGTCCCAGTTGAAGAAATATATGTCTCATCCGTCTCATGTACTTCAGCCCGAGAGGCTAACACTAGAGCTGACCATGCGATCAGTGGAGACTCCCGTAGATCTTGGAGGCTAAGACTCGAGACACTCGCCATAAGTCTGTAAGATTGGTGAAGGTCCTCTGGTCTAACCAGGAAGTCGAGGAGGCCACTTGGGAGCTGGAGGAGAAGATGAGGGCGAAGTACCCGTCGCTGTTTACTTCTTAGTATTTGTATGTATAGGGTACGGGGCGTACCCCTATTTAAGGGGGGTAGAGCCGTTTCGGTTATGTATGTACGGCATGTATTGAAATACATGTCTATATTGTTATGTTATAGACCTTGAGTCTAAGTAATGTTATGTTACCAGGACCATGAGTCCGATGTTATGTAAAGTATGTTTGTTATGAAAGTGTTGTTTTAAAAGTAATCCCCGTGTTCTAATATTTAAGATGCGAGGGAAGTATGAACTTTGGGGACAAAGTTCTTTTAAGGGGGGTAGATTGAAATACCCCAAACCTTAATATGTTAATTAATTATGTAATTGTGATATTTAAGGCTAATTAAGTCCTTAAAATATTGGTGAGAAATAAAACCAAAAAGAAAAAGAAAATGCGCAAAAGTCACAAAACGTGAAAACGCGTGTTATATAACCATAGGAGTTATATAATCTTAAATAAGTCCTAAATGGATTCCTAAGACTTATTTAGTCATTAGGAACATGTGGGAAAAATTCCCGAAGGAAACGGATTCAAATTGTGGATTAAAAACGCAAAACAAGTTTAAAGCACGTTTTTCGAGGAAACCGGAAAATGTGATTTTAAACGGGTTTAATGGACTCGTAAAAATTTAAAGTTCATTATATAAATATAATTAAACATTAATGAAGGTCTAGAACCATTAAAATTAATAAAACGAAAAATCCGGAAAACGGGTCCCGGACTGATGAATAGTAACAGTTCGGATTTATGGGTGTTAAACTGCTAAGTGACCAAACTGCCCCTTATTCATATTTGGGTAAAAATATGGACTTAATTGAGTCCCTCACGTTTTGTATCCCCTCCTTGCCTATTAATTCTACACTATTCACTAAGAGACAAAAAAATAAAGTGCAGTAAAAGCACTTTTACTATTCTCTCTCTTCTTTTCTCTTTTCCTCTCTGTCGTATTCCTCTTCTTCTTCCCAGCGCCTCTCTATTCTTCTTCTCTCATATGGCGATTCCAGTAAACCCTCACGAACTCCACCTTCAACTTCCTTGTTCTACCTTATACAAGCTTAAAATCACAAAATAAATACACCACAATATTCCCTCACCTTGGAGCATCTTTTCCACCCTTTAAAAGCTCCAAACTCCAAACTTGATTTCATGGCTGTAGCTCGTTTTGAGCTAAAGAGCTTTCCTTTTGAAGCTAGACCATCCCTTGTTGGTCCTAAGGTAAGAAAATCATCAAAGGCACCTCTTTTCCCTTGTTTTCTCCATTTTCATTTTTCTCAGTTTTGAACTCCACGTTTCATCCTTGTAGCAGCCGTGTGAAATTTCAAAGTGTTGGAAGTTGCTATTTTTGATTGCCAAGTTACTCCATTGGAGTAAAGAAGGTAATCCTCTTATTTCTATACCTAGACATTTCTTGATTCTAGGGTTAGTTAAGAGTTTGTTTAACCTCTTAATATTCATTACTATTTCATTGGGCTTGGTCACTAGATTAGCATTTAAAGGTAAACAACTTACCTTAAACTAATGCGTGTTTTGTGAATGTGTTGTGTTTGAGTAAAATAAATGTGATAAATGTACCTTAAACTAATGCGTGTTTTGTGAATGTGTTGTGTTTGAGTAAAATAAATGTGATAAATGTTGAGGTAGTGCAGGTGTTGCTAATAATATGAGGAAATTCAGTGTTTAAATTAATGTTGTTTAAGGGCCTAAGAGCCCAGCTTTTAAGGTTTATGCACACTGTGGTTATTATTGTGAAAGTGCTGGAATGGATGTGTTCTAAGTGTCTAGAATGAGTGTGGTGGTTGGATTAATGCAAGTGTGCTTGACAAGGTGTGTGAGGATGATAGAAATATGGGGAACCTCTGTCAAAATTCATGTAGGACACTAGGTGTTTTAAGTGTTTGTGAAGGGGAAAGAGTTTAGAACTAAACAGGTGCTGTTAGAAACCAACTTAAGTAAATATACATCTTAGGGCTAGAATTGGAGTAAATGGTGTAAGAAGAATACAAGGAGTATATGGGTTGTGAGTTAACTGAAAGGAGTGAAGATGATGAACAGAAATGTAATTAGGAACCTAGGAAACAAAGTGCAAGTTCTAGGTGAGATAAGTGTGAAAAATTGGGCGAATATAATCAAGAATTGGGTGATGATTTAGCCAAGGGATTAGGGAGGTTTAAGGTGCCAAATTAGTGTTAAAACATGTTAGAATTTATGTGGAAAGATTAAGAGAAGATTAGGTTTGGATTAGAGGTTGAAAAGTGGCTGAAAAACAACATTCTGGAGTAAAATGGGAGTGGTTCGGGTTTGCAAACCGGTACCTAAACCCGGACCACCCCAAAAACACCCCGACTTAAATCTGTATGTGGTCCGGGTTTGTAAACTCGGACACAAACCCGGACCAGGTGAAAAAAGAGGCAGAAAGTATTGCGACGGTATGGTCCGGGTTTGTAAACTCGGACACAAACCCGGACCACCCTAAAAATGAGCCAGAGAGTGTTTTAAAGCATTTCCAAGGTGGGGATTTGAATGTTAATGATAATATATGATTGTTAAGACATGATTGGTGACTTTTAATGACCATTAGGAGGGTGATTAAGTGTAAGTTAAATGTGAAAGTATGTAACATAATTATGTGAATTAATTAACTAATTAGAAGTTAAACACGGTAATTAACCAACATCACTAATTATGTATAGGAGCTACTTTCGGTGGTGAACGAACGCAGCAAGGACCAAGGTATGGTTTTCTTGCAGTCTGTTGCCTACCGGTTTACACCGGCTTGTGTGTTGTTTGTTTTTCTGTGTGTTTACAACCTTGTAAGATTAAATCATGCAACGAGTTTACAGTTCTTGTTATTAATGTGACGTGTGCGTACCGATACCGGTAACATCGAATGCGTGCTAACTGTTAATTAACCCAAGCTAGGAAACGTAAGAGAACGGTATCCGGTAATAACGTTTCCAACCTAAGGAAGGTTCTAACCACGGCTATGTGTGTTTAGTTGTGGTTGTGTTGCTGAATCATGCCTTGCTTCCCTCGTATGTCTAACTAGACTTAAACACTTATTTGTGTGAGGTTGTGTTAAGCTCCCACTGTGGGACTTCTAACAAGTGCTAATCGGGGAGTGAGGAATCCGGTCGTTCCGGTCACGCGTGTATGTACGGGGGTCGATATCTGAATCAGATTCGGCTCTCTCCTTGTGTTAGGGTTGTTTTCCCTTGTGGGATTTCGACCTCCCATTAGCTTAGCCAAAGCTTACCTACCTGACTTCCACTCGGGCTAGGGGGAAATTATGTGTTGATGCGTACGGGTCACTACACCCGTCTCATCTTTTAAGTTAAGTTATTCATCCGACTAACAAAACAGTAATGTGATATGTGTTAAGCTTAACATGAGGATGAAGCCATTCTCTAGGCTTACAAGTTGACTAACCATGTTGGTTGTTTTCTAAAGTGAGATGTTTCCACTATGTATATGTGTTATTATTGTTCTGCAATAATTCTTGCTAAATATATGCATGTTGTATGTTAAAATCAACGCCATGTTATCATGACAAATAGTTGCGTGTATCCCGGTAGTCAGCGGGCTGCACGTTAACCATGCCATCAAAGGTTGCTGACCCCCTTTGGGGGCTATGTTTATTTGCAGGATGAGGATCGAGGAAGCAGAATGGCTTTACATCCTAGGTTGTTGATACTTTTGTTATTTTTGGATGTTGAACCCGAGTAGTGCCTGTACACTCGAGGTTACATATTTGGTGGATGTAGAATTAGATTGGTGATTTTGTACATTAACGCTCGGTATATTGTGATTCTTTTTGGATGGGTGATTTTTGGAAGGTTGTAATTATGCTCGGGATTCTTGTAATCAGACCGATACATTGTATGTAACAGCCTTGTTAGCCACGTGGGTGGCTAACGGCGTGTAACACCGCCCTTTTTGGTATATGGTTAAGTTATGATTTCTGCTGCAATTATTGACTAAGTGTGGAGTTTATGGTTGGGGTGTTACAAAAAGTGGTATGAGAGCGAAGTATCGCTCTGATTACCGATTACCAAGCTTAGGAATGTACCGAGTTAGGAAATTAAAACCTTGTCGTCCAAAGGACGTTATAAGCATGTGATAAGATAAGTTTGTAAGCACAATACTAATGTGCTCTCATATATATTCAGATGGCAGGGCGACCGCGGAGGGCCTGGTCCAGGAGACACGGGGGATAACCCTACCGCACAGATGATGGCCGAAGCCGTGGCGGCCGCCCTGGCCCAAGTGATACCTCAAATAGTAACCACAGTGCAGCAAGGGCAACAACAGCCCATTGGTCAGGATCAGCCTGTACCACCACCACCACCACAGCCACGCGAGACAATTGGGTGAAAGCGTTGGCCGACTTAAGGCCCCCGCCTTTCAAAGGGGAGACCGACCCTTCTAAGCTAGAGGCGTACATCTCGGAGCTCGAGACAGCCTATGAGACCTTGGTTGTTCCTGCTGATGCCAAGGTCCGACTTGCTACTTTTTACTCGAAGGGTTCGGCTAGGAATTGGTGGAAACTTGTACGGGCCGAGAAAGTAGCCGACCCGGATTTTGGATGGGAGCAGTACACGACATTGCTACGGGCCAAGTACTACCCAGTGCAAGTGCAAGAGGCAAAGCGCCTGGAGCTTGACAGTTTGAAGCAAGGGGACAAAATGACGGTGGACGACTACTACACCGCCTTCACCGACCTTGTTCATCTTCTACCCGACCTAGGTTACTCGAATCGGGTCTTAGTGAATCGTTTTTACAGTGGGTTGAGCCACCGCCTACGCTATGGCATGGGGCCAGCCGAGTATAATACCTTGCAGGTATCTTCAAATAATGTCTAAGTGTGAATGAATTATGTTGTATGGAGTGTGTAAATGTATTACGGGGCGTGACTAACACCTCGAACCTCAGGAGTGCTATCATGCCGCTGCTAAGGTGGAGATCACCGTCCGTCTAAGGGACGAGGAGAATGCGCATAAGTGCAAGGTCTTGAGCGAGGGCCAAGGCTCGCAAGGGTACCAAGGAGGGAAGAAGAGGAAACCTTACCCTCAGCCCCAGAAGGGCCAGCATCAGGATGGTAAGGGCCAAGCCCAGACCACCACCGCTGAGGAGCCGCTGAAGCTCACCTATGCCTATGCGGCTAAGCCATTACGCTCTCACCCGCCCAAGGGTAACTAATTAATTCCGAATATCGAATTCAAGTATTTATTGCTATATTGTGAAGTGTGTACTGAATGTGTAATGTGTTAGCAGCCAGTACGGGCTCTGGACCGGAGCGCCACTACTTCTGTAAGTGGTACAAAGGTGACCATCCCGGCAAGGACTGCAAAGGGAATGATGTGCAGTGTCACTACTGCAAGAAGCTGGGGCACCGTGACTTCGAGTGCTACCAGAACCCCGATGGCAGAAACTATAGGCCTAGGGGGCAATGGAAGGGTAAGACCGCCGCGACCACAGAAGGCCCGAAATCTACCTATCAGCCATCCTCAGGGCAAGGGAACATTGATTCCCAGAAGGGGAAGGGGCCGGGAGCAGGCAAGGCTGCCCTGAATGTAGTGGACCGGTCAGAGGCACCAGGACCCTCTTCTAGACCAGGTACCACCTAAACTGTTAAGTGAAATAAGTAATTGTTTACCGCATTTCATGCATGTGTACTAGCGAGTCTAAAATGTACAACCATGTGAGTGATGAGTTAAAATATAATGAGAAACCACCTAAATTAGGTAATTCTAAACCTTAGGAACTTTCAATATTTGTTATCCAATCCCACCCACACCGACCCTTGGAGGGACCACCATCGACATCACCGACTATCCGACGGAACAGTGTCCGGTTATCCGGCCAGGTATGATATTATTCAGAGGATACCTGACACCCGAAGCACAAATCCATATCATTCGACGATGCAACGAGCTTGGAGCAGCACCTGGAGGTTTCTACACACTTGAGTACCCAAGTGGGGCGAAAATGAATTTAAAGATGATGTGCATGGGTAAGGATTGGAACCCTTACACCAAGACATATCAGAACACCAGAGCTGAAGATGGAGCGACCATACCGAGTGTACCGGAGGAGTTCCTTGCGGTTGTTAACCACACCATGGGAATTGCTCAGCAACTTGAATCGGAACCACTTCCGAGTATCAAGGCAGATTTGTGTATTGTCAATTTCTACCAAAAGGGTGGA
Organism: Limonium bicolor; assembly: GCA_023374045.1. Lineage (NCBI taxonomy): Eukaryota > Viridiplantae > Streptophyta > Magnoliopsida > Caryophyllales > Plumbaginaceae > Limonium > Limonium bicolor. The sequence goes on along the minus strand of CM041781.1, from coordinate 119,744,762 downwards.
AGATTGGGTTTACACCAAGATAAGGACGAAACACCCGAGTCTCTAAGTAAGGGAGTACCTGTGGTGTCTTGGTCCATTGGTGAATCCGCAGTATTCATGTATGGCGAGCAGAAGCTTGCGGACCTCGCAAGGAAGTTAGTATTGAACTCTGGTGATGTGTTAATCATGGGTGGGCAGTCGAGGATGCTGTATCATGGTATCCAGAAGATCAAGCTAAATACGGCGCCTCCGACAATTATCAATGCCACACACATGAAACCGGGACGTTTGAACTTAACCTTTAGGCAATTTTGAAGTTATGTGTAATCATGTAAAGTGTGAAGTCAGTTGTATGTTGAGTATGTGAAACATTGAGTATGTTAAGTATTAAGTGATGTAGTCAAATGTAATACCATCATGGTGTAAGGATGAGTTTTATGAATAAAGCAGTGTTGATTTCTTAAGTATACCACCCGTGCTGTTACCAATATACTTATCAAGTTTATGCAATAAATTAGGTGCTGCACTCGGAACGGAAGGTACACTAAGTGTGTACAAGGCAGAGGCCGGCGGAAGCGGCACTATCCTCACCGGTACCTTCCCAGTGAATGGCGTGGATGCGTCGATCCTGTTCGACTCTGGAGCCTCACATACGTTTGTCTCACTCTCATTTGCGAGGAGACTGGGGTTAAACGCGGAGGAGCTACCTGACTTCCTAGTCACTCTCCCGTCTAAGGAGCGGATTCGATGCACCCGTTATTACCGAGATGCCAACGTCCGAATTAAGAATGAGGAGTTCCCGATCGACTTGATAGAGTTTGAGGGGCTCGGATTTGATGTGATTGTGGGGATAAATTGGTTGGAGTGGTACAAGGGCCGAATCATATGTGCCGAGCACCGTCTGCTTCTTCGGAGTCCGTCTGGGGTTACCATTTCAGACCGCCAGAGGCCCAGGGAGCCTTCGACACAGATCATCTCCGCCATGGCCATGTAACATGAAATCAGAAGAAAGAATGATGTATACCTCTGCTATGTCCAGGATGTAGAGAGAGACCCTGAGTTTAGGCCAGATGTGCCGGTTGTGTCGGAGTTTCCTGATGTCTTTCCTAAGGAACTCCCGGGCATGCCGCCCACACGAGCAGTTGAGTTTGAGATTGACTTGGTACCGGGCACCAGACCTATAGCGAAGGCGCCCTACCGTATGGCTCCAGCTGAGATGACAGATCTCAAAGAACAGCTGCGAGACCTACTCGACAAGGGATTTATCCGCCCTAGTGTTTCACCATGGGGAGCACCAGTCCTTTTTGTGAAGAAAAAGGATGGTAGTCTCCGCCTCTGCATCGATTACAGAGAGCTGAATGCTGTGACGGTGAAGAACCATTACCCATTGCCACGTATTGATGATTTGTTTGATCAGCTGAGAGGTGCATCTGTGTTCTCTAAGATCGATCTGCGATCAGATTACCATCAGATTGTCATCAGGGACAGTGACCTGAGGAGTGTATTGCAGACATTGAGAGAGAACTAGCTTTATGCGAAGTTCTCGAAGTGTGAATTTTGGTTGGACCAAGTCTCTTTTCTTGGTCATGTTATTTCTGAGGTCGGGATCGCTGTGGATCCGGCCAAGATTGATGCTGTGCGCACCTGGCCTAGACCGAAGACGGTTACCGACATACGGAGCTTCCTCGGTCTGGCAGGTTATTATCGGAGGTTTGTGAAGAATTTTTCTAGTGTTTCGAAACCGTTGACATCCTTAATGAAGAAGGATGCACCGTTTGAGTGGACAGTTGACTGTGAGAGCTCATTCCAGAGTCTCAAGGATGCTTTGACTGCTGCACCAGTTCTTACTATATCTGAGGGTACTGATGGTTTTGAGGTGTACTGTGATGCGTCGGGTAAAGGAATGGGTTGTGTTTTGATGCAACACGGGAAGGTAGTGGCCTACGCCTCCCGACAGTTGAAGCGACATGAAGAAAATCATCCTACACATGATTTAGAATTGGGTGTCATTGTCTTCGCCTTGAAGATATGGCGACACCATTTTTATGGAGTGAATGTGACGATTTATTCAGATCACAAGAGTTTAAAATACCTGTTCACTCAGAAGGAGTTGAACATGAGGCAAAGAAGATGGGTCGAATTCCTTAAGGAATACGATATTAACCTTCAGTACAAGGAAGGTAAAGCAAACATTGTAGCTGATGCATTGAGTCGCCGAGGACACTCTCTCCATTCGCTAATCTCTCACTCTAGCTTGGTTGATGAGGTGTGGAGTACTCAGATGTCAGATCAGTACATGCAAGAGATCAGACAGAAGCTGATTGACAGCACATTCGAGAGCCAAAAGTATGATTTTCGACTTCACGATGATGACTTGATCAGGCTGAATGGCCAACTTTGTATTCCACGAAGTAGCGCTGAGCTGAAGGAGCGCATACTGAGTGAATCACACTGTTCTTCTACTTCTATCCACCCCGGAGCTTCAAAGATGTACAAGAGTATGAAGAGATATTTCTGGTGGACCGGTATGAAGAAAGATGTGACAGATTATGTTGTTAGGTGTCTCACTTGCCAGAAGGTCAAGTTTGAGCACCGTCGTCCTGGTGGTATGGTACAGCCAATGCCCGTTCCTGAGTGGAAGTTCCTTGATATTTCCATGGACTTCGTGGTTGGGCTTCCGCCTACTCGGGCAGGCTTGAATATGATATGGGTCGTTGTTGACCGACTGACCAAGGTGGCCCGATTCATCCCAATGAAGGACACTTGGAAAGTGGCGAAGCTAGCAGAGCTCTTCGACCGTGAGATAGTACGACATCATGGGGTACCGAAGACTATCGTGTCTGATAGGGATACCAGATTCCTCTCAAGGTATTGGAGATCTACACGGGAAGCACTTGGTACCGAGCTGAAGCTGAGTACAGCGTTTCATCCTCGGACAGATAGGTAGAGTGAGCGCACTATACAGACACTTGAGGATATGTTACGAGCATGTGCACTTGACTTCCAGACCAGCTGGATTGATAAGTTACATCTGATCGAGTTTAGCTACAACAACAGTTACCATGCTTTGATCAAGATGTCTCCCTTCCAGGCCTTGTACGGTAGACCATGCCGCACGCCATTATGCTGGGATGAGTCGAGTGAGACGGTCATTATAGGACCTGAGTATTTAGAGCAAGTACAAGCAGAAGTTCGCCAGATCCGGGCTAACATGAAGGCAGCTCAGGATAGGCAGAAATCGTACGCCGATGTGCGCAGACTTGACCTGGAGTTCGCCGTGGGCGATCATGTATTTCTTAGAGTATCTCCCATGAAGGGAGTGTTTCGTTTTGGCCAGAAGGCAAATTGAGCCCAAAATATGTGGGGCCTTATGTTGTGACAGAGCGGATAGGCCCGGTAGCCTACAGGCTCGATTTACCTGCTGAGCTGGGCAAGGTACACGATGTATTTCATGTGTCCCAGTTGAAGAAATATATGTCTCATCCGTTCATGTACTTCAGCCCGAGAGGCTAACACTAGAGCTGACCATGCGATCAGTGGAGACTCCCGTACAGATCCTGGACGCTAAGACTCGAGACACTCGTCATAAGTCTGTAAGATTGGTGAAGGTCCTCTGGTCTAACCAGGAAGTCGATGAGGCCACTTGGGAGCTGGAGGAGAAGATGAAGGCGAAGTACCCGTCGCTGTTTACTTCTTAGTATTTGTATGTATAGGGTACGGGGCGTACCCCTATTTAAGGGGGGTAGAGCCGTTTCGGTTATGTATGTACGACATGTATTGAAATACATGTCTATATTGTTATGTTATAGACCTTGAGTCTAAGTAATGTTATGTTACCAGGACCATGAGTCCGATGTTATGTAAAGTATGTTTGTTATGAAAGTGTTGTTTTAAAAGTAATCCCTGTGTTCTAATATTTAAGATGCGAGGGAAGTATGAACTTTGGGGACAAAGTTCTTTTAAGGGGGGTAGATTGAAATACCCCAAACCTTAATATGTTAATTCATTATGTAATTGTGATATTTTAAGGCTAATTAAATCCTTAAAAATATTGGTGATGAAATAAAACCAAAAAGAAAAAGAAAAGGCGCAAAAGTCACAAAACGTGAAAACACATGTTATATAACCATAGGAGTTATATAATCTTAAATAAGGTCCTAAATGGATTCCTAAGACTTATTTAGTCATTAGGAACATGTGGGAAAAATTCCCGAAGGAAATGGATTCAAATTGTGGATTAAAAACGCAAAACAAGTTTAAAGCACGTTTTTTCGAGGAAACCGGAAAATGTGATTTTAAACGGGTTTAATGGACTCGTAAAATTTAAAGTTCATTATATAAATATAATTAAACATTAATGAAGGTCTAGAACCATTAAAATTAATAAAACGAAAAATCCGGAAAACGGGTCCCGGACTGATGAATAGTAACAGTTCGGATTTATGGGTGTTAAACTGCTAAGTGACCAAACTGCCCCTTATTCATATTTGGGTAAAAATATGGACTTTTGCGTCCCTCACGTTTTGTATCCCCTCCTTGCCTATTAATTCTACATTATTCACTAAGAGACAAAAAAAGTAAAGTGCAGTAAAAGCACTTTTACTATTCTCTCTCTTCTTTTCTCATTTCCCTCCTCTCTGTCGTATTCCTCTTCTTCTTCCCAGCGCCTCTCTATTCTTCTTCTTCTCATATGGCGATTCCAGTAAACCCTCACGAACTCCACCTTCAACTTCCCTGTTCTACCTTAATACAAGCTTAAAATCACAAAATAAATACACCACAATATTCCCCTCACCTTGGAGCATCTTTTCCACCCTTTAAAAGCTCCAAACTCCAAACTTTGATTTCATGGCTGTAGCTCGTTTTGAGCTAAAGAGCTTTCCCTTTTGAAGCTAGACCATCCCTTGTTGGCCCTAAGGTAAGAAAATCATCAAAGGCACCTCTTTCTCCCTTGTTTTCTCCATTTTCATTTTTCTCAGTTTTGAACTCCACGTTTCATCCTTGTAGCAGCCGTGTGAAATTTCAAAGTGTTGGAAGTTGCTATTTTTGATTGCCAAGTTACTCCATTGGAGTAAAGAAGGTAATCCTCTTTATTTCTATACCTAGACATTTCTTGATTCTAGGGTTAGTTAAGAGTTTGTTTAACCTCTTAATATTCATTAATATTTCATTGGGCTTGGTCACTAGATTAGCATTTAAACCCACTATAACAAGATGTGGAACAAGGGAGAAGAGAGGAGGAGGAAAGTCTTGAAAGAAAATTCAAAGGTAAACAACTTACCTTAAACTAATGTGTGTTTTGTGAATGTGTTGTGTTTGAGTAAAATAAATGTGATAAATGTTGAGTGTAGTGCAGGCGTTGCTAATAATATAAGGAAATTCAGTGTTTAAATTAATGTTGTTTAAGGGCCTAAGAGCCAAGCTTTTAAGGTTTATGCACACTGTGGTTATTATTGTGAAAGTGCTGGAATGGATGTGTTCTAAGTGTCTAGAATGAGTGTGGTGGTTGGATTAATGCAAGTGTGCTTGACAAGGTGTGTGAGGATGATAGAAATATGGGGAACCTCTGTCAAAATTCATGTAGGACACTAGGTGTTTTAAGTGTTTGTGAAGGGGAAAGAGTTTAGAACTAAACAGGTGCTGTTAGAAACCAACTTAAGTAAATATACATCTTAGGGCTAGAATTGGAGTATATGGGTTGTGAGTTAACTGAAAGGAGTGAAGATGATGAACAGAAACAAAGTGCAAGTTCTAGGTGAGATAAGTGTGAAAAATTGGGCGAATATAATCAAGAATTGGGTGATGATTTAGCCAAGGGATTATGGAGGTTTAAGGTGCCAAATTAGTGTTAAAACATGTTAGAATTTATGTGGAAAGATTAAGAGAAGATTAGGTTTGGATTAGAGGTTGAAAAGTGGCTTAAAAACAACATTCTGGAGTAAAATGGGAGTGGTCGGGTTTGCAAACCGGTACCTAAACCCGGACCACCCCAAAAACACACCCGAGACTTAAATCTGTATGTGGTCCGGGTTTGTAAACTCGGACACAAACCCCGGACCAGGTGAAAAAAGAGGCAGAAAGTGTTGCGACGGTATGGCCCGGGTTTGTAAACTCGGACACAAACCCGGACCACCCTAAAAATGTGCCAGAGAGTGTTTTAAAGCATTTCCAAGGGGGGGATTTGAATGTTAATGATAATATATGATTGTTAAGACATGATTGGTGACTTTTAATGACCATTAGGAGGGTGATTAAGTGTAAGTTAAATGTGAAAGTATGTAACATAATTATGTGAAGTAATTAACTAATTAGAAGTTAAACACGGTAATTAACCAACATCACTAATTATGTATAGGAGCTACTTTCGGTGGTGAACGAACGCAGCAAGGACCAAGTTATGGTTTTCTTGCAGTCTGTTGCCTACCGGTTTACACCGGCTTGTGTGTTGTTTGATTTTCTGTGTGTTTACAACCTTGTAAGATTAAATCATGAAACGAGTTTACAGTTCTTGTTATTAATGTGACGTGTGCGTACCGATACCGGTAACATCGAATGCGTGCTAACTGTTAATTAACCCAAGCTAGGAAACGTAAGAGAACGGTATCCGGTAATAACGTTTCCAACCTAAGGAAGGTTCTAACCACGGCTATGTGTGTTTAGTTGTGGTTGTGTTGCTGAATCATGCCTTGCTTCCCTCCTATGTCTAACTAGACTTAAACACTTATTTGTGTGAGGTTGTGTTAAGCTCCCACTGTGGGACTTCTAACAAGTGCTAACCGGGGAGTGAGGAATCCGGTCGTTCCAGTCACGCGTGTATGTACGGGGGTCGATATCTGAATCAGATTCGGCTCTCTCCTTATGTTAGGGTTGTTTTCCCTTGTGGGATTTCGACCTCCCATTAGCTTAGCCAAAGCTTACCTACCTGACTTCCACTCGGGCTAGGGGGAAATAATGTGTTGATGCGTACGGGTCACTACACCCGTCTCATCTTTTAAGTTAAAGTTATTCATTCATCCGAATAACAAAACAGTAATGTGATATGTGTTAAGCTTAACATGAGGATGAAGCCATTCTCTAGGCTTACAAGTTGACTAACCATGTTGGTTGTTTTCTAAAGTGAGATGTTTCCACTATGTATATGTGTTGTTATTGTTTTGCAATAATTCTTGCTAAATATATGCATGTTGTATGTTAAAATCAACGCCATGTTATCATGACAAATAGTTGCGTGTATCCCGGTAGTCAGCGGGCTGCACGTTAACCATGCCAGCAAAGGTTGCTGACCCCCTTTGGGGGCTATGTTTATTTGCAGGATGAGGATCAAGGAAGCAGAATGGCTTTAGATCCTAGGTTGTTGATACTTTTGTTATTTTTGGATGTTGAACTCGAGTAGTGCATGTACACTCGAGGTTGCATATTTGGTGGATGTAGAATTAGATTGGTGATTTTGTACATTAACGCTCGGTATATTGTGATTCTTTTTGGATGGGTGATTTTTGGAAGGTTGTAATTATGCTCGGGATTCTTGTAATCAGACCGATACATTCTATGTAACAGCCTTGTTAGCCACGTGGGTGGCTAACGGCGTGTAACGCCGCCCTTTTTGGTATATGGTTAAGTTATGATTTCCGCTGCGATTATTGACTAAGTGTGGAGTTTATGGTTGGGGTGTTACATAGAGTTCACATGAGGAAATGGCTATAAAACATAGGAGAAACAATGATTATATTTGAGAACTTGTGAGTAAAGAGCAAATGGGAAATGAGATAGTTAGACATTTAAAAGGTGAATTACAAGAGCATTTATATTTCAATGGGAGCCTTGTTGTGTGTATTTACAGGTCAAAGGCTAATATATGTGGAAATTCAGTGGTTAGGCTTTATGTCATTTAAGGGCCTAAGTGCCAAGCAATTTAAGTTTATGCACTATATTGTGATGTAGTGTAGTTTTGGTGTAAATTGAGTGTTAAGAATGTGTGGAAAGAATTTGGGTGTTCAAGGTTGTTAAATGGTAATAATTAAGTGTTTGGATGTAGAAATATACTATAGAATCCATGTCAAAATTTGGAGAGAAAACAAGGAGTTTAAGGTGTATAAATGAAGTTTGATGACCTAGAAGGTACTAAGAATTCTTAAGGCATAAATTGGTGAAATAAAGTGAACTAGAGTGTTCTTAAGAAATTAGGACAACCTAGGTATGTCTAGGAGGAACTAGGGGCTACAATAGTGAATTTTAAGCACCAAAACCTTAAGAACAGAAGTTAGGAAACTTGTTCAAAGTTGGAAGGGAATAAGGTGTAAGAAACCTTGAAATGACTTAGGTGAGAACTAGAGGATATGACTTGAGGAAGTTTTGGTAAATGGAATAAGGAGGAATAATGGTGTTTATGGTATGGTCAAATTATTAAGGAGGGAACACTTTCGTTAGTTGAAGTTCTAAGTAATTTACATGTTGTAAATGTAAGGAATTAAATGATAGGTGTTAGGCGTTTTGTAAGGATTGTGTAAATGGTTAAGAGAATCTTTAGTGGGTGAATTAATGAGTTTAGAGGAATGTTTAAAGGTGAGTTCAAGTGCCTAAATAATGTTGGAACACATTAGAACACTTGTGGTGAGGTTTGGGGTGAATTTAACACTTAGAAATAAGTTTCTGGAGCCGACCAGGCTCAAAATACACACGCAGAAAACTCTCTGGAATGGACAGACCTTAGGACCGACCATGGACAAGGTCGGTCGGGCTGAAAAACAATGAACAAAATGATTCTGGAATGGACCGACCTTGGGGACCGAACTTGCAAGGTCCGTCGGGGTAAATTTTCAGACGGAAAAATGTTACTGGAATGGACCGACCTTGGCAAGGTCGGTCGAGTAGGAATTTTTCAACCAGAATGTCTCTGGAATGGACTGGCCCTGGGTAGGGTCGGTCGATAGGGTCGGTCGGCCCATATATATATATATATATATATATATATATATATATATATATAAGAGATTTTAAGAATGATAAGAGGTATTAGTAGTAAGCCTTTAAGAGGGAAATGATGAAAAGAGATAAGAATATAAGGACATACGGGATTAAGTCAAGTAAAGGGGTTTTAAAATGTTTAAGATTAAGTTTGTGAGATTTAAGCGGTTTTAGGAGGTGATTTTATGACTAAATAAGTTGAGTAAGTTGAGTAATGTATAAGCAATTAATAATCCAAGATGGATGAATGTTGTAGGAATTGGAAATTTGGAACCATAAGAGAATTTAACAACTGGGACAACCGACGGTAAACGGTACAGTTTTCTTGTGACCTGCTTGCTAACGAGGTGTCCCTCGGCTTGTGTGCTATCTGTTTATTTGTTATAACTAAAACAAGATAAAGCATGCAACCGGTTTTTATTACACTCGTTGTGTGTGTGTTTTCCTTACACTAACCCACGAGACTTGAGATTAGCTACTAACTAAGCTTAGTACCTATTGAATTGAGGAGAGGAACTATATCCCGGTAATTGTTGGTTAATTGTAACACATAGTCCAAAGCCAATCGTGGTTATCACAAACTTAACACATAATCAAAAACGTCACAGTGGAAATAACGAACACCGGGACCTTGCCACGGTCTGATCATTAGAATATACTGAATCTTAAACCGATTTATAACACTTATCCAAAATACCGCCAACCAAAATACCACCAACCAACCGAGTTTAAGTATCTAAGTCATAGTCACAAACTTACATCAGTTTAAATATAAACAGACGTGCGCACATGCGCAACCCGTGCTCAAAAATAAGTAACCCATCCTAAGTCTAACCGCTCCTATTCTCGTGGTGTGACTTCATGGGTCTCTTACCTGCAAGTGTAAAAACAGCCCCCAAAGGGGGTCAGCACGAATGCTGGTACGACCCTCTCATGGCCCCCAAGCTAACGGGGCTACGACGACTAATTGTCGATAGCATGGAAGTTGATTAGATACACAAGCATAATATGAAGTGCAATAAACAACCATCCCCAAGTGAACACACATAGTCCACAACAAATGAACGACACAAGAGTTCCCTTAACAAATGTGTTAGTAATAACCTCGTCCAATTCTGATTCCTCTTATCCTCAGTTCTCCTTAACTTACCTCAGTCTCAATCTTATCTTAACCTCAGTATACAAACTGTTCCTAGAATGGAAATGGTTGTAGCTTAACTCAAACTTAGGATTTAGGTGATCCTACCGCAACATCTTAATGCCACCTACCTTGGACGGGAGTCCAGTGTAGCTGAGCCGGCAACCGACCCTAGGCAACAAGTCCGAAGACACTAGTCCTCAAGCGGAGGGCGGATCTGATTCAGATACCGACCCCCTTTCCTTAGCATGCATGACCGGAGTCAGTCCCGGGTTCCTTACTGCCCCCTTAAGTTCCAGTTAGTGAAAATCTTACAACCCATGTGTTAGTTAAACCTTAACGCGTATTAACCAACCGATACCAATACTTAACTCCTTTTCTTAACTCTAGATGTACTAAACTAAGTTAGTAACAATCTCAAGTCTCGTGGGTTAGTGTAAAGAAAGCACATTCACAACGAGAACAAGTATGACCGGTTGCATGCTTTATCTTGTCTTAGTCATAGCAATTAAACAGATAGCACACAAGCCGAGGGACACCTCGTTAGCAAGCAGGTCTCAAGAAAGACTGTATCGTTCACCGTCGACTGTCGTTTGTTTAACCTTCTCCGGGGTCCCAATTCACAAACCTAAAACATTCATTCATTTTTAGGCCATTAGTTATTTGCACCTTACTCAACTCATTCAGTCCCTAAAGATTCCCATCCAATACTCTCTTAAGTCCTTACCACTTAACCTTATAAACTTAACTTTAAACATTAAGGTTTATTCTTAACTTAACTTAATTCCTTAGGTTCTTAGGTTCCTAATCATTATTATCCTACCAATAGCATACCTCATTACCAATTAACATCTTTAGAATTTGAAATTTCTTTTTTTTTTCATTTTTGGCTTGACCGACCTTACCGACCGACCTTACCCAAGGTCGGTCCATTCCAGGACATGTTACCGTTTGAAAATTTTACCCCGACCGACCTTGCAAGTCTGGTCCCCAAGGTCGGTCTATTCTCGAGAGTTTTCCCCATGGGAAATTTAAGCCCGACCGACCTTGCCAAGGTCGGTCCCAAGTTCAGTCGATTCCAGAGACCAATTCCCGTACAAAATTCTAGGCATGACCGACCTTGTAAGTCCGGTCCCAAGGTCGGTCCATTCTAGAGACTCAATCCGTACTCAAATCACAAGCCCGACCGACCTTGCAAGTCCGGTCCCCAAGGTCGGTCCATTCCAGAAACTCTTTCCGGTAGTGTAAACTGAGCTCAGCGACCTTGCAGGTCCGGTCCCTAAGGTCGGTCGACTCCAGAACTTTGTTTCCAAATTCCCATTTGACTCCAAACTTCACCTCATATATCCTAGTATGTTCTAACCTCATTTGGGCACTTCAAATACACCTTAAGTCTTCTACTAAACTCATTTAATCACTCACCCATATCCACCTTAGTCATTATGCATTTTCCTTATAATCATGCCAACCCTTGTAATGTTTTTCACTAGGTTTCCAAGTGGTGGTTCATACCTAATATAACCACTATGCCAAATGCTTCCTCACCACTATAACATCATCTCCCAAGCATCTTTCACCATCTAAAACTCCTTTATGCAACTACTTAAAGTTTCTACACAAGTTTATGCCTCCTTCTACCAACACATTATTTCCTTCCTACTTGTTTACCAACATTTGCCTAAGTCCTAAATACTCAAGTATACCCCAAGACATTCATTTGGTTCCTAAATCCACCATGATGATGCCTATGTCATTCTAATTCTCAACAACACCTTAAACTCACTCTTTTTATCAAAACAACTCCTAAAGTTTCCTAATGCTTCCTTAGTCATGGAATCTCCTTAGCACATCCTAAACACTTAGGTTCTTCTCTAAATTTTGCCATGGGTTCTCTAGTATATTATTACACCAAAACATTTAGTTTTTCACCATCAAATAGCTATCAACATTCAAACTCTCATTAAACCTCCTTAACACACATCATACACCAAAACTACACAACATCACAATATAATGCATAAACTTAAATTGCTTGGCACTTAGGCCCTTAAGTGCATAAATCTTAAACACTGAATTTCCTCAATATATATAGCCTTTGACCTGCAAATACACACAACAAGGCTCCCATTGCAATTTAAATGCTCTTATAATTCACCTTGACATTCTTAAATAATCTCCCTTTTTCTCATTTGCTCCTTAGTCACAAGTTCACAAGTATAGTCATTGTTTCTCCTAGGTTTTTATAGTTCTTTCCCAATGTAAACTCTACACTAAACTCATCACCTATCTAAATCCCATCCCCTTAAACAAAAACAACACCATAAGGTAAGTAATTTACCTTGTTTTTTTACAAGCTCACAAACTTTCTTCCTTGGCCTTTTTCCTTGAGCAATCTCGGTCACCACTTAAACTCTCCTTGCCAATGTTCTAACCAATATCCAATGACTCCAATGAGTGCTAGATAATACATTAACCTTAAGGAACAAACCCTAGGTTAAAAATGTGCTTTAAGGTATTAAATTGATTATTTTACCTTGGAGTCTTAGAATAAGCTTGGATATGAAGCAAGAAGGACCTCCTCTATCCCTTGGTTACTATTCACAAATTAGTGCACATATTTATGAAATTTTTGATTTCCCATTGATTTAGACTTCCTAATGTGATACTAATTAGTACACAAGTTAATTAAGGAGTAATCATGGGCATTTAGCCACTTAAAACCCCTTTCTAAGACAATTTTTCAAAAATGTGCTTTAAGAGTCCTTAAAGCACAATTTGTGTTTTAACTTGGTTTTCTTTGGTAATTGACTTAAAATGACCGTTAGGATATTACTAAGGTCTAAGAATGATATTTGGGTGCTCACCCAAGTCTCTCCAAGCTTAGAGCACGTTTTTGCTTAAACTGCTCTTTTGGTGTTTCCTTATGTTTTCTTTGATTAAAAATGTTTCTTAATGTTTCTAAGGCATTATTTCGCCTTCTTATATCTTAGTTTACCACTTAAGCACCATATCTAAGTTTGGGGTATTTCATTAATACCCGTTAAGGTTTAACTAACAAATGGTTTAAGATTTTAACTAACTGGAACTTAAGGGAGTGAGAAATTCGGGACTGACTCCGGTCATGGATGTTAAGGAAAGGGAGACGGTATCTGAATCAGATCCGACTTCCGCTTAACAACTTGTCTTCGGACTTGTTGCCTAGGGTCGAATGTCGGCTCAGCTACATTGGATTTCCAGTCCAAGGTAGGAGGCATTAAGATGGTGTGGTAGGATCACCTAAATCCTAAATTTTAAGATAAGTTGTTTATTCAACCAATGGAGTTGATAGCTCATTAGCTAGGGTTGCTTTTGACCCGACAAAAAATAAACATTGAGATAAGATTCAACCAATTCTATTTAAAGGACGGTTTGTATTCTAAGACTGAGATAAGGACTGAGAGAATGCTTTTAAGTTGTTCGTTGTGTATGAACTATGACTGTTCATCTGTGGATTGTCATTTTATTGCACTTCATATTATGATTGTGTATCTAATCAATTTCCATGCTATCGACAATTAGTCGTCGTAGCCCCGTTAGCTTGGGGGCCACGAGAGGATCGTACCAGCAATTTGCTGACCCCCTTGGGGGCTGTTTTTATGTTTTTCAGGTAAGCGTCCCATGAAGGCTCACCCTGAGAGTAGGGGCGGTTAAACTTAGGTCGGGTTCTATTTTGAGTACGGGTTGCGCCCGTGCACCCGTCTATTGATATTGAGACTTGTGGAAGTTATGTTGTTGCTTGAGATACTTTTAAACTCGGTTGGTGGATGTTTTCGATAGTATGTATATTTTGGATTAGTGGTTGTAAATGTTTAAGTTCGGTATAATCTGTTGTTTAGACCGTAGCAAGGTCCTAGTGCTGGTTTAATTCCGCTGCAACATTATATTTATGTTGTTAAGTTGCAATAACCACGATTGGCTTGGGACGGGGTGTTACACACACTTGACCTAATTCCTCCTGCATTCGCTACAAAGTGGATCTGAATTTGCCTCCCCGAGAATCTGAAACCCAGAATTTCTAGAAACCGATTTGGTAAGTTAAACTTCGGCTTATTATATCTTTTCCATCCATGAATGAAAATTCGCGTTCAATAGCTCATTTTGTAGATCTTTAACTCCTCCACAACTTTCCTTTTTATACCCAAGTCTAATTCTAAATTGTGTGGCGGATCGAGGCATCTTAAGTTCCCAACTCGATCACGGCAGTGTCTTGCCCAGGTTTTTTCCAGAAAATGATTAGGTAAACTTAGATCTTGTGAGATCTGTAACTTTCTCTCTAGTTAATCAATTTCAATAATTCTTCCACTAGTTTTTAGAATTATATGTCTACTTTAAATTATGGTAGATATCGTGGATTGATTCACTCTCAATTAGATTGGGTTGACCTGTGAAGTTGCCTACCTGAACTTCACACAAAATCATAGATTTTCCAGTAAAACGTAAGGTATAAACCCGGGACTTTCAACTTAAATTTCTTCCTGTGTATTACGTATTAGATCAATATTTGTAACACCCCATCCAACAACAAACATATAACAACAATCTGCAGCGGAAACTCAACCCATCACATTACTTATTTCAATGGTGTTACACGCCGTTAACCACCCACGTGGCTAACAAGGCTAATACATGTACTTTGTATCGGTCTGATGGACTAGACTCCCGAGCAACTACACGTAACATTAGCTTCCCTTAACAACAACCCATATATTTATTACATTCCAACCGTACCGAGTATTTACAAACTAATGCCGATAACAATTTCGGTCTTACTACGCCTACAATGCTTACGCCATTTAAATGGCTACCCTTGTATAAACATCTACCCCGTCCTACTCTCGAACGGCTTCCAGCTCCTTGTACCTGAAATAGAAAAGGAGAGAAAGGGTGGCCCCCAAGGGGCTCAGCACCTTTGCTGGTATGGTAATCCCGCAGCCCACATGCTACCGGGCCACGCACAACTAATTGTCGTCTTAGCATGCAGTTGATTATATTTAAAACATGCATACAAGCCACAAACATACAACACATAACATTTCGCCTCAATGGGCTCAACCTATAACCAACACATCCACACTTAACCAACCATCCAATGATCCCTTAAACCCTAGAGTGGCTCTCCTCAAAACGGAGCTACTTCCTTAATGAACGACACGTACCCATTAATCGGGTTATCCTTAAACGCCTCTTGTCACAAACTGGGATTCATTTCCATGATCCACACACTCCATATCCTAAACATATCTCATTTTTCACATAATAAAACATAACAACACCTTTCTTGTTTCGACGCACACATGATGACATCGCATTCATTATAAACATCCAATATATATATATTTATACCATAGCATAGCAAGGGAATTTGCATAGCACCATAACATTACATAACACCATAAAATCGGTTCTCACAAGGAACCCTCCACCATAGTTAGTATACCATGTGAGCCTAGGGATTTTTGCCAATCCCATGTTAAGCTCGTTACCAACCTCGTTACCGTCCGGTTATATAGAACGGTTAACTTATACCCAAGGTGTGTCGGATATAGTAATCCCAAGCACACCGAAATAACATACGTATGCCCCTGCGGCCCGACGTGAGTCAGTAACTAGCTTTGGATAAGCTAAGGGAAGGTAGAAACCAAGTTGGAATACCACCTATACATACACCAAGAGAGCCGAACCGGATATGATATCGACTCCCGTCCATCACACGCGTGGCCGGAACAACCGGACTCCTCACCCCCCATTAGTACATATACACTTAATAATAAGTAGTTAGAGATCCATTATGGAGCCCTACCACATCCACACACCATACGGTATCATAACCGAGTTAAGCACACAAGGGAGGTTCACACACTTGCTTACAAAAACAATGTCCAACTAACTCACACATAGCCGTGGTTAGCACGTTCCCAAGGTTTGGGTCGTTAACTCCAAATACCGATCACTCATGTGTTCCTAGATTTGGTTAGCTAAGGTTTAACACATATTTGAGGTTAAATGGTATCGGAGGCCAAATTCGCCACATAAATGAATTACTAAACTCATTACATGTTTTAATCTTACAAGGTGGCAAACACTCAGTAAAACATATTGGCATACAAGCCGGTGTAATCCGGTAGGACACAGGTTGCAAGAAAACCATACCTGTCACCGGAGTCCACTTTACCACGTCCACTTATGTTCCTCGAGCGATCCTCGAACAACTGTTAACATCACATGTGTTTTTATTAACATCGGGGTTTGCTTGATTATTTACTGTCTAATGCTTATACTTCTCCCCGTTAACTTAGTTACATAACTTAACATTTTTAACTTGTTTTACCCTCACATTTAATACAACTTTTCACCCACCTAATTGCCATTAAAACTCACCTAACATGTCCTTAACAACCTTATAACATCATCAACTATCAATCCCCATCATTACATATCATTTCCATACCTTAAAACTACAATTTTGGTCCATACAGTGCCTTGTCCGAACTTGTGTCCGGACTTCCCAAGTTCGGACACAAGCCGCGACCTAATACTGAAACCATACACACGTCCGAACTTGTGTCCGGACTTCCCAAGTTCGGACACAGTTCGAGAGTAATCCCAGATAGAAACAGTCACGTCCGAACTTGTGTCCGGACTTCCCAAGTTCGGACACAGTTCGAGAATGAGAAAATCCTTTACCCAACAGAGCCTGTCCGAACTTCCATGTCCGGACGGAAGTTCGGACACGGCAAAATGCTCAACTTCTACACCTTTAAACACTTAGCCAAATTCCTCCAAAGCCTCCAACACTTATAGTTTATACTCCTTAAGTCCCTTAGTGATGATTCATGCCAATTCTAACCATTATACCAAGACATTTCTTCCACACAACATCATCATTCAAACATCCTTTCTTACATATCAAAACTCCTTATGTCATTCTTACAATTTCTTTCCCAGGCTTACACTTCCTCCTTAATTTTTCCAAGTGGTATTTCACCAATATTGACCACTATACCAAGGTGTTTCCTCTACACCTTAACATCATCTCTCAAACTTCTTTTCTTACTAACTAAACCTCCTTTTTCACATCCCACCTAAACATCACTTATTCCTTGAATATCAACATTATCTAAACCTTAAACAAACTCCTCCAAGACTTAAATACATTCTCAAAACACATATTGAATTCGTAGAACTTCCAAGACAATGCCTAAATCCTTGCATCCCTTAAATCACCTTAATACATGCTTTCTTCTCAAGTAAACATTCATTCACCTTTAACACTCCCTAGTTCACCAAAACTTCCTTAAAACACTTAGAACTTCTCACACATCTTCCCAAATTTGGCCATAGCTTCTCTATATACCCACATCCAAACACTTAGGTTTTTACCTTAATTCATTCAAGAACACCTAAGATCCATCAAACACATTTTTATACACACAAAACTTCACCAATTTTACACTACATCACAATATAGTGCATAATTAAACTTGCTTGGCACTTAGGCCCTTAATGACATGGCTCTTAGGCCCTTAAATTGCATAATCCTTAAACACTGAATTTCCACAATACATAAGCCTTTGACCTGCAATTACACACACCAAGACATATGTTCCTTTACTAGTCTCCTTGAGAAACACCTTACTAAGTCATTCACCATTTGCTCTTTAGGTAGTTTTAGCAAGCTTATAAGCTCATTTCTCCTAAGGCATTAAACCACATTGAGATAGTATGTTTACTCTTTTCCACTCAAACTTCTTTCTTGTTTCCTCTTAAAACCGGTAGGGCATTTCACTCCTTGTCAACCACTTAACAATATACAAACATCATAATGAGTTTTCAAGCTTTAAGCTCCATCTCATTGTAAACCCTAGTTACATATATTATCTTAAGGTATTAAAATGATTGTTTTACCTTGGAATGGAAAGAGAGCTTGAATATTTATCAAGAGAGGACTCCACCAAGCCCTTGGGAGATTCAAATGAAGCTAAAACAAGCAAGGTAATGGTGATTTTCGGTCAACATAAGAACATGGAGGAAACATGGATTTTCTTTGAGTTTCCTTACCTTGAAGCAAAGGAGAATGTCAAGGCATGAAAAGATGAGCTCAAGCTCTTCCCATGGAGGTTTCTCTTGGCACCGAAATGGAGGTTTTGAAGTTTTGAAAAGACAAGATTGTAGAGCTTGGCTTAACTAAGAGAATGGTAGTCTCGGAATTAAATTCGGAGCATGGAGTCATAAGTTACAAGTGAAGAAGGGTGAAGAATGACATGGTTCTGTTGGAAACCGATGGAGAGAGGAGGAAGAAGGTAGCCACCGTGGGAAATGAAGAAAGGAATGAGAGAATGAGGAAATGAGTTTGCTTTGTTAGTTTTAGATATTTAAGTAAAGTAAATAGTGTTTTACTTTATCAATTTCTATCTTATCAATTTAACAAAGGGATGACTCATTCCCTTATGAGGAAACCGGCCCCAAATAGTAGCAAGGGGGTATTTTAGACTTTATTAGTCAATTGTCTCACTTATAACATTATATGTTACAAACTAGTTAAAAATCACTATTCACCAAAAACAAGGCACATAGAAGTGAAATTTTTGATTTCCCATTGATATAGCCACCCAAATGTGATACTATATAGTACACATGTTAATTAAAGAGTAATGATGGACATTTAGCCATTCAAAACTCATTTACAAGACAATTTTTCAAAAACGTGCTTTAAGACTCCTTAAAGCACATTTTGCGTTTTAACTTGTTTTCAAGCTTGGTTTTCTTTAGTAATTGATTTAATATGTTCATTAACATATAAATAAGGCATAGGTATGACCATTAGGTCTTATACACCTTTATCCCAAGCTTAGAGCACATTTTGGCCCATATTGACCTTAAGGTATTTATTTGTGTTTTGTTTGGTTTCATTGTCTACCAAAGTTTCCTAAGGACTTAATTAGCCTTATAAAGTCATAATTAAACATTATCAAGTCTTGGTAGGCTCTTTGGGTCCTAACCAAGTTCACTCCAAGCTTAGAGCATGTTTTTGCTCAAAGCGTGTCTTAGTGTTTTATTGTGTTTTACCATGGTTTAAATGATTCATTTATGTTTCTAAGGCACTTTTTAGCCTTTAAATACCATAGTTTAACGTTTATACAACATACTAAGGTTTGGGGTATTTCAATCTACCCCCCCTTAAAAGAACTTCGTCCTCGAAGTTCACATTTCCTCGCATCATTGGATTAGAATACGGGAATTACTTATAGCCATAAAACTTCCATTACCAACCACCCTTTACATCCAACCTCGGACTTAATGGTCCGGGCAACATATCCACATTACACATAAAATATCATACTCGCATGGTAACCTCGGACTTAATGGTCCGGGTACCTTCACCACACTTGCACTAACATAATCTCCCTCAGACTCTTAGGTCTGGGTGACATAACCACATTTGGACTCGTAGGCCCGGGTAACACAACACATTTAGACTCATAGGTCTTGATAGCATACACTTTAGGAGATCAAAGCCAGAATAACCTTTATCACACATACCAAACAACATGTCATAGCATGTATATCAAACAGAAATACCTTTTCCATCTCTCATGGGTTCGAATCCCACGTTGAGTACATATACACAGTGATCCCGCAGAACCCGGTCGCGATGGACACTTTCTGGTCCCCGTTCCTTTAGGAGATCAAAACATTCACTTAATTTTAACATATGTATACTCATGTCACCGGTCCGAAGACAAAGGCTCATACGTCCTCAGCTCGTGAGCAAGTACTACAAAAATATTCTTACTAGGTTAAGTATAAGAAGATCTTTTATTCAAAATATTAATCGATTGTTTGAAAACACCAATTGAAAATCCTTTTGAAACACCACACAACTCCAAGTCCAATTTATGCTCCTTGTATTTTTCTTAACATGGTTGTTTGTGACCACTTACAGGGAGCTTCAAGAGTCATCCAACCCTGATGTGATCAGCATCAGTGTTGAACTATCTTTCCACCCCAATTTGTGTTCGGCTTCCCTTGATCTCATGATAATCAAGTTTCACCTCCCACCTCATTTTCAACCAACAACTAATTCAAGCATGTACATTTTCTATCTTTGAATCCTTCTAGTCATAATCATTACATCTCCAAGGGATAGAACTCCGTCTATCAATCATCACCCAAATCCAACTTAATTCAAGTTACCTAGGAAATTTAATTCTCACTAGGTTCTATGTCGGTCTTATAACCCTTCATAAATCACAACACTGTATATATACATATATTTTTTATTTTTTAATCAAAATACAATACATGGTTTCATTTATGCCCGTCGGGGTTTTAGTTCCCCGGGAGTTTCTTTACTCCCTTCCATTTGTACTCTCACACACCACTGTTAACAAGATAAACACACTTCCCACAATGGTATTCGCATCTTCTGTGCGCAATTACCACAATTTAACCGCAAATAAATGCGTATGTTTATATAACACACGCGCCAACCATCATAACAATTTATTTTTGTGCAATGCACAACATAGTTCACGTACACTTGTACGGTAAAAAACACACTAAGCGGCTTTACGCTCTACCCCCCTTAAAAGGGATTACGCCCACGTAATCAATCACTGAGCACTAGCTTAAAACGTTCTGCGTCGTGAAGTGTTTTTAACTTCCACGCGGTCTATACACATGGATTCTGATTAGAGGATCTTAACCATATTGGCGGTTTAGTCCCTAAACCAAGAATTCGCATTGGAGTTGTAACTCATAACCGTTTCGGTCCTGGCCTGTGAGGCTTTTAGGCATTGATAACTAGCCATCCATTCATATTCACAACGTATACCCGGTACCTGACGCATGGGCTCACTGGCCTCTGTTGCGAACCCTGATAATTATAGAGCTGGTTTGCCCCATTCGTTACTGTTAATGTATTGTACATCTCCAATGTATTACCTATCTGGTAAACAATGGTTTCTCAACCGGCGCATGGTATCTCTTACCCTGAGCGCTTCGGTGAGTTCCAAAACTTTCCATCCACTTCTCCAATAGCTTACAGCGTAAACTACTATGTAATTCACAATGATGGACTTGCTTCTACGACTTACTGTCGGTTGAGATTGAGCTACTACCTAGTGTGTAGTGCCTCTCAGCTATTTACAACATTTGGGGTATATTCCATACCGATATTTGGCAGTTAGTGCTACCGTAGTCACTTGCTGTTAATCATGTCTCCACATTTCGTTTTGTACAAGTACTCTTTTATTGGTGCGGCCTTGCATTTCCTATGCATTGGCCACTATAACATTATTCCTCCACAATTACCATGCTTCTGATCCCTAGCTATCCCACTTGATCATTACCGTGCGCAAGTGCAATACCAAAACACACTCAGTCATACAGAGTGCAGAGGCGTAAACTCTTGACAGTAAATCTCTCATGCGATTGCGATAGGAATTTTCACTGTGTTTTACTGAATTCTTACCACATGATACTTGTCACCGGCTTAACTGCTCGTTCGTTGCTAATCGCTTACTGTTGTGCCTCCACTGGGTTTACTCATAACTCTGCTCATTCCCCATTTTTTATCATCTAACAATATTCAGGCAACAGTCGCTTTTGCGCACCGTATCCTTACTAATATGCAACATCACTTAACTGCATCCGCTATTATTAGCTTCCGCCATTACACTGGTTTATCTGGCCACTTATTTGGCTGATTTTTGATATACTACTATTTTTTCCCTTGAGCGTTGTTTCGCTACACACATTTAGCTTCACACACCTATGGTGATTGCTATCAACTTATCACACTTCCTGTCTACGCAACTGGTACAAACATTTCCTTCGTATTATTCTTATTCAAATCATCCTGGGGTAATAACAACGTGGTCCATCCTCCACATATTTCTTGAACTTGATTCACATAACTACTGCTCTCCTGCGGTCTCACAATATCGAGAGGTATCCCCACTCTTATGCAGTGGTTCGCTTACCACTCTATCACTTATACCATAAACTTCTACCATCAATCGAATTTATATAACATATCTGTTTATGGCTTATAAGCCTTATTTGCCTTGAGCTGGGCTCATTGTAGGCTGTCCACACACATGTACTTCTCTGTACAATATTACATGTTTAGAGGTGTAGTGGCTCCATGACAAGGTCGTTGCACCGTTTCCTTTCTGGGATGCCCCTTAAGGTTTGTCATCCGTCGCCCTGACAACTTATGTCTAAACTTGGGTGTTAATTTCAACCCTTGTGTTTGCTGTCATGTATATCATCAACAATGTTTAATCCAAACCCCTCAAGGATTGTTCCTGAGTGTTATTAAAATATGCCATTACATCTGGCTTGCACTCATGGGTACATTCCGTTAGCCACGCCTTTTGCGTTCTTCACTGGTTATTATTTCTTCTGTAAAGATCAACATTTCCAGATAGTGTAGGTACTGATTCTGGGAGTTTCATCCCTTTCATTGCACATTAATGTGTCCACATTAGGCATCTGTCTTGCCCTGCTTTCCAGCTATCATGTTAATCCCTGGGGATCCTTAAGTCATATAAGCTGTCTTTACATTCAGTTAGTGCACTTCGCACCTCCTGACTCTTAAACATTTCCTTGAAAGGAATTCACTAATTCCTTTAGTTTCGCTAACTTAACTGAGTTCCTTAATTTCCACCATTCCTTGTAATCTCTAGCTCTCGTTTGATTTATACTGCTGACCGTAGACGGAGTCGACTACTTCCCGTGTTTCGGACTCTACTCGTATACATATATGGGGTATCATACTGATACATTACTACTTACCCAACTAACCTATAAGTAGGTCTGTCAGGCCCACATGCTCCTATGGAGTGCGGTCGTCCCACTACACAGTTGGTACACTCGTAGTGTCCGTCACACGCCTAGGTGAAGTATTCTGTTGTCAACTCCCTTATATTGTCCCGTGACAATATTCATTCCTTGCTTCTCGAACTTAATCGAGGGAAAGTTTGTCCACTGTTGTATCTTTATCAACTGCCCTTGGTTTTACTGGTTTGGTGTAAAAGAAGGTTAGAAAGAAGTGTTGGTTCGAAAGAAAATCTGGTTTTGAAAAGAAAAAGGGTTTGAATAAATAGGTTGTGAAAGAAAAATTTCCATGGTTTCACAACATCTTCTTACCTTAGCCAAGTCTAGCTTTTGCTGACTGGTGTCCTTACAATTACAGAGGTTAGGCTAGCAGGCCCTTCCACTGTTATGACATTCACATTTGACTTTATTGTACTTTTCCAAGTACTTTGTAGTGGCTATAAATTTTCCGAATAGCCCTGTTATAGCAGCACTTGCTACGGCAAGTGCGCCATGCTAACTGGCTATCAGTTCAACACATACCGGTTGTGGTATTGTTTTTATCCGCACTGTCATCAGTGGCCTTGTTGGCCCTCACTGATGTTATTGTCTTGATAATAACTTCTCTAGGTGACTTCTCACTGTCTTCGCATGACGATCATCAACTAGGGTGTTTCCCATTCTGGGAGACCCCTTTTTCTTAGTATTGTATTCTCTTTGTAGCCCGTTCCACGTATTTGGGCACTACGTTGTAGTTCCCTTGTCGGTTGATATACCGTTGGTGTATTATTTATCAACTGTGGTCCCGTAGACACTCGTCTCGGGTTTTATTAATCCATTTCTTGCCTGTTGCGCGGTTGGTGCGTTGCAAGCTGGTTGTTCTCGACTGCTTAGCATGTCGACCCAGGTTGCTGGAAATTCTATTCTTCTATACACAAGATTCTTCATTCTTCGCTATTAAATGCGGTTAACATTGTCCAGATGGAGACCGTCTCCGGGATTCCCAGTTTTCGGGATCTACCGTATGACAGGTTCTCCGTACCCTTAAAGGTACTTACTAACAGCCAGATCGGGTATTCCCGAGTAAGAGAGGACTTTCATCTCTCTGGCGTTGTTTCCCAAGTTATAAAACAGGGATTGTGGAGGGCGGGAAGGATACTGTAGGTTTCCAGTATTCACTGGTAGTTCCTTACTAGCGTATCTCTCACGCTATCACTCAACCCTTAACCCAAAGTACTTAAATCTTAACTCGGTACTTCCTAAGCTCGGTAATTCAGCCATCAGAGCGATACTTCGCTCTGATACCACTTTTTGTAACACCCCATCCAACAACAAACATATAACAACAATCTGCAACGGAAACTCAACTCATCACATTACTTATTTCAATGGTGTTACACGCCGTTAACCACCCACGTGGCTAACAAGGCTAATACATGTACTTTGTATCGGTCTGATGGACTAGACTCCCGAGCAACTACACGTAACATTAGCTTCCCTTAACAACAACCCATATACTTATTACATTCCAACCGTACCGAGTATTTACAAACTAATGCCGATAACAATTTCGGTCTTACTACGCCTACAATGCTTACGCCATTTAAATGGCTACCCTTGTATAAACATCTACCCCGTCCTACTCTCGAACGGCTTCCAGCTCCTTGTACCTGAAATAGAAAAGGAGAGAAAGGGTGGCCCCCAAGGGGCTCAGCACCTTTGCTGGTATGGTAATCCCGCAGCCCACATGCTACCGGGCCACGCACAACTAATTGTCGTCTTAGCATGCAGTTGATTATATTTAAAACATGCATACAAGCCACAAACATACAACACATAACATTTCGCCTCAATGGGCTCAACCTATAACCAACACATCCACACTTAACCAACCATCCAATGATCCCTTAAACCCTAGAGTGGCTCTCCTCTAAAACGGAGCTACTTCCTTAATGAACGACACGTACCCATTAATCGGGTTATCCTTAAACGCCTCTTGTCACAAACTGGGATTCATTTCCATGATCCACACACTCCATATCCTACAACATATCTCATTTTTCACATAATAAAACATAACAACACCTTTCTTGTTTCGACGCACACATGATGACATCGCATTCATTATAAACATCCAATATATATATATTTATACCATAGCATAGCAAGGGAATTTGCATAGCACCATAACATTACATAACACCATAAAATCGGTTCTCACAAGGAACCCTCCACCATAGTTAGTATACCATGTGAGCCTAGGGATTTTTGCCAATCCCATGTTAAGCTCGTTACCAACCTCGTTACCGTCCGGTTATATAGAACGGTTAACTTATACCCAAGGTGTGTCGGATATAGTAATCCCAAGCACACCGAAATAACATACGTATGCCCCTGTGGCCCGACGTGAGTCAGTAACTAGCTTTGGATAAGCTAAGGGAAGGTAGAAACCAAGTTGGAATACCACCTATACATACACCAAGAGAGCCGAACCGGATATGATATCGACTCCCGTCCATCACACGCGTGGCCGGAACAACCGGACTCCTCACCCCCCATTAGTACATATACACTTAATAATAAGTAGTTAGAGATCCATTATGGAGCCCTACCACATCCACACACCATACGGTATCATAACCGAGTTAAGCACACAAGGGAGGTTCACACACTTGCTTACAACAACAATGTCCAACTAACTCACACATAGCCGTGGTTAGCACGTTCCCAAGGTTTGGGTCGTTAACTCCGAATACCGATCACTCATGTGTTCCTAGATTTGGTTAGCTAAGGTTTAACACATATTTGAGGTTAAATGGTATCGGAGGCCAAATTCGCCACATAAATGAATTACTATAAACTCATTACATGTTTTAATCTTACAAGGTGGCAAACACTCAGTAAAACATATTGGCATACAAGCCGGTGTAATCCGGTAGGACACAGGTTGCAAGAAAACCATACCTGTCACCGGAGTCCACTTTACCACGTCCACTTATGTTCCTCGAGCGATTCTCGAACAACTGTTAACATCACATGTGTTTTTATTAACATCGGGGTTTGCTTGATTATTTACTGTCTAATGCTTATACTTCTCCCCGTTAACTTAGTTACATAACTTAACATTTTTAACTTGTTTTACCCTCACATTTTAATACAACTTTTCACCCACCTAATTGCCATTAAAACTCACCTAACATGTCCTTAACAACCTTATAACATCATCACCTATCAATCCCCATCATTACACATCATTTCCATACCTTAAAACAACAATTTTGGTCCATACAGTGCCTTGTCCGAACTTGTGTCCGGACTTCCCAAGTTCGGACACAAGCCGCGACCTAATACTGAAAACCATACACACGTCCGAACTTGTGTCCGGACTTCCCAAGTTCGGACACAGTTCGAGAGTAATCCCAGATAGAAACAGTCACGTCCGAACTTGTGTCCGGACTTCCCAAGTTCGGACACAGTTCGAGAATGAGAAAATCCTTTACCCAACAGAGCCTGTCCGAACTTCCATGTCCGGACGGAAGTTCGGACACGGCAAAATGCTCAACTTCTACACCTTTAAACACTTAGCCAAATTCCTCCAAAGCCTCCAACACTTATAGTTTATACTCCTTAAGTCCCTTAGTGATGATTCATGCCAATTCTAACCATTATACCAAGACATTTCTTCCACACAACATCATCATTCAAACATCCTTTCTTACATATCAAAACTCCTTATGTCATTCTTACAATTCCTTTCCCAGCTTACACTTCCTCCTTAATTTTTCCAAGTGGTATTTCACCAATATTGACCACTATACCAAGGTGTTTCCTCTACACCTTAACATCATCTCTCAAACTTTTTCTTACTAACTAAACCTCCTTTTTCACATCCCACCTAAACATCACTTATTCCTTGAATATCAACATTATCTAAACCTTAAACAAACTCCTCCAAGACTTAAATACATTCTCAAAACACATATTGAATTCTAGAACTTCCAAGACAATGCCTAAATCCTTGCATCCCTCTAAATCACCTTAATACATGCTTTCTTCTCAAGTAAACATTCATTCACCTTTAACACTCCCTAGTTCACCAAAACTTCCTTAAAACACTTAGAACTTCTCACACATCTTCCCAAATTTGGCCATAGCTTCTCTAGTATATACCCACATCCAAACACTTAGGTTTTTACCTTAATTCATTCAAGAACACCTAAGATCCATCAAACACATTTTTATACACACAAAACTTCACCAATTTTACACTACATCACAATATAGTGCATAATTAAACTTGCTTGGCACTTAGGCCCTTAAATGACATGGCTCTTAGGCCCTTAAATTGCATAATCCTTAAACACTGAATTTCCACAATACATAAGCCTTTGACCTGCAATTACACACACCAAGACATATGTTCCTTTACTAGTCTCCTTGAGAAACACCTTACTAAGTCATTCACCATTTGCTCTTTAGGTAGTTTTAGCAAGCTTATAAGCTCATTTCTCCTAAGGCATTAAACCACATTGAGATAGTATGTTTACCTCTTTTCCACTCAAACTTCTTTCTTGTTTCCTCTTAAAACCGGTAGGGCATTTCACTCCTTGTCAACCACTTAACAATATACAAACATCATAATGAGTTTTCAAGCTTTAAGCTCCATCTCATTGTAAACCCTAGTTACATATATTATCTTAAGGTATTAAAATGATTGTTTTACCTTGGAATGGAAAGAGAGCTTGAATATTTATCAAGAGAGGACTCCACCAAGCCCTTGGGAGATTCAAATGAAGCTAAAACAAGCAAGGTAAATACACCATTAATGGTGATTTTCGGTCAACATAAGAACATGGAGGAAACATGGATTTTCTATGAGTTTCCTTACCTTGAAGCAAAGGAGAATGTCAAGGCATGAAAAGATGAGCTCAAGCTCTTCCCATGGAGGTTTCTCTTGGCACCGAAATGGAGGTTTTGAAGTTTTGAAAAGACAAGATTGTAGAGCTTGGCTTAACTAAGAGAATGGTAGTCTCGGAATTAAATTCGGAGCATGGAGTCATAAGTTACAAGTGAAGAAGGGTGAAGAATGACATGGTTCTGTTGGAAACCGATGGAGAGAGGAGGAAGAAGGTAGCCACCGTGGGAAATGAAGAAAGGAATGAGAGAATGAGGAAATGAAATGAGTTTGCTTTTGTTAGTTTTAGATATTTAAGTAAAGTAAATAGTGTTTTACTTTATCAATTTCTATCTTATCAATTTAACAAAGGGATGACTCATTCCCTTATGAGGAAACCGGCCCCAAATAGTAGCAAGGGGGTATTTTAGACTTTATTAGTCAATTGTCTCACTTATAACATTATATGTTACAAACTAGTTATAAAAATCACTATTCACCAAAAACAAGGCACATAGAAGTGAAATTTTTGATTTCCCATTGATATAGCCACCCAAATGTGATACTATATAGTACACATGTTAATTAAAGAGTAATGATGGACATTTAGCCATTCAAAACTCATTTACAAGACAATTTTTCAAAAACGTGCTTTAAGACTCCTTAAAGCACATTTTGCGTTTTAACTTGTTTTCAAGCTTGGTTTTCTTTAGTAATTGATTTAATATGTTCATTAACATATAAATAAGGCATAGGTATGACCATTAGGTCTTATACACCTTTATCCCAAGCTTAGAGCACATTTTGGCCCATATTGACCTTAAGGTATTTATTTGTGTTTTGTTTGGTTTCATTGTCTACCAAAGTTTCCTAAGGACTTAATTAGCCTTATAAAGTCATAATTAAACATTATCAAGTCTTGGTAGGCTCTTTGGGTCCTAACCAAGTTCACTCCAAGCTTAGAGCATGTTTTTGCTCAAAGCTTGTCTTAGTGTTTTATTGTGTTTTACCATGGTTTAAATGATTCATTTATGTTTCTAAGGCACTTTTTAGCCTTTAAATACCATAGTTTAACATTTACACAACATACTAAGGTTTGGGGTATTTCAATATTTTTCTATCAAATTGTAGAGCTACAATTCCTCTTTTGATTAAGCCTAAAAACATGGCCTAATTCCATCTAAAACGTATTTTATAGATCTGCAAAGTTTGCTACTCGAACTGCCTGAAGGTTCGAACTTTTCCAGAAAATCGGAGTCGATTTTCCTCGCCGGCGTGTCTCCGGTGAGTTTCCGATTAATTCCTCGATAATGTCATTCCATTTTTCATTCTCGAACTAACCCAGCTACCAATTTAACTTATAATGCATCGTATAAAGAGAATTTGGAGAACTTCGAACCGTAAACCGTATAAACCCTAAGTCGATGAACCCAGATTTGAAATTCCGGAGCCTTGCATTATAATTCACGAAATTGGTACCATTGAAACCGTCTTTTAATTTCGAAACAATGAAACAAAAATCAACGAATTTGGTTGTATAGATTTTGAGGAATCGGGGAAAACGTATTCGGCATCGATTGGGTTTTCTTTGATGAACTCGCCGATTCTGGGCCGTCCGATCGCAGTTAGGAGGAACGGACGGCCGAGATTAAAACGTGGAAGATTAGTAATGTATTAAGTATATATAAGTTCCAGAATAATACTCTAACTTGTTGAATTTATTTAATGGCTTTCCCTAATGTATTTTGACACGAAAGTTTAACCATAGATTCCTTATAAAATATCTTATTTTCATGTTAATTAATATGGGTTTTGAGTTTTTAAACATGAGTTATAATTTTTATAGGTTTTGAGTATTCTAGATTTATTTAGATAATTAACCAGGAGATTTTTATGAAATAAATATTTTATAATATGTCTAAAATATCATAGTTACTATATATTAAATTTAGGAATTTTTAGACAAGGGTAAATAGGTCTAAAAAATGTGTTTATGAATTTTTCATAAGTTATCTTATAATCTATGGTCTTTAATGTAACAAAAATTTAAATATAGTTGATTAATAAACTTTATGGGTTGGAAATAATATAAGAAGGCTAAACAAACATTTAATACATAATGTTAACAAATATTTTAGGCTATAGACGTTTGAGTTGGAATGAGGAAATAAAAGAAATAAAAACTTATCTTAGGCTACATCAAGGAATTAAATTAATCTACATTTACGTTAATTGTATACTATGGAAGTTAATATACTTTATTGAAACTAAGGAAATTACTTTATTTTATAAACCATATATTGGATGTGGATATGTGTAAAAGGTAATAGAGATAATTAAATACAATAAAACTGCATTAAGAATGTCGTGAATAAATCCTAATATATATATACATTAAAAATAAATAAAATAACATTCCTTATTGGAAATATAATAAGAGGAATATATATACTAAACTCTAGGACTTTAATCAGTATTAAAATAAATTTGTCAACGGTAACTTAAGAGCTTAATTAAGCTAAACCTATGATTAAGAGTAAGTAAATGAAATAAAATTAAATGTACCCTTAAGACATACAAATTCAATGGCGTAGATGGTCAAGTCAAACCCGGAACTAAATCGAGTTTTGCACATTCGAAACCTCGTCAACACTTTTTAGAAAATTTAATCAACTAGCGAAAAGGTAAATGTGGACTTGGGCTATCCTACTAGGCCTAAGTCCATGAACTCCAAAAGCCCACTTAAACAATTCAACGAGAGTTTGGGCCACTCTCAGGATAAACCCTAAATTATTCCAGATTAAAAGAAAGGGGCCTAACGAAAGATTTAATTAACAAGATCTAGCCTAGATCCTTATGAGAGGGTAACTATAAACCAGTAAGAATAAAAGATGCTTAGCGTTATAAGTTCCTTAACTGATCAATACTTGGAACACCCCAATTATAGGTTATTAGTGGGGGACCACACACTCGAGTTTGTTATTGCTTCTACACATACCAGGTACGTTATCTCGTACTCAGATACTTTTACTAACAGACTTGAGGAAACATTTTTGAAAAACGCTAACCATGCTTAAAATGAATTTCAAAAGGAAAACTGCTTGTGTGACTAGCTCAGCTTAATGTGACTAACTGAGCCTAGGGTGTATAATTTATATGGTTACTGTTTCTTCCTACCTTAGTTGTTTTCACTAGGCTATTAACTGAGAGGTGTTTACGCTTCTGCACTCTGTATGACTGAGTGTTTTGGTATTGCACTTGTGCGGTTGATGATCTAGTGAGATAGTAGGAATACGGGAAAATGTCAAATCTTGGGAAATTCTTCCTTTGACTATGGGTATTGTTTCATCCATGTGTTGAATTTGGGTCAGCCTTTTTGAATATGGAATCTTTTTATTAAGTGGTGCACACACTTTTCACCGATGACTGAGAACGGGTCGGTGACAGCGGAGGTCTGCTATACTTCGTCCATGTGGACAACTGACAGTGGAGGTCTGTTTACCTCGTCCTTGTGACAACTTACTAGCGGTGGGGGCCATCTCTCCCAATTGGTTTTATTCCACTCTTGAGTTATTGGTTCTTGGAACTCTTTTTCACTTCCTAGTCCTTGGGACTACTTGGGTCTTTCTACTCCTAATTGGGATTGAATCTAACATAAGTAATGGATGTTCACTAACTTATGGTGTGGTTTTTTTTATTGAATAACTTTACTTTTCTGTTATCTATCTCTATCTTTGCCTTGATTATTTTGAAGTGCCCTGTTCCTCTGTTTTGTTTTGAGAGCTTGACTTTAAGCTATTGTTTATTTTAAGAGTTGTGTTTTAATTATTGTTTTGGAGAATTGTACCAGTTCCATTCCAGGGAACTGACTCACCCCTTCTGGGTGGGCTACTTGGTTTCATCTTACAGGTACAAATTGTTATATAGGTGGCCACGAAGAGTATGAGTGATTGGGATGGGAATTAGGATTTGTGAAGTTTTATTATATCTTGCCCATATTATGTTTATGTTGTGTTTTTCTCGAGTTCAGACCGTAGCATTTGTAATTTTATAAGTTATAATTGGTGAGGTTTGGTGCCGGGTGTTTGGAACCCGATGGTCTGTAATCGCCATAGTATTTTATTTTATGCTGCATTTATGATAAATAGGGGTGTTACATTGGTTTTCTTTGGTAATTGATTTAACATGTTCATTAGCATGTTAATAGGGTCTAGGAATGACCTTTGGGTCCTAATCAAGGTTACACCTAGTCTAGAGCAAGTATTTGCTTAAATTGACTTTATGGTGTTTTCTTTGTTTAAATTGTCTACCAATGTTTCTAAGGCATATTTTAGCCTTATACCATCATAACTTGAAGTTTAATTAACATATTAGGTTTGGGGTATTTCAAAGTCAGAGATTGGAATCCTGACTAGGTAAACCATGAATTGACGAGAAAGATCTCAGTCAAACCAACAAGGTTGGGGAAATCAAGGATAGCTTGATAGCAACACGACAGAAGGTCGTAACTCCATAGAAGAGGAGTTAGAACACAAGTTTTAGAGATTTTCATGAACGAGGAATCCAAAGACCGATTCAATGGTAAAGGCAAGGAGAATCCATTAAAGAGAAGACGATTTGTGATACCTTATGAGGTTGTGAGAATTTGCTCATGATAGCACAATGTCAATCACCTCGATAGAAACCTTTGTAATGATAGAGATGCTACCCGGGAAGGGGGCACAAGAGAGTTATATGATGCGTTGAGGGCGCGGCGATGATGTCGCATTGAGTAATAATAACCGCATGCTCAAGCCATAAAGAGTCAGTACGTTACCACCAATTAGGGTTGAATGGAAAACGTATGCCAAGTTAAAACCCATAGTCGCATTGCATATTTACAATAGGCGAGGGGTAAGGGCTATCATTGAGGAGATACCTTAAGATGGAGATTAAGTACTCCATGCAAACCGCAATAGCGGATAACCGTCTAATCGACTAGTACATGGTGCGCAATGAGGCGGCCGTTATAAATGGTTATTAACCAAATTATGTTGGCGAGAAGCAGAACGAGGAAGGTCAGTTAAACCGATGGAATGCCTTAAATGTAGACAACACATAAATGTGTGAATGCCACACTAGAAAGGATATAATGAACAGTGGGGCGAAAGCCTTAGCTACCAAGAAACGGTAAGTCCATGCTGATACTGAGGGTGTAAGATAGTTCCTATGAACCTTACAAATGGTAAAATGATACCAGGCCCGTAGATGTTATAAATGGATTCCCCTAATTGAAAGTAGAGATGAACCATATGTGTGCAGTAAAATACCAACACACGCGGGATATGAGTTCACACCAATAAAAGAGGACCTACAAGGTACCTAATGAATGAACTCATCCCAGAGACAAACAACTTAGAGTCATGAGGCGCCAGTTAGATGCGCATATCAGACTCGTCCTGAGATTTTGGAAACAACTACTGTGAACACTAGGTGCTAGAGCATAGCTCAATAACCCTTACACCGAAGATTAGTTCAGTATGGTAACATAAACTCTTGGGAATATACCATGAGCATGTGTAAAGTTCAGAGATATTGAATAAAAGAGCTAGTCAAAATAATTAGCGTGTGATGATGATACCACACATCGATATAATTTTTCCTTCATTCCTATGATTATAGAAGACCGTGTAGAAAACACCATCACGTGGAGTTGAAACCGACATGAAACAGCTACTTAGAAGGGTAAACTAACCCAAAAGTAGTTGGGTAGTACTGCTTACGGAGCGAGTGGGCCCATATTGCTTAGGTTTAACATACCTAACAGGTTTGGGAAAACAAATGATGTGTTTACAACTCCCGATCAAACCGTATATGAATATACACTAGAGCCCGACCCTAGAAAAAGGGGGTAATGTAATGTATAGTGCATTAGTGCTCGAATATTCCACATGAGTGGAACATCTTGAACTCATTACTTCAAGATGATGTATTCGTAGATTACGTGGGCGTAATCCCTTTTAAGGGGGTAGAGCGATTTCGCGCGCTTAATATATACCGTATGTTGGAGTATGTAGTGCATGGTATACATGCTGCAAATGATTATTGTACGTAAAGTACAAGTCTTATGATTGTATTATATTACTTGATGTAATATTGTGATGTATTATATGTATGAACATATATATATTTTAGTTTACATTAGTTGTGGTGATTAGGAATGGGAGAACAGATACGAGTGTTCTTACCCTAGTTCTGATTATTTACGCAAATGTTGCGAACATTAGACACATAAAATGCCTAGCTTGTTAGCTCTGTAGTGAGAATTCAAGTAGAACTATCTTGTAGCTCAGATGTGAGATTTCAGATAGAAGGAGTAGAAAACTCCGTACTATGTGATTTGTGACTCAGTATGAAATAGATTATTGTAAACGTGATGAGTGAATCGGCATGAGACCGATGTGTATCCTAGTGGAAGTAAATCCTCTAGGAGTTGTTTGAATAATTGTAAGTCGATAGAACTTGGTTCATGGTTAGGATATACGATCCCATATGCCGATGACTAGATTGATTACACTAGTTGACTTGTGTATCTATTGGAACACAAGGTGACAAATATCAAGAGGAAATAAGATTAGAAATGGGTAAATAATTAGTTGCTTGAAATTGACGTGGGAAGTCGAACTTAATCCTGGTCCGATCAAGGGAAATCGAACACAAATTGGGGTGAGAGATAGTTCAACACTGACGTTGACCACGTCGGGGTTGGAAGACTCTCAAAACTTCCTACAAGTGGACACAAATATGAATAAAAATTGAGATTTATGGCGTCCCTCAAAGAGCCGTGGACCATGGAGTCCTTCGTCATTAGACCGGTATGTCTGCGAGTGACATCACCCAAGGAGCCGTGGACCGCAGAGTCCTTTGTCACTAGACCGGTGTGTCGGCGGGTGATTAAGGGAAATTAGGTGATACTACCCAAGGAGCCATGGACCGCTGTGCTCTTCGTTATTAAACCGGTGTGTCCGCGGGTAGTTGACGTTGATTAGCGTAGGTTTGGGGACCGTCAATTCCTGGTCTTTAAGACTGCTTCCCTATGATTTTCCATCGTTAAATATTTGCACACACATACACACGGAGTGATGTGTAGGTATCCTCGTGAGATACTATCACATAGATTGGGATGGGTGGAGTATCCCTTGCGGAACACCTTTGAGTACTTTTGTTGGTTGATCACCTTGTCTAGTGCTATGCATGATTGAATTTATAGTTGAGAACCTCGTCTAGTGCTACACATGATTGATTAAGCACCTTGTTTAGTGTTGTGTATGAATGAAACTGTGCAATGATTCTTGGCTATGTGGAATGATATTAGTGCTGTATCAATTATGATACATATAGACTAGGTTTGAACCTAGTGGGATGTACTCTCTAGCGATGGTCTGTTTGTGGTCACCTAGTGGAACTGGATTCCTTAGAAGAACTGAATAAGAGTAAGGACTTCAGGACGAAGCCTCTTTAAGGGGGGTAGATTGAAATACATCTAACTTCTAAAACTTAATTAAATATTCTATTAATTAACTAAGAAGACTAATAATCATCTTAATACCATTGGGAAACAATCTAAAGATCTCAACAAGGCAAAAACATGCCTTAAGATCGGTAAAGCCAAAAATGTGCTTTAAGAAACCATAGAGATTGAATGACATCAATTAGGATCCAAATTGATTCCTAAGTATTATAATTAAGTAATGAACACAATATAACCATTATCAAAGGAAACCAAGCTCAAAAACATGTTCTAACACAAAGTGTGCCTTAAAACTCCTTAAGGCTCGTTTTTGAGGAAAATTGACTTTCTAAGTGGGTTTTGAGTGGTGTTAGGGGATGGATTACACCTTTTATACTAATTTACTATAATGTACCACATTAGAAGGTCTAATTCAACTATTACAAAAAAAAATTAGAAATATGGCATTCATTTATGAATAGTAACTGAAATAGTACATTTTAAGTAATGTTGACCAAGCCAAGTCAAAGGTCAAGACTTAGACCTTATTTGACTACATGGAGGAAGCATATTAAAGAGAGGAGGACAGCACATCAAGTTTTAAGCAAAATATCAAGCCAATTTGATGAATCGTCTTTTAGTATTCCATTAATGACTTTTCTTTCATTTAAACACCAAATTAGCCTCTCTCTTTCCTCTCGTCCTTTTCCAGCCAAATTCCTTGCTCATTAAGAACCTCCCAAGCTTGTTCTTGAGCTATCAAGGTAGAAATCCAACTCACTCCACCTAAGGTAATGTTCTAAGGCATAAATTAGCTCTTTTTCTTCATCTCTTCATTACCTACACATGGAGCTAACTATCTAGCACTTTCCATGGTTAAATATCAGTGTGTTCAACCTTGATTGAGTACCCATTCTTGGCTGAAACTACAACAAGGACCAAGGTGGTCAAAAATTTCATTTTAAGGTAAAAATACCTTAAGACATTCATGACTCCATCCAGTTTTCTCTAGTTGATTTCCTTTAGTTTATACACTTATTATCTCCCCATTATCATATGGTTTCCGTGTGTAAACCTTCTTGATCAAGAGTAGCCGAAATCAAGAGCAAAATCCATTCCTTAAGGCATTTTGCCTAGGTAAAACCTAATACCTTGTTACCTTGCTGTCATCTTGTTAATCCCCATGATTTTATGGTGATTTTGACACCCTTTGATGTTCAAAAAATTGGCCGAAGAGACCTTGTTCTTCCCTTGTTCTTCCCTTGGAGTGTAATCATATCTTGTTTTTCTGTATAAAACATGTTAAAGTGCTGTGCCAATTTTTCCTCTAAGCTTCCATGGCTATATAGAGCATTTTAACACCTTAATTCAAGGTATACATATCTTTATCTTATGTTAAAATGTTTTATAAGCATATATATTATATGTGCCGTGAAATACCCCAAACCTTGGTATGTTGTGTAAATGCTAAACTATGGTATTTAAAGGCTAAAAGTGCCTTAGAAACATAAATGAACCCTTTAAACCATGGTAAAACACAATAAAACACTAAGACACGGTTTGAGCAAAAACATGCTCTAAGCTTGGAGTGAACTTGGTTAGGACCCAAGGAGCCTACCAAGACATAATAATGTTCAATTATGATTTTATAAGGCTAATTAAGTCCTTAAGAAACCTTGGTAGACAATGAAACCAAACAAAACATAAATAAATGCCTTAAGGTCAATATGGGCTAAAAGTGCTCTAAGCTTGGGATAAGTTTGTAAAAGACCTAATGGTCATACCTATACCTTATAAATATGTTAATGAATATATTAAATCAATTACCAAAGAAAACCAAGCTTGAAAACAAGTTAAAACACAAAAAGTGCTTTAAGGAGTCTTAAAGCACGTTTTTGAAAAATTGTCTTGTAAATGAGTTTTGACTGGCTAAATGCCCATCATTACTCTTTAATTAACATGTGTACTATATAGTATCACATTTGGGTGGCTATATCAATGGGAAATCCAAAATTTCACTTCTATGTGCTTTGTTTTTGTGAATAGTAACTTTTATAAGCTAATTTGTAACATATGTTATTATAAGTAAGTTGATTGGTCAACAAAGACCAAAACACCCTTCTAACTAAATGGTGGCCGGTTTTTATGAAGGTGAGTCACCACCATGTAAAAATCAATTAAGGAATGGAAGGGTAGGAAGGTAAAAAGGAGAAAGTTACCTTTTAATACAAATATCTTGTTAAAGCAAGTTCTATCTTCATTTCTCCTTTCCTCCTTCATTTCACACGTCTCCAACCTCCTTTCTTGCTCTCTTTTACGAGCTGCTACAGCAACACCAACACCACCATTGTTTTCCATCTTTGACCACTTGTAACTCCTAGCTCCATGGTCCAAGTTCAATTCCAAGACCACCATTCTTCTAGTTGGAGCAAGCTCTAACTTCTACCTTTTCAAATCTTCAAGACCTCAATTTGGTGCCAAGGAGATTCACCATTGATGGAGCTTGAGCTAATCTTTCCACATATTATTGATCTCCTTTGCTTCTAGGTAAGGAATCTCAAAGAAAAATCAAGTTTCCTCCATGTTTTGTGTGTGACCGAAAATACTCATTGATGGAGCTCTTTGTGTGACTTTGTTCTAGCTTCATTCCAATCTCTTATGGACTAGGTGGAGTCCTCTCTTCATAGATATTCAAACTCCCTTCAAAGATCAAGGTAAAACAACTACATTAATGTTTTTGAAATAATGTAAACCTAGGGTTTACAATGAGATGAAGCATAAAGCTTATATACTCATTCAATATTGGTATATTGTTTAGTAGTTGACAAGGAAAGAAATGCCTTACCGTTTTAAGAGGAAACAAGAATGAAGTTGAGTGGAAAAGAGGTAAATATGCTATCTCAATGTGGTTTAATGCCTTAGGAGAATTGAGCTTATAATGCTTGCTAAAACTACCTACACAAAGAGCTGGTGAATGACTTAGTAAGGTGTTCTCAAGGAGACTAGTAAAGGAACATATGTCTTGGTGTGTGTAATTGCAGGTCAAAGGCTTATGTATTGTGGAAATTCAGTGTTTAAGGTTTATGCAATTTAAGGGCCTAAGAGCCATGCATTTAAGGGCCTAAGTGCCAAGCAATTTAATTATGCACTATATTGTGATGTAGTGTAAATTTGGTGAAGTCTTGTGGGTGATGGTGTTTTTGATGGATTTAGGTGTTCTTGAGTGTTTAATGGTGAAAACTATGAGTTTTGGAATGATGATGTGCTAAGAGAACCCATGGCGAAATTTGTAAAATGTATAAGGGTTCTAAGTGCTTAAAATGAACTTGGATGAACTAGGAATTGTTAGGAATGGATACATGTTTTACTTGGGAAGAAAACAGGTATTAAGGTGATTTAGAGTGATGCAAGGATTTAGGTGTTATCTTGGAAGTTTTAGGAATTCAATGTGTGTTTTGAGAATGTATTTAAGTCTTAGAGAAGTTTGTTTAAGGTTTAGGTAATGTTGGTATCCAAGGAAGAAGTGATGTTTAGGCAAGATGTGAAAAAGGAGATTTAGTAAGTAAGAAAAGAAGTTGGAGAGATGATGTTAAGGTGTAGAGGAAACACCTTAGTATAGTGGTCATCATTGGTGAAATACCACTTAGGAATCTTAAGGAGGAAACATTCCAAGTGTTAGGAATTTTGGTATGAAACGAGTAAGTGCATAAGGTGATAGATAATGAGTTACATGGTTGTTGTTTGGGGATATAAGTGTACTAAATGATGCTAGAACATATTAGGATACATGAGGTGAAGTTTGGAGTCAAATGGGATTGTAGAAACAAAGGTCTGGAGCCGACCGACCTTGCGACCGAACTTGTCAAGGTCGGTCGAGCTCAGTTTACACTACCGGGAGGAGTTTCTGGAATGGACTGACCTTGGGGACCGGACTTGCAAGGTCGGTCGGGCTTGTATTTTGTGTACGGATTAAGTTTCTGGAACCGACCGAACATGGGACCGGACTTGGCAAGTTCGGTCGGGCTAAATTTTTCAAAGGGAAGAAACTCTCGGTAATAGACCGAACATGCGACCGAACTTACAAGGTCGGTCGGAGTAGAAAATTTTGACGGAAATGTGTTCTGGAATGGACCGAACTTGGACAAGTTCGGTCGGTAAGGTCGGTCGGACCAAGAATGTTGTTTAAGGTTATAAAATGATATGTAATGATGGGGATTGATAGGTAATGATGCTATAAGGTTGTTAAGGACGTGTTAGGTGAGTTTTAATGACAATGAAGTGGGTGAAAAAGTGTATTAAAATGTGAGAGTAAAACAAGTTAAAAATGTCAAGTTATTTAACTAAGTTAACGGGGAAAAATTATAAGCATTAGACATTAAATGATCAAGCAACCCCGATGTTAATAAAAACACATGTGATGTTAACAGTTGTTCGAGAATTGCTCGAGGAACATAAGTGGAAGTGGTAAAGTGGACTCCGGCGACAGGTATGGTTTTCTTGCAACCTGTGTCCTACCGGATTACATCGGCTTGTATGCCAATATGTTTTTCTGAGTGTTTGCCACCTTGTAAGATTAAAACATGTAATGAGTTTATAGTAATTCATTTATGTGGCGAATTTGGCCTCCGATACCATTTAACCTCAAATATGTGTTAAACCTTAGCTAACCAAAACTAGGAACACATGAGTGATCGGTATTCGGAGTTGACGGCCCAAACCTTGGGAACGTGCTAACCACGGCTATGTGTGAGTTAGTTGGATATTGTTGTTGTATGCAAGTGTGTGAACCTCCCTTGTGTGCTTAACTCGGTTATGATACCGTATGGTGTGTGGATGTGGTAGGTTCCATAATGGATCTCTAACTACTTATTTATAAGTGTATATGTACTAATGGGGGGTGAGGAGTCCGGTTGTTCCGGCCACGCGTGTGATGGACGGGAGTCGATGTCATATCCGGTTCGGCTCTCTTGGTGTATGTATAGGTTGTATTCAAATTTGGTTTCTACCTTCCCTTAGCTTATCCAAAGCTAATTACTGACTCACGTCGGGCCACAAGGGCATACGAATGTTACTTCGGTGTGCTTGGGATTACTATATCCGACACACCTTGGGTTTAAGTTAACCGTTCGATATAACTGGACAGTAACGAGGTTGGTAACGAGCTTAGCATGAGATTGGCAATAATCTCTAGGCTCACTATGTATACTAACTATGGTGGAAGGTTCCTTGTGTGAACCGATCTTATGGTGTTTTGTGTTGATATTGTGCTAGGCAATTTCCCTTGCTATACTATGATGTGTATACGTTAGATGTTTAAAATGAACTCGATGTTATCATGTGTGCGTCGAAACGAGAAAGGTGTTGTTATGTTTTGCTATGTGAGGAATGTGATATGTTGTAAGATATGGAGTGGGTGGATCATGGAAATGAATCCCAGTTTGTGACAAGGGGCGTATAAGGATAACCCGATTTAAGGGTAAGTGTTGTCTATTAAGGAAGTAGCTCCGTTAGAGGAGGAACACTCTAGGGATAATCAATACCATGAGTGACTTATCAAGTAAGGATGTATTATCCGTTTGTTGAGCCCATTGAGGCGAAGTGTTTTGTGTTGTGTGTTTACAGTTGCATGCATGATTCAAATGTAATCAACCGCATGCTAAGACGACAATTAGTTGTGCGTGGCCCGGTAGCATGTGGGCTGCGGGATTACCATACCAGCAAAGGTGCTGAGCCCCTTGGGGGCCACCCTTTTCTACCTTTTCCTATTTCAGGTACAAGGAGCTGGAAGCCGTTCGAGAGTAGGACGGGGTAGCTGACTGTACATGGGTAGCCATTTAAATTGAGTATGTACTGTAGGCGTAGTAAGACCGAAATTGTTATCTGCATTAGTTTGTAAATACTCTGTACAGTGGGAGTGTTTGTGTATAATAATTGTTGGAAATGGGATAAGGATTGTATTGTGTAGTGCTCGGGAATTTAGCCCATCAGACCGGTACAATGTATATGTATTAGCCTTGTTAGCCACGTGGGTGGTTAACGGCGTGTAACACCAACGAATTAAGTTATTTAATGAGGTGTGTATTCCGCTGCAGATTGTTGTTATGTGTTTGTTGTTGGATGGGGTGTTACAAAAAGTGGTACCAGAGCGAAGTATCGCTCTGATGACTGAATTACCGAGCCTAGGAAGTACCGAGTTAGGATTTAAGTACTTTGGGTTAAGGGTTGAGTGATAGCGTGAGAGGTACGCTAGAAAGGAACTACCAGTGAATACTGGAAACCTACTGTATCCTTCCCGCCCTCCACAATCCCTGTATATAACTTGGGGAAACAACGCCAGAGAGATGGAAGTCCACTCTTACTCGGGAATACCCGATCTGGCTGTTATTAAATACCTTTAGGGTACGGAGAACCTGTCAAACGGTAGATCCCGAAAAGTGGGAATCCCGGAGACGGTTTCCATCTGAACAATGTTAACCGCATTTAACAGCGAAGAATGAAGAATTTTGTGTATAAGAGAATAGAATTTCCGGCAACCAGGGTCGACATGCCGAGCAGTCGAGAATAACCAGCTTGCAACGCACTAACCGTGCAACAGACAAGAAGTGGATTAGTGAAACCCGAGACGAGTGTCTACGGGACCATAGTGGATAAATAATACACCAACGGTATACCAACCAACAAAGGAACTACAACGTAGTGCCCAAACAAGAGACAAGTCCCAGCAACCACGACAATGCGTGGAACGGGCTACCAAAAGGAAACAATACAAAAATAGGGACTCCTAGAATGGGAAACACCCTAGTTAATGATTATCATGTGAAGACAGTGAGAAGTCACCTAGAAGAGTTATTATCAAGGCAGTAAGATCAGTAAGGGCCAACAAGGCCACTGATGACTGTGCGGGTAAAAACAATACCACAACAGGTATGTGTTGAACCGATAGCCAGTTAGCATGGCGCACTTGCCATAGCAAGTGCTGCTATAACAGGGCTATTCGGAAAATTTATAACCACTACAAAGTACTTGGGAAAGTACAATAAAGTTAAATGTGATTGTCATAACAGAGGAAGGGCCTGCTAGCCTAACCTCTGTAATTGTAAGTACACCAGTCAGCAAGAAGCTAGACTTGGCTAAGGTAAGAAGATGTTGTGAAACCATGAAAATTTTCTTTCAAACCCAAATTTATTCAAACCCTTTCTTTTCAAAACCAGATTTTTCTTTCAAACCAACACTTCTTTCCAACCTTCTTTTAAACCAAACCAGTGAAACCAGGGGCAGTTGACAAAGATACAACAGTGGATAAACCCTCCCTCGATTAAGTTCGGGAAGCACGGGATGCATATTGTCAAGGGACAATATAAGGGAGTTGACAACAGAATACTTCACCTAGGCGTGTGACGGACACTACAAGTGTACCAACTGTGTTGTGGGACGACCGCACTCCGATAGGAGCATGTGGGCCTGACAGACCTACTTATAGTTTAGTTGGGTAAGTAGTAATGTATCAGTATGATACCCCATATATGTATACGAGTAGAGTCCAGAACACGGGAAGTAGTCGACTCCGTTCTACGGTCAGCAGTGTAAGTCAAACAAAAGCTAAGGATTACCATGAATGGTTGAAGTTAAGGAACTCAGTTAAGTTAACGAGACTAAAGGAATTAGTGAATTCCTTTCAAGGAAATGTTTAAGAGTCAAGAGGTGCGAAGTGCACTAACTGAATGTAAAGACATCTTATATGACTTAAGGAACCTCAGGGATAAACGTTATAGCTGGAATGGTGACCCAGCCTAATGTGGACACATTAATGTGCAATGAACGGGATGAAACTCCCAAAATGAGTACCTACACTATCAGGAAATGTTGATCTTCACAGAAGAAGATAATAACCAGTGAAGAACGCAAAAAGGCGTGGCTAACGGAATGTACCCATGAGTGCAAGCCAGATGTAATGGCATATGTTAGTAACACCCGGAAGCAATCCTTGAGGGGTGTTTGGACTAAACATTGTTAGATGGAGCAATATAACAGAAACACAAGATTTGGAACAATTACCAGGATTAAACACTGAAGGTAAGCCCACTTAAAAGTAGGACCCTAAGTTGCCAGAGAGATAACCTGGAAGGAATCGCGACTGTAAGGCTTATAAGCCACAACAACTTGTGATATGTAAATTTGATCGGTTGCAGAAGTATATGTTACACAAGGAAATAGAGCGGAGAACGAACCACTGCTTTAGGAGTGGGGATACCTCTCGATATTGTGAAACCGCGAGAGCGGTAGTTGTGTGGACCAAGTTCAAGAAATATGTGGAGGATGGACCACGTTGTTATTACCCCAGGATGATTTGAATAAAATAATACGAAAAGAAGTGTTTGTACCAGTTGTGTACACAGGAAGAGTAATAAGTCTGATAGCAATCACCATAGGTGTGTGAAGCTAAATGTGTAGCGAACAACGCTCAAGGAAACATAAAGGCTCAAGAAAAATAGTAGTATATTCAAAAATCAGCCAAATAAGTGACCAGATAAACCCAGCGTAATAGCGGAAGCTAATATAATAGCGGATGCAGTATAAGTTGATGTTGTATAATGAGTAAGGATACGGTGCGCAATAAGCAACCGTTGTGTGAGTATTGTTAGATGATAAAATGGTGAGTGAGCAGAGTTATGAGTTAAACCCAGTGGAGGCACAACAGTAAGTGATAGCAAACGAACCGAGCAGTAAGCCGGTGACAAGTATTATGTGATAAGAATTTCGGTAAAACACAGTGTAAATTCCTATCGCAATCACATGAGAGATTTACTGCCAAGAGTTTATGCCTCTGCACTCTGTATGACTGAGTGTTTTGGTATTGCTAGAGTTTACGCCTCTGCACTTGCGCAGTAATGATCAAGTGGGATAGCTAGGAATCAGAAGCATGGTAATTGTGGAGGAATAATGTTATAATGGCCGATGCATAGGTAATGCAAGGCCGCAGGAATGAAAGAGTACTTGTACGAAACCAGATGTGGAGGTATGATTAAGAATAAGTGATAACAGTGGCACTAAATACCAAATGTCAGTGTGAGATATACCCCAAGTGTGAGAAATA
This sequence comes from Limonium bicolor, assembly GCA_023374045.1. Taxonomy (NCBI): domain Eukaryota; kingdom Viridiplantae; phylum Streptophyta; class Magnoliopsida; order Caryophyllales; family Plumbaginaceae; genus Limonium; species Limonium bicolor. The sequence continues at coordinate 119,700,343 of CM041781.1, read as the reverse complement.
ACTGAGAGAGCACTACACATTAGGTAGTAGCTCAATCTCAACCGACAGTAAGTCGGTAGAAGCAAGTCAATCATTGTGAATTACATAGTAGTTTACGCTGTAAGCTAGTAGAGAAGTGGATGGAAAATAGTGAAACTCACCGAATTCGCTCAGGGTCAGAGATACCATGCGCCGGTTGAGAAACCATTATTACCCAGATAAGGGTAATACATTGGAGATGTACAATACAGTAACAGTAACGAATGGGGCAAACTAACCCTATAATTATTAGAATGGCGCAGCAGAGGCCAGTGAGCCCATGCATCAAATGCCGAATATACATGGTGAATATGAAAAATGGCTGGCTATCAATGCCTAAAAGCCTCACAGGCCGGGACCGAAACCGGTTATGAGTTAGAACTCCAATGCGAATTCTTGGTTTAGGGACTAAACCGCCAATATGGTTAAAATCCTCTAATCAGAATCCATTGTGTAATAGACCGCGTGGAAGTTAAAACACTTCACGACGGCAGAACATTTTAAGCCAAGGTTTAGTGATTGGTTACATGGGTGTAATCCCTTTTAAGGGGGGTAGAGCGCAAAACCACTTAGAGTGTTTTACCGTACAAGTGTACGTGAACGGGGTTGTGCATAGCACAAAATGATTTGTTATGATGGTTGGCGCGTGTGTTATATAAACATATGCATTTATTTGTGGTTAAATTGTGGTAATTGCGCACAGAAGATGCGAATACCATTGTGGGAGGTGTGTTTATCTTGTTAACAGTGGTGTGTGAGAGTACAAGTGGAAGGGAGTAAAGAAACTCCCGGGGAACTAAAACCCCGACGATGCATAAATGTAAACCATGTATTGTATTTTGATAAAAAAATATATGTATATATATACAATGTTGTGATTTATGAAGGGGTATGAGACCGACATAGAACCTAGTGAGAATTAAATTCCCTAGGTAACTTGAATTAAGTTGGATTTGGGTGATGATTGATAGACGGAGTTCTATCCCTTGGAGATGTAATGATTATGACTAGAAGGATTTAAAGATAGAAAATGGGATACGCTTGAATTAGTTGTTGGTTGAAAAAGAAGTGGGAGGTGAAACTTGATTATCATGAGATCAAGGGAAGCCGAACACAAATTGGGGTGGAAAGATAGTTCAACACTGATGCTGATCACATCAGGGTTGGATGACTCTTGAAGCTCCCTGTAAGTGGTCACAAACAACCATGTTAAGAAAAATACAAGGAGCATAAATTGGACTTGGAGTTGTGTGGTGTTTTCAAAAGGATTTTCAATTGGTGTTTTCAAACAATCGATTAATATTTTGAATAAAAGATCTTCTTATACTTAACCTAGTAAAGAATATTTTTGTAGTACTTGCTCACGAGCTGAGGACGTATGAGCCTTTGTCTTCGGACCGGTGACATGAGAAGTATATATGTTAAAAAATTAAGTGAATGTTTTGATCTCCCAAAGGAACGGGGACCAAAAGGTGTCCATCGCGACCGGGTTATGCGGGATCACAGTGTATATGTACTCAACGTGGGATTCGAACCCATGGAGAGATGGAAAAGGTATTTCTGTTTGATATACATGCTAAGACATGTTGTGTGGTATAAGTAATAAATATTATTTTAGACCTTGAGTTCTAATGTGGATGGGTTCTGAATTGATTGTGTTACCCGGGCCTACGAGTCCAAATGTGGTTATGTCACCCAGACCTAAGAGTCTGAGGGATATTATGTAAGTGCAAGTGTGGTGAAGGTACCCGGACCATTAAGTCCGAGGTTACCATGTGAGTATGATATTTTATGTATAATGTGAATATGTTGCCCGGACCATTAAGTCCGAGGTTGGATGTAAAGAGTGTTTGGTAATGGAAGTTTTATGGCTATAAGTAATTCCCGTATTCTAATCCAATGATGCGAGGAAATGTGAACTTCGAGGACGAAGTTCTTTTAAGGGGGGTAGATTGAAATACCCCAAACCTTGGTATGTTGTGTAAATGCTAAACTATGGTATTTAAAGGCTAAAAGTGCCTTAGAAACATAAATGAACCATTTAAACCATGGTAAAACACAATAAAACACTAAGACACGGTTTGAGCAAAAACATGCTCTAAGCTTGGAGTGAACTTGGTTAGGACCCAAGGAGCCTACCAAGACATAATAATGTTCAATTATGATTTTATAAGGCTAATTAAGTCCTTAAGAAACCTTGGTAGACAATGAAACCAAACAAAACATAAATAAATGCCTTAAGGTCAATATGGGCTAAAAGTGCTCTAAGCTTGGGATAAGTTTGTAAAAGACCTAATGGTCATACCTATACCTTATAAATATGTTAATGAACATATTAAATCAATTACCAAAGAAAACCAAGCTTGAAAACAAGTTAAAACACAAAAAGTGCTTTAAGGAGTCTTAAAGCACGTTTTTGAAAAATTGTCTTGTAAATGAGTTTTGAATGGCTAAATGTCCATCATTACTCTTTAATTAACATGTGTACTATATAGTATCACATTTGGGTGGCTATATCAATGGGAAATCAAAAATTTCACTTCTATGTGCTTTGTTTTTGTGAATAGTAACTTTTATAAGCTAATTTGTAACATATGTTATTATAAGTAAGTTGATTGGTCAACAAAGACCAAAACACCCTTCTAACTAAATGGTGGCCGGTTTTTATGAAGGTGAGTCACCACCATGTAAAAATCAATTAAGGAAAGGAAGGGTAGGAAGGTAAAAAGGAGAAAGTTACCTTTTAATACAAATATCTTGTTAAAGCAAGTTCTATCTTCATTTCTCCTTTCCTCCTTCATTTCACACGTCTCCAACCTCCTTTCTTGCTCTCTTTTACGAGCTGCTACAGCAACACCAACACCACCATTGTTTTCCATCTTTGACCACTTGTAACTCCTAGCTCCATGGTCCAAGTTCAATTCCAAGACCACCATTCTTCTAGTTGGAGCAAGCTCTACACTTCTACCTTTTCAAATCTTCAAGACCTCAATTTCGGTGCCAAGGAGATTCACCATTGATGGAGCTTGAGCTCATCTTTCCACATATTATTGATCTCCTTTGCTTCTAGGTAAGGAATCTCAAAGAAAAATCAAGTTTCCTCCATGTTTTGTGTGTGACCGAAAATACTCATTGATGGAGCTCTTTGTGTGACTTTGTTCTAGCTTCATTCCAATCTCTTATGGACTAGGTGGAGTCCTCTCTTCATAGATATTCAAACTCCCTTCAAAGATCAAGGTAAAACAACTACATTAATGTTTTTGAAATAATGTAAACCTAGGGTTTACAATGAGATGAAGCATAAAGCTTATATACTCATTTCAATATTGGTATATTGTTTAGTAGTTGACAAGGAAAGAAATGCCTTACCGGTTTTAAGAGGAAACAAGAAAGAAGTTTGAGTGGAAAAGAGGTAAATATGCTATCTCAATGTGGTTTAATGCCTTAGGAGAATTAAGCTTATAATTCTTGCTAAAACTACCTAAAGAGCAAATGGTGAATGACTTAGTAAGGTGTTCTCAAGGAGACTAGTAAAGGAACATATGTCTTGGTGTGTGTAATTGCAGGTCAAAGGCTTATGTATTGTGGAAATTCAGTGTTTAAGGTTTATGCAATTTAAGGGCCTAAGAGCCATGCATTTAAGGGCCTAAGTGCCAAGCAATTTAATTATGCACTATATTGCGATGTAGTGTAAATTTGGTGAAGTCTTGTGGGTGATGGTGTTTTTGATGGATTTAGGTGTTCTTGAGTGTTTAATGGTGAAAACTATGAGTTTTGGAATGATGATGTGCTAAGAGAACCCATGGCGAAATTTGTAAAATGTATAAGGGTTCTAAGTGCTTAAAATGAACTTGGATGAACTAGGAATTGTTAGGAATGGATACATGTTTTACTTGGGAAGAAAACAGGTATTAAGGTGATTTAGAGTGATGCAAGGATTTAGGTGTTATCTTGGAAGTTTTAGGAATTCAATGTGTGTTTTGAGAATGTATTTAAGTCTTAGAGAAGTTTGTTTAAGGTTTAGGTAATGTTGGTATCCAAGGAAGAAGTGATGTTTAGGCAAGATGTGAAAAAGGAGATTTAGTTAGTAAGAAAAGAAGTTGGAGAGATGATGTTAAGGTGTAGAGGAAACACCTTAGTATAGTGGTCATCATTGGTGAAATACCACTTAGGAATCTTAAGGAGGAAACATTCCAAGTGTTAGGAATTTTGGTATGAAACGAGTAAGTGCTTAAGGTGATAGATAATGAGTTACATGGTTGTTGTATGGGGATATAAGTGTACTAAATGATGCTAGAACATATTAGGATACATGAGGTGAAGTTTGGAGTCAAATGGGATTGTAGAAACAAAGGTCTGGAGCCGACCGACCTTGCGACCGAACTTGTCAAGGTCGGTCGAGCTCAGTTTACACTACCGGGAGGAGTTTCTGGAATGGACCGACCTTGGGGACCGGACTTGCAAGGTCGGTCAGGCTTGTATTTTGTGTACGGATTAAGTTTCTGGAACCGACCGAACATGGGACCGGACTTGGCAAGTTCGGTCGGGCTAAATTTTTCAAAGGGAAGAAACTCTCGGGAATAGACCGAACATGCGACCGAACTTACAAGGTCGGTCGGAGTAGAAAATTTTGACGGAAATGTGTTCTGGAATGGACCGAACTTGGACAAGTTCGGTCGGTAAGGTCGGTCGGACCAAGAATGTTGTTTAAGGTTATAAAATGATATGTAATGATGGGGATTGATAGGTAATGATGCTATAAGGTTGTTAAGGACGTGTTAGGTGAGTTTTAATGACAATGAAGTGGGTGAAAAAGTGTATTAAAATGTGAGAGTAAAACAAGTTAAAAATGTCAAGTTATTTAACTAAGTTAACGGGGAAAAATTATAAGCATTAGACATTAAATGATCAAGCAACCCCGATGTTAATAAAAACACATGTGATGTTAACAGTTGTTCGAGAATTGCTCGAGGAACATAAGTGGAAGTGGTAAAGTGGACTCCGGCGACAGGTATGGTTTTCTTGCAACCTGTGTCCTACCGGATTACACCGGCTTGTATGCCAATATGTTTTTCTGAGTGTTTGCCACCTTGTAAGATTAAAACATGTAATGAGTTTATAGTAATTCATTTATGTGGCGAATTTGGCCTCCGATACCATTTAACCTCAAATATGTGTTAAACCTTAGCTAACCAAAACTAGGAACACATGAGTGATCGGTATTCGGAGTTGACGGCCCAAACCTTGGGAACGTGCTAACCACGGCTATGTGTGAGTTAGTTGGATATTGTTGTTGTATGCAAGTGTGTGAACCTCCCTTGTGTGCTTAACTCGGTTATGATACCGTATGGTGTGTGGATGTGGCAGGTTCCATAATGGATCTCTAACTACTTATTTATAAGTGTATATGTACTAATGGGGGGTGAGGAGTCCGGTTGTTCCGGCCACGCGTGTGATGGACGGGAGTCGATGTCATATCCGGTTCGGCTCTCTTGGTGTATGTATAGGTTGTATTCCAATTTGGTTTCTACCTTCCCTTAGCTTATCCAAAGCTAATTACTGACTCACGTCGGGCCACAGGGCATACGAATGTTATTTCGGTGTGCTTGGGATTACTATATCCGACACACCTTGGGTTTAAGTTAACTGTTCGATATAACTGGACGGTAACGAGGTTGGTAACGAGCTTAGCATGAGATTGGCAATAATCTCTAGGCTCACTATGTATACTAACTATGGTGGAAGGTTCCTTGTGTGAACCGATCTTATGGTGTTTTGTGTTGATATTATGCTAGGCAATTTCCCTTGCTATGCTATGATGTGTATACGTTAGATGTTTAAAATGAACTCGATGTTATCATGTGTGCGTCGAAACGAGAAAGGTGTTGTTATGTTTTGCTATGTGAGGAATGTGATATGTTGTAAGATATGGAGTGGGTGGATCATGGAAATGAACCCCAGTTTGTGACAAGGGGCGTATAAGGATAACCCGATTTAAGGGTAAGTGTTGTCTATTAAGGAAGTAGCTCCGTTAGAGGAGGAACACTCTAGGGATAATCAATACCATGAGTGACTTATCAAGTAAGGATGTATTATCCGTTTGTTGAGCCCATTGAGGCGAAGTGTTTTATGTTGTGTGTTTACAGTTGCATGCATGATTCAAATGTAATCAACCGCATGCTAAGACGACAATTAGTTGTGCGTGGCCCGGTAGCATGTGGGCTGCGGGATTACCATACCAGCAAAGGTGCTGAGCCCCTTGGGGGCCACCCTTTTCTACCTTTTCCTATTTCAGGTACAAGGAGCTGGAAGCCGTTCGAGAGTAGGACGGGGTAGCTGACTGTACATGGGTAGCCATTTAAATTGAGTATGTACTGTAGGCGTAGTAAGACCGAAATTGTTATCGGCATTAGTTTGTAAATACTCGGTACAGTGGGAGTGTTTGTGTATAATAATTGTTGGAAATGGGATAAGGATTGTATTGTGTAGTGCTCGGGAATTTAGCCCATCAGACCGGTACAATGTATATGTATTAGCCTTGTTAGCCACGTGGGTGGTTAACGGCGTGTAACACCAACGAATTAAGTTATTTAATGAGGTGTGTATTCCGCTGCAGATTGTTGTTATGTGTTTGTTGTTGGATGGGGTGTTACATGCCGAGAGTGGACAGTTTTATAGGTTCAATTATAATCTAAGTGTGACCAGAAATGACTTAGTTAACATAAGCTTGTCATTTAAGTGATTTAATTAATATAATGGTCAAATTAAGACATTGTCTGGAAGAATTGGCAATATTAGAGAAATTGGTGGTAGGCCAAGAGTTTATAGTATTTCCTAAGATATTTATGTGTAATTTTATGTTATAAAGCAAAGTTGTAATAAGGCCATGTCATTAGGCCATTTTATTTAAGTTTAAAAGCTCATTTAATTCAGTTTATGCACTTAGCATAAAGATTGGGGTCAAACCGGTAATTATTGGAAAAATATAATGTCATGGGTAGTTATAGATGAAATATGGGGTTTAAAATGAATTTAAATAAAAATTATAACATTTTATAAAGTTTTGTGTCAAAATTGTAAATATAGGAAAGTTTGGGGTTTACCTTGTAATTACTGAGAGTTTGGGATCAAAATGGAATTTAGAAGTCAATGTTGACTATATAGGAGACTTTGACCAAATTGGGGAACTTATTGAATTAAATACTAGCTTATAATAAGTTAGGTATTAAATTATAAAAGATATATAAATATTGGGGTGGATTAGTGATTTCCAAAAGTTCTGAGTACCAAATGAGGTTTAGAACAGACCTAAGGTTATTAGGAATTTTTTGGAATTTATTTGGTTAAATTTGGAGTTAGGATGAATTAAATAAATAATATATTATATTTATATTATCGTTACATTTGAGTAACATATGGGGGTGAAATTGCAATAACCAAAAGTATAAGGGTTAGGAATGGTATTTATAACCTTTTGGTATAGTTTGGTGATTTTTAGAATAATATAAGAGGTTTTAATAAGATATGTGTATAATATATAGTTTTAATGATATTAGAAACTATATGATATAAAAGGGGTTGTTTGGTGAATATAGAAAGTTAAGGGGTTGAGAATTAATTTAGAACAGATCCTAGGGTCAGTTCGGCTATTTGGGGTATTTATAACTCTATGTTATAATTATATTAAGGTTTAAAGTGTTATAATATATGATATATGTTATAAGTGTAACAAATAAATACTATTTGGGGTGGTTTTGTAATTTCTGGAAGTTTGATGAAATTAAATAAAAACCGACAGCTATAGGGTCTGTTTGGTATTTTATAACATTATAAGTATAGGTTATTGAAATACTCCGGACTTAATTAGGGTGATTAAATTACTCTAATATGAAATTTGAATGCCTATTAGTGCCTAAAGAATTTTGGTAAGGAAAAACAATTCCAAAAGAAAGAAAAAAATGCTTAAAAAGCGAAAAACGCTAAAATGAGTGTTATGTGACCATAGGAGGAATACGACCTCGACAAGGGTTTTAGAGTGATTTCAAGGCTCAATAATGCCTAAATAATATATGGGAACAACTTCCGAAGAAAATGGATCCATAAAATGAATTAAAAATGCTAATAAAGCTTTAGCGCATGTTTTTTCGAGAAAACCCGAGAACACGACTTTGAGTGGTCAAATGAACCCGTAAAAATTATAGTTCACCAAATAACTATAATTAAACATTAATGGAAGCTTAAGAACCATTAAAATTAAAGAAACGAGAAAATTCTGGAAAACGGGCCCGGTTAGTGAATAGTACTAAAACTGGGTATATTAAGGGGGCCGGATTTTAGCTAGCAAAGCAGCCTCCCCTCACACACATTAAGCTAGAAAGAAAGAAGGAAAGAAAAGAAAGAAAGAAAAAGTAGAAAAGTGGACATCCTCTCTCTCTCCTCCCTCATTTCTCTCTTCTCTCTCTCCCATTTCTTTTTCTCTCACCATCTTCCTCCTCCCCTCTCTGGTTGGGACGATTTTTGAGTTCTCCACAAGCTTCGATGGCTCCTCTCTCTACCTCATGCCTAGCCAACTCCATGCTCCAAATCAAGAAAAAACTACATATTCTTCTTCTCCTCCTCAAGCTCTACACTTCCCTCTTTATAGAACTAAAAAATGGAGGAAGTTGACCTCCATGGGTTTTGCCCATTTGAAGAAAAAATGGCATCAAAGTGAAGGTTGGAGTCTTCCCTTTCTTCCAAGGTAAAAATTTCAAAGAAAAACTCATTTTTCATCCCATTCCTTATGTGGCCGATTTTCTCCCTTTTGATGCCCTGTTTTTCTCTCTTTGTTTGAACATTGTATCACCCTTCCAATGGTGGTGGAACCTTCCTTTTGATTCAAGGGTTTAAACCCCTCCAAAACACTCCAAAGGTAAAACCCTAACTTGGTGCTCTAAGCCCCTTTTATGGAATTAGAATTTCCTAAGGGTTTATAAGATTAATTGAATCCATTTTTGTGTTCCTTGAATGTTGGGATGGAGTTTGGCAACTCCATTCCCACTTGACTGATTTTGAGAAGAGGAGGGGCAACAGGAGAATTAAAGGAGGAACTTGTGAAATTAAGGTAAGAAATCTACCTTGAAACTTGTTTTAATTTTTTTGGAATGTGGGATGTGTAAATTAATGAATGAACCCAAAATTTTGTACTAGGAATGTGTTTGGTTGAAATGTGATAGAATTATGAAGTTGATGTTTGAATTAAGGGCCTTGGAGCCAAGTCTTTGAGGTTGTGAGCTATATTGTTGCTTGATGAATTTTGAGGAAATGTTATGTGCTGGTAGGACCCTTAGGGGTGTGGCTAGATTAGGAATGAAAATTGGTGAAAATTGATGGATTTGGACATGTTAGATTTATGGGGAGGTTATGGCAAAATTTTAGTAGAAAATGAGTGCTTTTAGGTGGCTTGGTAAGTGGGAGAACTTAGGTGTTCAGTTTGGTTGTTTAGGGTTGAGTAATAACCTTGAAATGGTATTTGGAGAACTAGAAGGAGAGAGATAAAAATTTGTAGCAAAATGACTTGTGAAGATCTTAGAATTTCAAGAAAAAGAGTTAATGTTTGTAATATTGGAAATGAGAGTATGACTTGGGTTTTAGAATTGTATATATCTAGGAATGAATTGGAATGGTCATTATGTGATTTAGTAAGTTTGGTAGGAGGTAAGAACTATCAAAAGGAAGTAGAAATGCACAAGTGTGCAAAATGCAAGGATATGAAAATTGAATTTGTTGGATTGGAGCAAGAATTGGGTGGTGGATTAAACCAAAGATTTGGAGAGGTTTAAAGCATGTTTTGAGGTGTTTAATTATGTAGGAAACTTGTGGAAAGATTAGGGAAAGATTTAGGGTGGATTAAAGGTTGATTTCAGGCTGAAAATTTACATTAGTAACAGTTTTTAGCCGGGTCCAAGACCTAGGATAGGAACCAAGTCCCGAACTGCATCAGAAAACAAGCCGAGACTGAAAACATGCATTGTTCCAGGACCTTAGTCCAGGACCAAGCCTCGGACATGGGTAGAAAAATAGGCCAAGAGTTAGATAATGTGTTGGTCTGGGACTTTTGGTCTGGACCAAGTCCCGGTCACCCCCAGAATTCAATCTGAGTGTTTTAAAGGGCTCTACACATGGGGGATAGATTGGTATTGGTTTTAGATGATGTTTAGGAGTTGTTTGGTGACCTTTAAAGGTCCTAAGAACTATAAGCAAAGGTTGGAAAGTGATTAAGTAAGTTAAGAAACAAAGTACACTTAAGTTATACCGAAATAACGGGATACCGGGGTAAGTACTGGAGTAGTAAGTTATGTACCGTATAAGCTTGATATTAATATCAATGTTTGAAACATTATCAGAGGAAAAAATGTGAACCGAGGAACGTGAGGTGAACCGGTAAAGTTAACCCAAGGTGAAAGGTATGATTTTCTCATGCCCCGTATGCTAAAAGAGCTACTCTAATTTGTGTGCTTGTTTGATTGTGTGATCACCTTAACAAGATAAATGCACGAATCGGATTGTTTGCACTTGTTAGCGTTTGTACTGCATTGTTGCTTGTTGGATTGTAATTTGAACTGAAGTTTGTATAATTCATGAAATGTGTGAATGTGAATGAATTGCTTGAATGTGGATGGTGTATTGTAGTTCGACGAATAGTTGAGTCTTGTTTGATTAGAGACTCGAAGAAAGAGTCAAGTTGTGAATTAATGAAAAGGTGGTAACACACTAAAACTATCGAACTAAGAAACGATAACGTAAACCAATGAACTCACTAGAACGTGAGAGAAAAATATACGGGATTAGTAAACTCCCCATAACGGTTAGAGAACCGAATTGATTTAATCCGCAAAACAAATAGTAGTGGAAGTATACAATGAACCTCTATTTAGAGGAATGATAAATGTTCAAGATGTGAACCTTGAGAAAAGTAAGTACGGTAAGAGATCACCAAACCCCTTAGAACGATAGTCGACCCACAATGAGAGGATCCGACTAAATTGAACAATGTCCCGAACATGAGAATATTCGATAAGTTGGGTAAAACCTTAAACCTTAGAATACTAGACATTGAGAATTCCCTAAGCTAATGGAGGATATTAAGATAGATACTTCTAGGATAATCTATGAGATTGTGAAATGACTTCGAGAGAGGAATTTTGGGAATTTGAGTAGTCTGGTAGAGAACCGGACATTTGAGAATTTGGGGAGCTAATTGTATAGCTCCATTTGTATTTGTAAGCCCGGTGGTGGGTCTTGTGTATGACCCTGCCCGGAGGTCGTGGTCAAAGACTTAAAAGATGCCTTTGAGTATTGAGTATTGGTTTGAGTATTTGATTTGAGAATTTGATTAAGGTAGAGAATTGGGTGTTGAGCATTGTGTTGAAGCTTGGGTGAGGGTTGAGAGTTGAGTTGGTAACTTGAGTATTGAGTTTGAGACTGTGAATAAGAGAACTTGAAATAGAGTAACCCAAGAGCATGGGTAGATAATGAATAAGGAACCAAGGCCTAGTGAGCTAGAAACCCTCAATGCCTAAGAGTAAATATATTGTGACTAACAAACTTGTGTATTGGTTGTTCTTGTATTCCTTGTTTGAATACTTGTATATGAGCATGTTGTTTGAACTAAAATGAATACCGTTCGAGTGTAGGACAGGTTGCCATGTGAGCATGGGTAGTTGTTTAGGAAGTTGTATTTGCTTTGTATCGTGGAATTGTAAGACCGACATATGGTCAATAAGATTGGGACTTGTAGTAGATACTCGGTATAGAATGTAATTGGGTTGTATTGTATAATATGGGATTGAAGTTGTATTTGGTTGAGATTTGATTAAGTAATGGAAGTATCGGTCGAATAGTGTACTCGGTAGAAGACCCATCAGACCGATATTGTATTTGTATTGATTGTTTGGATTGGATTTGGCCTTGTTAGTCACGTGGGTGACTAACGGCATGTGCCACCCACCGGTCGTAGTTTGAATTCCGCTGCATGGTTGTTGGTAATTGAGACGGGTTAGGAGATAATTGGGTGATTACCGGTAGGGGTGTTACAGTTATAAATGGTATAATGATATAAATGTCATAATATTTGTTATATAACTATAATGTAACATTATATAAATAATGTGGTGGTTTTGTAAGTAAAAGAAATAAAAGTGGTTGTTCGGTAATATGGGTATTTTGAAGTGAAAGTTTATAATATGGTTATAATGTTATAAGGGTTGTAACATTTATAATATAAGAATATTCATTAAGGAAGAATGAATATATTATAAAAACTTACCATATAATAAATGGTCTCATAATACATATATATAAATGAATATATGTTATGGGGTGAGAAATAGGATATGGTTCAATAACCTTATAATATAATAAATGAGACGATATAAGATAAGGAGAAAGGAGTTATAAACATTAGTCAAGGAAGTTCTAATGTTATGTGTGTACATTAAATAATAAGGAACTATATAATTCAAGGTATTTTAAATATGAATTCTACAACATTTTACACTTGGATAAACTAACCTTAGGAAAATAAATACTAAGGTAGGATGTATAATATATGATCAAGATTATACATGCAATATGGTGACAAACTATATAATATACAAGTGTATAGCTATATGCATGTGGACATAACCATGCATGCAAAATAAACGCTTACGTAAATTAATCCCGAGAACCCGAGAAATGTTAGTTACTAAACTACGAGGAATAAACCGGGATGGATTAGCAACGGTACCGGGTGGCGTAGTGTATTGTAAGTATGAGATGCTGATGCGTAGTGTGATACATATTATTAGATTGTTAGAGACGACTCGAGGAGCATCGAATCTAGCTTGATTCATACTCCACGGTCTTATATTCACGGTGCACGGTATGTTATTATGTGGCATGATTGTCTCTGAGGATTTCCTCAGTTCAAACATTATGTGAAAATATGTGTTAAGATTGAATGTCTGCTTGTGTGAATTAATATGCATGAATTGTGTGTTAATGCTGCTTTATTAATTATTACTAATGTACGATAAAAGTATTGTTCGTATATGAATATATTATAAAACGAACTAGCGACAATGATGCTATCTTATATGTGTAATATAAGGAACGTAAGAAAAGCGTTGTAGCATTAGGATAATAAGATATATATATATATTATCTGAGACTTATATACGGAGCATTGGCTTTTTTAACGCTGCTATCATATCTAACATTGGATCCTGAGTCGATGTACTTAGGATTGAACTAACGACCTAAGTCTGCTGTGTTAGGAAAATGGTAATGCGATGCGATGGTATAGATGAACAATCAAAGAGGATGTGGCTCTTGGTGTGAGTTGTGATCAACTAATGATACTAGGATGCCGTGTGAGTATCTGTAAGTATCAAGGGAAACTCCAACGAACTATATTTAATACCCCGGATCTAAAAATGGCGATTTAATTACTCAAATAAAATTATTAAGGGCCTAAATGTGCCTAGAGAGTATTGGTAAAAAGAATAAAACCAAAAGAAAAGAGGAAACGCTTGAAAAGCGAAAAACGCTAAAATGTGCGTTAAATGAGTATAAGAGATATATGATCTCGTTAGGGTCCGAGATGGATTCCTAAGGCTTAATTACGCTTAATTATTATGTGGGAATAATTCCCGAAGAAAACGGATCCAAATAATGGATTAAAACGCTAATTAAGCATAAAAGCACGTTTTTCGAGAAAACCCGAAAACGTGACTTTAAGTGGTCAAATGGACCCGTAAAAATTATAGTTGATTAAATAACTATAATTAAGTATTAATGGAAGCTTAATAGCCATTTAAAATAAAGAAATGAGAAAAATCCGAAAACGGGCCCGGTTAGTGAATAGTGCCAAACCGGGTAAATTATCGAGCGTTTCCTGTAAAAAATGAAAAACGCTACCAGTTAGTATTTTGTGTGGGGCCGGTTTTAATTGGTACTCATACATGCCTTTAAATAAACAAGCTAGTTTATTTAGTCACAAAAGGACAAAATATTAAAGTAAAAGGAGTGAATAGTTAAATGAGACATTAATACCCTCACTCCCCATTCTCTTCTATCTCTCACGATAATTCTTTCCCCCACCAGAGCTTCTTCTTCTTCATTCTCTGTATATGGCGATTCCATACGTGAGCAAACAGCCCCTCTTCAACCTCTTCTCAGTTGCTCATTTCTTCACCGAATCGCACAAAAATAGTACCGTTGGATTCGTATCGGCGAGGGCTACGTTTTCCACCCCTCAAAATCTCGATTCCTCCATCTTCACTTCCATGGGTGTTGGAGCTTTTGAAGCTTGAAGAGCTGATTTTTACTCTCCATCATCTCCTTAATGCTCTAAGGTAAAAATATAAGCAAAAGTTTACCATTCCTAGCTTGTTCTTGCAATTTGGAAAATTTTCCCACGTTGAAAATTTTCTTCCATTTCAGTCGGTTTCTTCATGTCCTTGTGGAGTGGTGGAACTTCATCATTTTGATTGCCAAGCTCTCCTTTTGGATACCCTAAGGTAATATCTAAGCTAGAGCCTAAAAACTAGTGCTTGAGATACTAGTTTTGTATGGGAGGGTTTGTATTAATAAAGCTTGCAATGTGTGTATGGGGATATGGTTGCAGATGGCAATCTAGACCCCTTGTTTGGTTTGAAAATAAGAAGAGACAGATGGAGAAAAAGAAAGAGGAGAAGAAGAGAAGAGTATTTAAAAAGGAAACTTGAGAGAATCCAAGGTAAGAAACCAACCCTTAAGTATATTCTATATGTATTAGAATTTGGGATGGGTTAATAAAATAAATGAACCCCACATGAGTGTGGTAATAATGTGCTTGTATAGAAATAATGCAAGTGAGATAGCATTTGTGAAATTAATGTTGATTTAAGAGCCTAAGAGTTATGCACTTTATGAATTATGTATTGTGTTGCATTTGGAGGATTTGATGAGTATTGATGGTTTTATATGTGTGCTGGTAGAACCCATGTGGGTTTGCTAGTTTTAGGATGAATGATGTGAGGAAATAAGCTTTGGGTAATGTTAAGAGATGTAGCCAAGTTATGGCGAAATTTGTGTAGAAATTTAAGTGGATTGAGTATGGTTGTGAGTAAGTAATGACCTAGAGAAACTAGGTGTTGATGGTGGTTGTTTTGGCTTAGAAAATCACCATGGGAACACTTGTTTAAAGAGAGGAGATTGATGCTAAAATCTGTAGCAAGAACTTGTGTGAATGCCTAAGGAGCTTTAGGAAAAAGGAATGAGAATTTTTGGTTTTAAGAGTGAGTCATGGAACTTGGTATGAGGTGTGCATTATCTTGGAAGTTTTGGAATGGTTAAATGAAGAGAGAACAATAATGCAAGTGTCAAGAGAAGTTAGAAATGCACAAGTGTGCATTAGTGTAAAATGAGAATGAAAAATGTGTGAATGTGAGCAATAAATTGAGTAAGGTTTGAACCTATGATTTGAAGAGTTTTAGAGCATGTTTTGAGGTGATTAATATGTAGGAATCTCGTGGAAAGATTAGGGAATGATTAGGGGTGGATTAAGCATTGAATTGGAGTTGAAAAATAATGTATGTTGCAGGTTTTAGCAGGGTCCGGGACCTAGTCCATGGACAAGGACCCGGACCACCCCATTTATTTAGGCCGAGAGTGCAAGCCGTGTTTGGTCCGGGACTTGGGATAGGGACAAGGTCCCGGACCAGTGTTGAAATTCCACCCGAGAGTTGTGATGAGTATTGGTCCGGGACTTAGGGTAAGGACAAGTCCCGGACCACCCCCAGAATTGCCCCGTGAGTGTTTTAAAGGTTGCTAATGATGGGGGTTTGAATGCTAATGATGTTATAAGATGTTAAGGCCTTGTTTGGTGACATGTAAAGGCCCTAAGAAGTGTAAGAAAGTATTAGAAGAGAGTGAGAAATGAGAACTCAAATTAACAAGTGTAAAACCGAGATAACGGGATGAACGGGGTTAAGTACGGGAGTATTAGTTTTACATACCGTAATGCTTTGATGTTAATAAAACATTTGAATGTTATCAGTGGATCGTGTGTGAACCAAGCATGGTGAGATGACACGGTAAAAGTAAAAACCCCGGTGAAAGGTATGATTTTCTCATGCCCCGTATGCTAACCGAGTTACTCTGATTTGTGTGTTTGCGTGCCGGCTTAATCAAGATTAAAGCATGAAAATAATCCCTTGTTTGGTTATGCATGCATTGTTGTATGTTGTGTGAGCTAACATACTTGTATGCCGGTGTGGTCTAACGTAGTGCATAGACCGACTCTTAGTGAGTATTGATTGACTAGAAACCCGTTGAACGGGTAGTCACATAACCAATGGAAGTATGCGAACACACATAAGCTATCGATTAAAGTATAACGATAACACAAACATATGAACTCCCTAGAACGTGAGGAGATGTACGGGTTGAGTAAATACCCGATAACGGTTAGTAAACCTTATTGAAACAATCCACGGAATAAATATGAGTGGAGGGATAAACGAACCTCCATCGAGAGGATCGAAGTTAGTCCAATAATGTAACATATAAGAAAGGTAAAAGGGACCTAAGGGACTATGTGACTCCCTTGAGATACGGTCGACCTCTTATATGAGGAATTTTACCCGGTATAAGAAAATATCCTAATGTATAATCATATGATTGGGAGGGTAACCCTTAAACCTAAGATTACCCGAATTTAAGTAAAGTTCCCAAAGTCAGTAGAAACATCGAGAATGATGCTTCTAGACTAATATACATGATATTATATAACTCCGAGAGAGGAGTGTACGGGAACGAGAGTAGTCCGAGAGTAGTCGGACCTAAGTAAAAGAGATAGGAACTAAGAGAGAGTTCCGTGAGCTAGTTGAACCTTCCCACCATGCTAGACCCAGAGTAGGGTCGAAACCGGGGAAGTAAGACTATGCTAGAGAGCCATGAGTTTTGGCTTAAGTATGTAATAAGAGTAACAAGCGTGACGTAGGAGACCTGTAGTGTCTCGAGAATCTACGAGAGCTTGAGTATGAATAACCCAAGAGTGTGGGTGAGATAATGAGTATAAATAACCCGAGAGAAAGGGGTGAGTATATGTATGAGTAACCCGAGAGAATGGGTAAGTATAAGAATGAGTAGCCCAAGAGAATGGGTGTGTATACGAATAAGTAACCCGAGAGAGCGGGTGAGGTATTGAATAAGTAAACAAGGCATAGTGAGGAATAACCCTCAATGCCTAAGAGTAACCAGTTACCACTAACAACATTGTTATGTTAGTTAGGAATCGTGTTCCGTGATTGGATGTAGATTCCTTGTGTGATATACATATATATTTTATTGTCATGATGCATGTTGTTTGATTAAAATGAACTCCATGTATATCCGACCCAAAGTAGTCGGTGTACCGCGGTTAGCACGCGGTATATGCGAATTTCATGCGCAGCGTAAGCTGACCCCCTAGGGGGAACGTTTTTAGTGTGCAGGTACTTGAAGCTGACCACCGTTCGAGAGAGTAGGACGGGGACTGCAGTGAGCATGGGTAGTTAGATTGTAATTACTTATGCGTTTGAATGAGGTGTAAGTCCGAGTATGTTATCGGCATCCGTATATTGTAGACTCGGTATAGTAGAGGTACGAATTGAGTATTGAATTTGTATGAAGTACTCGGTTGTTCCAGTTCATCAGACCGTTACGGTATGTAAGTTTAGCCTGGTTAGCCACATGGGTGACTAACGGCGTTGTTTCACCCCTCGTTGTATTTAGAGTTCCGCTGCGTGAGTATGTGTAATTAGTAACGGATTATGAGGTAATGATGAGATTAACGGTTGGGGTGTTACACTATAGATGGTTCGCCGGTCGGAGACTCTACCGCTGGAGTGGCTACTGTCATGAGTGACCCGCCATAAGACACTGGTGGAATGGAACCCTTTAATGACGGCTGATTAATCACGGCTTAAATACAAACCGTGATTAATAGGAGGGCCGGAAATAATTAACGACCTTTATAGAATTAACCGTTAGCAATAATCGATCGGAGGTAGGCGCGCCTTTTTTAGAACAAAATTTAGATGACGGTTATTGGTAAAACCGTAATGTAAAGTCTCGTGTTGAGGCGCGTTTTACGGTTAACAGACTTTCGGTTACGGTTTTACCAATAACCGTCATCTAAAGTCCCCGCCCACTGATGGTGAATGACATCGTTTTGACCTGACGCCAACTATTTCCCGCATTATTTTATTTTTTCAACACCGCATGTAATCTAAATGACAGTTAACGACGTCGTCTTACCAGCTTATTTTATATTAAAAAAAACTTAATATAAATGTGTTGCATATGTTTGATCGAATAAGACTCATGGCTTCATGGCCGCGGGTACATGAGTTCGAAACCTAGCATAGGCCAAAATATTTTTCATGCTATTTTTTTATTTCGTTAGACTTCCAGTTTACTCTGCACTTACAGTAACCTCTACTTCTCTCTCGCGCTATCTTCCTTACTGAAATCCCCTCCTTACTCCCGTCACCTTACTAACGGCCATCTCCGTCGTCGCTCCCATCACCTTTGTCACTCCCATCGCCGCCGGTCAACACCCATTTACCACTGGTCATCACCGTCGACGTCCCTAACGCGTACTGAGTATGTGATAGATTGTCATTTTTTCTAACTTTGTTCATATTCATGTCGATTGGTAGTTCTAACCTCGATTCTGTCGAATCCTGAGAGTGTAATGGCAAATGTTCTAACCTTGTTCATATATTTGTGCCCAGATTCACAGTTAATTAGAACCTAGTTCGTGGGCGGATTTCTACACTAATTGCCCACTTTGGTGCTTACTAATGGTAATTTTGCAAACCCAACTATAAACTGCGCGCTGTGGTGATGTTTCTTTGTGTATTGTTTTGAAGAGTAAATTTGATTTGGTTATTCTTAGCATTTAGTTTTCCAATTATTACATAGTAATGTAGTTTTAAAATATAAAATTAGTGTATAAGTAATTCTGATGGTGCGCGCGAATTTGATGTTGATAAAAGTGATTTGGAAATGTTAGAAATATATGGGAGATGCTGTCGAATTTTTTCGACGGTTTAGCTAGCATTTTAACCTTGATTTTTTTATGAATTCTAATGTTGTCTTTTTTTGTTTATGCATCAGGACTACGACTTTATTTTGGCTTCCGACCTCAACTGTCTGAGCATCGGCTAATCGTCTACCAGAGGTAAGATTTATATATATAGTATTTGACAAACTACCAAACATAGTTATCCGCCCAAGATATACCTAATAGAGGTATATATTCGGTAGTCCCTGTTGGGATTGTCCATGATTGTTAAATCTCACACCTAGGGTGTGAATGTGTTTTTAATATGTACTTAACTGATTATTTCAGCAGTATCTCTTTATTGTTCTTCGAATGCATATATTATTGATTAATATCATAATATCGTGCATTTAAAGAACTGTAGGGAGATGCTGCCGTAATTTGCAATAAATTACATATTAAAAACACGTTCACCGGTGGGATTTAATACTCATGGATGGATTTAGGTTGATAAGATACAAAAGTGTAAAGACTGCCACGGGTGACGGTATGAAATGGCTGCCTTCATATAAAGCTAGAAGGAGATGGAACGTTTGTGGATTTACAGCGGAAAGTTGGACGACAAGTTTTATGAAGGAGTGTATAAGTTATGCACGGTGTTGGCGAACAATTTGAAACCATCAGACAAGGGATACATATTTTGTCCGTGTATCGACTGCCAAAACAATATGAGATATCACGGCGTTGAACAGTTAAGGAACATCTGATCCGCCGCGGTTTTATAAAAGATTTCCAAGACATAATCCGATGGCATGGTCAGAGTGTGTTCGATGTTATTAAGCCTGGCGAAGGGGATAATGGTCAGGAAAACACAGAAACATAACTTGGAGATGATACAGTTGCGGGTAATACAAAAGACGTTACAGTTGACATTGAGCTAGATTTCTAGGACGATGACATTGAGACTATGCTCAAAGATGTGGAACGACATCACTCTAACACGCCAGACAAGTATGAAAATTTGTTGGATTCATCCAAAACACCATTGTACCCCGGGTGTGACCCTACAAAGTTAAGCAAGTTGAGTGTCGTCCTCAAGGTATTCAACTTGAAAGTAAAATATGGCTGGAGAGACGTAAGTTTCACTGCTCTCCTGGAACTATTGAAATACGTTCTTCCGGTGGACAATGTTTTACCAACGACTACGTAGTCAGCCAAAAAACTGATATGCCAAATGGGTATGGAGTACAAGAAAATTCATGCTTGTCCAAATAGTTGCATGCTGTTTTGGAAATCGGATGAATTTGATGAAAGCTGTTCAGCATGTGGAGCGTCACAGTATCTGAAGAAACAACAAACTCACATCAGCGGTAGTAAGAAAGGTTCACCAGCTAAGGTACTGTGGTACCTGCCCATCATTCCAAGGTTCAGACGTTTGTTCTTCATTGAGAAAGATGTAGAGAATCTTTGTTGACATTCAGTTCACAAGAAGAAGGATGGTAGATTGAGACATCCCGCTGATGCACCACAGTGGAGAAACATAGACAAAAAATTTCTTGAGTGTGGTAACGAACCGAGAAACCTAAGGCTAGGCTTGTGCATGGATGGGATGAACCCTTATGGTACTTTGAGTAGCATACACAGTACCAGGCCCATGCTTTTGGTTATTTACAATCTACCGCCGTGGTTATGCATGAAACCAAGACACATCTTGTCATCTTTGTTAATATCGGGTCCAAAGCAACCGGGCAACAAAATTGATGTATTCCAACAACCTTTGATAGAGGATCTACAACTCTTGTGGAATAGAAGGGGCTACGGTTTACGACTCATTCAGCAAAGAGGACTTCTATTTGCGTGCTATGTTGTACTACACAATCAATGATTTCCCCGCCTATGGTAATCTTTCAGGCAATTCAATCAAGGGGGCGTTGGCGTGTCCGATTTGTGGTGAAAACACTTGTAGCATTCGCTTGAAACATAGTGGGAAAAACGTGTACATGGGCCAACGAAAAATACATCCAAAAGGACATAACTACCGAAAGAAGGCGAAAGAGTTCGATGGGAAAACTGATCATAGCGTGGCACGCCAGCCTTTGACAGGTACAGAGATTTACAAAAAGTTGGATAATATTGTCAACAACATCGGGCAGCCAACCAAAAGTGGTGAAAAAAGTGTCTGGAAAAAGAAATCAATATTTTGGGAACTCTAGTACTGGCAACATCTGGAGGTTAGACATTGTATCGATGGGATGCATGTCGAGAAGAACGTGGGTGAAAGTATCACTAGCACCCTTTTGAACATAAAAGGAAAGACAAATGATCATTTGAAAGGAAGAAAAGATTTAATTGAGTTGGGCATACACATAGAGCTTGGCCCGTTAGAACATGGAAAATGCACATTCTTGCCTCCTGCCTGTCACACTCTATCTAACGAAGAGAAACATAGTCTATGCAGTACCCTTTACAACATCAAGGTGCCTTCAGGATACTCCTCAAACATAAGAAGCCTAGTGTCCATGACATATTTGAAATTAGTAGGAATGAAATCTCACGATTATCATGTCCTACTTCAAGAATTTTTGCCAATTGCATTGCGTGGGATCTTACCTGATGTTGTCAGACACACAATCACAAACGTCAGTGTCTTTCTCCAATCCGGTTCGTTTAAGGTTCTTGTTGTGGAAACTCTAACTAAACTACAAAAGGATCTTATTGTGACAATGTGCCAGCTGAAGATGTATTTTCCTCCCTCGTTCTTTGACATAATGACACATCTCCTTGTGCATCTTGTAAGAGAGATTCTGATGTGTGGTCCTTTGTACCTTCGCTACATGTATCCGTTTGAAAGGTACATGGGTGTCCTGAAGAAAAAAATAAAGAACCGTCGTCACCCAGAGGGTAGTATTATAGAGGGCACTGTCACAGAGGAAGTTGTAGACTTCTGTACCAATTACCTAGAAGGTGTCGATACCATTGGACTTCCACGTTCTAGACACGACGGCAGATTAAAGGGTGTTGGCACGATTGAATGGAAACTGAAAAGAACTGATATAGACACTCTTAACAAAGCTCATTTAGTTGTGCTGAGTCATCTTGAAGATGTCGAACCATACTTTGATGAACACTTGTGCATTTTATGATCACAATATCCAGACATGAGTGACGTTAGATTACAAAATGAGCTGAATAGGGCATTTGTCAAATGGTTCAAAGTCAGAGTGTTGTCCGTTCAGTCCACAAATGTGCCTGAACTGATTAAAGTAATTGCATTTGGACCAAATCTGGATGTAATTTCTTATGAAGGGTACGATGTCAACGGATGTACCTTTTTCACAGAACGTCAGGATCGCAAGTCAACAAATAAAAATAGTGGCGTAGAGCTTGAAGCTTATCAAGACTTATATGACATCAGCGGTGTGGGTCACAATCTAGTCCTAGTAAAACAATCCTATTTCGGTGTTATACAAGACATCTGGGTATTGGACTACAACAACTACGAAATGTGTGTTTTCCGGTGTACTGGTTAACAACAATCATGTCTACCGTGAGGAGGAACATGGTATAAAACTGGTTGATCTATCTAGAACTACTCCCACGGTTGAGCCATTCGTTGTTGGGACGAAGGTTAAGCAGATATTTTATGTAACTGATCCCTGTAATCCTAGATGGTATGTGGTGCTTAAAGGGAGAAGAGGAATAGTTGGCGTTGATGGTGTGGTTGATGAGGATGAGTATGATGCAGAAGATGAACCTCAAGCTGTTCCTATTTCATTGGAAGAGGATGAGGACACAGGTCATCGTGAGTATATACGATCAGACCATAACGAGGGCATGTGAATTGAGAGATAAGGGTATATGTAAGTTATTACTATTAAAATTTATATGTAATTAACAATCTTTTATTTCTTGCTTGTATATGACCATTGTTAAATTTTGTGTATTTTTTGTGTCATTATGAAATGCTTAATTTAGTTCAAATTTTATTTCAATTATTGCAGGCATGGCTGATGAAGAGTTCGAGTTATTTTGCCGTGAGTTCGAAGATGAGCAGTAAAGGGTACTGGTTCCTTCTACCAGTGCCACTGCTGCTGCTGGCCCATCTACATCTGCTGCTACTGCTGGCCCTTCTACAGCTCTCACTACTGCTGCTGGCCCTTCCATGAGTGCACCTTCTATGAGTGCTACTTAGAGACTCAGAGGTAGAGGTCCGACCCATGGGCTGAAGCTGCAGAAACCGGATGAGATCAGTCTTGTCTGGGACAAGTATGGGAGGTATTGTGAGGGCAGCAGGTCAGATTTCACTAGTATGCTAGGGACTCTGTCCATATTACATTGCTCCATCAACCACAAATGGCCACAAGTCCCGAAAGACGTTAAGGAGACCATCTGGAAGAAGGTGTAAGAACGATACAAGATCCCAGACGAAGTGAAGAAGACTGTTCTTTCTGTGGTGGGCGGAAAAGCTAAATCATTCCAACACTACTTGGTGGATAACTAGATCACCAGGGTGCCCCCACGCGAGCCTCCACCGTATTTCGTGTACAACGGAATGATCACCAAAGAGGAGTGGAAGGAGTTCGTTGAGCAGCACTCCACCCCCGAGTTCAGGGTATGTTTGTGTGTACTCTTTTCTGAATTAATGCTCATAATGCTTTATCTCTGGTTTTCTAATTAATTTTTTATTGTACTGTCTTAACAACAAAGACAAGAACAAGCACGGCAAAACCGTGAAGCTAATCTCTACCCCTACACCATGGGACGAAGGGGATATGTGGGCAGCCTCGATCAGTGGAAAGAAGCTGGTTTGCTGACGTAGAGGAACGAAGATGGCATTGAATGCCCGATCGAGGATGTGTATAAGGTGAGTAGGGTGTAGAAGTACCTACTAGGACGCCAGACAATGACCAGCGAAAGTCAGAGGATATTTCCTCATGCTGCGACAGAACAACTGGCTAACCAAATTGTAAGTGTTTAAAAGTATCTGTTAAATAATTTACTTATATACTCAAGTGTTTGTTTATCTTAAATTTAGTGCTAACTTCTTTGACAATTGGACAGTATGAAGCGGCACAGAGAGGAGAAGTAGACTTACACGCTCATCCTTCTCAAGACAACGCTCTCAATCAAGCGCTTGGGAAGAAGGATCACCCGGGGCGTGTTACAGGATTTTGGGGAGAAGTACATCAAAAGCACGTGTTCCTGCAATCTGCTATGATGGGTCAGATGAATGCTACTGAATCGAGGCGATGGTAGAGCGTAAGTTCGTTGCTGAGCGCCAAGCTAATGAGGAGAAACTGGCTGCTGAGCACAGAGCTTACGAGGAGAGGCTGCAACAAGCATTGGATGCGATCGCACATGTGACTACTCAGCAGCAGCATGATCCTCCTCGACCATCTTCCTCGTCTAGTTGTGCTCCGGCCGCTGACCTGTACCCGTTTGCCAACATCTAGGTTAGCTTTGTTTAACTATGTTTCTCCTTAAATAAAGTCCTTTAAATAATATTAGATTGGATGCACTTATTTATTTCACACAATATCTATGTTTATTAAAGGAGGTAAAAAAAATGCCGTCTTCAAATACCATTAGACGGGCACCATGTAGATGTGGCCTACGGGACGGTGTTGCCATCAGGTCCACTCACGCTCATCAGTTTTGTATGTCTACCCGCATTCTACGTGCGTGTGACCTTGGACCTGATAATTGATGGATTTAAGAATGCATACCTTCCAATGGCGTTTGACTACAAATGCACGCTGATTGAAGCGAAGGGAGACATATTGCCCTGGCCAGCATGTTATATTGTTGTCACCGATGAGGTAAGACTGTTTGACAACCATTTAGTATCTAATAAAATCCATTATTTAGCATTACGTGTCTAATATAATTCATTATAGATCCCTGAGCTTCCTCTCCGCGTATCCTAACCCGAAGAAGAGATCAACACGCCGGCTGGTCCTGTCCACAGTACAAGGGTATGTTCTATATAAATGTTTATTGTTACTATAATAATCACTTAGTAATTATCTTTACATTCTTATGCTTTATTGTTTGTGTGTGAAGGGTAAGAATCCTATGACTAGGGGTGCGAAAAGTAAGAATCCAGTGCCCGTCCGGGCTCGCACCAGGACTTCTAAGGCGCCTAAAAGTAAGTTCTCACTACCACAAAAACTTGTGGATCACTTAGGTCCTCATCAGGTCAATCTGTACGACAAGATCATTGCAAAGTCACCTCAATCTATCAACTTCATGATGACGCTTCCAAAGTCGATGTTTCACTACGAAGAAGATATTACCACGGCAATCAACTTTGGGGACATTAGAGAGATGATGTGTGGAGATTACCTGAACATTAACATTATTCAAGCTTATCTAAAGTAAGTGTTCTTTCCTCATACTGTAAAAACATATAGAATTAGTATCTATGAAATTACATTGGCTAACTTTTTATAGTACATGTGATATAATAGAGGTCTACTTGAGAGATGTCATGAGAAGAACATCACCTCCATTACTGCGGTGTGCCCGGAGCATTTATTGTTCGACTCAGTCACTAAAGACTTAGGGAGGTTTTGTGAATACATGAAGCATTGCTTCAATGTTGCTGATGAATAGAATAAATTATTTTTGCTAATGTCGTATCACCAAACGTGAGTTCTGATATAAATTTACATACCAATTTGCTAACTTTTTTTCCTTCATTTCTCATTTCATTTTGTATTTGAAACTGTAGCCACCACTGGGTTTTGTTTATCTTTTGCACTGCCACCGCTTCTCTGCTCGTTCTAGATCCACTAGGGCAGTGGACAGCATTCAACACTGAAGAATTAATCAAAATGTAAGTTTTGATTACTATTTAATTGTTTGTAGGTTTTTTGAACCAAAACTAATGTACTCGTTCATTTTGCTTAATGCTTTTGTTAATATGTGACAGTAGTTACAGTCAAACCCCTCAGGGAGAGTTTGTTGAAATGAATGTCCACTGGTGGAACGGAAGCCTTTAATGACGGTGGTTTAATCACGGCTTTAACAGAAACTGTAATTAATATGAAGGCCGGAGTTAATTAATGACGTTTATTAAATTAACCGTTACCAATAATCGATCGGAGGTAGGCGCGCCTTTTTTAGGACGGACTTTAGATGACGGTTATTTGTGAAACCGTAATCTAAAGTCCCGTGTTGACGCGCGCTTTACGGTCAACGGACTTTAGATTACGGTTTTACTAATAACCGTCATCTAAAGTCCCCGCCCACTGATGGTCAACGACGTCGTCTTGACCTGACGCCAAATATTTCCCGCATTATTTGATTTTTTCGACGCCGCGCGTAATCTAAATTACAGTGAACGACGTCGTCTTACCAGCTTATTTTAGATTAAAAATAACTTTATATTAATGTGTTACATTTGTTTGATCGAATAAGACTCATGGCTCAATGGCCGTGGGTACATGAGTCAACACCATCGATCTTGAGTTCGAAACCCAGCATAGGCCAAATAATTTTCGCGCTATTTTATTAATTTCGTTACACTTTAGATTACGGTTCTTTAGGAACCGTCATGTAAAGTGTGACTTTACATTACGGTTTTCATGTAAACCGTAATCTAAAGTCCTTTTAACTACAACATTTGCCCGTTTACTCTGCACATTGTACTTACAGTAACTCTTCTTCTCTTTCGCGCTATCTTCCTCACTGAAATCGCCTCCTCTCTCCCGTCACCTTGCTAACGGCCATCGCCACCATCGCTCCCACCACCTTTGTCACTCCCATCGCCGCCGGTCACCACCCATCTACCACTGGTCTCACCGTCGACCTCTCTATCGCGTATTGGGTATGCGATCGATTGATTGTCATTTTTTTCTAACTTTGTTCATATACATGCATTTCGATTGCAAGTTCTAACTTTGTTCATATATTTGTGCCCAGATTCACAGTTAATTGCAACCTAGTTCGTGGGCTGATTTCTACACTACTTGCCCACTTCGGTGCTTAGTAACGGTAATTTTGCAAAGCAAACTGTAAACTGCTGTATTTATTTATTCTTAGCATTTAGTATTACAATTAATAAATAATAGTGTAGTTTTAAAAATGCTACTACAAAACTGCCACAGGAAAGAAAGTAAGTTCAAGTATATTACCGATTCCTGAAAATAGCTCATTTTCAACTGCTCAATCTGCTATGCCAGATGCTCTCTGTTTGATTCACAATCTGTGACAGGAATCAACAATGCTATTGTTATAACCACCAGAAAGAATAAGATGAGTTTCGGTATTTTAATGGTTCTAGAATGACTAGTTCCAGTCCTTCAATCTGAAGTACTGCAGAGAAGGTCATAAATAAACTTCATTTATAGTAGAAGAAGATAAGTTTATGTATGTTACTAGTTCTAGATGGTGCGTGCAAATTTGACTTTGATAAAACTGATTTGGAGACGTTAGAAATATAGGGGAGATGCTGTTGATTTTTTTCCACGGTTTAGCTAGCATTTAACCTTGATTTTTTGATGAATTCTAATGTTGTCGTTTTTCATTTATGCATCAGGACTACGACTTTATGTAACTGATCCCTGTAATCCTATATGGTCTGTTGTGCTTAAAGGGAGAAGAGGAATAGTTGGTGTGGATGGTGTGGTTGATGAGGATGAGTATGATGCAGAAGATGAACCTCCAACTGTTCCTATTTCATTGGAAGAGGTTGAGATCACAGGTCATCGTGAGTATATACGATCAGACCATAACGAGGGAATGTGGGTTGAGAGATAATGGTGTATGTAAGTTATTACTATAAAAATTTATATGAAATTAACACTCTTTTATTTATTGCTTGTTTATGACCATTATGAAATGCTTAATTTAATTCAAATTGTATTTCAATCCTTGCAGGCATGGCTGATCAGGACATGGCTGATGAAGAGTTCAATTTATTTTGTCGTGAGGAGGAGGAAAATGAGCAGGAAATGGTACCGATCCCATCTACATCTGCCGCTGCTGCTGTTGCCCCATCCACATCTGCCGCTGCTGCTGTTGGCCCTTCCATGAGTGCACCCGCACCTTCTACGAGTGCTACTCAGAGACCCAGAGGTAGAGGTCCGACCCGTGGGTTGAAACTGCAGAAACCGGATCAGATTAGTCTTCTGTGGGACCAGTATGGGAGGTATGGTGGGGGCAGCAGGTCAGAGTTCGCTAGTATGCTAGGGACTCTGGCCAGATCACATTGCTGCATCAACCACACATGGAAACAAGTCCCGGAAAAAGTAAAGGAGACCATCTGGAAGAAGGTGCAAGAACGGTACAAGATCCCAGAAGAAGTGAAGAAGACCGTTCTTTCTTTGGTGGTCGGCAAAGCTAAATCATTCCGCCACTACTTGGTTGAGCATTGGATCAACAGGGTGCCCCCACGTGAGCCTCTGCCGTATGTTGTATACAATGGCATGATAACTGAAGAGGAGTGGAAGGAGTTCGTTGAGCGGCACGCCACCCCCGAGTTCAGGGTATGTTTGTGTGTACTCTTTTCTTAATTAATGCTCATAATGCTTTATCCCTGATTTTCTAATTAATTTCCTGTTGTACTTTCTTAACAGCAAGTACAAGAACAAGCACGACAAAACCGTGAAGCTAATCTCTACCCCCACACCATGGGACGAAGGGGATATGTGGGCAGCCTCGAGGGATGGAAAGAAGCTGGTTTGCTGACACGGAGGAACGAGGATGGAAGTGAATGCCCGATCGAGGATGTCTCTGAGGCGAGGAGGGTGCAGATGTACATACTGGGACGCCAGAAAACGACCAGCGAAGGTCAGAGGATATTTCCTAATGCTGCGATGGAACAACTGGCAAACCAAATTGTAAGTATTTGAAAGTAGCTGTTGAATAATTTACTTATATACTCAAGTGTTTGTTGATCTTAAATCTCGTCATTAACTTCTTTGAAAATTGGACAGTACGATGCGGCAGAGAGGAGAAGTGGACTTACACGCTCCTCCTTCTCAAGACGACGCGCTGAATCAAATGCTTGGGAAGAAGGATCACCCGGGGCGTGTTAGAGGATTTGGGGGAGAAGTACGTCAGAAGAACGTATTCCCGCCATCTGCTAGGAAGGGTCAGATGAGTGCTGCTGAAGTCGAGGCGATGGTAGAGCCTAAGATCGCTGCTGAGCGCCAAGCTAATGACGAGAAACATGCTGCTGAGCGCCGGGCTATCGAGGAGAGGCTGCAGGAAGCGTTGAATGCGATTGCACATGCGACTACTCAGCAGCAGCAACTAGATCCTCCTCGAATGTCTTCCTCGTCTAGTTGTGCTCCGGCCGCTGACCCGTACCCGTTTGCCAACATCCAGGTTAACTTTGTTTAACTATTTTTCTTCTAAAATAAAGTTATTTAAATAGTATTAGATTGGACTCACTTATTTATTTCACGTATTATCTCTGTTTATTAAAGGAGCAAAAAAATGTCGTCTCCAAATACCATTAGACGGGCACCCTGTAGATGCGGCCTACGGGACGGTGTTGCCATCAGGTCCACTCACGCTCATCAGTTTCGTACGTCTACCCCCATTCTACGCGCGTGTGACCTTGGACCTGATAGTTGATGGATTTGAGCATGCATACCTTCCGATGGCGATTGACAACAAATGCACGCTGATCGAAGCGAAGGGAGACATATTGCCCTGGCCAGCATGTTATATTGTTGTCACCGATGAGGTAAGACTGTTTGACAACCATTTAGTATCTAATAAAATGCATTATTTAGCATTAAGTGTCTAATCTAATCTATTATAGATCCCTGAGCTTCCTCGCCGCGTAACCCGGCCCAGACTAGAAGAGACCAGCGCGCCGGCGAATCCTGAGATCCCTGAGGTTCCTCGCCGCGTATCCCGGCCCAGAGAAGAAGAGATCAGCGCGCCGACGAATCCTGCCAGAAGGGTATGTTCTAGATAAATGTTTAATGTTACTATAATAATCAATTAGTAATTATCTTACATTTATGCTTTACTGTTTGTGTGTGAAGGGTAAGAATCCAGTGAGTCGGGGTGCGAAAGGTAAGAATCCAGCGCCCGTCCGGGGTCGCACCAGGACTTCTGAGGCGCCTAAAAATAAGCTCGCACTGCCACAAAAACTTGTTAATGTTTTGGGGGCCAAGCAGATGAATCTCTACGACAAGATCATGGTGAAGTCATCTCAAACTAACAACTTCATGATGACGCTTCCAAAGTCGATGTTTCACTACGAAGAAGATATGATGACGGCAATCAACTTTGAGGACATCAGAGAGATGATGTGTGGAGATTATCTGAACATTAACATTATTCGCTTATCTAAGTAAGTGTCTTTCCTCATACTGTAAAAACATATAGAATAAGTATCTATGAAGTTGCATTGGCTAACTTTTTATAGTACATGTGATATAATAGATGTCTGCTTGAGAGATGTGTTGAGAAGGACATGACATGCGTTACTGCGGTGTGCCCGGAGCGTTTATCGTACGACAATGTCACTAGGGACCCTGGGAGGTTTTGTAACTACATGATTCATGTCTTCAATGTTGTTGATCAACAGAATAAATTATTCATTCTAATGCCGTATCACCAAACGTGAGTTCTAATATAAAATTACATACTAATTAGCTAACTTTGTTACCTTCATTTCTCATTTCATTTTGTATTTGACATTGTAGCCACCACTGGGCTTTGTTTATATTCTGCGCTGCCACCGCTACTCTGCTCGTTCTAGATCCACTAGGGCAGTGGAAAGAATTCAACACTGAAGACTTAATCAAAGAGTAAGTTTTTATTACTATTTAATTGTTTGTAAGTTTTTTGAACCAAAATTAATGTACTTGTTCATTTTGCTAAACGCTTTTGTTAATATATGTAACAGTTGTTACAAAAAAACCCCTCTGGGAGAGTTTGGTGATTTGACCGTCGATTACATCAAGGTTTGGTAATTCATGTATTTCATTCGTGCTGCTATTATCTTTGTACAATTGTTTTACATTTGTGAATTTTGGTGATTTAGTGCCCTACCCAAAAGGATTCTAAGAGTTGCGGGTACTACGTGATGCGGTATATGTACGAGTTCTGCGGGTACTTCCCAAGTTTTAAGAATGATATTGACAAGGTAATACGAACGCTGTCTTGTATTTAATTCTTTCGGCAGATTTTTTGTGTCTTTATCTTAATCTCATTATGTGTTCCATTCCTTTTCTTGTTGCAGATTAAAGAGCATTATGCCAGATTCAAGACTTATGCTCCTGCCGACTTGTTGCATGTCAGAGAGAGCATGGCAGCCATGTTTATGAGAATGGAGTGGTAGACTAGCTAGCTGCTGCTGTAACATATATTTTTTTTTAGTTGCTGCTCTGATTCTGTTAGTTGCTGCTGCAACAGATTATATTGTGTAACAGATTATATTTTTTGTTAGTTGCTCTGATTCTGTTTGTAATGAATTATGCTAGCTGCTGCTGTAACAGATTCTAGCTGTTGTATTGAATATTTCTGTTGCAATTGTGCGCAGAAATGAATTTGCAATTGTTATCTCTGTTGCAATTGTGTAACAGATTGAATATGTTACAGATTTTCGATCTGGTGCTTTATTAGATGTTATCTCTGTTGCAATTGTGTAACAGATTGAATATGTTACAGATTTTCGATCTGGTGCTTTATTAGAATGAATTTGTGTTGTTGGTATTTGATTCAGGTGGTTCAATTGTGCAGTTTCTGCCCTCTGTTGCTTATCTGTTACAATTCTGTCTCTGTTGCAATTGTGTAGATTTGTAAAAAAAATAAAATAATAAAAAAAAATTACACTTTAGATTACGGTTCTAACAATAACCGTAATCTAAAGTCCTTTGGGCGCGCGCGCCAAAACACTTTAGATTACGGTTATTGTTAGAACCGTAATCTAAAGTGTCGACTTTACATTACGGTTATTTGTAAAACCGTGATCTAAAGTCCTTTGGTTCGCGCGCGCCAAAGGACTTTAGATCACGGTTTTACAAATAACCGTAATGTAAAGTCAATGACACGCGGGCCGGAAAAGGGCCATTAATTACGGTTTAAAACCGTAATTAAAGACGTCGCCATCTTTATTGACGCCCGCGTAGATTACGGTCCAGAACCGTAATGTAACACGGTTTTGGACCGTAATTAAAAGCTCGCGTTCCACCAGTGGTCGATTACATCAAGGTTTGGTAATTCATGTATTTCATTTGTGCTACATATCTTTATACAATTGTTTTACATTTATGAATTTTGGTGATTTAGTGCCCTACCCAAAAGGATTCTAGGAGTTACGGGTACTACGTGATGCGGTATATGTACGAGTTTTGTGGGTACTTCCCAGCATTTTAGAACTCTAAAGACAAGGTAATACGAACGCGGTTTTGTAATTAATTCATTCGACATATTTTTTTGTCTTTATCTTAATCTCATTATGTGTTCCATTCATTTTCTTGTTCCAGATTATAGAGCATTATGCCTAATCCTCGACTTACAGTGCAAAAGACTTGTATCATGTCAGAGAGAGCATGGCAGCCTTATTTTTGACAATGAAGTGGTAGACTAGCTAGCTAGCTTTTTTGATATATATATATATATAGTAGTGGCATGAAACTGAAATGATCACATTTAATGAATTGCTAGCTGCTGTAACATATTATACTGCATTGAATGTTTTTTTGTTACTATAACAGATTCTACTGTAACAGATTATGCTGTAACAGATTTTCGATCTGGTGTATTAAAGATGTTATCTATATTACAATTGTGCGCAGAGAATGAATTTGTGTTGTTGCTATTTGATTCAGGTGTTGCAATTGTCCAGTTTCTGCACATCTGTTGCTCTGATGCCCTCTGTTGCATATCCGTTATAATTTTGCCTCTGTTGCAATTGTGTAGCTTTGTAATAAAAAATGAAAATAAAAAAAAACACTTTAGATTACGGTTATTGGTAGCGCGCGCCAATGGACTTTAGATTACGGTTTTACCAATAACCGTAATATAAAGTCCCTGACATGCGGGACCGGAAAAGGGCCTTTAATTACAGTTTTAAACTGTAATTAAAGACGTCTCTGTCTTTAGTGACGCTTGCATCGACAACGGTCCAGGACCATAATTATACACGTCATTTTAACGAGATGTTGTCATTAGGTATGATTGAATAATTACGAACAACTATATTAGCTCGTACATTAGATGAATGTTATTTGGGCTTGTATGCCAACGACGGGAATCTATACTTGTTTATAATCCTCGTTGTTTCGCCTTGATGTTCATTGGTTATGCTATGTGGTTATGTGTTGTATATAAATTATTGTGGATTGGTTAAATTGAGTTATTGTACTCGTATGTGTGTTTGTGGATTGGCCGAGTTGAGTCGCTGTACTCGCATATGGATTATTGTGTATTTGGTTGAGTTGAGTCGTTGTACTCCTGTGTGAATCATTGTGTATTTGGTTGAGTTGAGTCGCTGTACTAGAATGTGAATAATTATATGTTTGTTTGGTTGGAGTCTCTATACTCATATATGCGTTGTGAAAGCATTTCAGTTGTTTTATTGTGGTGTGATATGTGAAGCCGGGGGCTTGTTTGTTATTTGAGTTTACTGCAATATTATTATTACTTTTTAGTTTATATTAAACGACATGCATGAAAATGAACTGCATGCTCTCGACCAATTAACTGAGGGACTGAGGGAGCATGATTGTCATGAAGTAGCATACTCAGCAGGGGCTGATTCCATACCACAAACAAACATTTTTCCAGGTATGTAGCTTCCGTTGTCGATAGAGAGCGGGACGCGCTGGGTAGTTAGTCACAGTTATTTAAATATGTACTGTTGTATTTCTACGAACATAGAAACGTGTATAGGACTAGAATACTTAGAATGCTCACTACGATTGTATTTTATTTTGGAATGGAAGGTTAAGTCTATCTCTTGTTGTCACTGTGGGAAATTGTTTTGTGTTGTGAATATTTCAGTAAAGGTGTTATTACTCGTATGGGCGAGTGAGAACGATAACACCAGTAGTTCGATTGTATTTAAGATTACCGCTGTGATTATAAGTTAAGTACGAGTTTTGGATGATGATTAGGAGCCGATAAAGTAGGGGTGTTACAATAATGACGACCTGATGAACAAAGCCTAAGATGCTCACTAAGAGACATTGACTATTTGTAAGGAGCACAAGTTGTTGCAGTTGTAAATGCAGCAACTTCTTGCTCCACCAAGACCACCAGGTCAACTCCCGTCCCAAACGTAATTTAATCCAAGGGAGCATGAGAACTACGTCACCATTACTTCAAAGATCTCTGATCATCCTGCCAAGTAGCCAAACGCTAAGTGTAGGGCCCCTCCATCCGGACTCATCATATCAGGGGAGTGTGTATTCATTATCTTTATATTTTTTACGAACTTATTTATTTTTATTTGCTTTGAACACTGGGACAGTGTTCCTGCCAAGTGTAGGGCAGGGGTCCCCCCTTTAAAAGTTATTTTATTTAAAATATATATATATATATATATATTTAAATTCACGAGATTATATATATAAATAATATATTATTAGTTGAAGTCTTATCAATGTGTGACTCAGCTTTTTGCTTATTCCTTGGTAAAGTAAGATTAGGGATGATAAATGCTTGTTCTCTCAAGAGGTAAGCTTTCTAATGACCTTTAGATTTCTATTTTAACTTCTCGATTCTCTTTATTAACATGAGTATATGACCTTACTTCTATTTTTATCTCTGATTTACTTCTAGGTAATGTTTTTTCTTTCTCATTCAGAACAATGAAAATTCTTTTCGGTGAAAATCTTAAGTATGGATTGTGTATAAAAAAGAAGAAGAAAAAAGAAGAAAAAGAAAAAGAAAAAAAATGTTCTTACAAAAAAAAACAAAAGAGAAGCATTATACTCTATGAGGTAGGAAAAATTGTGTCAGAATAAAGAAACACTCAAGAGTTTTTCCTTTTGTTTTATTCCTAAATTCCCTTGTCTTAAAATAAAATCATGGTCAGGTTCAGAAACCCTTGAAAAATAGGCTTGGATCATGGAAACCATTAATGAGATTCTTAGCCATATTCAAACTCTTGAAAAATAGGGCTGAATTATGAAAACTGGAAAAATGAGAGATTACAAATCCCTTATACAAAATATCCCTAGAGTTGACCGGTTTTTGAATATATTTTGTTTTATACCCATTAGTATGTTTTTGATGGAATAAGAAAGATTAAGTGATGCTTGTGAATTAGAGTCAAGTAGTTAGGAAAGATTTACCTGTTGTCATTATTATGGTTATCTGTTATGTGCACAAGTAGTTATTCTTTACTGATTAAGTTTTGCTCGAGGACTAGCAAAAGGTAAGTTTAGGGCCTTGATAAGCCTCAGACTTATCATATTATAGTAGTTAGAATTATAAGATTATTTATGAAAATAAGGTTAAAATAGCTAGTTTTTGTATTATCTTACATATAAAGTCTATTATATAAGTTTAGACTTATGTTTGGTGTGTTTTTAATGCATGGAATGAATTTCAAATCAAAAGACCAAGTGTTGCCGGGCTTGGTGCCGGATGTCCAGTTCACGACACAAGTTTGGAGCAAAACAGGACGTGTGCCGGATGTACTGCCGGGTGTCTGCTACCCGACACATACTCAAAAGTCACCCCGGTTCACCAGAAGTTAGTAGTTAATTACCGTTAACATACCAACCGATGCCGGGTGTGGTGTCAGGCATCCTATGTCCGGCACAAGCACCTTTTCGCGCAGATTTGGCGGTTTAATTAACAGCTAAACAACACATTTTGCACGTGGTGCCTGGTACTCCTCACCCGGCATGACTCCCAGCACATGAGGATTTTGAAGTCTATAAATAGGCCGAACTTCTCCACATTCAAGGGCACTTCAACATCCCGTACACTCCATTCACACGCCAATTTCGCATCCATCCCAAGTTTTGGTGTCCAAGGAAGTTCTATGGATCCATCCACGTAAAGAGAAGAAGAAGATCTTTGTCGAGTTAAAACTATGACCAATCTCCATCTCCCCTTTGTATTCCTTCTTTCGTGTGTGTGGATGGTGAACT
Source organism: Limonium bicolor (assembly GCA_023374045.1). Lineage (NCBI taxonomy): Eukaryota > Viridiplantae > Streptophyta > Magnoliopsida > Caryophyllales > Plumbaginaceae > Limonium > Limonium bicolor. The sequence goes on along the minus strand of CM041781.1, from coordinate 119,664,190 downwards.
AGAAATCCTTGTTTGTTCTAGGTTAGAGATGAATTCCTCCTTGTAAACAATATGATCATTTCAATATAAATAAAAGCGTTGTTAAGATCTCGGTCAGTACAATTGAATATGCTGATCGCTTATTCTTCTTATTCAAGGTTCTACTTAAGATTTATCAGTCAAGAGTAGGATTGGAAAGAGGAAACCTTAGTGAATCTTTACTATTGTCTTCTGCGCGTTAGTGGTAGCAAAACTTAAGATTGTCGAATTTACTCCATTTTCCCCCACTATCTTGTTTGTTTTGCGACATGAAATATTGTAACACCCCATCCAACACTTACGCAATTAATAACAAACTGCAGCGGAAAACAAGTTTCATCACATTACTTAACTCGTTGGTGTTACACGTCGTTAACCACCCACGTGGCTAACAAGGCTATTACATATACATTGTACCGGTCTGATGGACTAGATTCCCGAGCGACTACACATTACTGACCCTTCCATTAACAATAGAAACAACATACACCTTCCAACCGAGTATTCACAAACTAATGCCGATAACAATTTCGGCTTACTACACCTACTATATATATACAACTTAAATGATTACCCATGTACAACGACTACCCCGTCCTACTCTCGAACGGCTTCCAGCTCCTTGTACCTGAAATAGGAAAAGAAGAGAAAGGGTGGCCCCCAAGGGGCTCAGCACCTTTGCTGGTATGGTAATCCCGCAGCCCGCATGCTACCGGGCCACGCACAACTAATAGTCATCTTAGCATGCGGTTGATTATATTTAAATCATGCATGTAACTATAAACACACAACACACAACATTCCACCTCAAAGAGCTCAACAAACAGATAACACCACCTTACTTGATAAGTCACTCATGGTGTTCATTACCCCTGGAGTGTTTCTCCTCTAGTGGAGCTACTTCCTTAATAGACGACACTTACCCATTAATCGGGTTATCCTTAAACGCCTCTTATCACAAACTGAGATTCATATCCATGATCCACATACTCCACATTTTACAACATATAACATACATCCCATAACAACACTTTTCATGTTTCAACGTGCACATAACAACATCGCAATAGAAATTGCATTATAACAACAACACATAACATAACGGGAGCGGTTCTCTTAGGAACCGACCCAAACATTATTAATTCACTGGTGAGCCTAGATTTAATACCCCGGATCTAAAAATGGTGATTAAATTACTCTAATAAAATTATTAAGGGCCTAATGGCGCCTAAAGAGTATTGGTAAAAAGAATAAAACCAAAAGAAAAGAGAAAACGCTTGAAAAGCGAAAAATGCTAAAATGCGCGTTAAATGAGTATAAGAGATATATGATCTTGAGAGGGTCCGAGATGGATTCCTAAGGCTTAGTTAGGCCTAATTAGTACACGGGAATGATTCCCGAAGAAAACGGATCCAAATAATGGATTAAAACGCTAACGGAGTTTTAAAGCACATTTCTCGAGAAAACCCGAAAACGTGACTTTAAGTGGTCAAACGGACCCGTAAAAATTATAGTTGATTAAATAACTATAATTAAGTATTAATGGAAGCTTAATAACCATTAAAAATAAAGAAACGAGAAAAATCCGAAAAACGGGCCCGGTAAGTGAATAGTGCCAAACCGGGTAAATTAACGAGCGTTTTCTGTAAAAGTCGAAAACGCTCTCAGCCTATAATAACTAAGTGGGCCGATTTTTAGAGCATGAATTAGCTCTCTCTCACACTATATTCTAGCTATTAAGTGGTGAGTCATAAAGCAAATAGTTAAAAAGTGAAAAGTAAATAACTTACTTTCCTTCCTTCTCTCTCCTACTCTTTTCCTTTCTTCCATCGTGAGCTGCCTTCTCCTCCCTTCCTCTGGCGATTCGAGCTGCAACAACCACAACAATGGAGGTCTCTCTTCCTCTCCAAGCTCAAGCCATGTTAGAGCTCCAAATGAAAAACCGAACACATATTCTTCTTCCTCTCTTCAAGCCCTATCATTCCCTCTTTCTAAAATCTCAAATGGAGAAGTTTGACCTCCATGGGTTTTGGGCATTTGAAGAGAAAAGCACACCATTAGGTAGCTTGAAGCTCCCTCTTTCTATCAAGGTAAAAATATCCATGAAAAAGTCTTGTTTTCTCCATCTTATGCCTTGGCCGATTTTGGTCTCTAATGGAGCCTTGTTTATTCTCTTTTATGAGCATTGTTTCAATCCCTAAAAGCTTGGAGGGATTTACTCTTTGATTCTTGACCAAAACCCCATCTTAGGGTTTTAAGGTAATCACACATTTTAGAGCTTTAAGCATTTCTAATTTATGAGCTTAAGTGTTTCTACTTGAACTCATCTCTTGCCTTGTATATTGAACGGGAGATGGGCAATTTCTTGACCTTTGGCGATTTCCAAGCAAGATAAAAGAGAAGAGAAAGAAGAGGAGTGAAAAGAGTAAAGGCTTGTGAAGTTAAGGTAAACAAATTTACCTTGGAGCCTAACTTAATGCTTTAGGTATTTTGGGAAGGGTTAAATTAATTAATGAACCCTAACAGGTAATGACATGTGATTTGTTTAGATGAGGAAGAGTTGTAGTAGTGCTTGATGCACTTGCGAATTAATGCTTGATTTAAGAGCCAAGGAGCTTTGCATTTAATGATGTATGTATTGTGTTACCTTTGGAGGAATTAATGAGTATTGATGGATTTGTATGTGAGCTGATAGAACCCTTGTGGTTTGGCTAGCTTTAGGATGAATGATGTGAGGAAATGAGCTTTGGGTAATGTTAAGAGATGTAGCCAAGTTATGGCGAAATTTGTGTAGAAATTTAAGTGGATTGTGTATGGTTGTGAGTAAGTAATGACCTAGAGAAACTAGGTGTTGATGGTGGTTGTTTTGGCTTAGAAAATCACCATGGGAATACTTGTTTAAAGAGAGGAGATTAATGCTAAAATCTGTAGCAAGAACTTGTGTGAATGCCTAAGGAGCTTTAGGAAAAAGGAATGAGAATTTTAGGCTTTAAGAGTGAGTCATGGAACTTGGTATGAGGTGTGCATTATCTTGGAAGTTTTGGAATGGTTAAATGAAGAGAGAGCAATAATGCAAGTATCAAGAGAGGTTAGAAAATGCACAAGTGTGCATTAGTGCAAAAGGAGGATGCAAATTTGTGATTTTGGGCAAGAATTTGAGTAAGGGTTTAACCCATGATTTGAAGAGGTTTAGAGCATGTTTAAAGGTGATTAATCATGTAGGAATCTTGTGGAAAGATTAGAAGAGGATTGGGTGTGGATTAAGGATTGAAATGGGGTTGAAAAATAATGTGAGTTGCAGGTTTTAGCAGGGTCCGGGACCTAGTCCATGGACAAGGACCCGGACCACCCCATTTATTTAGGCCGAGAGTGCAGGCTGTGTTCGGTCCGGGACTTGGGATAGGGACAAGGTCCCGGACCAGTGTTGAAATTCCACCCGAGAGTTGCGATGAGTATTGGTCCGGGACTTAGGGTAAGGACCAAGTCCCGGACCACCCCCAGAATCATGCCGTGAGTGTTTTAAAGGTTGTAAATAATGGGGGTTTGAGTGTTAATGATGTTATAAGATGTTAAGGCCTTGTTTGGTGACATGTAAAGGCCCTAGGAAGTGTAAGAAAGTGTTAGAAGTGATTGAGAAGCGAGAACTCAATTAACAAAAGTAAAACCGAGATAACGGGATAACGGGGTAAGTACGGGAGTAGCATTTAATAATGTACCGTATGAGCTTAGTATTAATAATAATGTTTGAAACATTATCAGAGAATCGTGCGTGACCCGAGCATGGTGAGATGACACGGTAAAAGTAAAAACCCCGGTGAAAGGTATGATTTTCTCATGCCCCGTATGCTAACCGAGTTACTCTGATTGTGTGTTTGTGTGCCGGCTTAATCAAGATTAAAGCATGAAAATAATCCCTTGTTTGATTATGTAAGCCTTGATGTATGTTGTATGAGCTAACATACTTGTATGCCGGTGTGGTCTAACATAGTGTAAAGACCGACACATAGTGAGTAACGTTTGGCTAGAGACCCGTAGAACGGGTCGATGCTTATGATAACGAAAATTTGCGAACACACAAACTATCCGTTAAAGTATAACGATAACGCAAACATATGAACTCCCAAGAATGTGAGAAGAGTACGGGTTGAGTAAATACCCGATAATGGTTAGAAAACCACATTGAAACAATCCACGAAACGAATGAGAGTGGAAAGATAAGTGAACCTCCTTCAAGAGGATTTAAGTTAGTTCGAAGATGTGAACCAGTGAAGAAGGTAAAAGAGACCCTAGGGACTAGTGACTCCCTTGAGACATGGTCGACCTCCTATATGAGGATTTTACCTGATATATGCAATTAACCGAATGTATGAGTAAAGTAAATGTATGGGTAACTCTTAAAACCTAAGATTAACCAAACTTAAGTAACGTTCCCAAGGTCATTAGAAACATCGAGAGTGATGCTTCTAGACTAATATACAAAATATTACTATAACTCCGAGAGAGGAGTGTATGGGAATGTAAGTAGTCCGAGAGCAGTCGGGCCTAAGCAAAAGAGTTAGAAACTAAGAGAGAGTTCCGTGAGCTAGTTGAACCTTCCCACCATGCTAGACCCAGAGTAGGGTCGAAACCGGGGAAGTAAGACTATGCTAGAGAGCCATGAGTTTTGGCTTAAGTATGTAAAGAGAGTAACAAGCGTGACGTAGGAGACCTGTAGTGTCTCGAGAATCTACAAGAGCTTGATTATGAATAACCCAAGAGTGTGGGTGAGATAATGTGTATAAATAACCCGAGAGAAAGGGGTGAGTATATGTATGAGTAACCCGAGAGTGGGTAAGTATAAGAATGAGTAGCCCAAGAGAATGGGTGCGTATACGAATAAGTAACCCGAGAGAGCGGGTGAGGTATTGAATAAGTAAACAAGGCATATTGAGGAATAACCCTCAATGCCTAAGAGTAACCAGTTACCACTAACAACATTGTTATGTTAGTTAGGAATCGTGTTCCGTGATTGGATGTAGATTCCTTGTGTGATATACATATATATTGTATTGCCATGATGCATGTTGTTTGATTAAAATGCACTCCATGTATATCCGACCCAAAGCAGTCGGCGTACCGCGGTTAGCACGCGGTATATGCGAATTTCATGCGCAGCGTAAGCTGACCCCTAGGGGGAACGTTTTTAGTGTGCAGGTACTTGAAGCTGACCACCGTTCGAGAGAGTAGGACGGGGACGGCTGTGAGCATGGGTAGTTAGATTGTAATTACTTATGCGTTTGAATGAGGTGTAAGTCCGAGTATGTTATCGGCACCCGTATATTGTAGACTCGGTATAGTAGAGATATGAATTGAGTATTGTATTTGTATGAAGTACTCGGTTGTTCCAGTTCATCAGACCGTTACGGTATGTAAGAAAGGCCTGGTTAGCCACATGGGTGGCTAACGGCGTTGTTTCACCCCTCGTTGTAATTAGAGTTCCGCTGCGTGAGTAGGAGTAATTAGTAACGGTTTAAGAGGTAATGATGAGATTAACGGTTGGGGTGTTACAAAAATGGTATCAGAGCGAAGTATCGCTCTGTGACTGGAAATACCGAGCTTAGGAAATACCGAGTTAGGAATTAGTGAATTAGGGCTAAGGGTTGAGCGGTAGCGTGAGAGATGCGCTAGATAGGAACTTCCAGTATGATCTGGATACCTATAATACCATACCCGCCCTCCACAACCCCCGTATAAAAGTCCGGGAAAGAACGCCAGAGAGGCGGGGAAACCCGATCTGGCAGTGGTTAAATATTTCATTTTGAACCAGAACCTGTCATGCGGTAGATCCCGAGAACCTGAAATCCCGGAGAGGATCCCGCTGAAATGACAATAACCGCACATAATGGCGAGGGAACGAGACATCCTAATCCAAGGAGACCAGAATTTGTGGCAGCCTGGGGCGACATGCTTAGCAGTCGCGAGAACCTAGCTAGCCGAGCAGTAGCAAGAAGAAAGCACCAACCGTGCAACAAGGCGTCATGAGAAATAACGAGAACCGGGACACATGTCTACGGACCGCCATGATATGTAATACCACTAAGGGTATACCCACCAATTAAGAACGTAGTTGAGAGTAGGTACACCCACCTTGCCACACCCGAAGAGGTTGCAATACCTAACGGGCACAGCTTAGACAGCTGCAAGCATAACTGCGGGATACACCCAAATAGGACTACAGCAGTAGTGCCTGAATGACTTAACCCTCGGTAACCACAGTAAAGACGTGGAATGAACAACGAGGTAGAACCTAGAACTAAGTAAATAAGGAACTCCAAGAGTGGAGAAGCACCTAGATGAATGATAGTCATGTCAGATGAATGAGAAGCAACTCTAAGGAGTAGTTATCCAACTAAAGGATCAAGGAAGAGCCGACAAGGCTACCAAATACAACGTGAACGATACCGTGACCGGTATTAGTTAACCTAAAAACCGCCTGTACTGCGCACTTGCCACGGCAAGTGCAGTAAAAACGGACTATTAAGAGGAGCTTTGACAAGCGACCAGTACTTAGCAAGTACCAAAATGGCGAGAGAAGCCAATATGGCAAGACAACCCTAAGAAATTCTGAAATGAAACTTCGGAAAGGCCTGACAGCCTGACCACTTTATTGAGGAACATACCGGTCGGCGAGAAGCTAGACCTGGTAAGAAGTAACCGGCAAGGGAATGCCATGAAGATTTTATTTTCTAAACTCAAATTTTTCTTTAAAAACGCAAGTTTTCCAAAAACCCCCAAATTTTAAAACCAAACCAGAGAGCCATGGTAAATCATCATAGGACGATACAAGAGGAGTTGGCAACAGAATACTTCACTTAGGTGTGACCGACACTACAAGTGTACACAAATGAGACATGGAACGACCGCACTCCAAAGGAGCTTGCGGACCTGACAGACCAATTATGAGTTAGTCAGGTAAGTGGTAACGTATCAATAAGATACTCCATGTATGTATACTAGTACAGTACGGAACACGGGAAGTAGCCCACTCCATACTACGGACGAAAGAGCCAATCCAAACCAAGACAGTTGGATACCTCGAATGATCGAAGAACACAAGGAAGCTTACCAATATAAGGGAGTCAAGAAACCAATAAGGTGACGGACCTAAGGATATAGCGTTAATAAGTGTGAGAAGCATAGAGTATTAAGTACAGACATTGGATATGTCTCAGGAAACCTGGGTGCATACCAGTGTAAATAATACGGCGAATGCCTAAATGAACTTATTAATGTACGATAAACGGGATAGAATTCCCACTTTATACCTCACTGAAGAGAATAATGACCAGACCTAGAAGGTATTAGAAGGTACCAAGGATCTACCCAATAATGGGAGACATTACAACCCTAAACGGGATAGTCAAGGACATAGCCGCAAGGCGAAGTCACAACTGAACATAACCATGAGTACAAGCCAGATGTAATGGCATTACTCAGTAACACCCAGGAGCAATCCGAGAAGGGTGCCGGAGTCAACAGTAGTTGAACGAAACATCGTGTTGAGAACACAAGTGTTTAAGCAAACACTCGGGTAGAACCCGAAGGGATCCCTCGTAACACGGGATACCCTAAATTGCTAGTGGGCATGAATTAATACCTAGTAAAAAAGGGCCTTCCAAGTACGGAAGAGTGGTGAGACAACCATGTCAAAGAGCCCAGAAAAACCTCCCGTTTAATGGCATACGAGAAGATAAAATCTGAATAAACAGCCCGCATGGAGCATGGCGAGGCAATGTGGCTTATAGCCGGTAAACTAACTGCAACTTGTAGATCTAAACGTTGTAAACCTATGCATAGAGGCATAAGAGTTACTGTGGAGCACGAACCACTACCTTAGAGTGGGGACACCACTTGTTATTATGGAGCCTACGGAGCGGTAATTGCGTGAATCCTCCAGAGAAAGGCTACCGCCTATGTATGTAATGTGAAACCATTAAAGCGGTGTACTAAAACCTGAGCATGTGTATATTGCCAATGAGTATTTGAAATCAAATAGTTTGTAGGAAGGCTTAATAGCAGTAAAAGGAAACCGATAGAGTAATCGGATGAGTAGTGAACACTGTATGTGTACAGTATGAACTGCGGAGTAAGCAGTGCGCAAGTGCGCAGAGAGATTTTAAGAATAGCGTATATTGTTGAGCCAAGTGAATGGCAAGCCATAGTGTAAATGGCGAGAACACCTGGGCGGAAGCTAAAATAGTAGCGGATGCCATGAAAATGAGAAGGAACAAGGTACGCAGTAAGCGACCATTGTAAGAGTATATTAGGTTAGTGATATGAAGTTGGTAAGGAAATGTGGTAAAGAAGACATGATCATTCCTATCTCATGAGAGATTTACTGTCAAGGGTTTACGCTTCTGCACTCTGTATGACTGAGTGTTTTGGTATTGCACTTGTGCGGTAATGATCGAGTGGGAGAGCCAGGAATTGAGAAATGTCAATGAAGCCTGTTGAGTGAGAATCTAGAGAGATAACCGTGCGGCCATTGGCTAAAGATGCACAAAGAACGTGGGCAGTAACCCACAGGGCCCAGGATCGATATGTGGAAAAATGCAGAGTTGTATGAAGAACTCTGGTACATAACCAAGAAACAAACATAATCCATGAGCCACTATTAAACGAGGAAGCACTACATGCTAAGTAGTAGCTTGACCTCAACCGACAACAAGTCGGGAAAAATAAGTGAATAATCACAAAGGTATACAGTGTTATACGAAGTAGATTCCCAGAGAACTGGAGAGACAATCTAAAATTCATCGAATTCGCATACGGTAAGAGATACCAAGCGACGATTGAAATACATGGAGAATACCAAAGAGCGAATTAAGCTCTAGTTATCAGGTCACGCAGCAGAAGCTTGTGGACCGTGATTCAGGGTTAAGTATACCTATGTCATAAACCCCTTGAAGCCTTAGAGGCTAGAACCGAACCCGGTTATGAGTTAATTAACCGTACTGAAGTTAAAACACTTCATAGTACTCGAATTAATGAACCAATGTTCAATGATAACATATGGTTGGTTACGCGGGCGTAACCCCTTTTAAGGGGGGTAGGGCGAGAAACCGCTTAGAGTATGTTTTACGTATTGGTGCGTAAACTACTATGTGCATAGCACAAAAAGAAATTGTTTTGATGATTGGAACTCATGTTACATAAACATGTCTACCCATTCATCGCGTAAGTATGAGTATTGTGCATGAGAGATGCGAGTAATGTGTATGTAATAAATATGAAAAGAGGAGTAGAGAAACTCCTGGGGAATGAGAATCCCTATAGTATATGTCTAGTGAGATTAGACATGAGATATGAGTATGAATCGGCGTGAAACCGATGTGTAACCTAAGAGGGAGTGAGTTCCCTAGGTGATTTTATTTGAGAATGATAGATGGAGTGAGTTCCATCCTTTGGAGTTGTATGTTATGTGTTTTAAATTGAGCAACAATTTGAGTAAAAGAAGCCATAAGTATGGAATACCTAGTAGTGAAGCAATGAGAATGACAAATGACCTAAGTACTAGGAACTAGAGATTAATTGAAACGAATTGTTTCGTGAATATAACTAGAAAGAGTAAAAGATAGAAAACGAAAATGTTTGACTATCTGTTTGTTTGAAACAGACGTGGGAGGTGGAACTTGATCTGCTAGCGATCAAGGGAAACCGAACACAAATTGGGGTGGAAGGATAGTTCAACACTGATGCTGATCACATCAGGGTTAGATGATTCCTGAAGCTCCCTATAGTGGTCACAAGTAATCACGCTAAGAAAGATACAGCTACCATAAATCTGATTTGGAGTTGTGTGATGTTTTAAAAAGAATTTTCAAACAGATTTTGAAAAAGAATTTCCTTCAAGTATGAAGATGGAAATGAAACTGGTTTTTGAAACCGCTATCACCCGCCGATGGCTGTGGCCTTAAGTCTTGATGACCGGTAGAACGGTGGGCGTGTACTAGTTTTGAAACCATTGCACCGTACGTGCGGCGGTCCTAAGTGACCGGTTGGGGCGGTGTCAGTGTGTGATTTTTCCAAAGGCAGCGGGACGGGGAGAGTACCCTGAGATGTTCCTGTGTTGAGTGAGTCAACCAGAGTGCCTGAGGATATGTATATGTGTAACGTTTTGATCAGAACCGAAGGGACCGTGGGCCAGAGAGAGTAAGTGCCCATTTGTCATGAAACGGCCGTGAACCAGAAAGAGTAAGTGTTCAACGTGACCGGTACCTGAGGGATCAGTAGTATAATACTCAACATGGATTCGAGGACTGTAGTGCCTTCTTGTCTTCGGACCGATTCCATGGAGAGAGAACAAAAAGTATTTTTGATTGCTATACATGCTGTGACATGTGTGTGGTATGTGTAGTATGAAATGAGACAGACTTGTGGAGTCAGTAAGGTTATACATGTATTATAACCTTAGCACAGTACGCCATGAGAGTAACCATCTAGATTCACCAACTTTGAGGACAAAGTTCCTAAGGGGGGTATTTTAATACCCCGGATCTAAAAATGGTGATTAAATTACTCTAATAAAATTATTAAGGGCCTAATGGCGCCTAAAGAGTATTGGTAAAAAGAATAAAACCAAAAGAAAAGAGAAAACGCTTGAAAAGCGAAAAACGCTAAAATGCGCGTTAAATGAGTATAAGAGATATATGATCTCGAGAGGGTCCGAGATGGATTCCTAAGGCTTAGTTAGGCCTAATTAGTACACGGGAATGATTCCCGAAGAAAACGGATCCAAATAATGGATTAAAACGCTAACGGAGTTTTAAAGCACGTTTCTCGAGAAAACCCGAAAACGTGACTTTAAGTGGTCAAACGGAACCGTAAAAATTATAGTTGATTAAATAACTATAATTAAGTATTAATGGAAGCTTAATAACCATTAAAAATAAAGAAACGAGAAAAATCCGAAAAACGGGCCCGGTAAGTGAATAGTGCCAAACCGGGTAAATTAACGAGCGTTTTCTGTAAAAGTCGAAAACGCTCTCAGCCTATATTAACTAAGTGGGCCGATTTTTAGAGCATGAATTAGCTCTCTCTCACACTATATTCTAGCTAATTAAGTGGTGAGTCATAAAGCAAATAGTTAAAAAGTGAAAAAGTAAATAACTTACTTTCCTTCCTTCTCTCTCCTACTCTTTTCCTTTCTTCCATCGTGAGCTGCCTTCTCCTCCCTTCCTCTGGCGATTCGAGCTGCAACAACCACAACAATGGAGGTCTCTCTTCCTCTCCAAGCTCAAGCCATGTTAGAGCTCCAAATGAAAAACCGAACACATATTCTTCTTCCTCTCTTCAAGCCCTATCATTCCCTCTTTCCAAAATCTCAAATGGAGAAGTTTGACCTCCATGGGTTTTGGGCATTTGAAGAGAAAAGCACACCATTAGGTAGCTTGAAGCTCCCTCTTTCTATCAAGGTAAAAATATCCATGAAAAAGTCTTGTTTTCTCCATCTTATGCCTTGGCCGATTTTGGTCTCTAATGGAGCCTTGTTTATTCTCTTTTATGAGCATTGTTTCAATCCCTAAAAGCTTGGAGGGAGTTACTCTTTGATTCTTGACCAAAACCCCATCTTAGGGTTTTAAGGTAATCACACATTTTAGAGCTTTAAGCATTTCTAATTTATGAGCTTAAGTGTTTCTACTTGAACTCATCTCTTGCCTTGTATATTGAACGGGAGATGGGCAATTTCTTGACCTTTGGCGATTTCCAAGCAAGATAAAAGAGAAGAGGAGTGAAAAGAGTAAAGGCTTGTGAAGTTAAGGTAAACAAATTTACCTTGGAGCCTAACTTAATGCTTTAGGTATTTTGGGAAGGGTTAAATTAATTAATGAACCCTAACAGGTAATGACATGTGATTTGTTGAGATGAGGAAGAGTTGTAGTAGTGCTTGATGCACTTGCGAATTAATGCTTGATTTAAGAGCCAAGGAGCTTTGCATTTAATGATGTATGTATTGTGTTACCTTTGGAGGAATTAATGAGTATTGATGGATTTGTATGTGAGCTGATAGAACCCTTGTGGTTTGGCTAGCTTTAGGATGAATGATGTGAGGAAATGAGCTTTGGGTAATGTTAAGAGATGTAGCCAAGTTATGGCGAAATTTGTGTAGAAATTTAAGTGGATTGTGTATGGTTGTGAGTAAGTAATGACCTAGAGAAACTAGGTGTTGATGGTGGTTGTTTTGGCTTAGAAAATCACCATGGGAATACTTGTTTAAAGAGAGGAGATTAATGCTAAAATCTGTAGCAAGAACTTGTGTGAATGCCTAAGGAGCTTTAGGAAAAAGGAATGAGAATTTTAGGCTTTAAGAGTGAGTCATGGAACTTGGTATGAGGTGTGCATTATCTTGGAAGTTTTGGAATGGTTAAATGAAGAGAGAGCAATAATGCAAGTATCAAGAGAGGTTAGAAAATGCACAAGTGTGCATTAGTGCAAAAGGAGGATGCAAATTTGTGATTTTGGGCAAGAATTTGAGTAAGGGTTTAACCCATGATTTGAAGAGGTTTAGAGCATGTTTAAAGGTGATTAATCATGTAGGAATCTTGTGGAAATTAGAAGAGGATTGGGTGTGGATTAAGGATTGAAATGGGTTGAAAAATAATGTGAGTTGCAGGTTTTAGCAGGGTCCGGGACCTAGTCCATGGACAAGGACCCGGACCACCCCATTTATTTAGGCCGAGAGTGCAGGCTGTGTTTGGTCCGGGACTTGGGATAGGGATAAGGTCCCAACCAGTGTTGAAATTCCACCCGAGAGTTGCGATGAGTATTGGTCCGGGACTTAGGGTAAGGACCAAGTCCCGGACCACCCCCAGAATCATGCCGTGAGTGTTTTAAAGGTTGTAAATGATGGGGGTTTGAGTGTTAATGATGTTATAAGATGTTAAGGCCTTGTTTGGTGACATGTAAAGGCCCTAGGAAGTGTAAGAAAGTGTTAGAAGTGATTGAGAAGCGAGAACTCAATTAACAAAAGTAAAACCGAGATAACGGGATAACGGGGTAATTACGGGAGTAGCATTTAATAATGTACCGTATGAGCTTAGTATTAATAATAATGTTTGAAACATTATCAGAGAATCGTGCGTGACCCGAGCATGGTGAGATGACACGGTAAAAGTAAAAACCCCGGTGAAAGGTATGATTTTCTCATGCCCCGTATGCTAACCGAGTTACTCTGATTTGTGTGTTTGTGTGCCGGCTTAATCAAGATTAAAGCATGAAAATAATCCCTTGTTTGATTATGTAAGCCTTGATGTATGTTGTATGAGCTAACATACTTGTATGCCGGTGTGGTCTAACATAGTGTAAAGACCGACACATAGTGAGTAACGTTTGGCTAGAGACCCGTAGATCGGGTCGATGCTTATGATAACGAAAATGTGCAAACACACAAACTATCCGTTAAAGTATAACGATAACGCAAACATATGAACTCCCTAGAATGTGAGGAGAAGTACGGTTGAGTAAATACCCGATAATGGTTAGAAAACCACATTGAAACAATCCACGAAACGAATGAGAGTGGAAAGATAAGAACCTCCTTCAAGAGGATTTAAGTTAGTTCGAAGATGTGAACCAGTGAAGAAGGTAAAAGAGACCCTAGGGACTAGTGACTCCCTTGAGACATGGTCGACCTCCTATATGAGGATTTTACCTGATATATGCAATTAACCGAATGATGAGTAAAGTAAATGTATGGGTAACTCTTAAAACCTAAGATTAACCAAACTTAAGTAACGTTCCCAAGGTCATTAGAAACATCGAGAGTGATGCTTCTAGACTAATATACAAAATATTACTATAACTCCGAGAGAGGAGTGTATGGGAATGTAAGTAGTCCGAGAGCAGTCGGGCCTAAGCAAAAGAGTTAGGAACTAAGAGAGAGTTCCGTGATCTAGTTGAACCTTCCCACCATGCTAGACCCAGAGTAGGGTCGAAACCGGGGAAGTAAGACTATGCTAGAGAGCCATGAGTTTTGGCTTAAGTATGTAAAGAGAGTAACAAGCGTGACGTAGGAGACCTGTAGTGTCTCGAGAATCTACAAGAGCTTGATTATGAATAACCCAAGAGTGTGGGTGAGATAATGTGTATAAATAACCCGAGAGAAAGGGGTGAGTATATGTATGAGTAACCCGAGAGAGTGGGTAAGTATAAGAATGAGTAGCCCAAGAGAATGGGTGCGTATACGAATAAGTAACCCGAGAGAGCGGGTGAGGTATTGAATAAGTAAACAAGGCATATTGAGGAATAACCCTCAATGCCTAAGAGTAACCAGTTACCACTAACAACATTGTTATGTTAGTTAGGAATCGTGTTCCGTGATTGGATGTAGATTCCTTGTGTGATATACATATATATTGTATTGCCATGATGCATGTTGTTTGATTAAAATGAACTCCATGTATATCCGACCCAAAGCAGTCGGCGTACCGCGGTTAGCACGCGGTATATGCGAATTTCATGCGCAGCGTAAGCTGACCCCCTAGGGGGAACGTTTTTAGTGTGCAGGTACTTGAAGCTGACCACCGTTCGAGAGAGTAGGACGGGGACGGCTGTGAGCATGGGTAGTTAGATTGTAATTACTTATGCGTTTGAATGAGGTGTAAGTCCGAGTATGTTATCGGCACCCGTATATTGTAGACTCGGTATAGTAGAGATGAATTGAGTATTGTATTTGTATGAAGTACTCGGTTGTTCCAGTTCATCAGACCGTTACGGTATGTAAGAAAGGCCTGGTTAGCCACATGGGTGGCTAACGGCGTTGTTTCACCCCTCGTTGTAATTAGAGTTCCGCTGCGTGAGTAGGAGTAATTAGTAACGGTTTAAGAGGTAATGATGAGATTAACGGTTGGGGTGTTACACTAGAGAATGATGTCACCCTCATGATAAGCTCGTTATACGACACTCATTACCGTCCTAATAGTCGGACGAGTAACTTAAGTTAAGATGGTTCAGGTTTTGTGACCCGAACACACCACCACACACACATGTTCCCCCTAAACCGATCATAAGTCAGAATAGTTAAGCTTTGGAGTAAGCTAATGGGAGATCATAACCCGTGAGGGAAACAACCATAACAGGGAGAAGGGTAAGGCTAAAAAGGATACCCACTCCCAAACAACCCGCGACCGGCCTGACCGGATTCCTCACCCCTATTAGTACATACTCACTTTTAGATACTAGTTAGAACCCCAATATGGAGTCTATCACATCCACACATCATACAGTATTACGACTGGGTTACACATATGAGGGAGGTCCCTACATACACACACAAATATCACACAATTAACACACGCATAGCCGTGGTTAGAACGTCCCATGGTTCGGGTCGTTTAATCCGAATACCGAACTCTCATGTGATCCTAGACTCAGTTAACTAAGGTTAACACTTCCGAGGTTAAATGGAATCGGAACTAGACACGTCACATATATGAATTACTGTAAACTCATTACATGTTTTATCTTACAACGTGGCAAACATACAGAAAACACATTGGCATACAAGCCGGTATAATCCGGTAGGACACAGGTTGCAAGAAAACCATACCTGTCACCGGAGTCCACTCTATCATGTCCACTTATGTTCCTCGAACAATTCTCGAACAACTAGTAACATTACATGTACTTTTATTAACACTGGGGTAACATGATTGTTTAAAGTCTAATGCTCATAACTTATCCCCGTTAACTTAGTTAAATAACTTCACATTTTAACTTGTTTTACTTTTACATTTTAATACAACTTTTCCCCCACTAAATTGTCATTATAACTCACTAGGGTTTACTACTTAAACCACACTTAGTTTGTTTTTTTTTTTACATGTTTTGGGCCATCCGACCCACCGTCCGACCCACAACAGGGTCGGACCATTCCAGAAACTTTTCCGTCTTTCAAATTCACCTGTCCGACCCATGTCCGACCCAAGACCTATGGGTCGCACCATTCCAGAAACATCAACGGGTGAATTAACAGGGCTGTCCGACCCACCCTGGGTCGGACCACTGGGTCGGACAACATCAGAACTTGTCCAAAACTTGTCAAACTTTCTCCAAACTTTTCCTCAAGCCTCCTAATGTGTTCTAACATCATTTGGCACATTTAACCATTCATATAACATCCATAAAACTCATTTTATAACTCCTTAAACACTTACTCTTTTCTTACCAAAATTCCTAACACTTATATGTTTTCTCCTTAGTTTCTCCAAGTGGTGTTTCATAATTATGATAACCACTATGCCAAAATGTTTCCTTACCATCATAACATCATCTCTCAAACATCTTTTCTTACTAAATCTCCTTTTTCGCATCTTACCTAAACATCATTTCCTCCTTGTACATCAACATTCCAAAACCTTAAACAAACTTCTCCAAGACTTTAGTACATCCTCAAAAACCACATTGAATTCCTAGAACATCCAAGATAACACCTAAATCCTTGTATCACTCTAAATCACCTTATACATGCTTTCTTCCCTAGTAAAACACTTGTTCACCTTTAACACTTCCTAGTTCACCAAAACTTATTTAAAACACTTAGAAGTTCTTATACATTTTCCAAATTTTGCCATAGCTTCTCTTGTATATTCTCACATCCAAACACTTAGGTTTTTACCTTATTTCTTTCAAGAAAACCTAAAATCCATCAAGAGTATTCTCGCACACAACATACACCAAATTTTACACTACATCACAATATAGTGCATAAACATAATTGCTTGGCACTTTGGCCCTTAAATAACATGGCTCTTAGGCCCTTAAATTGCATAAACCTTAAACACACTGAATTTCCCACATAATATATTGCCTTTAACCTACAATACACTCAACATCACATATGACCCTTAATAGTTTCCTTGAGAGCTTTTTACTAGGTCATTCACCATTGGCTCCTTAGGTATTTTATGAAGCAATACAAGCTCACTTTTCCTTAGGAATAAATTACATTGGTTAGCATATTTACCTCTTTTCTTCAAGATTTTCTTACTTGAACACTCTTGTTCTTCCTTGTTTGGAAATCGGCAAGAGGACTTGGTTACTTGTCAATGTTCTAATCAATATACAAGTAACACCAATGAGCATTCAAGCTTCATGCTTAAACTCATTTACAAACCCTAGTTATATATATTGCCTTAACACATTAAGGTAATTGTTTTACCTTGGAATTGGAAGAGAGCTTGAATAAGTATCAGAGAGGACTCCTCCTAGCCCTTGGAAGATTCAAAACGCTAAAACAAGCAAGGAAAAGACACCATTGTGAGGTGAATTTTCGGACATGTACCAAAATGAGAGGAAACATGGTTTTTCTTGATTTTCCTTACCTTGAAGCATAAGAGAATGACAAGGCATGAAAAGGTGAGTTCACAGCTCCAACAATGGTGAATCTTCATGGCACCAAAATGGAGTTCTTGAAGATTTGAAAAGAGAAGTATAGAGCTTGCTCCAACTAGAAGAATGGTGGTCTTGAAATTGAATTTGGACCATGGAGCTAGGAGTTACAAGCATTCAAAGATGGAGTTCTTGTGTGGTACTATAGCAAATCGTAAAAGAGAGAAAGAAGGGAGGTAGAAGACGGTGGGAAGTGGAGGAAATGAGAGAATGAAGATTGGAGTCTACTTTTAGAACATATTTATGTACTAAAGTAACTTTCTTCTTTTTACTTACCTTTCCTTCCTTCTTTAATTGTTTTTTTTACATGGTGGTGACTCACCTTAATAAAAACCGGCCCCCATCATTTACTTAGGGGTAGTTTGGTCTTAGTTGACCAATTAATTACTTTAACAACATATGTTACAAACTAGCTTATAATAGTTACTATTCACAAAACAAGGCACATAGTTGTGAAATTTTTTATTTCCCATTGATTTAGACATCCAAATGTGATACTAAGTAGTACACATGTTAATTAAAGAGTAATGATGGACATTTAGCCATTCAAAACTCATTTACAAGACAATTTTTCAAAAATGTGCTTAAAGGCTCCTTAAAGCACATTTTGTGTTTTAACTTGTTTTCAAGCTTGGTTTTCTTTGGTAATTGGTTTTATATGTTCATTAACATATTTATAAGGTATAGGTATGACCTTTAGGTCTTATACAATTTATCCCAAGCTTAGAGCACATTTTTGCTCTTATTGACTTTAAGGTATTTTCTTGTGTTTTGTTTGGTTTAATTATCTACCAAGGTTTCCTGAGGTCTTAATTAGCCTTATTAAATCATAATTGAATATTACCAAGTCTTGGTAGGTCCTTTGGGTCCCAACCAAGTTCACTCCAAGCTTAGAGCATGTTTTTGCTCAAGCTGCGTCTTAGTGCTTTATTGTGCTTTACTACCGTTTAAATTGTCCACTAATGTTTCTAAGGAACTTTTTAGCCTTTAAATACCATGTTTTAACATTTAAACAACTATCAAGGTTTGGGGTATTTCAATCTACCCCCTTAAAAAGAACTTCGTCCTCGAAGTTCACACATCCCACACATCATTGGATTAGAAACGGGGATTACTTATAAAAATAAAACTTCCATAACCAAACACACTTTACATCACACCCTCAGACTTAATGGTCCGAGTAACACATTCACATCCATTCATAACATAACATACTCACATGATAACCTTGGACTCAATGGTCCGGGTATCTTAACAATATTTGCACACATACAACCCTTAGACTCTCTGGTCTTGGGTAACATAACAACATTTAGACACATAGGTCTTGATAACATAACAGCCTTTAGACCGTAGGTCTATGTACACAGCAACATTTAGACTCATAGGTCTTGATAACATACACTTTTGGAACTCAAGGTCAAGATAATATTTATTACACATACCACACAACATGTCATAGCATGTATAACAATCAAAAATATCTTTATATGCATTGTGATCCCGCAGAACCCGGTCGCGATGGACACCTTCTGGTCCCCGTTCCTTTGGGAGATCAAAACATTCACTTAATTTTTACATATGTACTTCTCATGTCGCCGTCCGAAGATAAAGGCTCATACGTCCTCAGCTCTCGTGAGCAAGTACTACAAAAATATTCTTTACTAGGTTAAGTATAAGAGAATCCTTTATTCAAAATATAATCGATTGTTTTGAAAACACCAATTGAAAATCCTTTTGAAAACACAACACAACTCCAAGTCCAACTTATGCTCTTCGCTTCTTTCTTAGCGTGGTTAATTGTGACCACTTAAGGGGAGCTTCAAGAATCATTCAACCCTAATGTGATTAGCATCAGTGTCGAACTATCCTTCCACCCCAATTTGTGTTCGGCTTCCCTTGATCGCATGCAAATCAAGTTCCACTTCCCACTTCATTTTCAGCATCAAATAAATCACTCATTTCCAATTTTCTATCTTTTTAATCATTCTAATCATGATCATAACATCTCCAAGGATAGAACTCCGTCTATCAGTTACCTCCATTCACTTTAATCCTGTTGCCTAAGGAATCTTATTCTCACTAGGTTCTATGTCAGTTTCATACCCTTTCATGAATCACTATATAGTATATATATACACATATATTTTATCAAAATACAACACACAGTTTCACATTTATACACTGTCGGGGCTTTTGTTCCCCGGGAGTTTCTCTACTCCCCACACTTGTACCATCACACACAACTGTTAACAAATCAACACACTTATCACAATGGTATTCGCATCTTCTGTGCGCAATTACCACAATTAAACCATGAATGAATGTGTATCTTTACGTAACACACACACCAATCATCAAAACAAATTATTTTATGCTATGCACAACATAAGTCACGTACACTTGTACGGTAATACACACTAAGTGGTTTTGCGCTTCACCCCCTTAAAAGGGATTACGCCCACGTAATGAATCACTAAACATTGGCTTAAAATGTTCTGCCGTCGTGAAGTGTTTTAACTTCCACGCGGTCTATTATACAATGCATCTGATTAGAGGATCTTAACCATATTGGCGGTTTAGTTCCTAAACCAAGAATTCTCATTGGAGTTTGCTTAAACTCTTAACTGGTTTCGGTTCTGGCCTGTGAGGCTTCTAGGCATTAATAATTAGCCATTCACTCATGTTCACCATGTACATTCAACACTTGAATCTCTGGCTCACTAGTTTCTGCTGCGAAACTCTAATAACTGTAGAGCTTAATTTGCCCCATTTGTTATTCTTACTGTATTGTACATCCCCAATTGTCACCTTCATCTTGGTAACAATGGTTTCTCAACCGACGCGTGGTATCTCTTACCGTTAGCGAACTCGGTGAGTTACAAAACTTCCATCCACTTCTCTAATAACTTACTGCGTAAACTGCTACGTATTTCACAATGATTGACTTGTTCCCTTCCGACTTACTGTCAGTTGAGATTGAGCTACTACCTAGTGTGTAGTGCTCTCTCAGCTATTTCCCACACTTGAGGTATATTCCATACCGATATCTAGTATTCCGTGTTACTGCAGTCACTTGTTGCTAATCATGCCTCCACATTTGGTTTTGTACATGTATTCTTTCATTGGTGCGGCCTTGCATTTCCTATGCATCGGCCATTATAACATTATTCCTCCACAATTAACATGTTTCCAATTCCTAGCTATCCTACTTGATCATTACTGCGCAAGTGCAATACCAAAACACTCAGTCATACAGAGTGCAGAGGCGTAAACTCTTGACAGCAAATCTCTCATGCGATTCGCAACGGAATTCACACTGTGTTTCATTGAGATTCTGATCTCGTAATACTGGTCACTGGCTTACTGCCTAGTTTGTTTGGTATCACTTACTATGCATCTCCACTGAGTTTAACTCATAATTGGTCTTATCTGCCACATTATTATTCAACAACACTTATACAACGGTCGCTTACTGTGCACCGTGCTTATTGTATAACACTAACTTACATGGTATTTACTGTCACCTTAACTTCCACACATATACTTACATCATTCATATTATGGTTCATCATTCATTTGGATGACTACTGAATGCTCCTTGAGCATTGATCATTCGAGTCACAAGCCAGCATTATTCAGCTCGGTGCTTCACTTTATGCACACATACTACTAACCTAACTGCTCTCAAATAATAATAATATTGTCCATCCTTAACATATTTCTTGAGCTTGGTTCACATAACTACCGCTTCAGCGGTTTCACAGTATCGAGAGGTATCCCCACTCTTAATGCAGTGGTTCGTTTACCACTTTATTCACTTATACAATGTAAACTTCTACAATCAATCTAATTTACGTAACACATTTTATTTGTGGCTTATGAGCCTTACTGCTTCGAGCTCTGTCCATTGTGGACGGTTCACACACATTTATTTGTCCGTACAACAATACATGGTTAGAGGTTGTATTGGGCTCCATGACAGGGTCGTTGCATCACGTTTCCTTTCATGGGATGCCCCTTAGGATTGTCAGTCCGTCTCCTGACAACTTATGTCTAAACTGGGTGTTAGTTTCAACCCTGTGCTTCTATCATGTGATTTCGTGCAACACTTGTTGATGCGACACCCTTCAAGGATGGCTCCTGGGTGTTGCTAAGTTATGCCATTACCTCAGGCTCGCACTTATTGGTATACTCAGTTAGCCACGCCGTTTACGTTCTTAACTGGCTTATTATCTTCTCCTGTGAAGATCCACATTTCCTGGTAGTGTAGGTACTCATTCTGGGAGTTTCATCCCGTTCATTGCACACTAATGTGACCACATTAGGCATTTGCCTTGCCATGTATACGCTGGGTCACCGTTCCAGCAATCATGTTTATCCCTGAGGATCCTTAAGACGTATACGATGTCTTTACATTACAGTTAGTGCACTTCGCACCTCCTGACTCTTAAGCATTTCGTTGAAAGGAATTCACTAATTCCTTTAGTCTCGTTAACTTAACTGAGTTCCTTAACTTCAACCATTCATGGTAATCCTTAACTCTTGTTTGACTTATATTGCTGACCGTGTAGACACCAAAAATTCTCACCCCATAAAGCAAATTCCAGAATAAGAAACATGATAAGAGGGGTCGTCACCTTTCTTTTTTCAAAACATATTAGCGTGCGTGCCAAAACGAAACCATGGTTTTATAATCTTTTCAAAATCATTTCATAAGAACAAGATTTTTCAAAAATGAATTTCTGACGACAGTCCGATTTCAAACCCGTCCCTCTTTGTTTACCTACTTATTTTACTATGTTATTTTATACTATTTTGTATTCGCTTCATTTTGCCTTAGTTCGTAATATAGCCCTTGTTTTATTTCTTCGTTTGTACTTACCGGATTCTGTTATTGCTAAATTGGTTAAAGCATGTAATGAGGAGGTTGGTGGTACCTAGTTCGAATACGGGTGAGAACAATTCTCATTTTCTATTTTGTTTTTCCACATCAGGTGGACCAAGCCCATACCCACGTAACAATCAGCCCATCAAACATTCTCCCCAAAACCCTGATCCCTCTGTTATAAAACAACCTAAAAAAAACCCTACAGTAGACACGTTTTCCTCAGCAGACACCAATTCCGATTCTTATTCCATTCTCTCTCTGTTCGTCGTCGTCGCTTTTCCATTTTCAAAACCGGAGAATCTCGAAGCCCAGAAATCGCCACTTCCTTTCATCTTCCATCCTTCCTGCTTCCTCCCGTGTCGAATCGCCGTGAAGAAACACCAATCCCCAACATTCGCACCACCGTCATCCAGAAACCTTACTTGCCTCTCGACATTACTCTGCTCTTTCGCTCTCGTTACGATCATACACAGAGTAAGTAGCATTTCTTCTGTCTGTTTCTTCTCGCTGGTTTTCAACACTCATTCTCGACCGCTGTAACGCCCCTATTAACTATAAATACAGCGGAAATAAAACTCTAAGGCGATTACAGACCATCGGGTTCCAAACACCCGGCACCAAACCTCACCAATTACAACTTACAACCTACAAAAGCTACGGTCTGAACTCGAGAAAAACTTAACACAACGAAATAGAAATTAAACACATTAACTCTTCACAAAACCTAGCCCCATCCCAAACACTCATTCTCTTCATGGCCACCTGTAAATCAATTCGTACCTGCAAGATGAAACCAAGCAGCCCACCCCGGGAGGGGTGAGTCAGTTCCCTGGAATGGAACTGGTACAATCCTCCGAAAACAAACTTATAAAACATAACTCTTCAAAATAAACAGTAACTTGAAATCAAACTCTTAAAAGTAAAACAGAGATAAGCACTTCAAAACAATCAAGTTAAAGAGAAAAGAAAACAAGACAAAGATAGAGATAAAGAACTTCCAAACCAAGTCATCCACTTAAGTAGTCACACCACATAGTTAGTAAGCATCCATTGTTGATGTTAGAACCAATTCTGGTTAAGAAGAGAAAGACTTAAGTAGTCACAAAGGACTAGGAGTGACATTAATATCCATAACCCGTGGTAGACAGTTTATGTCTCCACCATCTCAGAAGATGATTCCCATAGACAAAATATACTCAAGAGTGGAATAAACCAATTGGGAGAGATGGCCCCCACCGCCAGTCAGTTGCCACAAGGCCGGGTAAACAGACCTCCGCTGTCAGTTGCCACAAAGGGCGAGGTAAACAGACCTCCGCTGTCAGTTGCCACAAAGGGCGAGGTAAACAGACCTCCGCTGTCAGTTGCCACAAAGGGCGAGGTATAGCAGACCTCCGCTGCCACCGAACCGTTCTCGGTCATCGGTGAAAAGTGTGTGCACCACTTAATATAAATAATCCATACTCAGTACCAAGATTAACATTTCCCATATTCCCATTAGATTATTAATGCACAAGAGCAATACCAAAAACTCAGTCCTACAGAGTGCAGAGGCGTAAACCCTCAACAATTAATACCCAATAGAAAGATTCCATTCCCAATTAGGCTGATCAAACTCGACTCATGGATGAAACAATACCCATAGTCCAAAGGAAGAATTTACCAATACCAGATACTTTCCTATATTCCCAGTTCCCCCACTAGATCATTAACTGCACCAGAGCAATACCAAAACACTCAGTCCTACAGAGTGTAGAAGCGTAAACCCTAGGCAGTTAATATCTAGTGAAACAACTAGATAGGAGGAACCAATAACCAAGGAAGTTTCACATACAGGCTCAGTTAGTCACATCAAGCTCAGTTAGTCACACAACAGTTTCATTTTGAAATCCATTCAAGATCAGTTGGTGTTCCAAAACATTCCATAAAGTCCATCAGCAAAAGTATCGAGTACGAGAAATCGTACAAAACATTCCATAAGGTCCGAAACACAACAAGCTGAGTACGAGAAATCGTACAAAACATTCCATAAAGTCCAAAACACGTCAAGCTGAGTACGAGAAATCGTACAAAACATTCCATAGAGTCCAAAACACAACAAGCTGAGTACGAGAAATCGTACCTGGATAACGCTGTAGCAGTTCTAGTCAACTTGCGCAAACAATCAACAGTACTCTGAAGAATATTAAAGGTAGTCTATCATCAATCACTGGTAGCCTATGTTAAGCTTAAATAAACTCCTCACTCTTATTTCTAAGTCCCAACTGTCCCTCACTTAAATGTTATGTATAACCTTTGACTTGTCTGAGAATGTTGTATTACTCAAGGTTGTAAGACCAAGGAATGTATTCTTCTAACACTTGTTAATTGTTCCACTCTTATCCACTTTATTCATACTTAACCATAATC
This sequence comes from Limonium bicolor, assembly GCA_023374045.1. Lineage (NCBI taxonomy): Eukaryota > Viridiplantae > Streptophyta > Magnoliopsida > Caryophyllales > Plumbaginaceae > Limonium > Limonium bicolor. The sequence continues at coordinate 119,639,448 of CM041781.1, read as the reverse complement.
CTCACTTTTAAATAATAAACTTAGGCTCAATACTTTTATCCTTAATTCAGAATAAACATTGTATTATGACCTATGATGGGTTCATCTTAGAATACTATACTATTATTCACAATGCAATGATTATGTAAGTTACCAATATCTACTAGATAATCCATTATGTTTAAGTCTTCCCCTTAACCTATTTAAGATCTACATCTTGTATATGGGAATCATAGTGTTGTAGACGCATTTTATTATAACTTAATCGAGTTACTAAACTCATTTATCTTATCTTTAGTTCAGAATAACTTTAATTACAACCATCTAAAAATCTTGTCATAAGATGTTAAGTTACTTTACATCTTGAAATAACCATATTATAATTAACTTAGACTCATAGAACTCTTACATTTAGTATCCACAGGGTATATTATTTACTTTATCATAACTATATAATAAGGTGTTTAAGATAACCTTTTATGTATCCTTACTTACATTTAATTTCCTAAATGTTCTATTTTTACACACATTCCCTCCATAGGCTATGTATAAACCTTTTATACTAAACTTCACTAAACTTAAGTCTTAAATACGTTTTAAATTGTTTACAAAACCTAAAGGTTTCAAGGGTATAACTTTAATAAATTAATTTCCTTTATTGTATTTAGGATGGACAATATATCTACATAAGGTAGAATTTATCAAAGAATTAAATTATGGATCGTAAGTGAAACTGTTAACTTATTTAATAAGATAACATATTCTGAGAAATCCCCATACCTTATATTCAAATGACACATTAATTTTTCCAGTGTCAAACGGTAAATCAATATAATCTCTTATGTAACCTAGTTTCATCTAATTAAAGGTTCAATGATTTTAAGTATCAAATTTCTATTTGCAAACCTTTTTGTAAATCTTTAACTATTATGTACATCACTTATTTATAAACTCACATCCTGAATATTGATAATGAATGTATTTTATATGGCTTAACTAATTCCAAGAAACTTAAGGATTATTATTTAGATTAATCTCCTAATCATAGTTTAATATAGTTTTATATCATAATCCTTTTAATGATTTTATCTTAAAATATTAAGTTATTACTCAATACTATAAATATTAAGAAATAATTAAATCTAGACTTATTTATCCTCTTCACATGTAGATGTAAAAGTAACTCATTTATTTTACTATTGTTTATATAATAAGAACATTTAAATGTAAAAGTATTTCATTTATTTTATTATTAATTATATAATAAGATCTATTTGTGCAACCCTTTATGTAGACTAATTACAAATATTCCTAAATTTCAACTTATTAACTTCTTAACCAAATTATAGATTTACATTGTGGTCATTGACTAAATAAATACGTGTGTTTAAATACGGTTTATATAAATCTTAGAAACTCAAAGATAACTAAAAACTCAACCTATAACCATAAATTAATACCACCTCATATAATATTCTTTTATTAGTATCATGTAGAGGTTTAGTTTAACTCATTAATTCCTTCATATTATATTTTCTATAAGGTATTTTATTCCTTTTATTTATTTATTTATCGTATATATATATATATATCCTCCCTATTATATTTCCCACAAGGAATGTTATTTCCTTTATCTATTTTTATTGTATTTATATACATATATATATATTATCCACATATATCAAGATTTATCCAGAACATTCTTTAAGAATTATATTGTATTTAATTATATTTAATATCTTTTAGACATATCCACAACTGATTTATGGTTTATAAAATAGAGTATTTTCCCTTAGTTTTAGTTAAACATATTAGCTTCCATATTATATATAATAAATAAAATGTAGTTTAGTTAAATTCCTTGATTTAATATAAGTTTCTATTTATTTCTCTCATATAAATATATATATAAATATATGTAACAATTTTTACTTCACTTAAAGTTAATACCCAAAATATTTATAAACATACTGTATTAAATGTTAATTAGTCTTATTATATTTTCCCCAGCCTATAAAGTTCATTAATCAACTATACTTTAATTTTTGATTACATTAAAAACTATATTTATAAGTTATTCTTATGAAAAACTCACAAACACAATTTTTAAAACCTTTTTCCGTTGCCCAAAAATTCCCAAACTTAATATACAGTAACTATAACATTTTAGAAATATTATAAAATTTTTATTTCATAAAAATATCTTTTTAATTTAACCAAATAATTCCAGAAAACCCGTAACTTGTAAAAATCATAACTTATGTTTAAAAACTCGAAAACCATAATAATTTACATCAAAATAAACTAGATAAAATAAGGAACCTATGGTTAAAATTTCAAGTCAAAATACATTCGGGAAGATATTTAAATTAACCCAACAAGTTAAGACTATTTACTGGAATTTATTAAAACCCTTATAAACTAAATTCTGGAACGTTTTAATCTCGGCCGTCCAGATCTTATAACTACGATCGGACGGCCCTAATCCCCGAGTTCTTCAGCGCAGAGTTAAACCCAGTCGAGTACTAAATCGACGATTCCTCACAATCTACAGAACGAAATCGCGTGATTCTTGTTTCTATGGATTCGTAATCAAATTTCGGTTCTATTGGTACCGGTTTCCCCAATTATAATGCAGTGTTCATCAAGATTCGAATTCGATTTCGAAAGTTAGGGTTTATCTCGGTACAGAATAAAATCGAATACAATTCCTCCAAATTCTCCTAGCCTAACACGAAATTGACTAAATTGGCACATGGGTTAGGACGACAATGAAGTATAGATTAGCAACAATGGAACAATTTGAGGAACACTCACCGGAATTGCAATATCGGAGGAGAATTCGAGAACGGGTTCTGGAAAACTCGAATTTCCGATCAGTTCGTGAAGCCAACTTCGAGGATCATAAGTTATTGTATAGATCGATTTAGCTTGGTTAATTGGCCTCAATAGAAAGATGAAACTTAGCTCTACACAACTTGATAACTATTACTAATCCTAACTTGCACCATACAAAAAGATATTGAGCTACAAAACACGAGTTTACCTCTCTGTTTCGGTGTTATTTTTATGTGCTGTTGAAACCGAAACTTTAGACCTCTATATCTCCCAACTGGTTTGCATTTAGACTGGGCATAACACGAAAATTGTAGAGGGATTAGAGATCTTTACAACACTAAAGAAATCGAATTTTGGGTCGATTAACGAAGAAGTTATGATCGACGCAAGTTACCTGAAAACGAAGGGAATTCTGGAATTCTGAAAACAGTCTCGCAAGGTGGCTACTTTGGCTCGATTTTCCCGGTTGACTCAGAAGGCTTAGTTTTGTATGAGTAATGGTTGGAAAGAGGAATTGATGAGAAGAGAGTGGTGAAAGACGGCGAAAATATTGAGTTATGTGAAAGTTATAGCCTTCTAAAGTTAGGGCTAGGAAGTGAAATCGGTTACGAAAATCAGGGAAGGAAATCGGCTTAAGGTGGGCGACCCATTACAGAGTGACATGTGGCACTTCTTAAAATTTTGATTCAAACTTCAATCTAGCATAACTTTTGGCTAGATGATCCGTTTTGACGTTCTTTTTATCGATCTTCATGGTTTTTCATAACCTATTTTTTGTAAGGTTTCATGGCCTGGTTTGACCATTCTCAAAAAGTCAACTCTAGCAAGGCTCAATAGCTTTAAGGTTTCTTTAGAATTTTATATTGACTTTTATATTTCAAAACAATGTTCCAACACTTCCTAAATCTTTATATATATTTGGAGTGTTTCATAATTTTCCCAAGATTTATTGACTTATAAATCTTATTATTAAATTCATAATACTATACAATAATATATAATATTAGGAGAAAACCCCTAAATAAATTTCACACCCCTTATATTAATTTAATATTCATAATTCCATATAATAATTTAATATTCATAATTCCATATAATAATTTAATACTTAATAATATTATTAAAGGTTTAATAAAAGAATCCCCTTAATTAATTTAAATTAATTTAGGGGTATTTCACATATCCCCCTTAAAAAACTTCGCCTCGAAGTTTAAAATCAACTAATAAGCACTCACAACACCGCTTCGGGTGTGCTGAGAACATAAAGTTCCATGAAGTTCCATACCAAACCAATCCTTTATTTCCATCCATTTTCCATAACAACATTCCACTCAAGATTACTCAAAATCGAACTGAATCAGGATATACCAAGATATAGCATGATGAAAATCAAAGTCACATACTGAGTCATAATGCAAAAACCAAGCACATACAAACACCTCTCATTCTGCTAATACTGTTCTCTCCCTTTGCTAACAATGCAACGAGGCATAATCTGGATGAGATACGAAGGAGGAGTATGCCAGCATATCCCCCTTAAAAGAGCTAAGGTACGCCCTCGTACCGCTACTATGGCACATTCAAGAATTCAACACCTTATTAACCAGCTTTGTTAATTTTACTGCAACCGTTGATTATATCTATGATCGTTTATATATATCTGTATCTCTTGATTGTTATGTTATTTGTATTTCCTTGGTGTTATAAATTTTATCTTATGATTATTATCCATTCATTTAATGACTGATACGAATTATATGTCCATATATGACATTTATCATATTAATTATATTACTAAGCTATACCCTCGGTGTAACGTCACTTGAGTAGTTTAACATATATTCCCGATCATTTAATAATCCTCAATAATCTTCCAAAATTATCTTCAAAGGTTTATTGGCCACCATATGTTAAAACTCTATAAGATAAATATTTTCTGTGACTTTTCAAGTTTCAATTGTTTCTATGTTTACTTTATAAAATTTACTATTATATAACTTCACCCAAGGCAGAATTTTAGAATGTTCGTCCAAAATCTAATTCCTTTATCTTAAAATTTATACATTATATATATATATTTTTAAGGTAGGGACCCTGTATAAAATTTAGGTCAAATGCATTAGTCTAATGAGAACTCACTCACTCTGATAATTATTTTCCTTAAGGTTTGTTCTATTAAGTATTCTTCTGATTATTAAATCTTAGTACTCTCTAGACAATGGTGGCTTTTGGTAAATATCACTCTTAGTGTGTCTTTTAAAATTTTATACCTGTATAATGTTAAACTTCCAAGTAAACATGAGGATTTTCAATCTTTAATAACTCTCAAATTTTTTTTTTTAAGATGCTCAATACTCAAGTATTTAAGGATCAATGATACTTAGTTTAGTATTACTCTCCACTCAATCTTTAAGTACCTTCTTTTATTGATTTTTTTTTTTATCCAACCAGGGGTAGAGTTTTCTTGGAGTACCCAAACTTAATCCCCTTCCTCCTATATAGGTTTTTCACACCAAAGATTTAACTCAATAAACCCTTTACATTTAGAGTTTTAATACCGGATCTTAAGATACAAATTTTGATTTGTTCATTGTGGTTAGCAATGAAATATGCCTAGCTCAAGATTTCATGATGTAACGTCTTACCACCACCTTCCCCCCTCAAGTTCAACACAATCCATCACATGCGTAGAAGATTATTTACAGTTAGATGACAAGGCTTGTCTAGCCCCTAAACTTCTGAAGTGGGTGTGCACCCCCACTACTTTCACGCCTAGGAGTTCGTCGCACCCGACACTTCCCGTAGGGTGTTAGGTTTATTATTGCGTTTTCTTTCTAAAGTTAACATAGAGTTTTAATGTGTTTTTAAGTTCAGATGTTGATCTTTTCTAATACGCTACTAGTTCTTGTTAGCTCAATATTTTCTAGACTTAAGATTTATCTTAAACTTATCTTTAGGTAATAAATTGATACCAAGTAGTTTCATGAGGTTTATTTTCAACTTTAAAGGAGTTGAAGTACTTTCACATATAATCAATACTAATTTAGTTATGTAAAGTTCTATTTGTATACTGTTTTCACAACCAAAAGTATTCTTTAAAATTCTAGGAATTTGTGTACTAGACGTTTAAAGGATTGCATTTTTAGCAATGTATTCTCCATGAGCATGCTTTTGAAAATAGCTTAATATTTGGTTTATCTCAACCAAAATCTTATCGCTTAATATAGGATGTTCCAAACTTATATATATGTATATATAATTTTTTTTTTCTGTAGTTTTATGTTGGAATGGTATAACAACACATCACACTCAACAGACATTCACAAAAGAAAAGTGTGTAAAGGAATCGTTCACAATTCCAACAAGGGTTAGGAGTCGTGCCTTACTGGAGTCCTCACTTCCCAATTCTACCCCAGTTCCCCAGTTTTAAGTGCACCTACAATCTAAGTATTTCACTCGGCGTGTTTTCTCGGGTTCAGAGCGTAACTACGCTCTGATACCAATTTCTGTAACGCCCCTATTAACTATAAACAGTGGAAATAAAACTCTAAGGCGATTACAGACCATCGGGTTCCAAACACCCGGCACCAACCTCACCAATTACAACTTACAACCTACAAAAGCTACGGTCTGACTCGAGAAAACTTAACACAACGAATAGAAATTAAACACATTAACTCTTCACAAAACCTAGTCCCCCCCAAACGCTCATTCTCTTCGTGGCCACCTGTAAATCATTCGTACCTGCAAGATGAAACCAAGCAGCCCACCCCGGGAGGGTGAGTCAGTTCCCTGGAATGGAACTGGTACAATCCTCCGAAAACAAACTTATAAAACATAACTCTTCAAAATAACAGTAACTTGAAATCAAACTCTTAAAGTAAACAGAGATAAGCACTTCAAAACAATCAAGTTAAAGAGAAAAGAAAACAACAAAGATAGAGATAAAAACTTCCAAACCAAGTCATCCACTTAAGTAGTCACACCACATAGTTAGTAAGCATCCATTGTTGATGTTAGAACCAATTCTGGTTAAGAAGAGAAAGACTTAAGTAGTCACAAAGGACTAGGAGTGACATTAATATCCATAACCCGTGGTAGACAGTTTATGTCTCCACCATCTCAGAAGATGATTCCCATAGACAAAATACTCAAGAGTGGAATAAACCAATTGGGAGAGATGGCCCCCACCGCCAGTCAGTTGCCACAAGGGCAGGTAAACAGACCTCCGCTGTCAGTTGCCACAAAGGGCGAGGTAAACAGACCTCCGCTGTCAGTTGCCACAAAGGGCGAGGTAAACAGACCTCCGCTGTCAGTTGCCACAAAGGGCGAGGTATAGCGACCTCCGCTGCCACCGACCGACGTTCTCAGTCATCGGTGAAAAGTGTGTGCACCACTTAATATAAATAATCCTACTCAGTACCAAGATTAACATTTCCCATATCCCATTAGATTATTAACTGCACAGAGCAATACCAAAACACTCAGTCCTACAGTGCAGAGGCGTAAACCCTCAACAATTAATACCCAATAGAAGATTCCATTCCCAATTAGGCTGATCAAACTCGACTCATGGATGAAACAATACCCATAGTCCAAAGGAAGAATTACCAATACCAGATACTTTCCTATATTCCTAGTTACCCCACTGATCATTAACTGCACCAGAGCATACCAAAAACTCAGTCCTACAGAGTGTAGAAGCGTAAACCCTAGGCAGTTAATATCTAGTGAAACAACTAGATCGGAGGAACCATAACCAAGGAAGTTTCACATACAGGCTCAGTTAGTCACATCAAGCTCAGTTAGTCACACAACAGTTTTCATTTTGAAATCCATTCAAGATCAGTTGGTGTTCCAAAACATTCCATAAAGTCCATCAGCAAAAGTATCGAGTACGAGAAATCGTACAAAACATTCCATAAGGTCCGAAACACAAAGCTGAGTACGAGAAATCGTACAAAACATTCCATAAAGTCCAAAACAACGTCAAGCTGAGTACGAGAAATCGTACAAAACATTCCATAGAGTCCAAAACACAACAAGCTGAGTACGAGAAATCGTACCTGGATAACGCTGTAGCAGTTCTAGTCAACTTGCGCAAACAATCAACAGTACTCTGAAGAATATTAAAGGTAGTCTATCATCAATCACTGGTAGCCTATGTTAAGCTTAAATAAACTCCTCACTCTTATTTCTAAGTCCCAACTGTCCCTCACTTAAATGTTATGTATAACCTTTGACTTGTCTGAGAATGTTGTATTACTCAAGGTTGTAAGACCAAGGAATGTATTCTTCTAACACTTGTTAATTGTTCCACTCTTATCCACTTTATTCATACTTAACCATAATCCTCACTTTTAAATAATAAACTTAGGCTCAATACTTTTATCCTTAATTCAGAATAAACATTGTATTATGACCTATGATGGGTTCATCTTAGAATACTATACTATTATTTCACAATGCAATGATTATGTAAGTTACCAATATCTACTAGATAATCCATTATGTTTAAGTCTTCCCCTTAACCTATTTAAGATCTACATCTTGTATATGGGAATCATAGTGTTGTAGACGCATTTTATTATAACTTAATCGAGTTACTAAACTCATTTATCTTATCTTTAGTTCAGAATAACTTTAATTACAACCATCTAAAAATCTTGTCATAAGATGTTAAGTTACTTTTCATCTTGAAATAACCATATTATAATTAACTTAAACTCATAGAACTCTTACATTTAGTATCCACAGGTATATTATTTACTTTATCATAACTATATAATAAGGTGTTTAAGATAACCTTTTATGTATCCTTACTTACATTTAATTTCCTAAATGTTCTATTTTTACACACATTCCCTCCATAGCTATGTATAAACCTTTTATACTAAACTTAAGTCTTAAATACGTTTTAAATTGTTTACAAACCTAAAGGTTTCAAGGGTATAACTTTAATAAATTAATTTCCTTTATTGTATTTAGGATGGACAATATCTACATAGGTAGAATTTCAAAGAATTAAATTATGGATCGTAAGTGAACTGTTAACTTATTTAATAGATAACATATTCTGAGAAATCCCCATACCTTATATTCAAATGACACATTAATTTTTCCAGTGTCAAACGGTAAATCAATATAATCTCTTATGTAACCTAGTTTCATCTAATTAAAGGTTCAATGATTTTAAGTATCAATTTCTATTTGCAAACCTTTTTGTAAATCTTTAACTATTATACATCACTTATTTATAAATCACATCCTGAATATTGATAATGAATGTATTTTATATGGCTTAACTAATTCCAAGAAACTTAAGGATTATTATTTAGATTAATCCCTAATCATAGTTTATAGTTTTATATCATAATCCTTTTAATGATTTTATCTTAAAATATTAAGTTATTACTCAATACTATAAATATTAAGAAATAATTAAATCTAGACTTATTTATCCTCTTCACATGTTATGTAAAAGTAACTCATTTATTTTACTATTGTTTATATAATAAGAACATTTAAATGTAAAAGTATTTCATTTATTTTATTATTAATTATATAATAAGATCTATTTGTGCAACCCTTTATGTAGACTAATTACAAATATTCCTAAATTTCAACTTATTAATTTCTTAACCAAATTATAGATTTACATTGTGGTCATTGACTAAATAAACGTGTGTTTAAATACGTTTATAAATCTTAGAAACTCAAAGATAACTAAAAACTCAACCTATAACCATAAATTAATACCACCTCATATAATATTCTTTTATTAGTATCATGTAGAGGTTTAGTTTAACTCATTAATTCCTTCATATTATATTTTCTATAAGGTATTTTATTCCTTTTATTTATTTATTTATCGTATATATATATATATATATATATAATATATCCTCCTATTATATTTCCCACAAGGAATGTTATTTCCTTTATCTATTTTTATTGTATTTATATATATATATATATATATACATATATATATATATACATCACACATATATCAAGATTTATCCAGAACATTCTTTAAGATTATATTGTATTTAATTATATTTAATATCTTTTAGACATATCCACAACTGATTTATGGTTTATAAAATAGAGTATTTCCCTTAGTTTTAGTTAAACATATTAGCTTCCATATTATATATAATAAATAAAATGTAGTTTAGTTAAATTCCTTGATTTAATATAAGTTTCTATTTATTTCTCTCATATAAATATATATATAAATATATGTAACAATTTTTACTTCACTTAAAGTTAATACCCAAAATATTTATAAATATACTGTATTAAATGTTAATTAGTCTTATTATATTTTCCCCAGCCTATAAAGTTCATTAATCAACTATACTTTAATTTTTGATTACATTAAAAACTATATATTATAAGTTATTCTTATGAAAAACTCACAAACACAATTTTTAAAACCTTTTTCCGTTGCCCAAAAATTCCCAAACTTAATATACAGTAACTATAACATTTTAGAAATATTATAAAATTTTTATTTCATAAAAATATCTTTTTAATTTAACCAAATAATTCCAGAAAACCCGTAACTTGTAAAAATCATAACTTATGTTTAAAAACTCGAAAACCATAATAATTTACATCAAAATAAACTAGATAAAATAAGGAACCTATGGTTAAAATTTCAAGTCAAAATACATTCGGGAAGATATTTAAATTAACCCAAGTTAAGACTATTTACTGGAATTTATTAAAACCCTTATAAACTAAATTCTGGAACGTTTTAATCTCGGCCGTCCAGATCTTATAACTACGATCGGACGGCCCTAAATCCCCGAGTTCTTCAGCGCAGAGTTAAACCCAGTCGAGTACTAAATCGACGATTCCTCACAATCTACAGAACGAAATCGCGTGATTCTTGTTTCTATGGATTCGTAATCAAATTTCGGTTCTATTGGTACCGGTTTCCCCAATTATAATGCAGTGTTCATCAAGATTCGAATTCGATTTCGAAAGTTAGGGTTTATCTCGGTACAGAATAAAATCGAATACAATTCCTCCAAATTCTCCTAGCCTAACACGAAATTGACTAAATTGGCACATGGGTTAGGACGACAATGAAGTATAGATTAGCAACAATGGAAGAATTTGAGGAAACACTCACCGGAATTGCAATATCGGAGGAGAATTCGAGAACGGGTTCTGGAAAAACTCGAATTTCCGATCAGTTCGTGAAGCCAACTTCGAGGATCTATAAGTTATTGTATAGATCGATTTAGGCTTTGGTTAATTGGCTCAATAGAAAGATGAAACTTAGCTCTACACATTGATAACTAGAACTAATCCTAACTTGCACCATACAAAAGATATTGAAGCTACAAAACACGAGTTTACCTCTCTGTTTCGGTGTTATTTTATGTGCTGTTGAAACCGAAACTTTAGACCTCTATATCTCCCAACTGGTTGCGATTTAGACTTGGGCATAAACACGAAAATTGTAGAGGGATTAGAGATCTTTACAACGAGCTAAAGAAATCGAATTTTGGTCGATTAACGAAGAAGTTATGATCGACGCAAGTTACCTGAAAACGAAGGGAATTCTGGAATTCTGGAAACAGTCTCGCAAGGTGGCTACTTTGGCTCGATTTTCCGGTTGACTCAGAAGGATCTAGGTTTTGTATGAGTAATGGTTGGAAAGAGGAATTGTAGGAGAAGAGAGTGGTGAAGACGGCATGGAAAAATATTGAGTTATGTGAAAGTTATAGCCGTCTAAAGTTAGGGCTAGGAAGTGAAATCGGTTACGAAAATCAGGGAAGGAAATCGGCTAAGTGTGGGCGACCCATTACAGAGTGACATGTGGCACTTCTTAAAATTTTGATTCAAAACTTCAATCTAGCATAACTTTGGCTAGGATGATCCGTTTTTGACGTTCTTTTTATCGATCTTCATGGTTTTTCATAACCTATTTTTTGGTATAGGTTTCATGGCCTGGTTTGACCATTCTCAAAAAGTCAACTCTAGCAAGGCTCAATAAGCTTTAAGGTTTCTAGAATTTTATATTGACTTTTATATTTCAAAACAATGTTCCAACACTTCCTAAAATCTTTATAATATATTTGGAGTGTTTCATAATTTTCCCAAGATTTATTGACTTATAAATCTTATTATTAAATTCATAATACTATACAATAATATATAATAATTAGGAGAAAACCCCTAAATAAATTTCACAACCCCTTATATTAATTTAATATTCATAATTCCATATAATAATTTAATATTCATAATTCCATATAATAATTTAATACTTAATAATATTATTAAAGGTTTAATAAAAGAAATCCCCTTAATTAATTTAAATTAATTTAGGGGTATTTCAGCATATCCCCCTTAAAAGAAACTTCGCCTCGAAGTTTAAAAATCAACTAATAAGCACTCACACCGCTTCGGGTGTGCTGAGACAATAAAAGTTCCAATGAAGTTCCATACCAAACCAATCCTTTATTTCCATCCATTTCCATAACAACATTCCACTCAAGATTACTCAAAATCGAACTGAATCAGGATATACCAAGATATAGCATGATGAAAATCAAAAGTCACATACTGAGTCATAATGCAAAAACCAAGCACATACAAACACCTCTCATTCTGCTAATACTGTTCTCCCTTTGCTAACAATGCAACGAGGCATAATCTGGATGAGATAACGAAGGAGGAGTATGCCAGCATATCCCCCTTAAAAGAGCTAAGGTACGCCCTCGTACCGCTACTAATGGCACATTCAAAGAATTCAACACCTTATTAACCAGCTTTGTTGAATTTTACTGCACCGTTGATTATATCTATGATCGTTATATATATCTGTATCTCTTGATTGTTATGTATTTGTATTTCCTTGGTGGTTATAAAATTTTATCTTATGATTATTATCCATTCATTTAATGACTGATACGAATTATATGTCCATATATGATCATTTATCATATTAATTATATTACTAAGCTATACCTCGGGTGTAACGTACTTGAGTAGTTTAACATAATATTCCCGATCATTTAATAATCCTCAATAATCTTCCAAAATTATCTTCAAAGGTTTATTGGCCAACCATATGTTAAAACTCTATAAGATAAATATTTTCTGTGACTTTTCAAGTTTCAATTGTTTCTATGTTTACTTTATAAAATTTACTTATTATATAACTTCACCCAAGGCAGAATTTTAGAATGTTCGTCCAAAATCTAATTCCTTTATCTTAAAATTTATACATTATATATATATATTTTTAAGGTAGGGACCCTGTATAAAATTTTAGGTCAAATGCATTAGTCTAATGAGAACTCACTCACTCTTGATAATTATTTTCCTTAAGGTTTGTTCTATGTAAGTATTCTTCTGATTATTAAATCTTAGTACTCTCTTAGACAATGGTGGCTTTTGGTAAATATCACTCTTAGTGTGTCTTTTAAAATTTTATACCTGTATAATGTTAAACTTCCAAGTAAACATGAGGATTTTCAATCTTTAAGTAACTCTCAATTTTTTTTTAAGATGCTCAATACTCAAGTATTTAAGGATCAATGATACTTAGTTTAGTATTACTCCACTCAATCTTTAAGTAACTTCTTTTATTGATTTTTTTTTTATATCCAACCAGGGGTAGATGTTGTATCTTGGAGTACCCAAACTTAATCCCCTTCCTCCATATATAGGTTTTTCACCAAAGATTTAACTCAATAAACCCTTTACATTTATGAGTTTTAATACCGGATCTTAAGATACAAATTTTGATTTGTTCATTGTGGTTAGCAATGAAATATGCCTAGCTCAAGATTTCATGATGGTAACGTCTTACCACCACTTCCCCTCAAGTTCAACACAATCCATCACATGCGTAGAAGATTATTTACAGTTAGATGACAAGGCTTGTCTAGCCCCTAAACTTCTAGAAGTGGGTGTGCACCCCCACTACTTTCAGCCTAGGAGTTCGTCGCACCAGACACTTCCCGTAGGGTGTTAGGTTTATGCGTTTTCTTTCTAAAGTTAACATAGAGTTTTAATGTGTTTTATAAGTTCAGATGTTGATCTTTTCTAATACGCTACTAGTTCTTGTTAGCTCAATAATTTTCTAGACTTAAGATTTATCTTAAACATTATCTTTAGGTAATAAATTGATACCAAGTAGTTCATGAGGTTTATTTTCAAACTTTAAAGGAGTTGAAGTACTTTCACATAATATCAATACTAATTTAGTTATGTAAAGTTCTATTTGTATACTGTTTTCAACCAAAAGTATTCTTTAAAATTCTAGGAATTTGTGTACTAGCGTTTAAAGGATTGCATTTTTAGCAATGTATTCTCCATGAGCATGCTTTTGAAAAATAGCTTAATATTTGGTTTATCTCAACCAAAATCTTATCGTACTTAATATAGGATGTTCCAAACTTATATATATATGTATATATATATATATATTTTTTTTTTCTGTAGTTTAATGTTGGAATGGTATAACAACACATCACACTCAACAGACATTCACAAAAGAAAAGTGTGTAAAGGAATCGTTCACAATTCCAACAAGGGTTAGGAGTCGTGCCTTATTGGAGTCCTCACTTCCCAATTCTACCCCAGTTCCCCAGTTTTAAGTGCACCTACAATCTAAGTATTTCACTCGGCGTGTTTTCTCGGGTTCAGAGCGTAACTACGCTCTGATACCAATTTCTGTAACGCCCCTATTAACTATAAATACAGCGGAAATAAAACTCTAAGGCGATTACAGACCATCGGGTTCCAAACACCCGGCACCAAACCTCACCAATTACAACTTACAACCTACAAAAGCTACGGTCTGAACTCGAGAAAAACTTAACACAACGAAATAGAAATTAAACACATTAACTCTTCACAAAACCTAGTCCCATCCCAAACGCTCATTCTCTTCGTGGCCACCTGTAAATCAATTCGTACCTGCAAGATGAAACCAAGCAGCCCACCCCGGGAGGGGTGAGTCAGTTCCCTGGAATGGAACTGGTACAATCCTCCGAAAACAAACTTATAAAACATAACTCTTCAAAATAAACAGTAACTTGAAATCAAACTCTTAAAAGTAAAACAGAGATAAGCACTTCAAAACAATCAAGTTAAAGAGAAAAAAACAAGACAAAGATAGAGATAAAGAACTTCCAAACCAAGTCATCCACTTAAGTAGTCACACCACATAGTTAGTAAGCATCCATTGTTGATGTTAGAACCAATTCTGGTTAAGAAGAGAAAGACTTAAGTAGTCACAAAGGACTAGGAGTGACATTAATATCCATAACCCGTGGTAGACAGTTTATGTCTCCACCATTCAGAAGATGATTCCCATAGACAAAATATACTCAAGAGTGGAATAAACCAATTGGGAGAGATGGCCCCCACCGCCAGTCAGTTGCCACAAGGGCAAGGTAAACAGACCTCCGCTGTCAGTTGCCACAAAGGGCGAGGTAAACAGACCTCCGCTGTCAGTTGCCACAAAGGGCGAGGTAAACAGACCTCCGCTGTCAGTTGCCACAAAGGGCGAGGTATAGCAGACCTCCGCTGCCACCGACCCGTTCTCAGTCATCGGTGAAAAGTGTGTGCACCACTTAATATAAATAATCCATACTCAGTACCAAGATTAACATTTCCCATATTCCCATTAGATTATTAACTGCACAAGAGCAATACCAAAACACTCAGTCCTACAGAGTGCAGAGGCGTAAACCCTCAACAATTAATACCCAATAGAAAGATTCCATTCCCAATTAGGCTGATCAAACTCGACTCATGGATGAAACAATACCCATAGGTCCAAAGGAAGAATTTACCAATACCGATACTTTTCCTATAGCTTCCCATTTACCCCCCACTAGATCATTAACTGCACCAGAGCAATACCAAAACACTCAGTCCTACAGAGTGTAGAAGCGTAAACCCTAGGCAGTTAATATCTAGTGAACAACTAGATAGGAGGAACCAATAACCAAGGAAGTTTCACATACAGGCTCAGTTAGTCACATCAAGCTCAGTTAGTCACACAACAGTTTCATTTTGAAATCCATTCAAGATCAGTTGGTGTTCCAAAACATTCCATAAAGTCCATCAGCAAAAGTATCGAGTACGAGAAATCGTACAAAACATTCCATAAGGTCCGAAACACAACAAGCTGAGTACGAGAAATCGTACAAAACATTCCATAAAGTCCAAAACACGTCAAGCTGAGTACGAGAAATCGTACAAAACATTCCATAGAGTCCAAAACACAACAAGCTGAGTACGAGAAATCGTACCTGGATAACGCTGTAGCAGTTCTAGTCAACTTGCGCAAACAATCAACAGTACTCTGAAGAATATTAAAGGTAGTCTATCATCAATGGTAGCCTATGTTAAGCTTAAATAAACTCCTCACTCTTATTTCTAAGTCCCAACTGTCCCTCACTTAAATGTTATGTATAACCTTTGACTTGTCTGAGAATGTTGTATTACTCAAGGTTGTAAGACCAAGGAATGTATTCTTCTAACACTTGTTAATTGTTCCACTCTTATCCACTTTATTCATACTTAACCATAATCCTCACTTTTAAATAATAAACTTAGGCTCAATACTTTTATCCTTAATTCAGAATAAACATTGTATTATGACCTATGATGGGTTCATCTTAGAATACTATACTATTATGTCACAATGCAATGATTATGTAAGTTACCAATATCTACTAGATAATCCATTATGTTTAAGTCTTCCCCTTAACCTATTTAAGATCTACATCTTGTATATGGGAATCATAGTGTTGTAGACGCATTTTATTATAACTTAATCGAGTTACTAAACTCATTTATCTTATCTTTAGTTCAGAATAACTTTAATTACAACCATCTAAAAATCTTGTCATAAGATGTTAAGTTACTTTACATCTTGAAATAACCATATTATAATTAACTTAGACTCATAGAACTCTTACATTTAGTATCCACAGGGTATATTATTTACTTTATCATAACTATATAATAAGGTGTTTAAGATAACCTTTTGTATCCTTACTTACATTTAATTTCCTAAATGTTCTATTTTTACACACATTCCCTCCATAGGCTATGTATAAACCTTTTATACTAAACTTCACTAAACTTAAGTCTTAAATACGTTTTAAATTGTTTACAAAACCTAAAGGTTTCAAGGGTATAACTTTAATATAATAATTTCCTTTATTGTATTTAGGATGGACAATATATCTACATAAGGTAGAATTTATCAAAGAATTAAATTATGGATCGTAAGTGAAACTGTTAACTTATTTAATAAGATAACATATTCTGAGAAATCCCCATACCTTATATTCAAATGACACATTAATTTTTCCAGTGTCAAACGGTAAATCAATATAATCTCTTATGTAACCTAGTTTCATCTAATTAAAGGTTCAATGATTTTAAGTATCAAATTTCTATTTGCAAACCTTTTTGTAAATCTTTAACTATTATGTACATCACTTATTTATAAACTCACATCCTGAATATTGATAATGAATGTATTTTATATGGCTTAACTAATTCCAAGAAACTTAAGGATTATTATTTAGATTAATCTCCTAATCATAGTTAATATAGTTTTATATCATAATCCTTTTAATGATTTTATCTTAAAATATTAAGTTATTACTCAATACTATAAATATAAAAATAATTAAATCTAGACTTATTTATCCTCTTCACATGTAGATGTAAAAGTAACTCATTTATTTTACTATTGTTTATATAATAAGAACATTTAAATGTAAAAGTATTTCATTTATTTTATTATTAATTATATAATAAGATCTATTTGTGCAACCCTTTATGTAGACTAATTACAAATATTCCTAAATTTCAACTTATTAACTTCTTAACCAAATTATAGATTTACATTGTGGTCATTGACTAAATAAATACGTGTGTTTAAATACGGTTTATATAAATCTTAGAAACTCAAAGATAACTAAAAACTCAACCTATAACCATAAATTAATACCACCTCATATAATATTCTTTTATTAGTATCATGTAGAGGTTTAGTTTAACTCATTAATTCCTTCATATTATATTTTCTATAAGGTATTTTATTCCTTTTATTTATTTTTTATCGTATATATATATATATATAATATCCTCCCTATTATATTTCCCACAAGGAATGTTATTTCCTTTATCTATTTTTATTGTATTTATATACTATATATATATATATATCCACATATATCAAGATTTATCCAGAACATTCTTTAAGAGATTATATTGTATTTAATTATATTTAATATCTTTTAGACATATCCACAACTGATTTATGGTTTATAAAATAGAGTATTTTCCCTTAGTTTTAGTTAAACATATTAGCTTCCATATTATATATAATAAATAAAATGTAGTTTAGTTAAATTCCTTGATTTAATATAAGTTTCTATTTATTTCTCTCATATAAATATATATAAATATATGTAACAATTTTTACTTCACTTAAAGTTAATACCCAAAATATTTATAAACATACTGTATTAAATGTTAATTAGTCTTATTATATTTTCCCCAGCCTATAAAGTTCATTAATCAACTATACTTTAATTTTTGATTACATTAAAAACTATATATTATAAGTTATTCTTATGAAAAACTCACAAACACAATTTTTAAAACCTTTTTCCGTTGCCCAAAAATTCCCAAACTTAATATACAGTAACTATAACATTTTAGAAATATTATAAAATTTTTATTTCATAAAAATATCTTTTTAATTTAACCAAATAATTCCAGAAAACCCGTAACTTGTAAAAATCATAACTTATGTTTAAAAACTCGAAAACCATAATAATTTACATCAAAATAAACTAGATAAAATAAGGAACCTATGGTTAAAATTTCAAGTCAAAATACATTCGGGAAGATATTTAAATTAACCCAACAAGTTAAGACTATTTACTGGAATTTATTAAAACCCTTATAAACTAAATTCTGGAACGTTTTAATCTCGGCCGTCCAGATCTTATAACTACGATCGGACGGCCCTAAATCCCCGAGTTCTTCAGCGCAGAGTTAAACCCAGTCGAGTACTAAATCGACGATTCCTCACAATCTACAGAACGAAATCGCGTGATTCTTGTTTCTATGGATTCGTAATCAAATTTCGGTTCTATTGGTACCGGTTTCCCCAATTATAATGCAGTGTTCATCAAGATTCGAATTCGATTTCGAAAGTTAGGGTTTATCTCGGTACAGAATAAAATCGAATACAATTCCTCCAAATTCTCCTAGCCTAACACGAAATTGACTAAATTGGCACATGGGTTAGGACGACAATGAAGTATAGATTAGCAACAATGGAAGAATTTGAGGAAACACTCACCGGAATTGCAATATCGGAGGAGAATTCGAGAACGGGTTCTGGAAAAACTCGAATTTCCGATCAGTTCGTGAAGCCAACTTCGAGGATCTATAAGTTATTGTATAGATCGATTTAGGCTTTGTTAATTGGCTCAATAGAAAGATGAAACTTAGCTCTACACATTGATAACTAGAACTAATCCTAACTTGCACCATACAAAAAGATATTGAAGCTACAAACACGAGTTTACCTCTCTGTTTCGGTGTTATTTTATGTGCTGTTGAAACCGAAACTTTAGACCTCTATATCTCCCAACTGGTTGCGATTTAGACTTGGGCATAAACACGAAAATTGTAGAGGGATTAGAGATCTTTACAACGAGCTAAAGAAATCGAATTTTGGTCGATTAACGAAGAAGTTATGATCGACGCAAGTTACCTGAAAACGAAGGGAATTCTGGAATTCTGGAAACAGTCTCGCAAGGTGGCTACTTTGGCTCGATTTTCCGGTTGACTCAGAAGGATCTAGGTTTTGTATGAGTAATGGTTGGAAAGAGGAATTGTAGGAGAAGAGAGTGGTGAAGACGGCATGGAAAAATATTGAGTTATGTGAAAGTTATAGCCGTCTAAAGCTAGGGCTAGGAAGTGAAATCGGTTACGAAAATCAGGGAAGGAAATCGGCTAAGTGTGGGCGACCCATTACAGAGTGACACGTGGCACTTCTTAAAATTTTGATTCAAAACTTCAATCTAGCATAACTTTGGCTAGGATGATCCGTTTTTGACGTTCTTTTTATCGATCTTCATGGTTTTTCATAACCTATTTTTTGGTATAGGTTTCATGGCCTGGTTTGACCATTCTCAAAAGTCAACTCTAGCAAGGCTCAATAAGCTTTAGGTTTCTAGAATTTTATATTGACTTTTATATTTCAAAACAATGTTCCAACACTTCCTAAAATCTTTATAATATATTTGGAGTGTTTCATAATTTTCCCAAGATTTATTGACTTATAAATCTTATTATTAAATTCATAATACTATACAATAATATATAATTAGGAGAAAACCCCTAAATAAATTTCACAACCCCTTATATTAATTTAATATTCATAATTCCATATAATAATTTAATATTCATAATTCCATATAATAATTTAATACTTAATAATATTATTAAAGGTTTAATAAAAGAAATCCCCTTAATTAATTTAAATTAATTTAGGGGTATTTCAGCATATCCCCCTTAAAAGAAACTTCGCCTCGAAGTTTAAAAATCAACTAATAAGCACTCACACACACGGGGTGTGCTGAGACAATAAAAGTTCCAATGAAGTTCCATACCAAACCAATCCTTTATTTCCATCCATTTCCATAACAACATTCCACTCAAGATTACTCAAAATCGAACTGAATCAGGATATACCAAGATATAGCATGATGAAAATCAAAAGTCACATACTGAGTCATAATGCAAAAACCAAGCACATACAAACACCTCTCATTCTGCTAATACTGTTCTCCCTTTGCTAACAATGCAACGAGGCATAATCTGGATGAGATAACGAAGGAGGAGTATGCCAGCATATCCCCCTTAAAAGAGCTAAGGTACGCCCTCGTACCGCTACTAATGGCACATTCAAAGAATTCAACACCTTATTAACCAGCTTTGTTGAATTTTACTGCACCGTTGATTATATCTATGATCGTTATATATATCTGTATCTCTTGATTGTTATGTATTTGTATTTCCTTGGGTTATAAAATTTTATCTTATGATTATTATCCATTCATTTAATGACTGATACGAATTATATGTCCATATGATCATTTATCATATTAATTATATTACTAAGCTATACCTCAGGTGTAACGTACTTGAGTAGTTTAACATAATATTCCCGATCATTTAATAATCCTCAATAATCTTCCAAAATTATCTTCAAAGGTTTATTGGCCAACCATATGTTAAAACTCTATAGATAAATATTTTCTGTGACTTTTCAAGTTTCAATTGTTTCTATGTTACTTTATAAAATTTACTTATTATATAACTTCACCCAAGGCAGAATTTTAGAATGTTCGTCCAAAATCTAATTCCTTTATCTTAAAATTTATACATTATATATATATATTTTTAAGGTAGGGACCCTGTATAAAATTTTAGGTCAAATGCATTAGTCTAATGAGAACTCACTCACTCTTGATAATTATTTTCCTTAAGGTTTGTTCTATGTAAGTATTCTTCTGATTATTAAATCTTAGTACTCTCTTAGACAATGGTGGCTTTTGGTAAATATCACTCTTAGTGTGTCTTTTAAAATTTTATACCTGTATAATGTTAAACTTCCAAGTAAACATGAGGATTTTCAATCTTTAAGTAACTCTCAATTTTTTTTAAGATGCTCAATACTCAAGTATTTAAGGATCAATGATACTTAGTTTAGTATTACTCCACTCAATCTTTAAGTAACTTCTTTTATTGATTTTTTTTTATATCCAACCAGGGGTAGATGTTGTATCTTGGAGTACCCAAACTTAATCCCCTTCCTCCATATATAGGTTTTTCACCAAAGATTTAACTCAATAAACCCTTTACATTTATGAGTTTTAATACCGGATCTTAAGATACAAATTTTGATTTGTTCATTGTGGTTAGCAATGAAATATGCCTAGCTCAAGATTTCATGATGGTAACGTCTACCACCACTTCCCCTCAAGTTCAACACAATCCATCACATGCGTAGAAGATTATTTACAGTTAGATGACAAGGCTTGTCTAGCCCCTAAACTTCTAGAAGTGGGTGTGCACCCCCACTTCTTTCAGCCTAGGAGTTCGTCGCACCAGACACTTCCCGTAGGGTGTAGGTTTATGCGTTTTCTTTCTAAAGTTAACATAGAGTTTTAATGTGTTTTACAAGTTCAGATGTTGATCTTTTCTAATACGCTACTAGTTCTTGTTAGCTCAATAATTTTCTAGACTTAAGATTTATCTTAAACATATCTTTAGGTAATAAATTGATACCAAGTAGTTCATGAGGTTTATTTTCAAACTTTAAAGGAGTTGAAGTACTTTCACATAATATCAATACTAATTTAGTTATGTAAAGTTCTATTTGTATACTGTTTTCAACCAAAAGTATTCTTTAAAATTCTAGGAATTTGTGTACTAGCGTTTAAAGGATTGCATTTTTAGCAATGTATTCTCCATGAGCATGCTTTTGAAAAATAGCTTAATATTTGGTTTATCTCAACCAAAATCTTATCGTACTTAATATAGGATGTTCCAAACTTATATATATATATATATATTTTTTTTCTGTAGTTTAATGTTGGAATGGTATAACAACACATCACACTCAACAGACATTCACAAAAGAAAAGTGTGTAAAGGAATCGTTCACAATTCCAACAAGGGTTAGGAGTCGTGCCTTACTGGAGTCCTCACTTCCCAATTCTACCCCAGTTCCCCAGTTTTAAGTGCACCTACAATCTAAGTATTTCACTCGGCGTGTTTTCTCGGGTTCAGAGCGTAACTACGCTCTGATACCAATTTCTGTAACGCCCCTATTAACTATAAATACAGCGGAAATAAAACTCTAAGGCGATTACAGACCATCGGGTTCCAAACACCCGGCACCAAACCTCACCAATTACAACTTACAACCTACAAAAGCTACGGTCTGAACTCGAGAAAAACTTAACACAACGAAATAGAAATTAAACACATTAACTCTTCACAAAACCTAGTCCCATCCCAAACGCTCATTCTCTTCGTGGCCACCTGTAAATCAATTCGTACCTGCAAGATGAAACCAAGCAGCCCACCCCGGGAGGGGTGAGTCAGTTCTCTGGAATGGAACTGGTACAATCCTCCGAAAACAAACTTATAAAACATAACTCTTCAAAATAAACAGTAACTTGAAATCAAACTCTTAAAAGTAAAACAGAGATAAGCACTTCAAAACAATCAAGTTAAAGAGAAAAGAAAACAAGACAAAGATAGAGATAAAGAACTTCCAAACCAAGTCATCCACTTAAGTAGTCACACCACATAGTTAGTAAGCATCCATTGTTGATGTTAGAACCAATTCTGGTTAAGAAGAGAAAGACTTAAGTAGTCACAAAGGACTAGGAGTGACATTAATATCCATAACCCGTGGTAGACAGTTTATGTCTCCACCATCTCAGAAGATGATTCCCATAGACAAAATATACTCAAGAGTGGAATAAACCAATTGGGAGAGATGGCCCCCACCGCCAGTCAGTTGCCACAA
Organism: Limonium bicolor; assembly: GCA_023374045.1. Classification (NCBI taxonomy): domain Eukaryota; kingdom Viridiplantae; phylum Streptophyta; class Magnoliopsida; order Caryophyllales; family Plumbaginaceae; genus Limonium; species Limonium bicolor. The sequence continues at coordinate 119,616,002 of CM041781.1, read as the reverse complement.
GGGCAAGGTAAACAGACCTCCGCTGTCAGTTGCCACAAAGGGCGAGGTAAACAGACCTCCGCTGTCAGTTGCCACAAAGGGCGAGGTATAGCAGACCTCCGCTGCCACCGACCCGTTCTCAGTCATCGGTGAAAAGTGTGTGCACCACTTAATATAAATAATCCATACTCAGTACCAAGATTAACATTTCCCATATTCCCATTAGATTATTAACTGCACAAGAGCAATACCAAAACACTCAGTCCTACAGAGTGCAGAGGCGTAAACCCTCAACAATTAATACCCAATAGAAAGATTCCATTCCCAATTAGGCTGATCAAACTCGACTCATGGATGAAACAATACCCATAGTCCAAAGGAAGAATTTACCAATACCAGATACTTTCCTATATTCCCAGTTACCCCACTAGATCATTAACTGCACCAGAGCAATACCAAAACACTCAGTCCTACAGAGTGTAGAAGCGTAAACCCTAGGCAGTTAATATCTAGTGAAACAACTAGATAGGAGGAACCAATAACCAAGGAAGTTTCACATACAGGCTCAGTTAGTCACATCAAGCTCAGTTAGTCACACAACAGTTTCATTTTGAAATCCATTCAAGATCAGTTGGTGTTCCAAAACATTCCATAAAGTCCATCAGCAAAAGTATCGAGTACGAGAAATCGTACAAAACATTCCATAAGGTCCGAAACACAACAAGCTGAGTACGAGAAATCGTACAAAACATTCCATAAAGTCCAAAACACGTCAAGCTGAGTACGAGAAATCGTACAAAACATTCCATAGAGTCCAAAACACAACAAGCTGAGTACGAGAAATCGTACCTGGATAACGCTGTAGCAGTTCTAGTCAACTTGCGCAAACAATCAACAGTACTCTGAAGAATATTAAAGGTAGTCTATCATCAATCACTGGTAGCCTATGTTAAGCTTAAATAAACTCCTCACTCTTATTTCTAAGTCCCAACTGTCCCTCACTTAAATGTTATGTATAACCTTTGACTTGTCTGAGAATGTTGTATTACTCAAGGTTGTAAGACCAAGGAATGTATTCTTCTAACACTTGTTAATTGTTCCACTCTTATCCACTTTATTCATACTTAACCATAATCCTCACTTTTAAATAATAAACTTAGGCTCAATACTTTTATCCTTAATTCAGAATAAACATTGTATTATGACCTATGATGGGTTCATCTTAGAATACTATACTATTATGTCACAATGCAATGATTATGTAAGTTACCAATATCTACTAGATAATCCATTATGTTTAAGTCTTCCCCTTAACCTATTTAAGATCTACATCTTGTATATGGGAATCATAGTGTTGTAGACGCATTTTATTATAACTTAATCGAGTTACTAAACTCATTTATCTTATCTTTAGTTCAGAATAACTTTAATTACAACCATCTAAAAATCTTGTCATAAGATGTTAAGTTACTTTACATCTTGAAATAACCATATTATAATTAACTTAGACTCATAGAACTCTTACATTTAGTATCCACAGGGTATATTATTTACTTTATCATAACTATATAATAAGGTGTTATAAGATAACCTTTTATGTATCCTTACTTACATTTAATTTCCTAAATGTTCTATTTTTACACACATTCCCTCCATAGGCTATGTATAAACCTTTTATACTAAACTTCACTAAACTTAAGTCTTAAATACGTTTTAAATTGTTTACAAAACCTAAAGGTTTCAAGGGTATAACTTTAATATAATAATTTCCTTTATTGTATTTAGGATGGACAATATATCTACATAAGGTAGAATTTATCAAAGAATTAAATTATGGATCGTAAGTGAAACTGTTAACTTATTTAATAAGATAACATATTCTGAGAAATCCCCATACCTTATATTCAAATGACACATTAATTTTTCCAGTGTCAAACGGTAAATCAATATAATCTCTTATGTAACCTAGTTTCATCTAATTAAAGGTTCAATGATTTTAAGTATCAAATTTCTATTTGCAAACCTTTTTGTAAATCTTTAACTATTATGTACATCACTTATTTATAAACTCACATCCTGAATATTGATAATGAATGTATTTTATATGGCTTAACTAATCCAAGAAACTTAAGGATTATTATTTAGATTAATCTCATAATCATAGTCTAATATAGTTTTATATCATAATCCTTTTAATGATTTTATCTTAAAATATTAAGTTATTACTCAATACTATAAATATTAAGAAATAATTAAATCTAGACTTATTTATCCTCTTCACATGTAGATGTAAAAGTAACTCATTTATTTTACTTGTTTATATAATAAGAACATTTAAATGTAAAAGTATTTCATTTTTTATTATTAATTATATAATAAGATCTATTTGTGCAACCCTTTATGTAGACTAATTACAAATATTCCTAAATTTCAACTTATTAACTTCTTAACCAAATTATAGATTTACATTGTGGTCATTGACTAAATAAATACGTGTGTTTAAATACGGTTTATATAAATCTTAGAAACTCAAAGATAACTAAAAACTCAACCTATAACCATAAATTAATACCACCTCATATAATATTCTTTTATTAGTATCATGTAGAGGTTTAGTTTAACTCATTAATTCCTTCATATTATATTTTCTATAAGGTATTTTATTCCTTTTATTTATTTATTTATCGTATATATATATATATCCTCCCTATTATATTTCCCACAAGGAATGTTATTTCCTTTATCTATTTTTATTGTATTTATATACATATATATATATATATATCCACATATATCAAGATTTATCCAGAACATTCTTTAAGAGATTATATTGTATTTAATTATATTTAATATCTTTTAGACATATCCACAACTGATTTATGGTTTATAAAATAGAGTATTTTCCCTTAGTTTTAGTTAAACATATTAGCTTCCATATTATATATAATAAATAAAATGTAGTTTAGTTAAATTCCTTGATTTAATATAAGTTTCTATTTATTTCTCTCATATAAATATATATAAATATATGTAACAATTTTTACTTCACTTAAAGTTAATACCCAAAATATTTATAAACATACTGTATTAAATGTTAATTAGTCTTATTATATTTTCCCCAGCCTATAAAGTTCATTAATCAACTATACTTTAATTTTTGATTACATTAAAAACTATATTATAAGTTATTCTTATGAAAAACTCACAAACACAATTTTTAAAACCTTTTTCCGTTGCCCAAAAATTCCCAAACTTAATATACAGTAACTATAACATTTTAGAAATATTATAAAATTTTTATTTCATAAAAATATCTTTTTAATTTAACCAAATAATTCCAGAAAACCCGTAACTTGTAAAAATCATAACTTATGTTTAAAAACTCGAAAACCATAATAATTTACATCAAAATAAACTAGATAAAATAAGGAACATATGGTTAAAATTTCAAGTCAAAATACATTCGGGAAGATATTTAAATTAACCCAACAAGTTAAGACTATTTATTGGAATTTATTAAAACCCTTATAAACTAAATTCTGGAACGTTTTAATCTCGGCCGTCCAGATCTTATAACTACGATCGGACGGCCCTAAATCCCCGAGTTCTTCAGCGCAGAGTTAAACCCAGTCGAGTACTAAATCGACGATTCCTCACAATCTACAGAACGAAATCGCGTGAGTCTTGTTTCTATGGATTCGTAATCAAATTTCGGTTCTATTGGTACCGGTTTCCCCAATTATAATGCAGTGTTCATCAAGATTCAAATTCGATTTTGAAAGTTAGGGTTTATCTCGGTACAGAATAAAATCGAATACAATTCCTCCAAATTCTCCTAGCCTAACACGAAATTGACTAAATTGGCACATGGGTTAGGACGACAATGAAGTATAGATTAGCAACAATGGAAGAATTTGAGGAAACACTCACCGGAATTGCAATATCGGAGGAGAATTCGAGAACGGGTTCTGGAAAAACTCGAATTTCCGATCAGTTCGTGAAGCCAACTTCGAGGATCTATAAGTTATTGTACAGATCGATTTAGGCTTTGTTAATTGGCTCAATAGAAAGATGAAACTTAGCTCTACACATTGATACTAGAACTAATCCTAACTTGCACCATACAAAAAGATATTGAAGCTACAAACCACGAGTTTACCTCTCTGTTTCGGTGTTATTTTATGTGCTGTTGAAACCGAAACTTTAGACCTCTATATCTCCCAACTGGTTGCGATTTAGACTTGGGCATAAACACGAAAATTGTAGAGGGATTAGAGATCTTTACAACGAGCTAAAGAAATCGAATTTTGGTCGATTAACGAAGAAGTTATGATCGACGCAAGTTACCTGAAAACAAAGGGAATTCTGGAATTCTGGAAACAGTCTCGCAAGGTGGCTACTTTGGCTCGATTTTCCGGTTGACTCAGAAGGATCTAGGTTTTGTATGAGTAATGGTTGGAAAGAGGAATTGTAGGAGAGAGAGTGGTGAAGACGGCATGGAAAAATATTGAGTTATGTGAAAGTTATAGCCGTCTAAAGTTAGGGCTAGGAAGTGAAATCGGTTACGAAAATCAGGGAAGGAAATCGGCTAAGTGTGGGCGACCCATTACAGAGTGACACGTGGCACTTCTTAAAATTTTGATTCAAAACTTCAATCTAGCATAACTTTGGCTAGGATGATCCGTTTTTGACGTTCTTTTTATCGATCTTCATGGTTTTTCATAACCTATTTTTTGGTATAGGTTTCATGGCCTGGTTTGACCATTCTCAAAAAGTCAACTCTAGCAAGGCTCAATAAGCTTTGAGGTTTCTAGAATTTTATATTGACTTTTATATTTCAAAACAATGTTCCAACACTTCCTAAAATCTTTATAATATATTTGGAGTGTTTCATAATTTTCCCAAGATTTATTGACTTATAAATCTTATTATTAAATTCATAATACTATACAATAATATATAATAATTAGGAGAAAACCCCTAAATAAATTTCACAACCCCTTATATTAATTTAATATTCATAATTCCATATAATAATTTAATATTCATAATTCCATATAATAATTTAATACTTAATAATATTATTAAAGGTTTAATAAAAGAAATCCCCTAAATTAATTTAAATTAATTTAGGGGTATTTCAACCGCCCTCCTCGTTCCCGTTTGATCTTGTTTAAGGGATTTGTACCAAAGGATTCGGGTCGGTAATGGTTAAGCGAGTGATGGATTTATGACATTTCCGGAGCTCCCTTTTTGATGTTCACCAAACTCTCTTAACACATTTCATATTTAGTTTCGTTCTTTCATTTTAGTTGTCAACTTCTGAGAAAACGCCTTAGGTTTGCATGCGCTGTGTTTTTGAACTGCTCTCTGTGTATCTTGCCAAATGAACCGAGACCGGTGATGGTCAGAGAAGATCTAACTCTATCAGGACTTTGGTCCCAAAAATGAGTATTGTTCAGATGTTTCCCTTTTTTGGTTTCGCGTTCGCTTTGTTCACACTGTTATATTTTTGTTTTTCTCTTTCGCCTGAAAAATCCTTAATTCTCACTGTGCACTTCAATCGCAGTCGAGTATCGAGGCCATTTATTGTTCACATTCTTACTTCTCGGATATTTACCACGGCTACCATATCTCACCTGCAGAAGCACTCCGATCTTTATGTGCATATCTTGTTATTTCTGTCGATACGTCACTTCGGGTTTCATCTGGCAACTCCATGAGTTCTTGGCATTATGAATTTTTTTTTCTGGGATCAAAAGCAATTTCATGCCAAGTTAAGACATGAACCTCAGTATATAATTTCGATTTCATCTCTGTACAAACTTGTACACCGTTTTTGTTTAAATCCTGCCGGATAAGCAGCCACTCGAGAGTCTTGTCTGTATAAAAGTGATATGAACTTCGATTATCTGTTAATCTGTATATTATTGTGTTCTGCTGTGGGCAACACCCTATCCCCCGCCCTGCTAAACGAACAGCCAGTGAAGTAAGAGTACCCATCTGTTAACTCCCTTTCTGCCTTGTCTCCACATCTACCAGGTTTTTTGTTGTTCACTCGGTGTTTTTGACCAATAATCTGTCACGTATAACTAATTTTCCTTATTGTTTGCTTTGGAGTTTATTGTATTATTTGCAGGAGATTCTAGTGCTCCCTCTCGGTATTAATTTCTGACTTGTGATTCCATCTGTTTGAGTTGGTATGATTTACCCATTTTGTTGTTACCCATGATGTGTGCTTATGGAAAGGTTGTTTATCCACCTGTTATTAATGAATGGAAGAGGAAAATTTTGTTCAACTTCACACTGGTAAATAAGCAGCAGGGTATGAAGTATGAAACTAATTTAATTAGCATGTTGTAATCTGTTCATATGAGATGTTAGGAACCAATAGTAGATTGGCGCTTCGCCTCTGAATTTAGCCTTCTGCTAAGTTTTGTCCTTTTATCTCCTCTGGTTTTGTTTTGCATGATGATACCGAACCTAAAAAAGAAAAGAACAGTTCTATTGGCTTCTGCTTTTTCTTGGTGATGTAATGGATAAGGATGAATGAAAGGCTTTTAACTGATGAACTGATGTGATAAAGGCTTAGGGTTATTTGTCATTCGGTGGCGTTTTAGTTTAGGACATTCACCTGGTTTTGAATAAAAAAGAAAACGGGACTAACTCTGTTGAAAGTTTATTTGCTTTTTTTGGGTTGCCTTTAACTTGTTATCTATTATGTGGTCTACTCCCTGATTACGTTCTCTTTTTACTATGTGTACATATGCTTGGCATGTTACGGTTTATTGCAATCTTTTATTCTTTTCTGTACATATATTATTTAAACCCTCGATGGCCCCTAGGTTACCCCTTTTATCACTTGATCAAAGTTTTGGAAGGTACCCCACAACTAGCTCATTTCTATTTGCTTGGTGGGGAGCAATACCATCCAAAATTTTGAATGTCTTTTAAGCCTTTGAAGGTACCCCACAACTAGCTCATTTCTATTTGCTTGGTGGGGAATAATATCTTCCAAACTCCTAAAGCCTATCCCAAACCACCCCTTAATTTCATTAAAAAACTTTACCCAAAAAAGAAAATAAATTCAAATCCAAATACAAATTCAATTTCATTCTGGCCCGATCTTCAATCCGGCCCAAAACAACAATCCGGCCCAAACCTTAATTGGTTCAAATAAAAAGGGCACTCCAAGGCCCAATTTCCAATGTCCAATTCAACCCACTAGGTCTAATCAGGCCCAAATTCCAAATAAGCCTCAAAATTTGAATTAGGCCCCAAAACCAAATCGGGCCCAAAAATCAATTCATCACAAACCCATTTTGAGGCCCAAGCCCATTTCAATTCAAAGCCCATTTCAAGGCCCAATTCGAAGCAAAAATCAATAAGGCCCAATCGGACCTAAATTAGAAATCTAGTCAAGCCCAACACTTGAATTCAAATCCCACTTCAGCCCAAATCAAAAGGTCACTCTGAGGCCCAATTCAAAACCCACTTCAGCCCACAGTTCATAAATCCCATTTCAAGGCCCAAACCCATTTCGAGGCCAAAGCCCATACAAGGCCATCAAGCCCATTCGGCCCACTAAGCCCATTCAGCCCATCAAGCCCATTCGGTCCAACTTTGACCAATCCAAACTTGGACTTGATCCAACTTTGACCAACCTGACCCAACTTTGACCTTGACCCAACTTTGACTTGGTCCAACTTTGACCAATCTGAACTTTGACTTTGACCAATCTCAACTTTGACCTAATCCAACTTTGACCTGGTCTAACTTTGACCCGATTCGTTTTTCAACCCCAACCCGAATTCAAACCAACCCAATTCAAACCCAACTCATTTCAATTCAGTCCAATTCCGTTCAACTCAAATTCAATTCATCCAATTCAAACTCAACTTGTAAATCCTGTTCAAATTTCAAACTCAAAAATCTCTCTCCTCAGATTTCAACAATCATTTTATTCAAACTTCATCAAGTTTTCAAAAGAAACCATTTTGTGGATTTTTAAAGGAAAAACTCTTCTCACATCACAGAAAACTCTTCTCAAACGCAGAAAGTTCTTCTCACATATACAGAAAGTTTTCTCCTAAAATCATTTCTCAAAATCAGTGTTTCTTCATCGAGAATTCCGAACAACTTCACAAATTTCCTAACTTAGTTTTCAAACCCAAAATAAATTGTTTTCGGGGAACATAGGATGTCTAACACCTTCAAAGAACGTTTCTTCCTAGTTAGACATTACTTGTTTCTCCTCCAAATAAAAATCCGAGGCGGGGCACTGGGGTCGTAACATCCCTTGTCGCAGTCTGGATCTCTTTAGACGGGGCATTAGGGTGACAAACCTCCCCTAATTGCAGCCTAGATTTTTACAAGGCGGGGTGCTAGGGATGTAACTGTCTTCCTAGTTGCAGCCGGGATTTTAGAATCGTCTAACTCCCTTCCGCTCGATTTCAAGGTTTTCGGTTTTTAACGTTTTAAAACCTGGGAGTTAGAGACGTTATTAGGGTCTGACCGAGAACATCTCATTCATGGCGTTTCTCTCTAAATCCTATTTTTCGACATAAATTCATTGCCCCATCTTTCGAGCCTCGGCACTTACCATTAATTAAGTGTCGTGTTCGAGGGGGTACATAGGGTAATCCCTCGGGATTATCCGCCCTTTTATAACAAAAATGACTTTTCGGTTTTAAACTTTAAGGGAGACGATTTTGACAATCATTCCTCCAAACAACTCAACCCATCATCATCTCATTTCAAATCCCGAAATATCCCAAAACCTCAACTCTTTTCGAACCTCGAACCCAAAAAACCCAGGATCTCTCCCAAATTCCAATTGCCTCACATACTCAAGTCATCATTCAAACTCCAATTCACCTTAACGTCTCACAGGCCTGAGCGCCTCACAGACTCGAACATCTCAATTTCTCCACCATTTTAAGATTCAAGCGTCTCACAGACCCGAGTGTCTCACAGGCCTTGACATCCCATCCCATCCCAACCGTCTCATAGACCCGAGCGTCTCACAGACTAATCTCTAACACCCAAAACTTCAAACCCTTCAAAACTTCCAAAACCCCAAAATCCATGAACTACGTAAGGTCTGATCTCAACAGGGTGTTGAGTACGTAGGCAGCCCATCTAGGGTGCGACCCTATTCCAAACAAAAACTCTTTTCCCCCTCTAAGGTGGCTTTCATATCTCTCAAACACTCAAACCTTCTTCGGCTCCCACAAACTTTAAACCATCAGACTTCAATCTTAATCATTTCCTCAACATCAGCATGTTCCCAATCTTTCATTCCATACTCAGCCGAATTCACTGGTTCCTCTTCTGGACGCTAGTTTGACAGAAAAGCTCGCCTCATCCACTCTTTCTCTCTTTCTGTCCTAATCCTATCCTTGACTTTAAATGAATCTCTCTAAAAAAGGTTTTGAAAGAAGGAAATCCTGACAATTGGAGACCGAGGTTTCCTCGGGCACCAATCCGAAGTCGTGGTCATTGCCACTTCTAAGGGGTGTAACCCAGTGCGAACCCACAATAGAATCTCTGTAATGATCAGATAAGCCCTATCCATAAGCAACAATCAGAGTCAACCAACAGTTCTTAGAACCCTCATTCCCTTCCTTCCTAGTATCGTAGGTCAAACTAGGTGGCGACTCTAGTCAAATCTGCCTTATAGAGGCATCAGTCCACGTGGGGCCCATTGAAAGGGGGTGTAGTGCAGACTTGCACTCCCCTTTATGCTTTCTGGGAAAGACGGACGATTTAGTAGGTATTTGAGGGATGCCAAGAATAACGGGTTTCCATCCTCCACAGAATGGCATTTTCTAGGTTCTAGGCTTCTCAGTCAGACCATATTTAGATAGACCCCCCTCATACCGAAAAATCTCCCTCCACAGAATGGCGACTCTGCTGGGGAAAACTTGAGTAAGTTTTTCTCAAACTCAAGGAAGACTGAACTCCATTCAAAATTGTTGGGACTTCCCCACTTCTTTCAAAACCTTCAAGAAATTCTTTTCAAAGCCTCTAGGATTATTCTACTCCACACTTTGAGTGTGTATCTGATGAGGACAGATAGGACTTGATAGATCCTCAACAAACATGAAAACAATTGGGTTAATGATTAGCTCACGATTAGAAAGAGACACTTAGGACTAAATGAAGCTAACTTCCCTTTAGGTTAATAACAACCAATTTGGAATCACTAATCTCAAGATAAAACACTTAGTACATAGGTTGGTGCTAACTTCATTTGGTTTATTTACTGCTTTCATATTTATATTGCGATTGTGGGGTGCATGGGTGGGTAGCCTAGGACATGCATTCCTCTGTGTCACCCGATTTACCCACGATGTCACGGGATCCCGATCGGTCCACGGTTGATTCCCCATGAGCTAGGGTCACTCTCTCAGTGAACAAACCCACTAGGCGGTACGGTCTCCGACCAACACCTCGGGCTCATGATCCAAAAATATCCTCTATTATCCGAGTCAAAGCCAGCATATAGTGAACTCTGAGCCTTCAGTGTCCAGCTACCTGATCCGGTGTCTAGAACGGGTTTTATGGGTAGTCACCCCTTGTATGCCGCCTGTCTGACCACCATTTTGTCTTATCCCGAAGATTGCATGGGCTCAGTTCTCCAAGTGTCCTCTGCACCACGGGTGTCTCTAAAGCCCGATGTCACGCTGCACGTCCATAGAGGATCCCGTATTTACCGGATACCCATACATGGCACAACGTAGTCAGTGAATAATTTGGACTTTAGACACACCTGACCGTGCAGATGACGAGAGACCCGTTCCCATGCAGTACTTCCCCAAGTTTCCCAAAAGTGAGTATGTTGTGATAATCCCCGGCCGTGGCTCGTGTGACTGTATGACTTCGGGTATCCTGACCTTTCGAACTTAAGCACTCCGGTCTTTCTCGATGACGTTCCCCCACAAGGCATAACCGAGATAAATCCCGAGAGATGAACAGTGAAGGGACGACGGTTCCCCCGGTGGTATAGAAGCATTGATTGACCTGGAAGGTGATTATCCCAATCATTCGCACTCAACTCCACATAAAATCAGCCACGATTTTCACTTTGCACTTACATCTATGTGTGATCACGTTTAAAAGTTAGCAAAAATCAGAAAATGAATCATGTCGAACACTCAAATGAAATATCTTCAAAGTCGTTCATCTCTAATGATTTCAAAATTGTTATTTCCAAAACAGTTTTCAAAATCGGTTTCAATCAAAGTCTTCCAAACAATAAACTTTGTCAAACAGTTTGCAAGGAACGGATTTCAAAAATCTACTGTTTACAAATGATTTTCAAACATCACTTCTCACTGATGTCATTTCAAAAACTATTTTCAAAAACAGATTTCAAAAGTCTACTTGTTACAAACGAATTTCAAACAACAATTTTCAACATCATTTCAAAATAGTTTTCGAAAACAATTTTCAAAAATTGATTTTCACAAACGTATTTCAAAATAAATGATTTAGTCCCCATGTTGTGACCCGCTATTTTTGAAGTTCTGCCCACCTTCAAGAGCAGCGGTCATTACCGTGGAGCGTACTAGTCATTTCGTGTTTTCACAAAAGTGGTGGATTTTTGCATGAGATTTCATGCTCGATCATTCACCTTTCCTTTCTCAAAAATATCCCTCATTCTTATTGTCGGAGCAAGAGGAGCAGCATGAAGATCGACTACGCGGTTCGAGCCGAAAGCCAGAGACGCACCGACCCGCGGAGCGAGTCAAGCGACATGAAGACTAGCAACGACTGTTCTAGTTCAAGCTGTTGAAAGTTAGACGAACACCAGCTTGTATTGCTTGATGGCAGTACCACTTCGCTGCGAAAGCCCAAAGACGAGCGAGCATCCGGTCAAGAGCTCGAAGACGAGTGAGCAGCCAACCAGTTGCCCAAGCGTGAGCAGCCAGTCAGAAGCCCGAAGGCGGACCAAAAGAATTCAGAAGAAGTTTAGCTCAAAATTCCCCTTTTTAATGACTTTTTAGAATGATGTATAGGTTTTCCCTATGATTCTTTTCTCGCTTGTCCATTTCTCAATAGAGTACATGTATAGGTTTATACATTCCCTTTGAATTTGTTTAGATCAATGTGTATAGGGTTCCCCACTCCCTATTTCTTTGCGAATGACCGAGCGTCAAAATTCATATTGAGAAAATCCGCCACTTTGAAAACACGGTTTTTAAAAAAAATTGTTTTCCAAAATCTCGGTTTCTTTTGGCATGCACGTCTTGTTTGAAGAAGGGAACAACGTGACGACCCTTCACGTTTTATCTATCGCTCTCAAAACTTTGCTTTATGGGGTGAAGTTTGCGGTGTCTACGGATACATCCCCTTTAAAAAATTGATGAAATAAAGTGACACCCATCTCACAACATTTTCAAGATAAATAAAAATCATTTCGCACTAACAATCATTTACATTCATCACACAACAAATTTTTGTTTAACAAAACATACTGATTTACCTCTTCTTCATTCTAATCCTTGTGCATGCAGGTGTTCGTGACAGTTGGCAACTAGAAAGAAAGAAGACCAGTCTACCTATAGCAACGGCAGAAAAGATGGAGGAAGCCCCTCGACATGATCAAACAGTTGAAGGTCGATTTGTTCACGAAAGATTGATCCATGACCTTGCTGATGACTTGGAGAAAAACCTGAAGATAGAAGAATTTGTCCAAAGAGGAATAAATAGGGTCTATGCGGGGTCGGATAACAGTTACAAGGACTCTCCAACTTACTCTGCATACGATGCCTATGAGTTTCAAGCAATGGATCATCACACTCTCTCTGTCCAAGCCCGAACCACACCAAGCATGCCTTCTTCACCTATGTACAGTGCAACTCTGAGAACCCCAACCGCCATGAGAGGAAATTGGCAACCACAAATGGTCTGTGACGAGGGTAAGACCCAAGGCCCATCTTCCCCCATGGTGCACTCCGACTTAAACCTCTCCTTGCCCATGCAAGAATATGTCCTTCCTTGGCAAGTACCTCATCACTCATCAAATTCAAGCCAACACCTTCAACCAGGAACAACACTGCCCTCTCAATCTCTTGACACCGGCTACCCTGAGAAAGCCATTTCAATCCAAAACCTTGATCTCAGAGCGAGTCCAATGAAAGAATTGGTGAAAGAACTGAAGGCGGAACTAGAGCTAGCCCAACGTTTTAAGTCTGCAGGTTGGGAGCCAACTAACCCGTATCTTGATGCTCGTCTGCAAAAAGGCATGAGTCTGCCTGAAATGAAGAAGTATGAAGGGATTGGAAACCCAAGGCATCACGTTGATAGGTATGATAAGCTCATGGATCTACATGGTCTATCCGATGAGCTGAAGGCCGCGTGCTTTAGATTCTACTTAGAGGGGCCTGCTTACTCTTGGATTATGGGTCTAGATTTGAAAGGAAAGTCAAGCAAAGACCTGTACTTTGAATTTCTCACTCAATACGGTGGTAACTTTCATCATGAAGTTACACACAGAGATTTAGAAATCACCCGTCAAAACCATGGCGAAACTGTGAGGGAATTCATAGAAAGATGGAGGGTGAAGGCTGGGCAAATGAATAATCGACCCACTGAGGAGGAGCAAATACGAATGGTGATTTCTGGCCTAAGAGAAGAGTACCAATGCCGGCTGAGATATCTAGGGATTTGTGACTTCAAACGATTGATGGCGGCCGTGATTGCTTTGGAGGACACTGAAATCAAATTGACAGAGCAACCCGAAATCTTGGAAAGAAGGGAACGTACACTCAGACAAAGCTCACAGGGACAAGTTTCGAACCTCGGAATGTCGCTCAGCGAAGCATTGAAAATATTAGTCGAGGAAGGTCATCTAGCACTTTTCAATACAAGGTCAAGAATCAAGAAACTTGGGCCACATTTGCATGAATACTGCGACTATCATAGAATCCGGGGACACACCACCGATGAGTGTACCACACTAAAGAACACAATCCAAGAGCTGATAGACAAAGGAGAGGTATCTTCTTTAGAGCTGAGACGTTCATCCTAGACCACGAAGGTGCACTTTCCTGAGGCTTCACCGAGCCATGTAGGACCATGTGTTCATCCGTGGCGATAGTGACAGAAAGTAGTTGAGTCATGTTTTATTGTAATGAAAGTGTTTGAAGGGTTGCATCCCATCCCTCCCCCTTTTGTTTGACCTATCCAGGAGTCACAGGAAGAACAAGATAGTTTTATCATGTTGACTGGCGCAGTATGGGGATTACCACTCCTTAAGCGATCAAGGTTTGATTTGCAGCTAAAACATGTGGGGTCACGTTTCTTCCGGGACCCACTCAGCAATTGACCGCCTAAAGAACCATTATTGGCGAGATGAACATCATGGATCCTCAACTGAAACCGACTCAAGCGAGATTAGGTGTAGCCTTACCACGCATGTATTGCATCCAAAAGAAAACCATAGAACAAAAAAATCATTCGGTCAAAACCCAAAGTCAACCATCTTCATTCATCACTTTCAGCATTTCACGCATCTTATACGTAGTAATTCCATATTACCACAGTAGATTGCATTGTAGATAGCCGTGTTTGCGTACTCTCGTATCGAAACGACATCTTTGGGAAAAATCTTGAGAGAATGATTGAACGGAGTGCGTGAACCACTTGACTCTTGACCCATCAATGAACACAAGGGTCAAATCAAAATCAGCACCACAAACCAAGTGAGTAGTGTGCGAAGAGCGGTATTTTCTCTTGAATTTCAAGTGAGCGCTTTTGGACAATCCACTGAGCGTTGAGGGAAGGTTGAGAGAGCCAATCGAGGTAAAACCATGAGCGACATGTGTATTCCTTCATCACATGGAGAGGCATGATTTTAGAGTGAGATCAGTGTCGATAGCAAGTCTCGAACTATGATTCATGCAAAGATCCGAGAAGTAGTAGGAAAACAATCATCGACTAATGAGAATGACGAGGCACATAGGAACAAGATCTCCTCAAAACCAAAGAGCTTTAACTGGCCTCTACATAATCCCTTAGTGAGCCACGCTGAGCCTTTCATGAAAAACTCTTTCTTCAGAAACTCCGCAACATGCCAACCCACATATACATACACTTACTTGCCCTTGCAATAGAGGATCTCAAAGGAGCCGGAGCCATGGTCCCTCCCCACCATCTTCCACAAAAACAATGAAATGTTCAAAGAAATCAGTGAGTCAATGTAACTCCAAGGCCAAACACCAAAAGGAAAGCCGAAAATGTTCAAGAAGATCGATAAGTCAATGCAACTTCAAAGCTGAAAGCCAAATACAAAGCAGAGAATGCTTGAGAAAGTTGATGAGCCAAATGCAATAAAAAAACAAAAATGAGAAGACGGATCAAGCCGTACACCATAAGAGGCAAGAAGGAGAATTCCAAATCCAAAGGACCAATGATGTCCCGTAGAAATAAATAAAGGTTATCAAAACCAGTCCAATTATTCCACCCATGGCGAAGGCGAAACATATCCTCTATTGCACAAAAGCTCCACAATTGCCAAATAAATCCTCCAGTCCCACGTGACATACATCATACCCCTCAGCCCCGTTATAACCCAATAAAAGACCTCTGACTCGTTAGTTGATGAGCGTTAACTGAAAAGTATCGGATCTGAAACATGAATCATAAGCTTCATACTTGTTATCAACATGTCCCGTCATCCCAAATGGACCATGAGTGGAAGAGTGTGACCTTACCCCACAAGGTCTTTCGAGTGCGAGTGACTCTTTGATCGAAGCACCAAATCATAAACAGCTAACCCCATTGCCATTGAGGAATTTGTGAGGATTGGAAAGTCCAGAACCTCAAAAAGGAATTCTAAGGAAAATACTGCTCCGAGCATCGAGAGTATCATCACATCATTATCACACACGACCATACTCACGAGAGATTGACCCACATCCCTCCATGAGAGGAAAGTTATTCACGCCTTCGAGCTCAACAATCACTCGAGATCGAACCGAAGATGTCTTATATTCGTAAGCCTCATATTAATAGAGATAGGACCGTACCTTCTCTCGAAAAACTGCACATGCATTTTGCATCTCTTCTTGCATTTAGTATTTGCATGCATCATAACCACTTCATTTTCAACATCCGACTGGTAAGAACTCCACCTAGTCTCGCTGAAAGTCGACTTCAGTTGCAGTTGTTGAAGCATAACTTTTGATGTCAACCAGAGCCATCCCGAGCCATCATCGAGCTATATCTTGCCTCTTCGGAGCCATCCCGGGCTATCACCGAGCTACATCGAACCATTCAAGAGCTATCCGGAGCCACACGAAGACCATCTCGGAGCCATCCACTGCCATACTCAATCCCTATCGACACCGCTTCTAAATCCAATCTGGAGCCATGCGAGAGCCATCCTCAAAACTTTGAGACCATCCCTAAAGCTACACAGTGGCCATCCCAATAGTATGAGAACAATATGAGAGCCACCTCAAACGGAGCCATTTCGTCACCAGGGCCTTGCCTACAAAGTTTCGAACTACGTCAGGTCTGATCTCAATACGGAATTGAGTACGTAGGCAGCCCGCCCAGGGTGCGACCACCTCAAAGGAAAAATGCCTCTTTCTTCCTCGCTATCACCAAATTGAGCCATCTTGTAGCCCTTTCCGGAGCCATCCCGAGCTATCCTGGAGCCATCAAGAGAGAACCCTGAAGTCATAACCGGGCCGAAGCCATCCATACATGACCAAGAATTTATCTACCACATCAAAATACGTCAAACACGACACAGTCCACCAATCACATCAACCCACCATTCGACTCAAAATCTCAATTCAAATCGAAACCCACCAACCACCCCAGAGCCGTTGCTCATAATGGGGTCATGAATCATGTCGGAGCCCTCCGACCACACTGGAGCCACCCGACCGCACCGGGGCCATCAACATAATCTGGAGACATCAGTTCATCCCGGAGCCATCACCACATGCCAAAGTCATCTCAAAATTTGAAACAACTCTGGAGCCGTCTGCTCACACAGAAATCTACATCCACAAACAGGGAGTTTGATTCAATTAATACATTTATTCTTGAACATCTTACATCGCAGATCATTTGCATGTACCCACAAAGTTCGTTCACAATCAAATACTCACAACCTGCTAGGCAGCTATTACGCTACTAGTACGGTCCCACATTTTCCTCCACTAGGCAAGCTATTACGCTACTAGTGCGAGATCGTTTCATATCCGCCTGCTAGGCAGCTATTACGCTACTAGTACGGTCCCACCACTTTTCCTCCACTAGGCAAGCTATTACGCTACTAGTGCGAGATTGTTTCACATCCGCCTGCTAGGCAGCTATTACACTACTAGTACGGTCCCACATTTTCCTCCACTAGGCAAGCTATTACGCTACTAGTGTGAGATCGTTTCATATCCGCCTGCTAGGCAGCTATTACGCTACTAGTACGGTCCCACCACTTTTCCTCCACTAGGCAAGCTATTACGCTACTAGTGCGAGATTGTTTCACATCCGCCTGCTAGGCAGCTATTACACTACTAGTACGGTCCCACATTTTCCTCCACTAGGCAAGCTATTACGCTACTAGTGCGAGATCGTTTCATATCCGCCTGCTAGGCAGCTATTACGCTACTAGTACGGTCCCACCACTTTTCCTCCACTAGGCAAGCTATTACGCTACTAGTGCGAGATTGTTTCACATCCGCCTGCTAGGCAGCTATTACGCTACTAGTGCGAGATCATTCATTTCATAACCCACTAGGTAGCTATTACGCTACTAGTGCGGTCCCCCGTTTTTCCTCCACTAGGCAGCTATTACGCTACTAGTGCGAGATCGTTCATTTCATAACCCACTAGGCAGCTATTACGCTACTAGCGCAAGATCGTTTCATATCCACCCGCTAGGTAGCTATTACGCTACTAGTACGGTACCCCATTAAAGTATTATAAGCTCGTCGTAAGTCCTATAGCTAGATGTCAAGAGGTCTAGTTGAGGCTCGTCATAAGTCCTCGTACTTTCAATTGCATTATAGGCTCGTCATAAGTCCTATAGCTAGATGTCAAGAGGTTTAGTTGAGGCTCGTCATAAGTCCTCGTGCACCCCAATCAATCTAATTGTTAGTATCATAGGCTCGTCATAAGTCCTATGACTATATATCAAGAGGTCTAGTTGAGGCTCGTCATAAGTCCTCGTACTTTCAATTGCATTATAGGCTCGTCATAAGTCCTATAGCTAGATGTCAAGAGGTTTAGTTGAGGCTCGTCATAAGTCCTCGTGCACCCGCACCTATAAGAACACATCGTAAACCACAGTGAGAATTTTTGGCGCCCCGTCAACCTTGATCCAATTCTGCAAGGGCTTGCAAAATTGAATCAAGGGGAGTCATCTGTAGACACCAAAAATTCTCACCCCATAAAGCAAATTCCAGAATAAGAAACATGATAAGAGGGGTCGTCACCTTTCTTTTTTCAAAACATATTAGCGTGCGTGCCAAAACGAAACCATGGTTTTATAATCTTTTCAAAAGCATTTCATAAGAACAAGATTTTTCAAAAATGAATTTCTGACGACAGTCCGATTTCAAACCCGTCCCTCTTTGTTTACCTACTTATTTTACTATGTTATTTTATACTATTTTGTATTCGCTTCATTTTGCCTTAGTTCGTAATATAGCCCTTGTTTTATTTCTTCGTTTGTACTTACCGGATTCTGTTATTGCTAAATTGGTTAAAGCATGTAATGAGGAGGTTGGTGGTACCTAGTTCGAATACGGGTGAGAACAATTCTCATTTTCTATTTTGTTTTTCCACCTCAGGTGGACCAAGCCCATACCCACGTAACAATCAGCCCATCAAACATTCTCCCCAAAACCCTGATCCCTCTGTTATAAAACAACCTAAAAAAAACCCTACAGTAGACACGTTTTCCTCAGCAGACACCAATTCCGATTCTTATTCCATTCTCCCTGTCTGTTCGTCGCTTTTCCATTTTCAAAACCGGAGAATCTCGAAGCCTAGAAATCGCCACTTCCTTTCATCTTCCATCCTTCCTGCTTCCTCCCGTGTCGAATCGCCGTGAAGAAACACCAATCCCCAACATTCGCACCACCGTGGGTCCAGAAACCTTACTTGCCTCTCGACATTACTCTGCTCTTTCGCTCTCGTTACGATCATACACAGAGTAAGTAGCATTTCTTCTGTCTGTTTCTTCTCGCTGGTTTTCAACACTCATTCTCGACCGCCCTCCTCGTTCCCGTTTGATCTTGTTTAAGGGATTTGTACCGAAGGATTCGGGTCGGTAATGGTTAAGCGAGTGATGGATTTATGACATTTCCGGAGCTCCCTTTTCTGATGTTCACCAAACTCTCTTAACACATTTCATATTTAGTTTCGTTCTTTCATTTTAGTTGTCAACTTCTGAGAAAACGCCTCAG
Source organism: Limonium bicolor (assembly GCA_023374045.1). Classification (NCBI taxonomy): domain Eukaryota; kingdom Viridiplantae; phylum Streptophyta; class Magnoliopsida; order Caryophyllales; family Plumbaginaceae; genus Limonium; species Limonium bicolor. The sequence continues at coordinate 119,596,590 of CM041781.1, read as the reverse complement.
GTTTGCATGCGCTGTGTTTTTGAACTGCTCTCTGTGTATCTTGCCAAATGAACCGAGACCGGTGATGGTCAGAGAAGATCTAACACTATCAGGACTTTGGTCCCAAAAATGAGTATTGTTCAGATGTTTCCCTTTTTTGGTTTCGCGTTCGCTTTGTTCACACTGTTATATCGTTTTTGTTTTTCTCTTTCGCCTGAAAAATCCTTAATTCTCACTGTGCACTTCAATCGCAGTCGAGTATCGAGGCCATTTATTGTTCACATTCTTACTTCTCGGCTATTTACCACGGCTACCATATCTCACCTGCAGAAGCACTCCGATCTTTATGTGCATATCTTGTTATTTCTGTCGATACGTCACTTCGGGTTTCATCTGGCAACTCCATGACTTCTTGGCCTTATGTATTTTTTTTTCTGGGATCAAAAGCAATTTCATGCCAGGTTAAGACATGAACCTCAGTATATAATTTCGATTTCATGCTCTGTACAAACTTGTACACCGTTTTTGTTTAAATCCTGCCGGATAAGCAGCCACTCGAGAGTCTTGTCTGTATAAAAGTGATATGAACTTCGATTATCTGTTAATCTGTATATTATTGTGTTCTGCTGTGGGCAACACCCTATCCCCCGCCCTGCTAAACGAACAGCCAGTGAAGTAAGAGTACCCATCTGTTAACTCCCTTTCTGCCTTGTCTCCACATCTACCAGGTTTTTTGTTGTTCACTCGGTGTTTTTGACCAATAATCTGTCACGTATAACTAATTTTCCTTATTGTTTGCTTTGGAGTTTATTGTATTATTTGCAGGAGATTCTAGTGCTCCCTCTCGGTATTAATTTCTGACTTGTGATTCCATCTGTTTGAGTTGGTATGATTAACCCATTTTGTTGTTACCCATGATGTGTGCTTATGGAAAGGTTGTTTATCCACCTGTTATTAATGAATGGAAGAGGAAAATTTTGTTCAACTTCACACTGGTAAATAAGCAGCAGGGTATGAAGTATGAAACTAATTTAATTAGCATGTTGTAATCTGTTCATATGAGATGTTAGGAACCAATAGTAGATTTGCATGATGATACCGAACCTAAAAAAGAAAAGAACAGTTCTATTGGCTTCTGCTTTTTCTTGGTGATGTAATGGATAAGGATGAATGAAAGGCTTTTAACTGATGAACTGATGTGATAAAGGCTTAGGGTTATTTGTCATTCGGTGGCGTTTTAGTTTAGGACATTCACCTGGTTTTGAATAAAAAAGAAAAGGGACTAACTGTTGAAAGTTTATTGCTTTTTGGTTTGCCTTTAACTTGTTATCTATTATGTTGTCTACTCCTGATTAGTTCTCTTTTATATTGTGTACATATGCTTGGCATGTACGGTTTATGCAATCTTTTATTTCTTTTCTCTGTACATATATTCATTATGAAACCTAGATGGCCCCTAGGTTACCCTTTATCACTGATCAAAGTTTTGGAAGGTACCCCACAAACTAGCTCATTTCTTGCTTGGTGGGGAGCAATACCATCCAAAATTTTGATGTCTTTTAAGCCTTTGAAGGTACCCCACAACTAGCTCATTTCTTTGCTTGGTGGGGAATATAATCTTCCAAACCCATACCCTTAAAACCCACCCCCTTGATTTCATTAAAAAACTTTACCAAAAAAGAAAATAAATTCAAATCCAAATACAAATTCAATTTCATTTGGCCCGATCTTCAATCCGGCCCAAAACAACAATCCGGCCCAAACCTTAATTGGTTCAAATAAAAAGGGCACTCTAAGGCCCAATTTCCAATGTCCAATTCAACCCACTAGGTCTAATCAGGCCCAAATTCCAAATAAGCCTCAAAATTTGAATTAGGCCCCAAAACCAAATCGGGCCAAAAAATCAATTCATCACAAACCCATTTTGAGGCCCAAGCCCATTTCAATTCAAAGCCCATTTCAAGGCCCAATTCGAAGCAAAAATTAATAAGGCCCAATCGGACCTAAATTAGAAATCTAGTCAAGCCCAACACTTGAATTCAAATCCCACTTCAGCCCAAATCAAAAGGTCACTCTGAGGCCCAATTCAAAACCCACTTCAGCCCACAGTTCATAAATCCCATTTCAAGGCCCAAACCCATTTCGAGGCCAAAGCCCATACAAGGCCATCAAGCCCATTCGGCCCACTAAGCCCATTCGGCCCATCAAGCCCATTCGGTCCAACTTTGACCAATCCAAACTTGGACTTGATCCAACTTTGACCAACCTGACCCAACTTTGACCTTGACCCAACTTTGACTTGGTCCAACTTTGACCAATCTGAACTTTGACTTTGACCAATCTCAACTTTGACCTAATCCAACTTTGACCTGGTCTAACTTTGACCCGATTCGTTTTTCAACCCCAACCCGAATTCAAACCAACCCAATTCAAACCCAACTCATTTCAATTCAGTTCAATTCCGTTCAAGTCAAATTCAATTCATCCAATTCAAACTCAACTTGTAAATCCTGTTCAAATTTCAAACTCAAAAATCTCTCTCCTCAAATTTCAACAATCATTTTATTCAAACTTCATCAAGTTTTCAAAAGAAACCATTTTGTGGATTTTTAAAGGAAAAACTCTTCTCACATCACAGAAAACTCTTCTCAAACGCAGAAAGTTCTTCTCACATATACAGAAAGTTTTCTCCTAAAATCATTTCTCAAAATCAGTGTTTCTTCATCGAGAATTCCGAATAACTTCACAAATTTCCTAACTTAGTTTTCAAACACAAAATAAATTGTTTTCGGGGAACATAGGATGTCTAACACCTTCAAAGAACGTTTCTTCCTAGTTAGACATTACTTGTTTCTCCTCCAAATAAAAATCCGAGGCGGGGCACTGGGGTCGTAACATCCCTTGTCGCAGTCTGGATCTCTTTAGACGGGGCATTAGGGTGACAAACCTCCCCTAATTGCAGCCTAGATTTTTACAAGGCGGGGTGCTTGGGATGTAACTATCTTCCTAGTTGCAGCCGGGATTTTAGAATCGTCTAACTCCCTTCCGCTCGATTTCAAGGTTTTCGGTTTTTAACGTTTTAAAACCTGGGAGTTAGAGACGTTATTAGGGTCTGACCGAGAACATCTCATTCATGGCGTTTCTCTCTAAATCCTATTTTTCGACATAAATTCATTGCCCCATCTTTCGAGCCTCGGCACTTACCATTAATTAAGTGTCGTGTTCGAGGGGTACATAGGGTAATCCCTCGGGATTATCTGCCCTTTTACAACAAAAATGACTTTTCGGTTTTAAACTTTAAGGGAGACGATTTTGACAATCATTCCTCCAAACAACTCAACCCATCATCATCTCATTTCAAATCCCGAAATATCCCAAAACCTCAACTCTTTTCGAACCTCGAACCCAAAAAACCCAGGATCTCTCCCAAATTCCAATTGCCTCACATACTCAAGTCATCATTCAAACTCCAATTCACCTTAAATTCAAATCATCTTGTGAATTCTAGCTTCTCTCAAACTTCTAACGTCTCACAGGCCCGAGCGCCTCACAGACTCGAACATCTCAATTTCTCCACCATTTTAAGATTCAAGCGTCTCACAGACCCGAGTGTCTCACAGGCCTTGACATCCCATCCCATCCCAACCGTCTCATAGACCCGAGCGTCTCACAGACTAATCTCTCACACCCAAAACTTCAAACCCTTCAAAACTTCCAAAACCCCAAAATCCATGAACTACGTAAGGTCTGATCTCAACCGGGTGTTGAGTACATAGGCAGCCCATCTAGGGTGCGACCCTATTCCAAACAAAAACTCTTTTCCCCCTCTAAGGTGGCTTTCATATCTCTCAAACACTCAAACCTTCTTCGGCTCCCACAAACTTTAAACCATCAGACTTCAATCTTAATCATTTCCTCATGATCAGCATGTTCGCAATCTTTCATTCCATACTCAGCCGAATTCACTGGTTCCTCTTCTGGATGCTAGTTTGACAGAAAAGCTCGCCTCATCCACTCTTTCTCTCTTTCTGTCCTAATCCTATCCTTGACTTTAAATGAATCTCTCTAAAAAAGGTTTTGAAAGAAGGCAATCCTGACAATTGGAGACCGAGGTTTCCTCGGGCACCAATCCGAAGTCGTGGTCATTGCCACTTCTAAGGGGTGTAACCCAGTGCGAACCCACAATAGAATCTCTGTAATGATCAGATAAGCCCTATCCATAAGCAACAATCAGAGTCAACCAACGGTTCTTAGAACCCTCATTCCCTTCCTTCCTAGTATCGTAGGTCAAACTAGGTGGCGACTCTAGTCAAATCTGCCTTATAGAGGCATCAGTCCGCGTGGGGCCCATTGAAAGCGGGTGTAGTGCACACTTGCACTCCCCTTTATGCTTTCTGGGAAAGACGGACGATTTAGTAGGTATTTGAGGGATGCCAAGAATAACGGGTTTCCATCCTCCACAGAATGGCATTTTCTAGGTTCTAGGCTTCTCAGTCAGACCATATTTAGATAGACCCCCCTCATACCGAAAAATCACCCTCTAGAGACCGTAGTATGGAGTCGACTACTTCCCGTGTTCCGGACTCTACTCGTATACATATGTGGGGTACCATGATGATACATTGCTACTTACCCAACTAACCCATAAGAGGGTCCTGTCAGGCCCACAAGCTCCTCACGGAGTGTGGTCGTCCCACATACAGTTGGTACACTCGTAGGTCTGTCACACGCCTAGGTGAAGTATTCGTTGTCAACCCTTATTTGTCCCGTGACAATATGCATTCTGTGCTTCCTGAACTTAATCAAGGGAAAGTCTATCCACTGTTGTATTACCATGAACTCAATCCATTCCCTCGGGTTGTTACCCTTGGGTTTACCGGTTTCCTTTCCGGTTATTCAAAAGTAAATTGGGTATAACTTACCTACCGTGTGGCACTGAGGCCGGTGTAGGTCCTCTGGTTTGGTTTTTTTTAAGAAGGTAGAAAATGAGTATGGGTTGGAAAGAAAATTTGGTTTTGAAAAGAAAAGAGTTTGAATAGATCTGGGTTTGAAAGAAAAATTCTCGTGGTTCACAACGTCTTCTTGCCTTAACCAAATCTAGCTTCTTGCTGACTGGTGTACTTCTAATTACAAGGGTTAGGCTGTTAAGCCCTTCCACAGTTATAATGATCGCACTTAACTTCGTGGTACTTTACCAAGTACTGTAGTTGTTAAAACTTCCCTGAACAGCTTGTTATAGCAGCACTTGCCATGGCAAGTGCGCCATGCTAACTGGCTATCGGTTCAACACATACCGGTTGTGGTATTGTTTTTTTTTTACCCATACTGTCATCAGTGGCCTTGTTGGCCCTCACTTGATCCTACATTCTTGACAATTAACCCTCTGGGCGACTTCTCACTGTATTCACATGATAATTATTAACTGGGGTGTCTCCCATTCTTGGAGACCCCTTTTTACTTAGTATTGTTTCCTTTTCGTAGCCCGTTCCACGCATTTGTCGTGGTCACTCAGACTTGTCCCTTGTTTGGGCACTACGTTGTAGTTCCCTTATCGGTTGGTATACCGTTGGTGTATCATTTAACAACTGTGGTTCCGTAGACACTCGTCTCGGGTTTCATTAATCCATTTCTTGCCTGTTGCACGGTCGGTGTGTTGCAAGCTGGTTATTCTTGACTGCTCGGCATGTCGACCCAGGTTGCCAGAAATTCTATTCTTCTATACACTGATTCTTCACTCTTCGCTATGAAATGTGGTTAACATTGTTTAGATGGGAACCGTCTCCGGGATTCCCAGTTTTCGGGATCTACCGTATGGCAGGTTCTCCGTACCTTTAGAGGTGTTTATTAACAGCCAGATCGGGTATTCCCGAGTAAGAGAGGACTTCCATCTCTCTGACATTCCTTCCCAAGTTATAAAACAGGGATTGTGGAGGGCGGGAAGGATATAGTAGGTTTCCAGTACACACTGGTTACTCCTAACTAGCGTATCTCTCACGCTATCACTCAACCCTTAACCCAAAGTACTAAAATCCTAACTCGGTACTTCCTAAGCTCGATAATTTAGTCATCAGAGCGATACTTCGCTCTGATACCACTTTTTGTAACACCTCATCCAACTCTTACGCACTTAATTACAAACTGCAGTGGAAAACAAGTTTCATCACATTACTTAACTCGTTGGTGTTACACGCCGTTAACCACCCACGTGGCTAACAAGGCTATTACATATACATTGTACCGGTGTGATGGACTAGATTCCCGAGCGACTACACATTACTGACCCTTCCATTAACAATAGAAACAACATACACCTTCCAACTGTACCGAGTATTCACACACTAATGCCGATAACAATGTCGGTCTTACTACACCTACTGTATATATACAACTTAAATGATTACCCATGTACAACGACTACCCCGTCCTACTCTCGAACGGCTTCCAGCTCCTTGTACCTGAAATAGGAAAAGAAGAGAAAGGGTGGCCCCAAGGGGCTCAGCACCTTTGCTGGTATGGTAATCCCGCAGCCCGCATGCTACCGGGCCACGCACAACTAATAGTCATCTTAGCATGCGGTTGATTATATTTAAATCATGCATGTAACTATAAACACACAACACACAACATTCCACCTCAAAGAGCTCAACAAACAGATAACACCACCTTACTTGATAAGTCACTCATGGTGTTCATTACCCCTAGAGTGTTTCTCCTCTAGTGGAGCTACTTTCTTAATAGACGACACTTACCCATTAATCGGGTTATCCTTAAACGCCTCTTATCACAAACTGAGATTCAAATCCATGATCCACATACTCCACATTTTACAACATATAACATACACTACATAACAACACTTTTCACGTTTCAACGTGCACATAACAACGTCGCAATAGAAATTGCATTATAACAACAACACATAACATAACGGGGGCAGTTCTCTTAGGAACCGACCCAAACATTGTTAATTCACTGGTGAGCCTAGAGAATGATGTCACCCTCATGATAAGCTCGTTATACGACACTCATTACCATCCTAATAGTCGGACGAGTAACTTAAGTTAAGATGGTTCAGGTTTTGTAACCCGAACACACCACACAAACACATGTTCCCCCTAAACCGATCATAAGTCAGAATAGTTAAGCTTTGGAGTAAGCTAATGGGAGATCATAACCCGTGAGGGAAACAACCATAACAGAGAGAAGGGTAAGGCTAAAAAGGATACCCACTCCCAAACAACGCGCGACCGGCCTAACCGGATTCCTCACCCCTATTAGTACATACTCACTTTTAGATACTAGTTAGAGCCCCAATATGGACTATATCACATCCACACATCATACAGTATTACAACTGGGTTACACATACGAGGGAGGTCCATACATACACACACAAATATCACACAATTAACACACGCATAGCCGTGGTTAGAACGTCCCATGGTTCGGGTCGTTTAATCCGAATACCGAACTCTCATGTGATCCTAGACTCAGTTAACTAAGGTTAACACTTCCGAGGTTAAATGGTATCGGAACTAGACATGTCACATATATGAATTACTGTAAACTTATTACATATTTTATCTTACAACGTGGCAAACATACATAAAACACATTGGCATACAAGCCGGTGTAATCCGGTAGGACACAGGTTGCAAGAAAACCATACCTGTCACCGGAGTCCACTCTATCATGTCCACTTATGTTCCTCGAACAATTCTCGAACAACTGGTAACATTACATGTACTTTTATTAACACTGGGGTAACATGATTGTTTAAAGTCTAATGCTCATAACTTATCCCCGTTAACTTAGATAAATAACTTCACATTTTAACTTGTTTTACTTTTACATTTTAATACAACTTTTCCCCACTAAATTGTCATTATAACTCACTAGGGTTTACTACTTAAACCACACTTAGTTTGTTTTTTTTTACATGTTTTGAGTCGTCCGACCCACCGTCCGACCCACAACTGGGTCGGACTGTTCCAGAAACTTTTCCGTCTTTCAAATTCACCTGTCCGACCTAAGACCTATGGGTCGGACCATTCCAGAAACATCAACGGGTGAATTAACAGGGCTGTCCAACCCACCATGGGTCGGACAACATCAGAACTTGTCCAAAACTTGTCAAACTTTCTCCAAACTTTTCCTCAAGCCTCCTAATGTGTTCTAACATCATTTGGCACATTTAACCATTCATATAACATCCATAAAACTCATTTTATAACTCCTTAAACACTTACTCTTTTCTTACCAAAATTCCTAACACTTATATTGTTTTCTCCTTAGTTTCTCCAAGTGGTGTTTCATAATTATGATAACCACTATGCCAAAAATGTTTCCTTACCATCATAACATCATCTCTCAAACATCTTTTCTTATTAAATCTCCTTTTTCACATCTTACCTAAACATCATTTCCTCCTTGTACATCAACATTCCTAAACCTTAAACAAACTTCTCTAAGACTTCAGTACATCCTCAAAAACACACATTGAATTCCTAGAACTTCCAAGATAACACCTAAATCCTTGTATCACTCTAAATCACCTTAATACATGCTTTCTTCCCTAGTAAAACACTTGTTCACCTTTAACACTTCCTAGTTCACCAAAACTTATTTAAAACACTTAGAACTTCTTATACATTTTCCAAATTTTGCCATAGCTTCTCTTGTATATTCTCACATCCAAACACTTAGGTTTTTACCTTATTTCTTTCAAGAACACCTAAAATCCATCAAGAGTATTCTCAGACACAACATACACCAAATTTTACACTACATCACAATATAGTGCATAAACTTAATTGCTTGGCACTTAGGCCCTTAAATAACATGGCTCTTAGGCCCTTAAATTGCATAAACCTTAAACACTGAATTTCCCACATAATATATTGCCTTTAACCTGCAAATACACTCAACATCACATATGCCCCTTAATAGTTTCCTTGAGAGCATTTTACTAGGTCATTCACCATTGGCTCCTTAGGTATTTTATGAAGCAATACAAGCTCACTTTTCCTTAGGAATAAATTACATTGGTTAGCACATTTACCTCTTTTCTTCAAGATTTTCTTACTTGAACACTCTTGTTCTTCCTTGTTTGGAAATCGGCAAGAGGACTTGGTTACTTGTCAATGTTCTAATCAATATATAAGTAACACCAATGAGCATTCAAGCTTCATGCTTAAATTTATTTACAAACCCTAGGTTATATATATTGCCTTAACACATTAAGGTAATTGTTTTACCTTGGAATTGGAAGAGAGCTTGAATAAGTATCAAGAGAGGACTCCTCCTAGCCCTTAGAAGATTCAAATGAAGCTAAAACAAGCAAGGTAAAGACACCATTGTGAGGTGAATTTTTGGACATGTACCAAAATGAGAGGAAACATGGTTTTTCTTTGATTTTCCTTACCTTGAAGCATAAGAGAATGACAAGGCATGAAAAGGTGAGTTCAAGCTCCAACAATGGTGAATCTTCATGGCACCGAAATGGACTTCTTGAAGATTTGAAAAGAGAGAAGTATAGAGCTTGCTCCAACTAGAAGAATGGTGGTCTTGAAATTGAATTTGGACCATGGAGCTAGGAGTTACAAGCATTCAAAGATGGAGTTCTTGTGTGGTACTATAGCAAATCGTAAAAGAGAGAAAGAAGGGAGGTAGAAGACGGTGGGAAGTGGAGGAAATGAGAGAATGAAGATTGGAGTCTACTTTTAGATGATATTTATGTACTAAAGTAACTTTCTTCTTTTTACTTACCTTTCCTTCCTTTCTTTAATTGTTTTTTTTACATGGTGGTGACTCACCTTAATGAAAACCGGCCTCCATAATTTACTTAGGGGTAGTTTGGTCTTAGTTGACCAATTAAATTACTTATAACAACATATGTTACAAACTAGCTTATAATAGTTACTATTCATAAAAACAAGGCACATAGTTGTGAAATTTTTGATTTCCCATTGATTTAGACCTCCAAATGTGATACTAAGTAGTACACATGTTAATTAGAGAGTAATGATGGACATTTAGCCATTCAAAACTCATTTACAAGACAATGTTTCAAAAATGTGCTTTAAGGCTCCTTAAAGCACATTTTGTGTTTTAACTTGTTTTCAAGCTTGGTTTTCTTTGGTAATTGGTTTTATATGTGCATTAACATATTTATAAGGTATAGGTATGACCTTTAGGTCTTATACAAATTTATCCCAAGCTTAGAGCACATTTTTGCTCTTATTGACTTTAAGGTATTTTCTTGTGTTTTGTTTGGTTTAATTATCTACCAAGGTTTCCTAAGGACTTAATTAGCCTTATTAAATCATAATTGAATATTACCAAGTCTTGGTAGGTCCTTTGGATCCCAACCAAGTTCACTCCAAGCTTAGAGCATGTTTTTGCTCAAGCTGCGTCTTAGTGCTTTATTGTGCTTTACTACCGTTTAAATTGTCCACTGATGTTTCTAAGGCACTTTTTAGCCTTTAAATACCATGTTTTAACATTTAAACAACATATCAAGGTTTGGGGTATTTCAAATATGCTCGATTCAATAATGGGTAGTGAGTTTCCTGTTGTCAGACCCGAAACTTGAAATATAATTGACAACTTGAACATGTCGGGTGTACTGTCGGGTGTCTGGTGTCTGGCGCATTCAAAGTCTGTGAATGCGCCTAGCATCTGATGTCCGATAGGACATCCGGCGCGTTCATTTGTTTGAATAAATTCAAGTCATGTAATTTTATTTGGTGATCATATTGGTACTTAGGTTGATGTAATCCCAAACCTTGGGCAAATCATTGTAAATACTCCATTTAGATAGATTCTTAGTTAGTTTATTAATTTTATTTAATGTTTATTTCCCCCTTGTTAAGAATAGGTGATTACCGAGGATTAGGACTAATTTTCTACTAAGTCCCTTGGGTTCGATACTCTTGGTAGTAATTTACTTACACTTTATTCCGACCGGGAATTTTTAGTACCCATATTAGAGTTGTAGGATTCTTTTATTATTTGATTCATTTTTGTACATTCTTTACCCTACAAATTCTTTGTTAGCAAAATGGTGCCGTTTCCGGGGACTTGGAAATAGTCCAAGTCCTAAAATTGGTGATCACCCTATTCTTTATTCTTAATACTTTTTACTTCGTTGAATGTGCCGTGCACAATGCCGGGTACGATACATCTGGCACTTCAGAGGAAGTCCGACGCCGGAAAGACTATATCCGGCACTCTACCCGGCACATTCAATTCTATTTTCCATTTTTTTTGTTTTTGTAAAATTTTCATAATTATTTACATAACTTGTAGTATTCCCTTTTTTTAATTAAAAATATTATAACGTTTTTGTTTTGCTCCTCCTGAAGTTATATAAGGTGAATGCTTCTTCGACCAAATAGTCTTCTTAAAGATTTATCCCACTTCAATCCCGAGATTGAGAGGTCCTTCCTTCGTTCCTTGAGGCAACAAAAACCCAACAAAACACACCTCTTACACTATTAGGATCCAATAAAACAGGCGAAATGGCATCACCAACCGTCCACAATATCAACTGGCCTTCCAGTCAAGGCCATAAACCTACTATCAACCTCCCTCTCCTCCCACAAAACGAATACGAGGAGTGGCAAAAACTTAAGCCATATCATCAGATTCGTTGTATGAAAGAATTGGGTATGTTTGATGGTTCAAGCCCAGACGAAGCCTTGCTCCACGTAACCAAATTTCTGCAGCACACCAATAGCCTGACTGCCTCAAACACTGTCCTACAATATGCAAGACTCTCCCTCTTTCCGCATAGCCTTACGGGGGCCACCAGCAAATGGTACCATAGTCTGACCCCAAGTACTATTTCCGCATGGGTCAAGATTTTTAAACCCATAACAGGTCAGAACCACGTGGATACATTTCTGAAAACAAATCCAAACCCAGAACTTAAATAGTCTGAAACCATGAACCTGAACATGCTCTTTGCTGTTACTTACTAATCTTATTCCTCAGTTTTTCTTTTCCCAAGTTATTTAGTTGCTTAGATAAGTGTCTTAATATGATTCTATCCTCAAAAGAACCCACAAAAACATTGGCTATACCCCTGAGAAGTTGATATCCAGAAAACACCAAATTTCAGAACTGAAACTGATGTTTCTTCTGTGTCATTTTTGTTGTGCTCACTAGTTTGATTTTCAATTTTCTTACCCACCTGTCTGCCTACTTAGCTATATGTCTTAATACTGTGTTAGTTTTAGGTCAACCCAAAGCAATCAAAGACTACACTACTGAAACATATCAATACAGAACCCAACAGATGCAGAACTGATAATCAACCCTTGCGTTTTCTTCAGTTACTTATTTCGGTTTCAATAGGTTAACTGTTCTTCCAACACTCTCAGGTTAGTTGCTACTTAATTAAGTGTCTAACGTGGCCTTAAACTCAAAACAGGTTCACAACAATGTGGACAACCCCACTGGATTTTATTATACAGAAAGCAATCAGCTTTAAAGTCTGTACAAGATACTTGGGGTAGTTTAATACCTTTGGTTTCTCTCTGTGTTTTAGAATTGGTTCCTCCTGGAAATTTTCTTGGCACAAGGTAGACTCCCAGGCCCTGAACTCTTGGCCTCTACGAGAATGGTTTCTCAGGTGTTATTCTTGGCACAACAGAAACGAGGCAGATAGGGGTTGGAGCAAAACTGAAATTTCTTGCAAGCTCGCCTCCTGGTTATCCCTCAGGCGAGGTGTTGAGCAGCTACAATCCAGTTTAATTTTGATATGGCCTTGAAGACTGCATGTGTTTTTGGTGCATGACAAGAACAAGAAGGAAATAAGGTGAGAAACCTTCAACTGTCCTAGACGACAGAAGAGTGGAAAGACATTACAGTAGGGTCTGTTATGTTTACCTGAAGCTGTTGTTCGAACCAGGGTGCCAGTTCTTAATCAGATTTTTTTGAATGAAACGCAACAACTTGCAAAGAGCTCGGCTATACTCCATGAGTCACGTTATTGTCAGGAAAGAAGGAGATTAAGCAAGAAAACTGAATTCAGTCTCAACCACCTGGTTTACCTTCACGCGTGAGCAGAGTACAGAGGAGAAAAGAAAGTGTCTGAGCAAGTGATAACAGTGGCATGTGAAGGTGAGTAAGGAAGACTGAACAGAGGTATTAATCAGGGGTAGAGGAAGTTAGTGCTTCTGTTTTCAAGACAATTGCATGGAGGTTTGCAAAAGAAATACCATCTCTGTGCGTGAGAGTTTGTAACAGCAACAACTATCGTTGTCTGTCCTCAGGTGTTTCCGATGGTTGCACATGAGCAGGTGGGAGACACGAGCTTAAAGAGTAAATACGAGGAGGTGGACTCAAGTTACTAGGCAGTGGCGTGGGAATGATTCTCAGGTTTGTTTGTTTCTCGTTTTATTTGTAGTTACTATAGTAGTCATATTACTACTTTAATTAAGTTGGCATTCCCTACTGAATTCGAGCATAGCTCAACCGGTTAAGGCATCCAGGGCGGGTACGAAAGGTACTGGGTTCGAATCCCGGCTAGAGCAGGTTTGCTCTTTTTTTTTGTATAAGTGTATATACATGCCTATTTTATCGTTGTTACATACATATACATACATGTAACTATTTTAGCTTGTCACGTTGTTGATTATACCTATATATATACGACATATTTTATTTCGTCGCGTTTTAGTTATACATATATATATATATATATATATATATTTACGCGACTGTTGTATTACGTCACATTATTACTTGTGCACGTAACGTGGTGATATTATAACGTTGGTTGTACGTACGAATATATATATATATGTTTACGGGTGACTATATCGACGTTCTCATGTTTGTGTCGCATTATTAATCATAACATCTTCGGTTTAGAGATGTGTATACGTATGAGTTTACGTTTACGATTATAATTCGTCCATAGTATATAGGATGTTCATACAATTTATTGGGCGCACTAGTGGTGAAATACCCCGAACTTAAATATGGTGATTAGAATATTTTAATAAAGTATTTAAGGGCCTAATAGTGCCTAAGTAATTTTTGGTAAAGAAAATAAATCCAAAAGGAATGAGAAAAACGCTTAGAAAGCGGAAAACGCTAAAAGGAGCGTTAAGTAACCATAGGAGGTACGAGACCTCGGTTATAGTATCATAAGGATTCCTAAGGCTTATTCATGCCTAATTAGTATACGGGAACGATTTCCGAAGAAAACGGATCCAAATAAGGTATTAAAACGCTAATAGAGCTTTAGCGCACGTTTTTCGAGGAAACCCGAAAACATGACCTTAAGTGGTCAAACGGACCCGTAAAAATTATAAATCATTAAATAATAATTATTAATCATTTATGGAAGCTTAATAACCAATAAAAATAAAGAAACGAGAAAATTCCGGAAAATGGGCCCGGTTAGTGAATAGTATCAAAACCGGGTAGAATAACGAGCGTTTTCTGTAAAAGACGAAAAACCGCTCCAGCTAGTATGACTGTGGGGGCCGATTTTTACTAGTGTAAACAGCTCTCTCTCTCACACACACACATAAGTAACAATTAAGTAAATCAAAAAGCAAAAGGTAAAAGTACAAAAAGTAAAATAACACTCTCTCACCTCTCATTCTCACTTTTCCCTCTTCTCTCTCTCCCATTCTCTTTTCTCTCACCGTCTCCCTCCTCCCTTCTCTGGTTTGGGCGATTTTGAGAGCTCCCCCATGGCTTCCATGGCTTCCCTACCTTCTTCCTCATGCTCTAGCTCCATTTGAACTCGAAATGTAAAATAAAACACATATTTGAACTCCCCTCATCCTCCTCTACATTTCTATCTTTTTAAAATCCGAAAATGAGCAACTTCATCTCCATGGTTTTTCCCCATTTGAAGAGAAAAGCACACCATTGTGAAGCTTGGAGTCTCCTCTTTCCAACAAGGTAAAAATCTTCATGAAAAACTCAAGCTTTCTCCACCTCCATGTGTAACCGATTTTTGCCCTTCTTGTAATGCATTGTTCTCTTCTTTGTTTGAGCTTGGTTCAACTTTCCAATGGTGGAGGAACTCTCCTTTGTATTCAAGGCTTAAAAACCCCTCTTGAAACTCCAAGGTAAAACCCTAACTTGTGGTAATTTAAACCCTTCATTTAATTAGTAGTGTTATAAGGGGTTAGAAGTTTAATTATGATCTCCTTATGTAATCTGGGTGTTGGGATGGAGTTTGGTAACTACATCCCCCACAAAACCGATTTAGACAAGAAAGAGAGGAAGAGGAGGAATGGAAAAGAAATGAAGGAATCAAAACCTCAAGGTAAGAGCTCCTTCTTAATGCTTAATTTAATGCATTAGTGTAATGGGAATGGGTAAACATATAAAAGAACCTAAACTATTGTACTAGTATTGTAGTTGTGGAGATTTGAATATTTGTGAGCAGAAATGTGGAATTGTAGGCCTTACAGCCAAATGAATGGTGTATGTGTGTTAGTATGCTATTGCAGGAAGTAATGGTGTACTGGTATTGTGATTGAAGAAGTATTGGTGTATTAAGATTTTGTATGAACCTTGTGTGCTGGTAGGACCCTTGTTGGGTGTGGCTAGCTTTAGGTTGGATTTGATGAGAGAATGTGTATTTGAGGATGTAAGGAAAGTAGGTGAACTATGGCGAAATTTTAGTAGGAATTGTGTATTAAGAATGACTTGGTGAATGGGAGAACCAAGGTGTGTATTGGATTAAATAAAGGTGTTTAATGACCATGTAATGGTAGTTGTGGTATGAAGGTTTTAGGATGTAAAATCTGTAGCAAGAGAGGTACCAAAATGCATTGTGGAACTAGGAAGAAATTGGTGTGTAGGATTTTGTAAAATGAGTGTTGGAACTTGGGTGTAGGAAGTGTAATGGCTTGGAAATGAATTGGCATGGTAAGGAGAGGTATTTAGAGTACTAGGAATGGCATTGGTTGAGGAAGTATTGGATGGGAGAATTGAATTGTAAAATCTGTAGCATAGGTGTAACAAAAACTGTTACATGTGTTGTAGAAGAAGTAAGAAAATTGTGTAAGTTGTTTGATGAATTTCGTAATGGATTTGGGAGATGAATTAAGGTATTTTAGGAAGCTTAATTAGTGTTAAAACATGTGGGGTTACATGTAGGAAGTTTGGGGAATAAATGGGTAAGAAAAGAAGTGAAAAACAAAATCTGTAGGTAGGTTCTGGAGCGGTCCGACCCAGAGCCTGGGGAGGACGGTGGGTCGGACGGGAACAGACCACGGAACCAAAAACTACTGGAATGGTCCGACCCAGAGGTGTATGGGTCGAACGGAATAGTTCTGGGTCAGACGGGACAATTTCAGAAGACGGAAAACTTACTGGAATGGTCCGACCCATAGGTTGGGTCGGACGGTGGGTCGGACGGCCCTAACCTATAAAAAAAAAGAAACAGTAGTAACATAGTAATCATACGTATGTATGTATGTAGGTAAGTGCATAAATAAAGGACCTTAGTAATATACCATTAATGTGACAACAATGGTAAGGAAGTAAGTATGGGAGTAGGAAAACAAGTATGAAAAGTAATTAAGTAGGTTGAGAGTATGAGAACATTAAGTATACCGGGATAATGGGGTAAGTATGGGAGTAGTGGTTATTTGTGTACCCTATGAACATAGTATTAATAATAATGTTTGAAACATTATCAGTGGAACAAGTGTGAACCAAGGAATAAGGGAACACACGGTAGAGCTAACTCCGGTGAAAGGTATGATTTTCTCATGCCCCGTATGCTAACCACGTTACGTTGATTTGTGTGCTGTATGCCGGCTAATCAAGACTAAAGCATGAAAACGGTTTATGCCTTTCATTGTATGTCTTGGTGTATGTTGTGTGAGCTAACCCTTCTTGATTGATTGTGTGGCTTCATTTGGTGCGTAGTACAACTCATAGATGAGTCTTGTTGTGTAGTGACTCGTAGTAAGAGTCATGTTGTGAACTAATGGAACCGTAGCAACGTACTAAACTAACGAATCAATAAACGATAACGTAACCCAATGAAACTCACTAGAATGTGAGAGAGTGTATGGGAGTAATAACCTTCCGATAACGGTAGGAGAACCGAAATGAATAATCCACAAATAACAAGTAGTGGAAGTATATAAGTAACCTCTATTAGAGGAATTAATCTTGGTGCAAGACATGAACCATGAGAGTAGTGAAGAATGATGAGGGATCTCCAAACCCCTTAGCAACTAGTCGACCCATAATGAGAGGACCCGACTGATGTAAGTATGTCCCGAACATGAGAGTATTCGATACGTTGGGGAAACCCTTAAATCTGAGGATACTAGTCGGTGGTAATTCCCTAAGCTAGTGGAGGTTATCGAGAGAGACACTCCTAGGCTAATCCATGAGATTGTAATGTACTCTGAGAGAAGGGTGTTGGGAATTTGAGTAGTCCGGTAAAAGCGAGCATTTGAGTATTTGAGGAGCTAAGGGTATAGCCCTCGTATTATAGGTCCGGTGGTGAGTCTTGTGTATGACTCCGCCCAGAGGCCAAAGTAATGAGCATTGAGTATTGAGTACGTATGAGTAAGTATGGGGAATTGAGTAGTGAGTATGCACAAGTATAGTAACAAGTACAGAGTAAGGATCGTGTACGAGTAAGGTATTGAACATGGAGTGATGAGTATGCAAGAGTAAGGAGTAAGTATGAGTAGAGCAACGAATATCGAACACAGTACGAAGAGTAATGAATGAATAACAAATACGAATGGATGACTATCGAATTGTCTTCCTTAGTAAGTATTGAACTTGTATATTTATGTAGGTACTTTTGATTGTATTGTTGTAGCATGAGTATGTATGTATGCATGTAAAATGAACTCCATGTATATCCGACCCAAAGTAGTCGGCGTACCGCGGTTAGCACGCGGTATATGCGAAATTCATATTCAGCGTAAGCTGACCCCCTAGGGGGAACGTTTTTAGTGTGCATGTACTTGAAGCTGACCACCGTTCGAGAGAGTAGGACGGGGACTACTATGTAAGCATGGGTAGTTGTATAAAAGGGATTGAACTTGTAATGTATTGGGAAATTTGGAAGTTCAAACTGTATCGGTAATTTAAGGATTGTAGTAGACTCGGTATAGTATTGAATTGGAGTTGTATTAGAATTACGGTTGAATATGAAAGGATAGTAATGTATTGTGTAGAGTACTCGGTATGTTCAATTCATCAGACCGATAGTATGTAGTATTGTAACTCGCTTTGTTAGTCATGTGGGTGACTAACGGCATTGTACACCCGCCGTTGTGTACGGAGTATCCGCTGCGAAGGTAAGTATTGTACAGTAATGACGGTATTAGCGGTAGGGGTGTTACACAAAGTGGTATCAGAGCGAAGTATCGCTCTGATGGATGAAATACCGAGTTTAGGATAATACCGAGTTAGGAATTAGAGTTTTAGGGCTAAGGGTTGAGTGTTAGCGTGTGAGGTACGCTAGTTAGGAACTTCCGTGTGAACCAGAAACCTACAACAACCATACCCCGCCCTCCGCAACCCACGGTATTAAGATGGAAAATAACGCCAGAGAGATAGAAAGACCTCTCACACCCGGGTAAAACCCGGTCTGGCAGTTGCAAAACGAACCTTGTTAGAAAAAGAACCTGTCATACGGTAGAGTCCAAGAACTAGAAGTCCCGAAGACGGTTTCCGTTGGATGACGATGGCCGCACTTAATGGCGGAGAAGTGAAGATCCTAAACACAAGGATAATGGAATTTATGGCACCATGGGGCGACATGCTTCGCAGTCGCGAGAACCATGTGTAGCCAGCAAGAAGAGAAGCACAATCGTGCAATGAAGCAAGGAAGATGGAGTAACAAGCCGAGACAATAGAGTCTACGGACTATAATCTTTGATGATACCAACAACGGTATACAAACCGACTAAGGAATTAGTCGAGGTTGGATTAATACCAAACCTACCCGCCAAGAGGCTGTAATAACCGAACAACATAGTTCAGATAACTATGAAAGTATTCATAAAACATACATCTATAGAACTACAACGTGGTTCCTAAGGATAAGCCGAGTCTTGCTAACCACAGTGAAGGTGTGAGACACCCGAAGTGACGACAACCAAGTCAAGTACACTGAGAACCAACTCAGGAGATTGATCTCCAAGATCAAAAGATCCAAGGAAGATCCAACAAACCACCAATTATGGATGGAAACGATACCGTAACCGGTATACATTAACCGAAAAACAACCTACCCGCGCACTTGCCCAGGGCAAGTGCAGCAACTACAAGACGGTTGGAAGACTCTTAACAACACGCAAATACTTGCTAAAGTACCGCTATGACGAATGGAGCAAATATAGGATCACCAATCCTAAGTATTTAAATAATGAAACCACGGAAAGGCCTAATGGCCCGACCATTGTATTAAGAGTATACCGGTCAGCAAGAAGCTGAACTTGGTCAAGGCCTGAATCATGGCAACGCCATGAAGAATTTCTTTTAACACCGAACCGTTATTTCAAAACCCAAAACTTTTCTTTCAAAACTACGAACCCTTCTTTTAAACCTTGAATTTTAAAACCAAATTATCGGATTTACGGTGAGTATCAGAGAATGATACAAGAGGGGTTGACAATAGAATACTTCACCTAGGCGTGTGACAAACACTACGAGTGTACCCGAATACGGGATGTGGGATGACCGCACTCCGAAGGAGCTTGCGGTCCTGACAGATAGTTAGGTAAGTGGTAACGTGCCAAGAAGGTACCCCACGTATGTATACATGTAGTGTACGAAACACGGGAAGTAGTCAACTCTGTTCTACGGACCATAAGTAAATTTAAAACAGAACAGCTGGTTACCTCAACCGAACAAAGGAAACTCAGATAAGCTATAAGCTAAGGAGTTAGAAACTCACTTCAGGAGAACCATTAAGAGTTGAAAGTGCAAGAAGCACTAACAATGGGATAAGACATTGGATATGTGTCAAAGATATCTAAGTAAAGCATGATAACTGGAAGGAATACCCAGTCTAAGCACAGTAAGGCAAATGCCTAACGTTAACACATCCGTGTTCAATGAACGGGATAGAATTCCCAGAACAACTACCACAAACACACAGGGTGATGTTATAAGGTACCAGAATTACCATTCATCACCGGAAGGGATATCAAATCCGTTATAACATAAGGAAAAACACCAATGGTCTACCCTAAGAACGGGAGACGTTATAACCCTCAACGGATAACCAAAATCCAGAGCCGCAAGGCGGGATAACAAACTGAACATACTCATAAATGTCAGTCAGATGCTACCGTATAGGAGTACTACCCGGGAGCAATCCATAAAGGGTACCAAGTCAACACTGTTGAACGAAAGGTCGTGATAAGAACACCATGATTGAAATGAACACTCGGTTAGACATCGAAGGGATCCTACTTGACGGAGGATACCCAAAATTAATAAATGGTATCGATCAATACCAAGATACAAAAGGGCCTCCAACGAACGGAAGCGTGATGCGACGATCTTACCATGGAGCCCAGTATCACGTCCAAACCCAGCAATGTCTTATGGAGAAGTAATCACTTGGGAATGACCTAGGATGAGCAGAGCTCTAGGCAATATGGCTAGTAGGCCATGAAACTATTACCACATAACCCAACGGTTGCAAAACCCATTGTGAACCATGTGGAAATGGTCAAGGACGACACCGATAAAAGTGTAACAACCAATGAATGAGGATGTCCCTCATAAGTGTGAGACCGTAAAAGCGGCGAACACATGGACCCCAAGAAGGGGATACCATAAGTAACTGTCGGAAGTATATCCCTTTCAGAACTACTAATGTAGTGAAGCTTGAGCATACAAATATTGTCAAGCAATGTAAAATAAGCGTCAACAGCAATCGTTGACAAACAAGGAGTAATCGGTTCAGAAGGAACATAACCATTGTATAAATGATAGAGATGTATGAGCTGAAGCTAGCAACAGTGGATGCCATGTAAACCAATACTGTGGAATCAGTAAGAACATGGTGCGCAGCAGGCGACCAACGTATGCAAATAATAGCCCAATACTATGGAGTTGTTAATACAAAATGGTAGACAGACCGGGCAACAAGCCAGAAGTTTGCACCACATGATGAAGCACCACCCGAAAGAGTAACGATCAATCCTATTGCAACCTCATAAGAGACTTACTGCCAAGGGTTTACGCCTCTGCACTCTGTATGACTTAGTGTTTTGGTATTGCACTTGTGCAGTTAATGATCGAGTGGGATAGCTAGGAGTATGAGGAAATGTAAATTGTGGTAAATTATTCCTTTCACCAGTAACCATGGCATAAGCCAGTTAAGCAAAAGCTTAGAAACAAACAGTGCGGCCTAAGGCCAAAGAAGCACGAAGAGGGTGAAACACACCAACAATCACAAGATGTGAATTCCATTGGAATAAAAGTGAAAGGAGACTTGAGAAAGTCACAAGGACCGACGCATCTAAAATGCAAGGTCATACAAGTAAAGAACACTTGTACTGGACCAGAGAACTGGTATAGTTCAGAAGCTACTAACAATAGAGGAAGCACTACAACTAAGTAGTGACTTAATCTCAACCGACAATAAGTCGGAGGAACCAAGTGAATAATCATTACAAAACACAACAATATGTATATAGATTGCCAGAGAGCTGATTATGAATCTAAAACTCATCGAGTTCGAGCATGGTAAGAGAATACCACACTTGGTCAATAAACCTTATTCCCACAATAAAAGGGATAAAAAGGTGATGTGTAACACGTTTAAGATAACAAGAAGGGCGAATAACCCAAGTTATCAGGGTCGCGCAACAGAAGCTAGTGGGCCCAGAATTCTAAGTGAAGTGCACTTAGTGAACAAAAGGTTAATCATCAATGCCTTAAAGCCATTTAGGCTAGAACCGAACCCGGTTAAGAGTTAAATAACTCCGATGAAAATTCTTGATGCAGGGACTAACCGGTAATACGGTTAAGACCCATTGATCAAGGGACATTGTATAATAGACCGCATGGAAACTGAACCACTCCGTGACGGCTGAATGCCTTCGACCAATGTCCAATGTTGACGCATGGTAGATTACGTGTGTAATCCCTTTTAGGGGGGTAGAGTGAAAACCGTGAAATGTATGTTTTACGTGACAAGGGCATAAACTACAATGCGCATAGCGCAAAAGGATTGTTTTGATGATTGATACTTATGTTATATAAACATTTGTATTCAGTCATTGTGTAATTGTAGTAATTTGAGAAGCAAGTATAAGAAAAAGGAGTAGAGAAACTCCAGGGGAATGAGAACCCCATTGGTAATAGTATGAGGAATGAGTATGTATGGGAGACTTGAGGAGTATAAATCGGTATGGAACCGATGTATGTAATGAGTATAAATCGGCATAAAACTGATGTATTTTATGAGTATAAATTGGAGTATAGTAAATTAATGGGATATTACCCATGAATTTCTTAAGTATAGCAGTCGGAGAAGACGTAGTAATAATTGATGAGATGATTAGTAAGTAAGTAAGTTAATCATATGAATTGGAAAATGTATGTGTATGATTATGAGTAGCAAGATTAAGAAGATAGAAACGAAATAATGTTTGATGAGCTGTCTGTTTGGAATGGAGGTGGGAAGTGGAACTTGATTTGCTAGCGATCAAGGGAAGCCGAACACAAATTGGGGTGGAAGGATAATTCAACACCAATGCTGATCACATTGGGGTTGAAGGACTCTGGAAGCTCCCTTAAGTGGCCACAGTAATAACACTAGTAATAGGTATAATCATCATAAATGGTATTTGGGAGATGTATGCAAGTTTTCAAAATGAATTTCAAAACTAATTTGGTACAATGTTTCTTCAAACTTGAGAATGAGGATAGGTTTTAAAACCGCTCCCACGGGCGCTAGTGGATCTTCCATGCCTAGGCACGGGTATCCGGTCGAAACCATAGGAGGTGAAGCTAGTTTTGAGTCTGTGGAAGTGTAGAGTAGTTTGAAACCACTACACCGTTCGTGCGGTGACAGTGAGTGTTTTGTATTTTTCCAAAGGCACTGGGGCGGTGTAGTCCCGAGTAAGTATGAGTAAGTAAGTATGAGTAAGTGCCTGAGGATCTCTATATGTGCAAATGAATTTGATCAGAACCAAAGGACCGTAGAGCCAGAAAGTGTAAGTGCTCAAGTCATGACGGCCGTGAACCAGAAAGCGTAAGTGTTCAAACGTGACCGGTACCTGAGGGATCACTCGCCATTGGGGGAGGATTGTACCTAATTGTCTGCGGATGGACCCCTTGGAGAGAAGTAAAACAGATATTTTTGATTGCTATGCATGCAGTGACATGCTGTTTGGATGCGTAGTATGCATCATGTCAGACATTTGGAGTTTGACAAGTTATATGTAGAGGTCATAACCTTAGCATAGAGTATATGTACGAGTAACAGTATTAGATTCACCAACTTTGAGGGCAAAGTTCTTTAAGGGGGGTAGATTGAAATACCTCGAACTTAAATATGGTGATTAGAATATTTTAATATAGTATTTAAGGGCCTAATAGTGCCTAAGTAATTTTTGGTAAAGAAAATAAATCCAAAAGGAATGAGAAAAACGCTTAGAAAGCGGAAAACGCTAAAAGGAGCGTTAAGTAACCATAGGAGGTACGAGACCTCGGTTATAGTATCATAAGGATTCCTAAGGCTTATTCATGCCTAATTAGTATACGGGAACGATTTCCGAAGAAAACGGATCCAAATAAGGTATTAAAACGCTAATAGAGCTTTAGCGCACATTTTTCGAGGAAACCCGAAAACATGACCTTAAGTGGTCAAACGGACCCGTAAAAATTATAAATCATTAAATAATAATTATTAATCATTTATGGAAGCTTAATAACCAATAAAAATAAAGAAACGAGAAAATTCCAAAAAACGGGCCCGGTTAGTGAATAGTATCAAAACCGGGTAGAATAACGAGCGTTTTCTGTAAAAGACGAAAAACCGCTCCAGCTAGTATGACAGTGGGGGCCGATTTTTACTAGTGTAAACAGCTCTCTCTCACACACACCATTAACAATTAAGTAAATCAAAAAGCAAAAGGTAAAAGTACAAAAAGTAAAACAACACTCTCTCACCTCTCATTCTCACTTTTCCCTCTTCTCTCTCTCCCATTCTCTTTTCTCTCACCGTCTCCCTCCTCCCTTCTCTGGTTTGGGCGATTTTGAGAGCTCCCCCATGGCTTCCATGGCTTCCCTACCTTCTTCCTCATGCTCTAGCTCCATTTGAACTCGAAATGTAAAATAAAACACATATTTGAACTCCCCTCATCCTCCTCTACATTTCTATCTTTTCAAAATCCGAAAATGAGCAACTTCATCTCCATGGGTTTTCCCCATTTGAAGAGAAAAGCACACCATTGTGAAGCTTGGAGTCTCCTCTTTCCAACAAGGTAAAAATCTTCATGAAAAACTCAAGCTTTCTCCACCTCCTTGTGTAACCGATTTTTGCCCTTCTTGTAATGCCTTGTTCTCTTCTTTGTTTGAGCTTGGTTCAACTTTCCAATGGTGGAGGAACTCTCCTTTGTATTCAAGGCTTAAAAACCCTTCTTGAAACTCCAAGGTAAAACCCTAACTTGTGGTAATTTAAACCCTTCATTTAATTAGTAGTGTTATAAGGGGTTAGAAGTTTAATTATATTCTCCTTATGTAATCTGGGTGTTGGGATGGAGTTTGGTAACTCCATCCCCCACAAAACCGATTTGGACAAGAAAGAGAGGAAGAGAAGGAATGGAAAAGAAATGAAGGAATCAAAAGCTCAAGGTAAGAGCTCCTTCTTAATGCTTAATTTAATGCATTAGTGTAATGGGAATGGGTAAACATATAAAAGAACCTAAACTATTGTACTAGTATTGTAGTTGTGGAGATTTGAGTATTTGTGAGCAGAAATGTGGAATTGTAGGCCTTAGAGCCAAATGAATGGTGTATGTGTATTAGTATGCTATTGCAGGAAGTAATGGTGTATTAGTATTGTGATTGAAGAAGTATTGGTCTATTAAGATTTTGTATGAACCTTGTGTGCTGGTAGGACCCTTGTTGGGTGTGGCTAGCTTTAGGTTGGATTTGATGAGAGAATGTGTATTTGAGGATGTAAGGAAAGTAGGTGAACTATGGCAAAATTTTAGTAGGAATTGTGTATTAAGAATGACTTGGTGAATGGGAGAACCAAGGTGTGTATTGGAATTAATAAAGGTGTTTAATGACCATGGAATGGTAGTTGTGGTATGAGGGTATTAGGATGTAAAATCTGAAGCAAGAGAGGTACCAAAATGCATTGTGGAACTAGGAAGAAATTGGTGTGTAGGATTTTGTAAAATGTGTGTTGGAACTTGGGTGTAGGAAGTGTAATGGCTTGGAAATGAATTGGCATGGTAAGGAGAGGTATTTAGAATACTAGGAATGGCATTGGTTGAGGAAGTATTGGATGGGAGAATTGAATTGTAAAATCTGTAGCATAGGTGTAACAAAAACTGTTACATGTGTTGTAGAAGAAGTAAGAAAATTGTGTAAGTTGTTTGATGAATTTAGTAATGGATTTGGGGGATGAATTAAGGTATTTTAGGAAGCTTAGTTAGTGTTAAAACATGTGGGGTTATATGTAGGAAGATTGGGGAAGAAATGGGTAAGAAAAGAAGTGAAAAACAAAATCTGTAGGTAGGTTCTGGAGCGGTCCCACCCAGAGCCTGGGGAGGACGGTGGGTTGGACGGGAACAGACCACGGAACCAAAAACTACTGGAATGGTCCGACCCAGAGGTGTATGGGTCGGATGGAACAGTTCTGGGTCAGACGGGACAATTTCAGAAGACGGAAAACTTACTGGAATGGTCCGACCCATTGGTTGGGTCGGACGGTGGGTCGGATGGCCCTAACCTATAAAAAAAAACAGTAGTAACATAGTAATCATACGTATGTATGTATGTAGGTAAGTGCATAAATAAAGGACCTTAGTAATATACCATTAATGTGACAACAATGGTAAGGAAGTAAGTATGGGAGTAGGAAAACAAGTATGAAAAGTAATTAAGTAGGTTGAGAGTATGAGAACATTAAGTATACCGGGATAACGAGGTAAGTACGGGAGTAGTGGTTATTTGTGTACCCTATGAACATAGTATTAGTAATAATGTTTGAAACATTATCAGTGGAACAAGTGTGAACCAAGGAACAAGGGAACACACGGTAGAGCTAACTCCGGTGAAAGGTATGATTTTCTCATGCCCCGTATGCTAACCGTGTTACGTTGATTTGTGTGCTGTATGCCGGCTAATCAAGATTAAAGCATGAAAACGGTTTATTGCCTTTCATTGTATGTCTTGGTGTATGTTGTGTGAGCTAACCCTTCTTGATTGATTGTGTGGCTTCATTTGGTGCGTAGTACGACTCATAGATGAGTCTTGTTGTGTAGTGACTCGTAGTAAGAGTCATGTTGTGAACTAATGGAACCGTAGCAACGCACTAAACTAACGAATCAATAAACGATAAAGCAACCCAATGAAACTCACTAGAATGTGAGAGAGTGTACGGGAGTAATAACCTTCCGATAACGGTAGGAGAACCGAAATGAATAATCCACAAATAACAAGTAGTGGAAGTATATAAGTAACCTCTATTAGAGGAATTAATCTTGGTGCAAGACATGAACCATGAGAGTAGTGAAGAATGATGAGGGATCTCCAAACCCCTTAGCAACTAGTTGACCCATAATGAGAGGACCCGAATGATGTAAGTATGTCCCAAACATGAGAGTATTCGATACGTTGGGGAAACCCTTAAATCTGAGGATACTAGTCGGTGGTAAGTCCCTAAGCTAGTGGAGGTTATCGAGAGAGACACTCCTAGGCTAATCCATGAGATTGTAATGTACTCTGAGAGAAGGGTGTTGGGAATTTGAGTAGTCCGGTAAAAGCGGGCATTTGAGTATTTGAGGAGCTAAGCGTATAGCCCTTGTATTGTAGGTCCGGTGGCGAGTCTTGTGTATGACTCCGCCCAGAGGCCAAAGTAATGAGCATTGAGTATTAAGTACGTATGAGTAAGTATGGGGAATTGAGAAGTGAGTATGCACAAGTATAGTAACGAGTACATAGTAAGGATCGTGTACGAGTAAGATATTGAACATGGAGTGATGAGTATGCAAGAGTAAGGAGTAAGTATGAGTAGAGCAGCGAATATCGAACACAGTACGAAGAGTAATGAATGAATAACAAATACGAATGGATGACTATCGAATTGTCTTCCTTAGTAAGTATTGAACTTGTATATTTATGTAGGTACTTTTGATTGTATTGTTGTAGCATGAGTATGTATGTATGCATGTAAAATGAACTCCAAGTATATCCGACCCAAAGTAGTCGGCGTACCGCGGTTAGCACGCGGTATATGCGAAATTCATATTCAGCGTAAGCTGACCCCCTAGGGGGAACGTTTTTAGTGTGCATGTACTTGAAGCTGACCACCATTCGAGAGAGTAGGACGGGGACTGCTACGTAAGCATGGGTAGTTGTATAAAAGGGATTGAACTTGTAATGTATTGGGAAATTTGGAAGTTCAAACTGTATCGGTAATTTAAGGATTGTAGTAGACTCGGTATAGTATTGAATTGGAGTTGTATTTGAATTACGGTTGAATATGCAAGGATAGTAATGTATTGTGTAGAGTACTGGGTATGTTCAATTCATCAGACCGATAGTATGTAGTATTGTAACTCGCCTTGTTAGTCATGTGGGTGACTAACGGTATTGTACACCCACCGTTGTGTATGGAGTATCCGCTGCGAAGGTAAGTATTGTACAGTAATGACGGTATTAGCGGTAGGGGTGTTACAAGTGGTATTTATTTTACGCACCGATAGGTACAGGCGATATAAGCATCCGTTTGGATCTATATTTTAAATACCATAATATTTCATGGTAATTATTGCACATAATTTAATTTATACTTCACTAAATTACAGTGGTAATTACTCGGGGTATTTCAGTCTACCCCCCTTAAAAGAACTTCGTCTCGATGTTGTCTCAATTCAATATGTGCCTAACCACCCAACGAATCTCAAGGTTCTAATCCGTTCAATCCTATCAATTCTAAAGTTCCATCATTTTCCTAACCTTCCATTCTACCACTAGTTTTCCAATCCAAACCAATCACACATACATGTATATATCACAAGTCCCAAGGGACATACATACACACAGTTCCGCACAATTCATACACACAGACCTACCAACCAACGTATGGTTGTAGGAATACACATAGTGAAAGGATCAAGTCTTGAATTAGTTCTCGCTAATCAAGGGATCATGTCCCGGAAATTCCATAGTTCTATTTCAGCATTTGTGCTTATAAGCACCACACCACATCTGTGGCTTGACCAAGTTCTTAATAATATTGCAATATACAAGTAATATTAATATACTGTACTCATAAGCAATCCGATGAACAAGTCATTCGTTCATAACCATCATTCATTCAAACCAATCCACACATAGTTCACACACATTGCATCCAAAACAACACCTCAAACGAGCAACAACAGGTAAAAACGCAACACGCCTACCCCCCTTAAAAATGGACTACGCCCATGTAATACCTTTTATATCATCCTTGCGCCTTTGTTCAAGATGTTTAATTCTCATGGGGCATTCTAGTTTCTATGCGATGTAACTCACAATCTAATCTCATCAAAAGTCTTGACCTTGTTAGTGGCTTAGTTTCTATCTCAAGGATTCTTATCGATTTCCATACCGGCCTATAAACGGATTCGGGTTTAGCCTCTCTGGGGCTAAGGTATTGGTCTATATGTCACTTGTTATTCAACTGGAAAGTGTGGAATACGGTCCACCAGCTTCTGCTGTGCGACTCTGATTACCTTCGGGTTTAGGTTTCCTTTCTATGCCTTCCAAGGTGGTGCATGGCTTATTTGTATCTTTGTCATTTAGGAGTAAAGGCCTCTTGACTGCCGTGGGGTATTTTAATTCATACACGGTCTCGGTGGCTTGGAATTTGTCTATCCATTTTCTTTGGAGGTCAGATATTCATTCTTTTAGTGCGCTCTTAAGCGTTTGAGTTATTCTTTCTAACTGCCCTTAAGGTTTATATTCATATATGCTCTATAGTAACTGTTTAGTTCTTAGTATTTGAATGTTACAAACATGTCATTGTTATAACGACCTGTCTAGTTGATATTACCGCTCATAATTATATATAGGTAGCTAGTTTACTCTCTTGGCATTGCTACCTATTTTGATCCCTTAATTGCATAGCCAAATTAGACCTTTCTTTGTCTTCAAGTAACCTTTATTTTGCAGCCGAATCATGGCCTTGACACTGCCGGTTTACCTAACTATATATGTTGCAAGTTTTGCGATTGTAAACCATTTAATATAGGATGTTTAGTTTTCTTATCATCACCATTGTTCTTATGTCCCGCCAGGAAGTAAAGTAATCGATTTCTACCGGTTACTTATTGCATTTTATTACGGTAGTGTATACTTTGTGTATTAACAGTTATATTATTGGTAACATCACATTATTTCCAGTCGTCACACATCTGTACACCCTTGTGTTTATCCCCGAACTTTCGAGCCATGTATCCGTGTATTTTATGTGGTTTTCACCATCTAGTATCAACACCGCTTCTTTCGCATTTTTACTTATCCAACTTATAAACTTTCACCTATTTGTAGTTTATGTGTCCACTTGTAGGGGGTTTCGAGAATCATCCAACACTAACGTGATCAGCGTAAATGTTGGGCTACCCCTTCACCCCAATTTGTGCGCAGTGTCGCTTGACCTGGCCAGAGTCAAGTTCAACCTTGCACGTCCGACTTAAACAACATTAGTCGACTTCAAACACTTATCCAACTTGTTTCTAGTCATCTAATAATCAATTCATGGACCAGTGTCGAAATCTAAGCCTTTAGATGAATTGTTCAAATTTTCTAACTGTATATTCATACGTATATACTAGTGTGTTTTAAACATCTGGATTTATAGGTAGATTCCCATATAAGTGTTTCAACAAGTTCAGTGACATACTAGTACATGCATTTTTATCCCCCTGGTGCTAGTTAATTGGGTATAGAATGGTATGCTTCCCAATTCTTAATATTACTATGATTTTCTCACATTTACAAATTAGTATTGAATTTACAAAATGATTCATTACTCAACTTAGCCCATCAATTAATCTCTCTATTACACCCTTTAATTTTGTTCAAAGTTTCCAAATTTCGATACCCAGTTGTTCATAAATATTGGGTTTCCTGCTGATATTTCCCTCCTCATAAATATTTGTCTGATTTTTCTTGTTGGCTCGTTTAGGCTCACTTCTATCTGACTTACACGTTACTCCATTTTCCATATTAATCTTTTCTGGGTCTCGTAATTCTTTTGTTACTTTCTGATTATTATTCCTTGTGTGTTTCTCTTACTTGAAATAGTCTAGCTTTTTACCTTCTTGGTCCACTAAACGAGTGGTAGGTACTCTGGATTTATCACCACTGAGGCCTTAATATTTATTTCCGATCGTGGAGTTGTATTGTTAACTCGAGTTAGGGATGGTTGATTTACTAATCATGACCTTCTTTAATTGAACCCTATTTACTCCTTGGGTTTTATTGGTATCTTATCTTTTCTGGTATGTATGTATGTACATTGGTATTTATGATTTGATAAATCCTGTTTAGAGTTCCTTAATATGTAGTGTGTTTGGAAAGATTATTTCGCAATAGTCGCATTATACATTGCTCTTTAGATATTCACATGGGAGGTCAAATTTGTGTGGCGATGTATGTGATTTCAATAATACAGTGTGCTGGTAAATTGCTTTTAAACTGTACGAAATATATATATCTTATGTTTCCAAACCCTGCTTGCAGGTTTGTGTCGGGATGTATCTTCGTTAACTTTAGGTATGAATTTACGAAGTTTGGGTATTTGTTGATTGTTACGCAACCATGGAGTTCCAAATTTGACTGTATTCGGTCATGGTTGCTATTCATTTGCTGCAGTTGAGAGGGATTATTAATTAGGGGTTATGATAACACTTAGACCTACTACTGTTGAAGGTCTTGTATTGGGCTGTGGTTATATTCACAACGAACTAGATTTGAGTCTTATGGCACAGGTCTTATGTATGACTTGAATGTTTAGTTTTTCACTGTATCGTCTTGCGAGCATGCTGTATTTCATGTTAATTATTGGAACTAGAGTTTTAATTTCATGTTTTCACTGTATTCGTTAGTGAGACTCCATATCATTTCCTTCATAACCTTAGTTAATGATATACACATGATCCAGAGGGTTTATCTTTTTATAAAATTGAATTCCACAGTTACCCGTGGCATTGCTTGCGCGTGTTTTAACAGTTCCACTTTCGGAATTTGTTCTTCCATGATGGAAACTTAATTCTTTATTGTACCCAACTCTCTTTATTTGGTCTCCTTGATCAAGATACTCGATAGATGTTTGAACATAGTGGCAAATTCACTGCCATTTTCTTATATGTTTGATTTGTGTTTGGGTGGGTAACCAGTACCTCATGGTAATGGCTATTTACGAGGTTCGAGAGTTCTTTTTACGATCCCTATACCAATGTGTTTCTGTCAGGGAACTGCAATCATTGTTTGAGAAAATTTGTTATGTCAGAAGCGATGAGGAAACGGTAAGAATTAAGATGGGGGATTTGAGCTTCATGGTGATATCACGGTAGTCATGTATGTGGGTGACCATATACCAAATGGTGATATGGGTCATGTATGTTTGGTGGTTAGATGAGGACATACGTCGCATGCTAATGTAGCGGCTACATATTGTGCATACTTCCAACCTTTGGTTCATAAATTCATACCATAAAGTTTGTTGCCCATTTTATTGGTGTGATCTTATGTTGTTATAGAGTAGAAGTATGATAAGTAGCATTCGTCCATTGTGGGACGATTGTGGGGTTCCAAAGGAATAAAACAACTTGAACGAGTAGAGAATGAAGGAGACATTAGTATGTATGTTCCTTGCTCGCCGGTGGTATAAACAGAAGAGAATGACCAGTTGTGGTTACCAGTTTCAGCTGTCCGAGGTTGAGAGACTTAGAAAAATAATTGAATAAAAGAAGAAGAAAGGAGGTGGTGGCGATGTATACCGATCGCCAGTTGAGGCGTTGTGTCTCTCAGGTAATGCAGAGGATGAAGAGAAACGTGAGAAGGAGCAGGGAATTTATTGAATTCCGTAATAATATACTTTAGTGTGTAAAATTGTGTCATGCTTCATTAAGCATTACCGATTGTACCAATTTTATGGTGTAATTTCATCTCGAACTATATTCTCTGATTTCATTGTTTTACGAGAGGTTACGACTTGAAGAATTTATCTCAATCCCATCCTTGGCTTAATTAATTGCTTATTTAAGCTTTATTTATTTCATAAATATTAGGGTATTTTGGTCCTCTTTGTTTGTCGGGTAGGGTCCTATCGACTGCTAAGCATGTCGACCCAAGTTACCACTAAAATTGGTCCCTCTATGGGTATTATCCCTTTGGCAACTTCCTTGAGCTTCACGGGTCGGTAACATTAAGTAGATGCCGGATCGGGTTTTCCTGAGTGTGAGGAGGCTTTCTACCTCTCCGGCGTTCTTCCTATGAATAGAAATGGACTCTAGGGATGTAGAGGTTGGGTGTAGGTGTCTGTTAGGTATCCAGTAATTACTAGGGAAGAACCCTAACTAATGTGCCTCACATACTAACCCTTAATCCTGTTTCTCCGAACTCAGGTTTTCCTATACTCGGTACTTCTATGTTCCAGTCATTGGAGCGTAACTACGCTCTGATACCACTTTCTGTAACACCCCCGAATAAACATCCAACCCTACGAATAACGCTCCAAGTCATATTACAAGCTAACTATGCAGCGGAATAACTCCATCCGGGTGTCACAGACGCCAACCACCCACGTGGTTGACACGACCACTCTTCTAACACCAAGTTACGGTCCGTATGACTGGAAACAGCCCTCTTACAAAACTCATATACAACTTAAAATACAACTCCCAAATGCCTAGTGTCTACAACAAAATTAGCAGATCATAAACTGAAATTTACATCTCGGGTTTAGTAACAACCCATACATTGAACATACTACTACAACTCAAAAATCATGCCCTGATGCACTACCCCCATGGTAGCCATCCCGCCTACGCTCCGTTATCGTCCGGCACAATACTTGTAAAAATTGGGTTGTAAAGGACTCACCAAACTACGCTGAGTATGAATATGTGTAGCACGTATGTTGCCGGACTACACGACTACTTGGTCGAATATTATTGTAACACCCCAACCGTTAATCTCGTCATTACCTCTTAAACCGTTACTAATTACTCCTACTCACGCAGCGGAACTCTAACTACGAGGGGTGAAACAACGTTGTTAGCCACCCATGTGGCTAACCAGGCCTTTCTTACATACCGTAACGGTCTAATGAACTGGAACAACCGAATACACATTACATATACAATACTCAAATCATTTCTTACTATACCGAGTCTACAATATATGGATGCCGACAACATATTCGGTCTTACACCTCTTTCAATACATAAGTAATTAAATCCAACTACCCATGCAAACCACCGACCCCGTCCTACTCTCGAACGGTAACATCTTCGGTGTACCTGAAAAATAATAACGTTGCCCCTAGGGGCTCAGCTTAACGCTGCATATGAAATTCGCATACCCCGAGCGCTAACCGGGGTACACCGACTACTTTTGTCGGATATACATGGAGTTCATTTTAGTCAAACAACATGCATCGTAACAACACAAAATATATGTGTATTACTCAAGGAATCTACATCCAATCACGGAACACAATTCGTACCTAACATAACATGGTTGTTAGTTGTATCAGTTTACTCTTAGGCCTTGAGGGTTATACCTCACTATGCCTTGTTTACTCATTCAATATCTCACCCGCTCTCTCGGGTTACTTATTCATATACACACCCATTCTCTTGGGCTACTCATTTTACTCTCACTCATTCTCTCGGGTTACTTATACTCAAGCTATTGTAGATTCTCGAGACACTACAAGTCTCCTACGTCATGCTTGTTACTCTTAATACATTCTCAGGCCAAAACTCATGGCTCTCGAGCGTAGTCTTACTTCCCCGGTTTCGATCCTACTCTGGTCTAGCATGGTGGGAAGGTTCAACTAGCTCACAGAACTCTCTCTTAGTTCCTAACTCTTTTACATAGGTCCGACTACTCTCGGACTACTCTCATTCTCATACACTCCTCTCTCGGAGTTATAATAATATTATGTGTTTTAGTCTAGAAGCATCACTCTCGATGTTTCTAATGTCTTTGGGAACAATACACAAGTTCGGTTAATCTTAGGTTTTAAGAGTTACCCATACGTTTCATTTACTCATACTTTCGGTTATTTTCTTATGCCGGGTAAAATCCTCATATAGGAGGTCGACCATGTCTCAAGGGAGCTACTAATCCCTTAGGTCTCTTTACCTTCTTTACTAGTTCACATCTTCGAACTATCTTTAATCCTCTTGAAGGAGGCTCACTTATCTTTCCACTCTCATTTGTTTCGTGGATTGTGTCTTGTGGTTTACTAACCGTTATCGGGTATTTACTTAACCCGTACTTCTCCTCACATTCTAGGGAGTTCATATGTCAGCGTTATCGTTATACTTTAACGGATAGTTTGTGTGTTTGCACGTTTTTGTTATCATAAGCATTGACCCGATCTATGGGTCTCTAGCCAAATGTTACTCACTACGAGTCGGTCCATACACTATGTTAGACCAAACCGGCATACAAGTATGTTAGCTCATTCAACATACAACAAGGCATACATAATCAAACAATGGATTATTTTCATGCTTTAATCTTGATTATGCCGGCACACAAACACACAAATCAATGTAACTCGGTTAGCACGCGGAGTATGAGAAAATCATACCTTTCACCGGGATTTTTACTTTTACCGTGTCATCTCACCATGCTCTGTTCACACACGATCCACTGATAACATTCAAATGCTTATATTAACATTAAAGCGTTACGGTAAGTAAAACTAATACTCCCGTACTAAACCCCGTTATCCCATTATTCCTAGTTTAGTTCAAGTGCTCTTAAACTCACAACTTTCTCATTCACTTCTCAAACTTTTGTACACTTCTTAGGACCTTGACTAGTCACCAAACAAGGCCTAAACATCATCTAAAACCATTACCATTCACTTCTCCATCATTAGGGCACTTAAAAACACTCTCTGGTACATTTTTACACTGGTCCAGGTTTGTGTTCGGGGTTACAAACCTGGACCAAACACGGTTTAAAGTTTCTGGACAATTTTACATTTGGTCCGCGTTTTAACGTTTTTCACGTTTTACGCATTTTCTCTTTTCTTTTGGTTTTATTTTCCCTTACCAATACTCTTTAGGCACCATTAGGCCTTTAATAATCATATTAGAGTAATTTAATCACGATTTTTAGATCCGGGGTATTAAAATCTACCCCCCTTAGGAACTTTGTCCTCAAAGTTGGTGAATCTTATATCGTTACTCTCATGGGCACGCTATGCCAAGGTTATAATACATGTATAACCTTACAGACTCCACAAGTCAGTCTCATTTCACACTACACATACCACACATATATCATAGCATGTATAGCAATCAAAAATACTCTTTGTACTCTCTCCATGGAATCGGTCCGAAGACAAGAAGGCACTACAGTCCTCGAATCCATATTGAGTAATATATACTACTGATCCCTCAGGCACCGGTCACGTTGGACACTTACGCTCTCTGGTCCACGGCCGTTTCATGACAAATGGGCGCTTACTCTCTCTGGCCCACGTTTCCTTCGGTTCTGATCAAGTTCCTAGAACTTAGGTCATCCGTCATTATCAATTTCTTTGCTTACTTTACCTAAGCAACTCATGACCTCATTTTCTCAAATTGCTACTCAATTTAAAACATACAACATACAACTCCAAAGGGTGGACTCACTCCATCAATCATTCTCAAATAATATCACTTAGGGAACTCACTCCCTACAAGGTTCCACATCGGTTTCATACCGATTCATACTCATTATGTCTCATGTCTAATCTCACTACACATATACTATAAGGATTCTCATTCCCTAGGAGTCTCTCTACTCCTCTTTTCGTACATATTCTATACTCGTTACTTGCATCTCTCATGCATAATAATCATAATTACACAATGAATGGGTACATATGTTTATGTAACATAAGTTCCAATCATCAAAATAGTTTCTTTTGTGCTATGCACATAGTAGTTTATGCACCTATACGTAAAACATACTCTAAGCGGTTTCTCGCCCTACCCCCCTTAAAAGAGGTTACGCCCGCGTAACAGACCATATGTTATCACTGAACATTGGTTCACTAATTCAGGTATTATGAAGTGTTTTAACTTCAATACGGTTACCTAACTCATAACCGGGTTCAATTCTAGCCTCTAAGGCTTCAAGGCGTTTAGGATTAGCCATTTACACACGTTTACTAGGTATACTTAACCTTGAATTACAGCCCACTGGCTCCTGATGTGTGATCGGTAACTAAAGCTTAATTCGCCCTTTGGTATTCTAAATGTATTATTCACTCCCTTTCTATCCCTTTTTGACTTGGGAATAAAGGTTTCTCAATCGCTGCGTGGTATCTCTTACCGTATGCGAATTCGATGAGTTATAGATTTTCTCTCCAGTTCTCTGGAAATCTATTTCGTATCACTGCATACTTTCATGATTATTCACTTACCTTTTTCAGACTTACTATCGGTTAAGGTCAAGCTACTACTTAGTATATAGTGCTTCCTCGTTTAATTTTTTTTATGTTTGTTTACTTGTTTCTATACCAGAGTGCTTCATTCATACTACTCTGCATTTACCATCCATCGATCCTAGGCCCTGTGGGTTACTGCCCACGTTCCTCGTGCATCTTTGGCCAATGGCTGCACGATTATTTCTTTAGGTTTTTGCTCAACAGGCTTCGTTGACATTTCTCAATTCCTAGCTCTCCCACTCAATCATTACCACACAAGAGCAATACCAAAACACTCAGTCATACAGAGTGCAGAAGCGTAAGCCCTTGGCAGTAAATCTCTTGTGAGATAGGAATGAATACGTCTCCTTTACTAACTTTTCTCATCAGCTTCATTTCATTATCTGATTACACTCTTACAATGGTCGCTCACTGCGTACCATGCTCCTATTCATTTACAATATTCGCTTATATGGCATCAGCTACTACTTTAGCTTCCGCTCATATACTCCTGCCATTTATACTATGGCTTGCCATTCACTTGGCTCAATAGCATATATTGCTCTAAACTCTCTACGCTTACTACGCATCGTTTACTCTACAATTCACATTGCACACATACTGTGTTTATTACCCATCTGATTACTCTCTCGGTCTCTATCAAAGCCTTTCTACATACTATCTCTGTTGAACTTACTCCTTGGCAATTAACACATGCTCAAGTTTCATTACACCGCTCTAGCAGTTTCACATTACATACTTAGGTGGTAGCCTTTCTCTGAAGGATTCACGCAATTACTGCTCCATAGGCCCCATAATCACAAGTGGTATCCCCACTCTAAGGTTGTGGTTCGTTCTCCACCGTTTCTTTTATGCCTTTAGGCACAGGTTTTGTACGTTTAAATCTACGAACGGTAGTTGGTTTTTCCGGCACAAGTCACTTTGCCTCGAGCCATGCTCTGTGCGGCTGTTTATACAAGATCTGCTTCTCCATACACAATTAAATGGTTTGGAGGTATTGCTGGGCTCTTTGACATAGGTGTCTCATCACACTTTCGTATCTGGAAGGCCCCTTTAAGTACTTGGTATTATTTTATGCCTCCGGCAATTAGGGTATCCCGTGTTACGTGGGATCCCTTCGGTTAACCCATTGTTTGCTTTAACACTGTGTTGCTAACATGATATTCGTTCAACTACTGTTGACTCCGGCACCCCTCACGGATTGCTCTGGGTGTTATGAGTTATGCCATCACATCTGGCGTAAATTATGGGATATTCAGTTCCTTATCCGCCTTGCGGTAACATATGTTTTCAATTATCCCATTTTGGGTGTAATGTCTCCCGTATTGGGTATTGATCTTGATACTTTTTCTTACCTTCTTGGTCAGGTCGATCTTTAGGAAGTATACTATGGGAATCTATCCCGTTTCGAACATAATGTTCATTTTAGGCATTCGCCGTATCACTTACGCTGGTATACATTCCAGTTATTAGGTATTTCCTCCTCGTTTTCTAAGACATATCCAATGTCTATGCTCATTACTCTGTGCTTAGGTTTGTTACCTTACTGGGTTCTAGACTCCTTTAGCTTAGTAAGCATCTTTGTGTTCTTCGATCATTCGAGGTGTTCAACTGTTTGGTTTGAACTCATCTTAAGGTCCGTAGTATGGAGTCGACTACTTCCTGTGTTCCGTACTCTACTTGTATACATACATGGAGTATCTTGTTGATACGTTACCACTTACCCGACCAACTCATAACTGGTCTGTCAGGCCCGCAAGCTCCTTTGGAGTGCGGTCGTTCCACGTCTCGTTTAGTACACTGTAGTGTCGGTCACACGCCTAGGTGAAGTATTCTGTTGCCGACTCCTCTTATATAGTCCTATGATAACTTATCGTGGTTCTCTGGCTTGGTTTTGAAATTTGGGGGTTTTTGGAAAATTTAATGGTTTGAAAGAAAAATTTGAGTTTAGAAAGTAAATTCTCCATGGCATTTCAATGTCGGTTGCTTCTTACCAAGTCTAGCTTCTCACTGACTGGTACGCTCTCAATACAGTGGTCAGGCCGTTAGGCCTTCCCAAATTTTCATTTCAAAATTCTTAGGGTTGTCTTGCCATATTAGCTTCTCTCGCCATCTTGGTACTTGCTAAGTACTTGTCACTTGTCAAAGTTCCTCTTAACAGTCCTGTTACTACTGCACTTGCCGTAGCAAGTGCTCGGTACAGGCGGTTTTTGGGTTAACTCATACCGGTCACGGTATTGTTCACATTAAATTTGGTAGCCTTGTCGGCTTTTCCTTTGATCCTTTAGTCGGATAACTGCTCGTCAGAGCTGCTACTTGTTCATCTTGACACGTATCTCAACCTTTTAGGTGCTTCTCCAATCTTGGAGTTCCTTAATTACTTAGTTCTGTGATCTACCTCGTTGCTCGTTCCCACATCTTTGCTGTGGTTACCGAAGGTTTAACTTGTTTAGGCACTACTTCAGTAGTCCTATTCGGGTATATCCCGTAATTATGCTCGTAGCTGTCTAAGCTATATCAGTTGAGTATTACAACTTCTTCGGGTGTGGCAGGGTGGGTGTACCTACTCTCAACTAGGTTCTTAGTTGGTTAGAATACCGTTAGTGGTATTACATAACCATGGCGGTCCGTAGACATGCGTCCCGGTTCTCGTTATTTCTTATGAGTCCGTCTTGTCGCACGATTGGTGCTTTCTTCTTGCTGCCGCTCGACCAGTTAGGTTCACGCGACTGTAAAGCATGTCGCCTCAAGCTGCCACAGGTTCTGGTCTCCTTGGATTAGGATTTCTCGACCTCACACCATTGAGTGCGGTTATTGTCGTTCCAGCGGGATCTGTCTCCGGGGTTTCCGGTTCTCAGGATCTACCGCATGACAGGTTCTGGTTCATATTGAAATATTTAATAACTGCCAGATCGGGTTTCCCCATCTCTCTGGCGTTCTTTCCCAAGATTTTAATACAGGGGTTGTGGAGGGCAGGTTTGGTATTGTAGGTATCCAGTTCATACTGGAAGTTCCTAACTAGCGCATCTCTCACGCTACCACTCAACCCATAGCCCTAAGTCTCTGATTCGTAACTCGGTATTGACTAAGCTCGGTATTTCCAGTCATCAGAGCGATACTTCGCTCTAATACCATTTTTGTAACACCCCAACCGTTAATCTTGTCATTACCTCTTAAACCGTTACTAATTACTCCTACTCACGCAGCGGAACTCTAACTACGAGAGGTGAAACAACGCTGTTAGCCACCCATGTGGCTAACCAGGCCTTTCTTACATACCGTAACGGTCTAATAAACTGGAACAACCGAATACACATTACATATACAATACTCAAATCATTTCTTACTATACCGAGTCTACAATATATGGATGCCGACAACATATTCGGTCTTACACCTCTTTCAATACATAAGTAATTAAATCCAACTACCCATGCAAACCACCGACCCCGTCCTACTCTCGAACGGTAACATCTTCGGTGTACCTGAAAAATAATAATGTTGCCCCTAGGGGCTCAGCTTAACGCTGCATATGAAATTCGCATACCCCGAGCGCTAACCGGGGTACACCGACTACTTTTGTCGGATATACATGGAGTTCATTTTAGTCAAACAACATGCATCGTAACAACACAATATATATGTGTATTACTCAAGGAATCTACATCCAATCACGGAACACAATTCCTACCTAACATAACATGGTTGTTAGTTGTATCAGTTTACTCTTAGGCCTTGAGGGTTATACCTCACTATGCCTTGTTTACTCATTCAATATCTCACCCGCTCTCTCGGGTTACTTATTCATATACACACCCATTCTCTTGGGCTACTCATTTTACTCTCACCCATTCTCTCGGGTTACTTATACTCAAGCTATTGTAGATTCTCGAGACACTACAAGTCTCCTACGTCATGCTTGTAACTCTTAATGCATTCTCAGGCCAAAACTCATGGCTCTCGAGCATAGTCTTACTTCCCCAGTTTTGATCCTACTCTGGTCTAGCATGGTGGGAAGGTTCAACTAACTCACAGGACTCTCTCTTAGTTCCTAACTCTTTTACATAGGTCCGACTACTCTCGGACTACTCTCATTCTCATACACTCCTCTCTCGGAGTTATAATAATATTATGTATTAGTCTAGAAGCATCACTCTCGATGTTTCTAATGTCTTTGGGAACAATACACAAGTTCGGTTAATCTTAGGTTTTAAGAGTTACCCATACGTTTCATTTACTCATACTTTCGGTTATTTTCTTATGCCGGGTAAAATCCTCATATAGGAGGTCGACCATGTCTCAAGGGAGCTACTAATCCCTTAGGTCTCTTTACCTTCTATACTAGTTCACATCTTCGAACTATCTTTAATCCTCTTGAAGGAGGTTCACTTATCTTTCCACTCTCATTTGTTTCGTGGTTGTGTCATTGTGGTTTACTAACCGTTATCGGGTATTTACTCAACCCGTACTTCTCCTCACATTCTAGGGAGTTCATATGTTAGCGTTATCGTTATACTTTAACGGATAGTTTGTGTGTTTGCACGTTTTCGTTATCATAAGCATCGACCCGATCTATGGGTCTCTAGCCAAACGTTACTCACTACGAGTCGGTCCATACACTATGTTAGACCACACCGGCATACAAGTATGTTAGCTCATTCAACATACAACAAGGCATACATAATCAAACAATGGATTATTTTCATGCTTTAATCTTGATTAAGCCGGCACACAAACACACAAATCAACGTAACTCGGTTAGCACACGGAGTATGAGAAAATCATACCTTTCACCGGGGTTTTTACTTTTACCGTGTCATCTCACCATGCTCGGTTCACACACGATCCACTGATAACATTCAAATGCTTATATTAACATTAAAGCGTTACGGTAAGTAAAACTAATACACCCGTACTAAACCCCGTTATCCCGTTATTCCTAGTTTAGTTCAAGTGCTCTTAAACTCACAACTTTCTCATTCACTTCTCAAACTTGTGTACACTTCTTCGGACCTTGACTAGTCACCAAACAAGGCCTAAGCATCATCTAAAACCATTACCATTCACTTCCTCATCATTAGGGCACTTAAAAACACTCTCTAGTACATTTTTACACTGGTCCGGGTTTGTGTCCGGGGTTACAAACCCAGACCAGACACAGTTTAAAGTTTCTAGACAATTTTACATGTGGTCCGGGTTTGTGTCCGGGTTTACAAACCCGGACCAATACTCCTGGTCACTCTCGGGTGCTAATAATGACTGGTCCGGGTATATATGCTAGTTTACAAACCCGGACCCATAACTCATAAATCTCTCGGGTGAGTTTTAGGGGTGGTCCGGGTTTGTGTCCTGGTTTGTAAACCCGGACCACTCCTCTGATATAGGTTTCTACCGTGTTTTAGCACTGGTCCGGGTTTCTGTACTTGTTTGCAGACCCGGACCACTTGCAGAAATGAAATTCCTCCTTGTTCTTGATTATGTTACCACTCCAAATTTATACCAACTTCTTCCCCACTCATTCTACACATATTCTAGGATGTTTTGACATTGATTAGGCATTCAAAACTAACCTAATCCCACCTATATATTCATCTGTTAACTTACCCATTTCCACTGTAATTTTCTTCTCTGTTACAGATTGCTAGTTCTTGTTTCTGTTGCAGTTTCCAATCCTTTCTTCCCTTCCATTCCAACTCCACGTATTAACACACTCAAGCCCATAGTTTCCTGGGCAAAATTTGACATAGCTTGTCTACTTTCCTAAGTATTCTCACCACACTACAACAACTCACAAAACCTGTTTTCATCCCTGTTATATAAGCATAAAAATCCTTACAGTAGCACATTTAATTCTCCTCTGTTATCACATAATTCCAACTCAGTTTCTAAGTTTGTTTTGCACACCCAAACCCATTAAAACTTCCTCATTCAACAAACACTATTGTAGTACCAAAACTACACTAATTCAAGGTCATTTATTTGCATTCAAAAATCTGTTTACAGAGACAAAACCAACCCATGGTAAGTTCATTACCTTTCTAGTTTTTTTTTTGTTTTCTCTTCTCTTCTTCCTCCTTCTCTTGTTCTCTCCTTCTCTTGTTGTTTCCCACCAAACAGAGGGTATAGATTGCTATCTACAATCATATCCCTAAACCCCACATAACAAGCTAGTTTAATTCTCACGTACCTCACAAAACTAATATTTCAAGAACTAGTTTTAGGGCTTTAACGCTAAGGAGTTACCTTGTTCTCTTGAGTGCCATCTTTAAACAGCAAGGCTAGGAAAATCTCACCCCTCTGTCGAAGAACAAAACCGGCTGAAAAATGAAGCCAAGTTCAACGTGGGCATTTTTTTTTATTTAGCTAGAATAAGCTAGAAAGATGGAAGACTTGAGCTTATTTTTACCTTGGACTATTTAGGAGATGAAGGAGACCCAAAACACCTCTTCAAGCTTCAACATAAGCTACGGTCATGGAAATGAAAATGAGGGTTTTAAGTTTTTGAAGGGTGGAAAAAGTTGCCCTGGACAAGAGGAATGCAACGGTACAAATTTTGTGTGATTTGGTGTAGAAATGAGCAAGCTAAGGGAGGAAGAAGGTGGTGGATGTTTGCTCTCTGATGGAATCGCCATCGTAAT
This sequence comes from Limonium bicolor, assembly GCA_023374045.1. Taxonomy (NCBI): domain Eukaryota; kingdom Viridiplantae; phylum Streptophyta; class Magnoliopsida; order Caryophyllales; family Plumbaginaceae; genus Limonium; species Limonium bicolor. The sequence goes on along the minus strand of CM041781.1, from coordinate 119,553,081 downwards.
ACAGAGGGAGAATGATTTTAGTCTGAGAGGGAGGGAAATCGTGAATCAGAAGGAGAAGGGAGGGAAGGGAGGGGTGAAGGGAGGGGAGGGTACTAATACCTCTTTTACTATCCCCCCCCTTTTTACTTTATTTCCCTTGTCATCTTGTGACTTAATAAGCAAACAATCTAATTAAATGTGTATGTATACTAATTAAAACCGGCCACATACTGTTAGTAGCCCGGGTCGTTTTTCATCTTTTCGAATTAAACGCGTTTCGTCTCCCGGTTTCGACACTATTCACTTACCGGGTCCGTTTTCTGGAATTTTCTCGTTTCTTTATTTTTTTAATGGTTATTAAGCTTCCATTAATTTTTGTTTATAGTTATTTAATAAACTATAATTTTTATGGGTCTGTTTGACCACTTAAAGTCACGTTTTTGGGTTTTCTCGAAAAACGTGCTTTTAAACTCCGTTAGTATTTTTAATCCATTATTTGGATCCGTTTTCTTCGGGAATCACTCCCGTATACTAATTAGGCCTAACTAAGCCTTAGGAATCCATCTCGGACCCTAAAGAGATCATGTATCTCCTTTATTCATTTAATGCGCGTTTTAACATTTTTCGCGTTTTACGCATTTTCTCTTTTCTTTTGGTTTTATTTTCCATTTCCAATACTCTTTAGGCACCATTAGGCCTTTAATAATCATATTAGAGTAATTTAATCACGATTTTTAGATCCAGGGTATTAAAATTATTATGTTCAATTTGCATGCTATAATAAAGTAGTAAAGCACACCAATACATCATGATTTCATACACACTTAAAGGTAGCAAACCTTAGCAACAAGCATCCAAGCATAACATGCTGGCATCATAGCAACATCAAACACATAACCAAGCACAACAAGCAGCTAGTATAGCAATAGCAATTATGTAAGTCATCAAACGTGTGCATAGGTATGTTATACCAATGATCCTCACTATGGGACCATTCGAGCGTTGTGTGTTTTCATTTCTTTTCTCTTGTTCCCATAATGTGTATTTTCTTTCTCTTTCCTAGCACCAGGTCTGGGGATATAGTTTAGATCCCGTGACCATATCATGTAGGCGCCAATCTTTCCTTGTTTCTTTAAGGATTATTTATGAATTTTCTTATCACCACAATTTGGAGAACGTCTTCTCCATAGCCAATCCTCCATTCTCGGCGTCATGCGTCGAGAAAGAGGGGTCATCTCTAGACCCCAGGATGTGCTCCACCAATAGCTGATCCTCCAATCCCGACGTCATGCGTCGAGAAAGAGGGGTCATCTCTAGACCCCAGGATGTGCCACCAATAGCTGATCCTCCAATCCCGGTGTCTTGCGTCGAGAAAGAGGGGTCATCTCTAGACCCCAGGATGTGCTCCACAAATAGCTATTTACTTCTCATTATCGTTGATAGTTCGACACCATAGTGGGTGTCATTAGAAGTCCTCTATAGTTAAGAGGAGTTTTCCCTTCATGTAGTTCCTTTGTTTTTTACGAAGTTCGCTGTTTTTCATCTCAAGGTGTCATAAACGAGAAGGGACTACACTACTGTGTGCGCACAAGTAATTATGCAACAATGATATATAACAAGCATATAAGCAAGTCACAACAAGCAATCCAATTTCATGCTTTAGTCTTATGGTCATTGTCAATCAAAGCACACATCACACAAGCCGTGTAACACGGAAACATACGGACCACACATATCCATACCTTATTCAGAAGCATGTGTCGCCTCACACACGGGGTCTCGATTGGCGTTGGTTACGGCCCTAACGTTGATTAAAAATAACGTGTCAGTTCATGATTTCATGTGGTGACACTTTTCTAGTTTATCTCACTTATACCGGGTGTTATTCCACCTTAGACTTTTATTTATCTCCAAGGATGTTTACATCGTCGGTTACACGTTAACTAAGCCCTCTCCTCTAGTTAACGTTTTAGAGCATTCTAGGCACTAATATGTAACGAGTTTATCTAAAACGGATTTAACTTGTCTAAAGTATATCCCCTCCTTATCTAAATAGGTTATCAATGTTTTAAACCTAGTATCATAATAATATAGTCTTTTAAATACACCTGAAACCTATTTATACTGAACCCAGAAGTTCCTCAAATCTGAAACACAACTTCCATGTACCACCTTATCTAACTTCACTTCCAAGGTAGTAAATCGATGTTTAACCTTCTCAATATGTTTTGCTAACCTTGTTGTATCTACCAGCTATGATTTAGGTTCATTACTAAGTTAGCACCACACTCATAATGCTTCTGTAAATCATTTATACCGAAACACAAAATTATTGAAATCTGGAACAACTCTCTCCATATTCCTTTTCGATCCTCGGTTCTGTTCAGTCCAACTGATGTGTAATTCTCTCCCACGGTACCTACTCCACTAGCTAAGGGTGTCAACTATGTCTCAGACTCATTACTAACCCAACTATGTCTCTCCCACAGTAACTACACCGAACAGCATACTGCTGAAAATCTGGAACACAACTGAACTAGTGCCCTGTTTCAGCTTCTTATGTAAGCATATTATCCTGGTTCCTAATCTCCCTCAAAGTGTTCACATATTTACTTGAGTGTATTGGGGTGTTTCAGGTTCTTTAACGTTCAACGCAACCCCTACAACCCTCTGCAACATGAATCTACAGAGAGCATAGATCTTCAGGCAAAAATCAAAAATCTGAAACCTACAACCTGTTATCCTTTATTTTGTTACTTTCCTCTGTTGTTTTTTTCTTATTGCTCATTAATCAGGTTTTTTACTCTCCTCAATATTCTAGCTACTTAGATGTCTTGGTATAGTTTTCATCTTTAAAACAGACCCAAAATAACATGGACCAAAATCCTGAAAATTCTTACACAGGTAACAACAAAAACTGAAACATCACATTCTGATATACTTGCTTTTATTTCCTTCTATTAGTTCACCAATAGTCCCTCAAACTATCCCAATTTACTAGTTCTGTTAATTAAGGTCTTGATCAAGATTCTAAACTCAAAAACAAACCTACAACACCTGGGTTTAGGTTACTGATATAACCTCACACTGAACTGAAATCTGTAAACCGAAACCATAAGCTGATGCACTTCTCTTCTGTTTTTATGTTTGTTATTCATCTGTCTTTTAATCTGTCATCAAAACTTTCCCACGCATTCACCCACTTAGATAAGTGTTCCAGCAACCATTTAAACTCCAAAAACAACCAAAAACACTACTGTTAAACCTACAAAACGTGCTTATGCTGAGGCCAAGAAAAACTGCAGAACTGAAATCAAATTTCTGAAATCTGCTACTTCATACTTCCATTCTAAGATGCTGTATGTCTCCTCCATGAATATACCAACCTTGGTAAATGTGTTAGCACTGATTTAGGTTGATTATTAACCCAACACACCCCCTGTAACATGGTTAATCAGAGACTTATGGTTTCAGGAAAATTGTAGAACTTAAATACCAAAATCTGCTATCCTCTATTCCTTTCCCTGTTTGTTCACGAATTTGATCTCTAGCCACCCCCAGATTATCTAGCTGCTTACTTAAGTGTCATATCAGGTTTTTTTTTAATCCTCCAACAGATCCACGAGAACTTTGTTAATGCAACAGAAAGGCCCTAATACTGAAGCTGGGAAATCTGAGCCAAAACTGAAACATGAACCTAATATTTCCTCTTCTTTTTTTTCTGTTTGTTCCCGAGTTGGATATCTAGCTCCCCCTAAATTACTCTACCCATTTAGTTAATGTTTAGTCGAGATTTTTAAACCCATAACAGGTCAGAACCACATGGATACGTTTATGAAAACAAATCCATACCCGGAACTTAAACAGACTGAAACCATGAACCTGAACATGCTCTTTGCTGTGACTTACTAATCTTATTCCTCAGTTTTTCTTTTCCCAAGTTATTTAGTTGCTTAGCTAGGTGTCTTAATATGATTCTATCCTCAAAAGAACCCACAAAAACATTGGCTATACCCATGAGAAGTTGATATCTAGAAAACACCAAATTTCAGAACTTAAACTGATGTTTCTTTTGTTTCATTTCTGTTTTGCTCACCAGTTTGATTTTCAATTTTCTTACCCACCCGTCTGCCTACTTAGCTATATGTCTTAATACTGTGTTAGTTTTAGGACAACCCAAAGCAATCAAAGACTACACTACTGAAACATATCTATTCAGAACCCAACAGATGCAGAACTGATAATCAACCCTTGCATTTTCTTCAGTTAGTTATTTTTATTTCAATAGGTTGACTGTTCTTCCCACACTCTCAGGTTAGTTGCTACTTACTTAAGTGTCTAACATGACCTTAAACTCAAAACAGGCTCACAACAATGTGGACAACCCCACTGGATTTTATTATACAGAAAACAATCAGCTTTAAGGTCTGTACAAGGTACTTGGGGTAGTTTAATACCTTTGGTTTCTCTCAATGTTTTGGAATTGGTTCCTCTGGAAATTTTCTTGGCATAAGGTAGACTCCCAGACCCTGAACTCTTGGCCTCTACTGGAATGGTTTCTCAGGTGTTATTCTTGGCACAACAGAAACGAGGCAGATAGGGGTTGGAGTAAAACTGAAATTTCTTGCAAGCTCACCTCCTGGTTGTGCCTCAGACGAGATGTTGAGTAGCTACAATCCAGTTTAATTTCGATATGGCCTTGAAGACTGTATGCGTGTTTGGTGCATTACAGGAACAAGAAGGAAATGAGGTGAGAAACCTTCAACTGTCCAAGACGACAGAAGAGTGGAAGGACATTACAGTAGGGTCTGTTATGTTTAACTGAAGCTGTTGTTCGAACCAGGGTGCTGGTTCTTAATTTGTTTTTTTTTTAATGAAACACAACAACTTGCAAAGAGCTCGCTATACTGCATGAGTCACGTTTTGGGTCAGGAAAGAAGGAGATTAAGCAAGAAAATAGAATTCAGTCTCGACCACCTAGTTTACCTTCACGCGTGAGCAGAGTACAAAGGAGAAGAGAAAGTCTCTGAGCAAGTGATAACCGTGGCATGTGAAGGTGAGTAAGGAAGACTGAACAGAGGTATTAATCAGGGGTAGAGGGAGTTAGTGCTTCTGTTTTCAAGACAATTGTGTGAGGTTTGCAAAAGAAATACCATCTCTGTGCGTGAGAGTTTGTAGCAGCAACAACTATCGTTGTATGTCCTCAGGTGTTTCCGATGGTTGCACATGAGCAGGTGGGAGACACGAGCTTAAGGAGTAAATACGAGGAGGTGGACTCAAGTTACTAGGCAGTGGCATGGGAATGATTCTCAGGTCTGTTTGTTTCTCGTTTTATTTGTAGTTACTATAGTAGTCATATTACTACTTTAATTAAGTTGGCATTCCATACTGAATTCGAGCATAGCTCAACCGGTTAAGGCATCCAGGGCGGGTACGAAAGGTACCGGGTTCGAATCCCGGCTAAAGCAGGTTTGCTCTTTTTTTGTATAAGTGTATATACATGCCTATTTTATCGTTGTTACATACATATACATACATGTAACTGTTTTAGCTTGTCACGTTGTTGATTATACCTATATATATACGACTATTTTATTTCGTCGCGTTTTAGTTATACATATATATGCCTATATATATTTATGCGACTGTTGTATTACATCACGTTATTACTTGTGCACGTAACGTGGTGATATTATAACGTTGGTTGTACGTACGTATATAATATATATATATATATATGTATACGGGTGACTATATCGACGTTCTCATGTTTCTGTCGCATTATTAATCATAACATCTTCGTTTTAGAGATGTGTATACGTATGAGTTTACGTTTACGATTATAATTCGTCCAGGGTATATAGGATGTTCATACAATTTATTGGGCGCACTAGTGGTATTTATTTTACGCACCGATAGGTACATGCGATATAAGCATCCGTTTGGATCTATATTTTAAATACCATAATATTTCATGGTAATTATTGCACATAATTTAATTTAAACTTCACTAATTTACAGTGGTAATTACTCGGGGTATTTCAGCCTTCCATAGCTAACAATCCTAACTAAATGCAGTCCCGGTCTGATAAATAGAAATACCATACTTACATCATCATAATTTACAATGCCTGATTACCGAGTACTAAGAGTATACATTACATAATGATCTCACAAGTCTAACAGAATAATATGAGTTTAAACATTCCACTCATCTTTCCAAGTTATCCCCTCTCAAAATACAACGGGTGTACTACATAGTACACTAACTACTCTAGGGCTACAAGCCCATGTACAACTCGGTACACCAACCTCTACTACTAACTATCAAAAGTATAACAACCCGGTCCATGTCGTCTAATCAGCCATCTCATGTACCTTGAAAATAAAAACATCGCCCCAAGGGGCTCAGCAAAAGCTGCATATGAAATTTGCATACCCCGCGTGCTAACGGGGGTATGCCGACTACTTGTTCGTATACATGGAGTTCATTTATTTTTAAGCAGGCATGCTAATATGAAAAACTTAATAAAACATGCATAGATGATACTCGCACATAGAGTATAACGCATACAATGGAAAACAGCACATAAGTCAACCATTCACAATCTTAGAGGCCTTGAGGTTCTCTCCTCAAGATCTAACCTCTTATAAGTTAGCCAATTCTCATCCGGGTTAGACGGATGTTCTTACTCTTAGCTCATGATCATATGTCTCGCTCAAGGCATGATCCACACTTAACCATTATTTATCTCTTGAAATAATTATACAGTTAAGTCGGGTGACCTCCGGGCAGAGATGAGGCATGCTCACCACATCTCACCACCAGGCTTTAGATTTGGCTTACTTCCCCGGGCTGCGACCATACGGTTCGGAACCATGGTAGGAAGGTTAGGCCAGAACTCGGTAAGAAATCTCTCTTGCTTCCTCATTCTCACATGTGGCCGAAGCTATATCGGTCTCCTCTCAATCTCAGTTACCCTTCTCTCAAGTTAGGTAAGTCAGATGGTTAGGGTGTTAGAGAGGACTTCTCAAACACAAGATTTATCATCATTCAAACAATTCATGAATTATACAAACTTGTCTTACAAGACATAGTTCAATCAAGTGCAAATACAAGCACATTTTATAAGGAAATACAATAAATCGTATTCATGCATTTTATCTTGATTAGGTGATTGCAAGTAAACACAAAGCACGCAAATCAGAGTAACCAGGTTAGGATACAGGGCATGAGAAAATTATACCGTTCACTATCATTGTTCGCTTGTCGACTCACTCTCTCAAAGACCGACTAATCGAATCCTATAACATACATTAAGTCGGGAGGTTAATTACCTATCACGAACCTAACTCATTACTTTGCTAACGTTTCTCAGTTTATACTCACTAACTCGTTGTTATTCAAACCCTATTATTTATGTCACTTACTCAAACTTTCTTTCTAAGATTGTTCATACCTTTCATGACCCTTAAACATCATTAACCATGTCCTAATTACCTTATATTATCATTACCCATCAAGTACCTACCTTAAAATAGCTTTAAAATAGATTCTGTGAAGAAATTGGGGAGGTCCGGGTTCGTGTCCGGGTTTACAAACGCGGACCAACACTTTTGGTCACTCTCGGGTAAGATTTATGGGTGGTCCGGGTTTGTGTACCAGTTTACAAACCCAGACCATAAGTTCTGAAACCTCTCCGGTGTGAAAATGGGGTGGTCCGGGTTTGTGTCCTGGTTTGTAAACCCGGACCACTCCTTCTGTAATACGTACTGCCTAGTTATGTGCCTGGTCCGGGTTTCTGTACCGGTTTACAAACCCGGACCAGGTGCAGTAATGCCATATATGCTTGTCTTTGATTCTGTAACAACTCCAAACTTCTACCAACTTCTTCTCCAACCTTCCTACATATATTCTAGCATGTTTTGACAATGATTAGGCACCCAAAACCAACCTAATCCCTTCTCTATACTCAACTGTCAACCTCTGTTAACTTAACCCATTTCCACTGTAAATCTTCTTCTGTTACAGGCTTCTTCCTAAGTTGATGCTACAGATTTTGCCCCTCTACTTCCAACTAGCTAAATGATCCCTCATCTAGCACTAAATTAACCTTCTTAACCTTCCTAATCGAACACCAAGTTCACTCTCCAACTCTTGATTAATTCACTCAAAATTTCTTACTTAAATTTCAATAACTAGTTTCTAGGTCCTTGTTACAGTTTTTGCTCTCTTTTACCATTCAAACTCCACTCATTAATGCACTCAATCCCATACACTCCTAGATAAATTTTGACAGAGTTTGCCTGCTTTCCTAAGCATTCTCCACACACTAAACAGCTCAGAAAAATCAATTTTTCATCCCTATTTATATAAGCATTTATATCATTACAGCAGCTCACTAATTCACACCTTGTTATCACCTATGTAGCAGTTTAATCTCATGGCTTAATTCCCACACTTAAGCAACATTAAAACAGCTCCATTCACATTTAAATTGTAGTATCATAACTACACTAAAACAAGGACTTTATTCAACAATAAAAATCTGTTTTTGCAAGACAACAAACCAACACAAGGTAAGCTCATTTACCTTATTTTTTTAGTTTTCTCTTTTATTCTTCCTCTTTTCTCTTGTTCCCTCTTTCTCTTCTTGTTCCCTCACCAAATAAAGGGTATAGATTGCTATCTATAATCATATCCCCATAACACACATAACAAGCTAATTAATTCATACTTCCATCACAAAAACTAGTATTTTCAAGAGCTAGTTTTAGTGTTTAACTTAAGGAATTACCTTACTCTCTTTGAGTGAAATCTTTGAACAGCAAGGCTAGCAAAATCTCACCCCTCTGTTGAAGACCACAAACCGCTGGGAATAGACAAGAAAGAGCTTATGTGGGAATTTTGGTTTTGCAAGAAAAAGCTAGTAAAAGATGAGCTCTTGAATTTATTTTTTACCTTGGAGCATTAAGGAGATGAAGGAGACCCAAAAACACCTCTTCAAGCTTCAAAATGGCCTACTGCCATGGAGATGAAGATGGAGGTTTCAAGCTTTTGAAGGGTGGAAAATGTTGCCTTGACGAGAGGAATTCAACGGTGGTATTTTTGTATGATTTGGTGTTGATTTGAGCAAGATAAGAGGAGAAGAAGTTGGTGCTGTTTGCTTCCCTTCTCAAATCGGCAATGGAGCTGAGTGAAGAGGAAGAATATAGTACAGAGAGGGAGGGAAATCGTGAATGGAAAGGAAAAAGGGAGGTGAGAGAGTAATATACCCCTTTTAGTATTCCCTCTCTACTTTAACTTATTTTGTCTTCTAGTGTCTTATTAGTATTTGTTAGTTAATTAAGTGTGTGTGTGTTAAATAAAAACTAGCCCCACACTATTAATAATCCGGGTTGTTTTTCGTCTTTTCAAATTAAACGTGTTTCGTCTCCCGGTTTTGACACTATTCACTCCCGGGACCTTTTTTCCGGAATTTTCTCGTTTAATTAATTTTAATGGCTCTAGACCCTCACTATGGTCTAATTATAGATATTTAACTAACTATAATTATTACGAGTTTATTAAACCCATTTAAAATCATGTTTTTCCCGGTTTCTCGAAAAACAAGTTTTAAAGCTCGTTTGGATTTTTAAATCGTTATACGGATCCGTTTTCTCCGGGAATCGTTCCCACGTATTCATTTGGCCTAATTAAGCTCTTAAATATTCCGTTAGCCTAATTAATCACTGTTACTAAACCCGGGATATTTCAACCGCAAACATACCAACCGATGTCGGGTGTGGTGCCGGGCATCCCATGTCCGGCATAAGCATCTTTTCGCGCGGATTTGGCAGTTTAATTAACGGTTAAACAACACATTTTGCACATGGTGCCGGGTACTCCTCACCCGGCATGACTCCCAGCACATAAGGATTTTGAAGTCTATAAATAGGCCGAACTTCTCCACATTCAAGGGCACTTCAACATCCCGTACACTCCATTCATAGGCCAATTTCGCATCCATCCCAAGTGTTGGTGTCCAAGGAAGTTCTACGGATCCATCCACACAAAGAGAAGAAGAAGATCTTTGTCGGGTTAAGGCTATGACCAATCTCCATCTCCCCTTTGTATTCCTTCTTTCATTTGTGTGGATAGGGAAATAGAAATCCTTGTTTGTTCTCGGTTAGAGATGAATTCCTCCTTGTATACAATATGATCATTTCAATATAAATATAAGCGTTGTTAAGATTTCGGTCAGTACAGTTGAATATGATGATCACTTATTCTTCTCATTCAAGGTTGTACTTGAGATTTATCAGTCAAGAGTAGGATTGGAAAGAGGAAGTCTTAGTGAATCTTTACCATTGTCTTCTGCGCGTTAGTGGGAGCACCACTTAAGATTGTCGAATTTTTACCCCATTTTCCCTCACTATCTTGATCATTTCGCGGCATGAAATATGCTCGATTCAACAACGGGTATGATGTGGGGTGTCTAGTGTCCGGTGCATTCAAAGTCTGTGAATGCGCCTAGCATCTGATGTCTGGCAGGACATCCGACACGTTCATTTGTTTATTTAAATTCAAGTCTTGTAATTTTATATTGTGATCATATTGGTACTTAGGTTGATGTAATCTCAAACCTTAGGCAAAACATTGTATATACTTTGTTTAGATAGATTCTTAGTTAGTTTCTTTATTTGATTTAATGTTCATTTTCCCCCTTGTTTAGAATCGATAATTACCGAGGATTAGGACTAATTTTCTACTAACTCCCTTGGGTTCGATACTTTTGGTCGTAATTACTTACACATTATTCCGACCGGGAATTTTTGCTACCCGTATTAGAGTGGTAGGATTATTTTATTTTTTGATTCATTTTTGTACATTCTTTACCTTACAAATTCTTTGTTAGTCTAAGTCCTAAAACTGGTGATCGCCCTATTCTTTATTCTTAATTCTTTTTACTTAGTTGAATGTGCTGTGTACAATGCCGGGTTTGATACATTCGGCACTTCAGAGGAAGTCCCACTGGTGGAACGCGAGCCTTTAATGACGGATGTTTAATCACGGCTTTAACAAACACCGTGATTAATAGGAAGGCCGAAATTAATTAGCGACGATGATTGAATTAACTGTAATCAATAATCGATCGGAGGTAGGCGCGCCTTTTTTAGGACGGACTTTAGATGACGGTTATTAGTGAAACCGTAATCTAAAGTCCCGTGTTGACGCGCGCTTTACGGTCAACGGACTTTAGATTACGATTTCACTAATAACCGTCATCTAAAGTCCGTCCTAAAAAAGGCGCGCCTACCTCCGACTGATGGTCAACGAGTCGTTTTGACCTGACGCCAAATATTTCCCGTATTATTTGATTTTTTTGACTCCGCGCGTAATCTAAATTACAGTTAACGACGTCGTTTTACCAGTGTATTTTAGATTAATAAAAACTTTATATTAATGTGTTACCTATGTTTGAAACCCAACATATGCCAAATAATTATCGCGCTATTTTTTTAATTTCGTTACACTTTAGATTACGGTAAACGACGTCGTTTTACCAGTGTATTTTAGATTAATAAAAACTTTATATTAATGTGTTACCTATGTTTGAAACCCAACATATGCCAAATAATTATCGCGCTTTTTTTTTAATTTCGTTACACTTTAGATTACGGTTTTTTTGGGAACCGTCATGTAAAGTGTGACTTTAGTTTACGGTTTACATGTAAACCGTAATCTAAAGTCCATTTAAAACATTTGCCTACACTCTGCACACTCTACTCACAGTAACTCTTCTTCTCTTTCGCGCTATCTTCCTCACTGAAATCGCCTCCTCTCTCCCGTCACCTTGCTAACGGCCATCGCCGCCGTCGCTCCCACCACCTTTGTCACTCCCATCGCCGCCGGTCACCACCCATCTACCACTGGTCTCACCGTCGACGTCTCTATCGCGTATTGGGTATGCGATCGATTGATTGTAGTTTTTTCTAACTTTGTTCATATACATGCATTTCGATTGCAAGTTCTAAGCCGTTTGTATCGAATCCTGAGAGTGTAATGGCAAATGTTCTAACCTTGTTCATATATTTGTGCCCAGATTCACAGTTAATTGCGACCTAGTTCGTGGGCTGATTTCTACACTACTTGCCCACTTCGGTGCTTAGTTACGGTAACTTTGCAAACCAATCTGTAAACTGCTGTATTTATTTATTCTTAGCATTTAGTATTACAATTAATACATAATAGTGTAGTTTTAAAAATGCTACTACTTAAAACTGCCACAGGAAAGAAAGTAAGTTCAAGTATATTACCGATTCCTGAAAAATGAATGGAACAGAACTGTAGCATATCTCAGTTTCATGAATGGAACAGAACTGTAACAAGTTGTTTGAGTTTTGGTCTGGATTTTAAAGCTTAATGGAATATTTAAGTAACTGGGTAAGGAGTTAGGAGAAGTATAATCAGTTGAAAGAAAAAAAAACAGACAGGGAAGAAAGCAAGAACAACTCAGTTTCTGTTTTGATTTCAGTTTGGATTTCAGCTTCAGTTTCCTAGATGGTGCGTGCGAATTGACTTTGATAAAACTGATTTGGAGACGTTAGAAATATAGGGGAGATGCTGTCGATTTTTTTCCGCGGTTTAGCTAGCATTTAACCTTGATTTTTTGATGAATTCTAATGTTGTCGTTTTTCATTTATGCATCAGGACTACGACTTTATTTAGGCTTCCGACCTCAACCGTTAGCATCGGCTAATCGTCTACCAGAGGTAAGATTTATATATATACATATAATATTTGACAAACTACCAAACATAGTTATCCGCCCAAGATATACCTAATAGAGGTATATCTTCGGCAGTCCCTGTCGGGACTGTCCACGATTGTTAAACACACCTAGGGTGTGAATGTGCTTTTAATATGTACTTTATTGATTATTTCAGCAGTATCTCTTTATTGTTCTTCGAATGCATATATTATTGATTAATATCATAATATCGTGCATTTGAAGAACTGTAGGGAGATGCTGCCGAAATTTTCAATAAATTACATATTAAAAACACGTTCACCGGTGGGATTTAATACTCATGGATGGATTTAGGTTGATAAGATACAAAAGTGTAAAGACTCTGCCACGGGTGACGGTATGAAATGGCTGCCTTCATATAAATAGCTAGAAGGAGATGGAACGTTCGTGGATTTACAGCGGAAATTTGGACGACAAGTTTTTAGAAGGAGTTGATAAGTTATGCACGGTGTTGGCGAACAATCTGAAACGTACAGACAAGGGATACATATTTTGTCCGTGTATCGACTGCCAAAACAATCTGAGATATCGCGGCGTTGAAACAATTAAGGAACATCTGATCCGTCGCGGTTTTGCAAAAGATTTCCAAGACATAATCCGATGGCATGGTCAGAGTGCATTCGATGTTATTAAGCTTAACGAAGGGGATAATGGCAGGCAAACACAGAAAGAACAGAATTTGGAGATGAACAGTTGCTGGTGATCTAGAAGACGTTACAGCGAACGTTGAGCCAGATTTCTGGGATGATGACATTGAGACTATGCTCGAAGATGTGGAACGACATTACTCTAACACGCCAGACAAGCAGGAAAATTTGTTGGATTCATCCAAACACCGTTGTACCCCGGGTTGTACCCTACAAGTTAGCAAGTTGAGTGTCGTCCTCAAGCTATTCAACTTGAAAGCGAAACATGGCTGGAGCGACGTAAGTTTCACTGACCTCCTGGAACTATTGATATACGTTCCTCCGGTGGACAACGTTTTACCAACGACTACGTACTCAGCAAAAAAATGATGTGCCCATGGGTATGGGGTACCAGAAAATTCATGCTTGTCCAAATGGTTGCTGCTTTTGGAAATCGGATGAATTTGCTGAAAGTTGTTCAGCATGTGGAGCGTCACGGTTATAAGAAAAACAAACTCACATCAGCCGGTAGTAAGAAAGGTTCACACAGCCACTAAGGTACTGTGGTACCTGCCCATCATTCCAAGGTTCAGACGTTTGTTCTCCATTGAGAAAAAGACGAGAGAATCTTCGATGGCATTCAGTTCACAGGAAAAAGGATGGCAGATTGAGACATCCCGCTGATGCACCACAGTGGAGAAACATAGACGTAAAATTTCCTGAGTTTGGTAACGAACCGAGAAACCTAAGGCTAGGCTTGTGCACAGATGGGATAAACCCTTACGGTACTTTGAGTAGCATACATAGTACCTGGCCTGTGCTTTTGGTTATTTACAATCTACCGCCGTGGTTATGCATGAAACCAAGACACATCTTGTTGTCTTTGTTAATATCTGGTCCAAAGCAACCGGGCAACAAAATTGACGTATTCCTACAACCTTTGATAGAGGATCTACAACTCTTGTGGAATGAAGGGGCTACGGTTTACGACTCATTCAGTAAAGAGGACTTCAATTTGCATGCTATGTTGTACTGCACAATCAATGATTTCCCCGCCTATGGTAATCTTTCAGGATATTCAATCAAGGGGGCGTTGGCGTGTCCGATTTGTGGTGAAAACACTTGTAGCATTCGCTTGAAACATAGTGGGAAAACCGTGTATATGGGCCACCGAAAAATGCTTCCAAAAGGACATAAGTATTGAAAGATGGCGAAAGAGTTCGATGGGAAAACTGATCACAGCATGGCGCGCCAGCCTTTGATAGGTACAGAGATTTACAAAAAGTTGGATAATATTGTGAACAACTTCGGGCCGCCAACCAAAAGTGGTGAAAAAAGTGTCTGGAAAAAGAAATCAATATTGGGAACTACAGTGCTGGCAGCATCTGGAGGTTAGACATTGTATCGATGGGATGCATGTCGAGAAGAACGTGGGTGAAAGTATCACTAGCACCCTTTTGAACATAAAAGGAAAGACAAAGGATCATTTGAAAGGAAGAAAAGATTTAATGATGGTTGGGCATACGCACAGAGCTTGGCCCGCAAGAACGTGGAAAACGCACATTCTTGCCTCCTGCCTGTCACACTCTGTCTAAAGAAGAGAAACATAGTCTATGCAGTACCCTTTACACAACATCAAGGTGCCATCAGGTTACTCCTCAAACATAAGAAACCTAGTGTCCATGACAGATTTCAAATTAGTAGGAATGAAATCTCACGATTATCATGTCCTACTTCAAGAATTTTTGCCAATTGCACTACGTGGGATCTTGCCGGATGCTGTCAGACACACAATCACAAACGTCAGTGTCTTCCTCAAATCCATTTCGTCTAAGGTTCTTGATGTGGACACTCTGTCTAAATTACAAAAGGATCTTATTGTGACAATGTGCCAGCTGGAGATGTATTTTCCTCCATCGTTCTTCGACATAATGATACATCTCCTCGTGCATCTTGTAAGAGAGATTCTGATGTGTGGTCCTTTGTACCTTCGCTACATGTATCCGTTTGAAAGGTACATGGGTGTCCTGAAGAAGAAAATGAAGAACCGTCGTCACCCAGAGGGTAGTATTATAGAGGGCACTATCACAGAGGAAGTTGTAGACTTCTGCACCAATTACCTAGAAGGTGTCGATACCATTGGACTTCCACGTTCTAGACATGACGGAAGATTGAAGGGTGTTGGCACGGTTGGAAGGAAACTGAAAAGAATTGACATAGACACTCTTAACAAAGCTCATTTAGTTGTGCTAAGTCATCTTGAAGATGTTGAACCATACTTTGATGAACACTTGTGTGTTTTAAGAGCACAATATCCAAACATGAGTGACGTTAGACTACAAAATGAGCAGAATAGGACATTTGTCCGATGGTTCAAAGAGAGAGTGTTGTCCGACCAGTCCACGAATGTGCCTGAACTGATTAAAGTAGTTGCATTTGGACCAAATCTGGATGTAATTTCTTATGAGGGGTACGATGTCAACGGATTCACCTTTTTCACAGAACGTCAGGATCAGAAGTCAACGAATCAAAACAGTGGTGTAGATCTTGAAGCTTATCAAAACTTATATGACATCGGTGTCGTGGGTCATAGTCCTGTCTCAGTACAACAATCATATTTCGGTGTTATACAAGACATCTGGGTATTGGACTACAACAGCTACGAAATGTGTGTTTTCCGCTGTAACTGGGTTAACAACAATCATGGCTACCGTGAGGAGGAGCATGGTATGAAACCAGTTGATCTGTCTAGAGCTACTCCCACGGTTGAGCCATTTGTTGTTGGGACGAAGGTTAAGCAGATATTTTATGTTACTGATCCCTGTAATCCTAGATGGTCTGTTGTGCTTAAAGGGAGAAGAGGAATAGTTGGTGTGGATGGTGTGGTTGATGAGGATGAGTATGATGTAGAAGATGAACCTCCAACTGTTCCTATTTCATTGGAAGAGGCTGAGGTCACAGGTCATCGTGAGTATATACGATCAGACCATAACGAGGGAATGTGGGTTGAGAGATAATGGTGTATGTAAGTTATTACTATAAAGATTTATATGAAATTAACTCTTTTATTTATTGCTTGTTTATGACCATTATGAAAAGCTTAATTTAATTCAAATTGTATTTCAATCCTTGCAGGCATGGCTGATCTGGACATGGCTGATGAAGAGTTCGATTTATTTTGTCGTCAGGAGGAGGAAAATGAGCAGCAAATGGTACCGGTCCCATCTACATCTGCCGCTGCTGTTGTTGCCCCATCTACATCTGCCGCTGCTGCTGTTGGCCCTTCCATGAGTGCACCTTCTACGAGTGCTACTCAGAGACCCAGAGGTAGAGGTCCGACCCGTGGGTTGAAACTGCAGAAACCGGATCAGATTAGTCTTCTGTGGGACAAGTATGGGAGGTATGGTGGGGGCAGCAGGTCAGAGTTCGCTAGTATGCTAGGGACTCTGGCCAGATCACATTGCTGCATCAACCACACATGGAAACAAGTCCCGGAAGAAGTTAAGGAGACCATCTGGAAGAAGGTGCAAGAACGATACAAGATCCCAAAAGAAGTGAAGAAGACCGTTCTTTCTTTGGTGTCCAGCAAAGCTAAATCATTCCGCCACTACTTGGTTGAGCATTGGATCAACAGGGTGCCCCCACGTGAGCCTCCGCCGTATGTTGTGTACAATGGCATGATCACTGAAGAGGAGTGGAAGGAGTTCGTTGAGCGGCACGCCACCCCCGAGTTCAGGGTATGTTTGTGTGTACTCTTTTCTTAATTAATGCTCATAATGCTTTATCCCTGATTTTATCATTAATTTCCTGTTGTACTTTCTTAACAGCAAATACAAGAACAAGCACGGCAAAACCGTGAAGCTAATCTCTACCCCCACACCATGGGACGAAGGGGATATGTGGGCAGCCTCGAGGGATGGAAAGAAGCTGGTTTGCTGACACGGAGGAACGAGGATGGAAGTGAATGCCCAATCGAGGATGTCTCTGAGGCGAGGAGGGTGCAGATGTACATACTGGGACGCCAGAAAACGACCAGCGAAGGTTAGTGGAAATTTCCTAATGCTGCGATGGAACAACTGGCTAACCAAATTGTAAGTATTTGAAAGTAGCTGTTAAATAATTTACTTATATACTCAAGTGTTTGTTGATCTTAAATTTAGTGTTAACTTCTTTGAAAATTGGATAGTACGAAGCGGCACAGAGAGGAGAAGTAGACTTACACGCTCCTCCTTTTCAAGACGACGCGCTCAATCAAATGCTTGGGAAGAAGGATCACCCAGGGCGTGTTAGAGGATTTGGGGGAGAAGTACGTCAGAAGAACGTATTCCCGCCATCTGCTAGGAAGGGTCAGCTGAGTGCTCCTGAAGTTGAGGCGATGGTAGAGCGTAGGTTCGCTGCTGAGCGCCAAGCTAATGACGAGAAACAGGCTGCTGAGCGCCGGGCTATCGAGGAGAGGCTGCAGGAAGCGTTGAATGCGATTGCACATGCAACTACTCAGCAGCAGCAGCAGCTAGATCCTCCTCGACTGTCTTCCTCGTCTAGTTGTGCTCCGGCCGCTGACCCGTACCCTTTTGCCAACATCCAGGTTAACTTTGTTTAACTATTTTTCTCCTAAAAAAAGTTATTTAAATAGTATTAGATTGGACTCACTTATTTATTTCACGTATTATCTCTGTTTATTAAAGGAGCAAAAAAAATGTCGTCTCCAAATACCATTAGAAGGGCACCCTGTAGATGCGGCCTACGGGACGGTGTTGCCATCAGGTCCACTCACGCTCATCAGTTTCGTACGTCTACCCCCATTCTACGCGCGTGTGACCTTGGACCTGATAGTTGATGGATTTGAGCATGCATACCTTCCGATGGCGTTTGACAACAAATGCACGCTGATCGAAGCGAAGGGAGACATTGCCCTGGCCAGCATGTTATATTGTTGTCACCGATGAGGTAAGACTGTTTGACAGACATTTAGTATCTAATAAAATGCATTTTTTAGCATTAAGTGTCTAATCTAATCTATTATAGATCCCTGAGCTTCCTCGCCGCGTAACCCGGCCCAGACTAGAAGAGACCAGCGCGCCGGCAAATCCTGACATCCCTGAGCTTCCTCGCCGCGTATCCCGGCCCAGAGAAGAAGAGATCTGCGCGCCGGCGAATCCTGTCAGAAGTACATGGGTATGTTCTAGATAAATGTTTAATGTTACTATAATAATCAGTGAGTCGGGGTGCGAAAGGTAAGAATCCAGCGCCCGTCCGGGGTCGCACCAGGACTTCTGAGGCGCCTAAAAATAAGCTCGCACTGCCACAAAAACTTGTTAATGTTTTGGGGGCCAAGCAGATGAATCTCTACGACAAGATCATGTTGAAGTCATCTCAAACTAACAACTTCATGATGACGCTTCCAAAGTCGATGTTTCACTACGAAGAAGATATGATCACGGCAATCAACTTTGAGGACATCAGAGAGATGATGTGTGGAGATTATCTGAACATTAACATTATTCAAGCTTATCTAAAGTAAGTGTTCTTTCCTCATACTGTAAAAACATATAGAGTAAGTATCTATGAAGTTGCATTGGCTAACTTTTTATAGTACATGTGATATAATAGATGTCTGCTTGAGAGATGTGCTGAGAAGGACATGACCTCCATTACTGCGGTGTGCCCGGAGCGTTTATCGTACGACTCAGTCACTAGGGACCCGGGGAGGTTTTGTGAATACATGATTCATTGCTTCAATGTTGTTGATCAACAGAATAAATTATTCATTCTAATGCCGTATCACCAAACGTGAGTTCTAATATAAAATTACATACTAATTAGCTAACTTTTTTACCATCATTTCTCATTTCATTTTGTATTTGACATTGTAGCCACCACTGGGCTTTGTTTATATTTTGCGCTGCCACCGCTACTCTGCTCGTTCTAGATCCACTAGGGCAGTGGACAGAATTCAACACTGAAGACTTAATCAAAGAGTAAGTTTTTATTACTATTTAATTGTTTGTAAGTTTTTTGAACCAAAATTAATGTACTTGTTCATTTTGCTAAACGCTTTTGTTAATATATGTAACAGTTGTTACAAAAAAACCCCTCAGGGAGAGTTTGGTGATTTGACCGTCGATTACATCCAGGTTTGGTAATTCATGTATTTCATTCGTGCTGCTATTATCTTTGTACAATTGTTTTACATTTGTGAATTTTGGTGATTTAGTGCCAACCCAAAGGGATTCTAAGAGTTGCGGGTACTACGTGATGCGGTATATGTACGAGTTCTGCGGGTACTTCCCAGGTTTTAAGAATGATATAGACAAGGTAATACGAACGCTGTCTTGTATTTAATTCTTTTGGCAGATTTTTTGTGTCTTTATCTTAATCTCATTATGTGTTCCATTCCTTTTCTTGTTGCAGATTAAGGAGCATATGCCAGATTCAAGACCTATGCTCCTGCCGACTTGTTGCATGTCAGAGAGTGCATGGCAGCCATGTTTATGAGAATGGAGTGGTAGACTAGCTAGCTCTAATGCTGCTATCATGGTTTTTGTTTTTTACAGTTTTCTGCACCGTTTTTGTACTGTTTTACGCTTCTGTTTTATGCTATTTCTTGCTGGGAGTCATCCTAGCTGTATCTACCATGTATAGGTTACACTGCTACCTTTGTAGCCCTCTGATTCTGTTAGTTGCTGCTGCTGTAACAGATTGTATTTTTTGTAATGAATTGCTAGTTGCTACTGCTGTAACAGATTCTAGCTGTTGTATTGAATATTTCTGTTGCAATTGTGCGCAGAGAATGAATTTGCAATTGTTATCTCTGTTGCAATTGTGTAACAGATTGAATATGCAATTGAATATGTTACAGATTTTCGATCTGGTGCTTTATTAGATGTTATCTCTATTGTAATTGTGCGCAGAGAATGAATTTGTGTTGTTGGTATTTGATTCAGGTGGTTCAATTGTGCAGTTTCTGCCCTCTGTTGCTTATCTGTTACAATTCTGTCTCTGTTGCAATTGTGTAGATTTGTAAAAAAAAAATAATAAAAAAAAAATACACTTTAGATGACGGTTCTAACAATAACCGTCATCTAAAGTCCTTTGGGCGCGCGCGCCAAAAGACTTTAAATGACGGTTATTTCCAAAACCGTCATCTAAAGTGTCGACTTTACATTACGGTTATTGGTAAAACCGTGATCTAAAGTCCTTCGGCCCGCGCTAAAGTCAATGACACGCGGGCCGGAAAAGGGCCTTTAATTACGGTTTAAAACCGTAATTAAAGACGTCGCCATCTTTATTGACGCCCGCGTAGATTACGGTCCACAACCGTAATTATACACGGTTTTGGACCGTAATTAAAGGGTTCCGTTCCACCAGTGTTCGACGCCAGACAAACTATATCCAGCACTCTACCCGGCAAGTTCAATTCTATTTTCCATTTTATTAGTTTTGTTAAAATTTTCATAATTATTTATATAACTTGTAACATTCCCTTTTAATGAAAAATATTATAATGTTTTTGTTTTGCTCCTCCTGAAGTTATATAAGGTGAATGCTTCTCCGATCAAATAGTCTTCTTGAAGATTTATCCCACTTTGACCCCTAGAACAAGAAGACCTTCCTTAGTTCCTTGAGGAAACAAAGAACCCACCAAAATGCACCTCCTACACTATTAGGATCAAATACAACAGGCGAATGCAACACCAACCGTCTGCAATATCAACAGGCCTTCCATCAAGGCCAGAAACCTGCTATCAACCTCCCTCTCCTCCCACAAAACGAATACGAGGAATGGAAAAAACTTAAGCCATATCATCAGATCCGTTGTGTGAAAGAATTGGGGATGTTCGATGGATCAAGCCCGGATGAAGCCTTGCTCCACGTAACCAAATTTCTGCAGCACACCAATAGTCTGACTGCCTCAGACGCTGTTTGATAAGCTGATATTTTATATACTTTTATTGTCGAAATCCTATATCTTTATTACCGTTTCCCTTGATTTTGTACTTAAATGGAGTCCATTCCTATAACTAAAAGAAATTGTATAAAAACAGATTTATTTTGATGTTTTTATGATTTAGGATGGATACATAGGGAATTCGGAATTTTGTGTAGGAGGTAATAATTAAGCTGCTGACAATAAATCCTATTTATATGCAGGAAACTCCAGAGTCTTTCAAGGGTTATTAATGAAGAAAGATAAATTCAAAGGAGTAACTCTAGAGTCTTCCAATAGCTATTGATCGATGAAGTTAATTGAATAAAGGAACTCCATATTCCTTCCAAGAGTTATTGATGGTTGAAGATAATTGAATAAAGGAAGTTGAATGGGAAGGTCTTTATTTATTACACAAAGCTGAAGAAAATTGAAAAAAAGACCATCAATGGACATGCGAATAGTGTTGATTTCAACTATAAATAAGGAAGGCTATGGCTGAGCAAAGATCATCCATCAATCCAACCATCCATCACACAACATCAATTCACTTATGTTTCTAGATTTAGATTTAGGTTCAGTTTTTCCTCTATTTATTTTCTATGTCTGGCTAAAGGAATGATACTCTAGGGGATGGTAGTTGTAAATATTTAAGATTTTACGTGATTATTATCAGTTGATTTGGGAGTTATTTAGGGTTTGATTCAGATTATGAATTTTGTGTGAGCTATTAATAAAAATTTCTAATTTATTTATAGCATTGCAAAATCTGTCAAGAACAGATCGGTAGTTGATGGATATGTCAAAATAATCTATTAGTCTGTGGAAAAACTTTATGAAATACCCCAACCCTATCTATGGTGTTTAGATGATAAATTAAGATATAAGAAGGCTAAATAATGCCTTAGAAACATTAGGAAACAATTTAAACAAAAGAAAACACAAGGAAACACCATAAGAGCAATTTAAGCAAAAACGTGCTCTAAGCTTGGAGTAACTTGGGTTAACACCAAAATATCATTCTTAGACCTTAGTAACATCCTAATGGATATGTTAAATCAATTAACAAATAAAACCAAGCTCAAAAACAAGTTAAAACACAAATTGTGCTTTAAGGACTGTTAAAGCACATTTTTGAAAAATTGTCTTGGAAATGGGTTTTGAGTGGCTAAATGCCCATGATTACACCTTAATCAACTTGTGTACTACTTAGTATCACATTAGGAAGCCTAAATGAATGGGAAACCAAAAATTTCACAAATTTGTGCACTAATTGTGAATAGTAACCAAATAGTGCCCAAATTAAGCTTAAGTCAACTTAGTCTTATTAATTGGTCAACAAAGACCAAAAATATCTCCATTAGCAATAGGGGGCCAGTTTTTGAAGTGGTGACTCACCACATGGGCCAGCATATTAAGAAAAGAAGAGGGAAACTTGTTAAGGTACTATTTACCTTTTTAGCAAAATATCTCACATAAGTCATCTCTCTCCTCTACTTTCTTCATTTATTTCTCTTTCCACCGGTTTCATCTTCTTCCTCTCTTCTTCATTACGTAAGAACAGCCCCCATGCTTGCTCCATATTGCTTTGCTCACCTCTTGCTCATTTCAACTCCAAATCCAAAACTAAATACATATTACTCTTAGTTAGATCAAGCTCTTGCTTTCTATCTTTTCAAATCTCTAAAAGCTTCATTTTGGTGCCATGGGAAATCAACATTAGTAGAGGAAAACTAGCTTGAAGAGTTCATTAGCTTCTCCATTCATTCAAGGTAAGGAGAATGCAAGAAAAATCATATTTCCATCATTTTTCCTTCATGACCGAAAATCATCTTCTCATGGGAGCTTGTTTTATCCCTTGTTCTAGCTTGTTTATATTCTCCAAGGACTAGAGGTGGTCCTTCTTGAATCATATCCAAGTTTGAGTTAAGACTTCAAAGGTAAACATTCATTTTAATACCTTAAAACACATTTTTAACATAGGAATGATTCCTTAAGGTTAGTGTAATATTTAGCACTCATTAGAGTCATTATGTATTGTATAGAACATTAGCAAGGGGAATTAAGTTGGTGGCCGAAAATTAAACAACGAAAACAAAGTAGAAAAGTGTGAGGAGAAGCTAGGAAAAACAAGGTAAATGTCTTAGGTGTTTTATTGCTTTAAGGGATGGGAATTAGATAGATGATAAGTTAGGTTAGAGTTTACATTATATAAGGGTTATAAACCTAGGAGAAAGAACATGATTATATTGAGAACTTGTGTGAAATACCCCTAAATTAATTTAAATTAATTTAGGGGATTTCTTTTATTAAACCTTTAATAATACTATTAAGTATTAAATTAGTATAAGGAATTATGAATATTAAATTATCATATGGAATTATGAGTATTAATATTATATGGAAATATGGAAATTAATTGAGGGGATTCCTCCTATTTAACTCTAAAGAATACAATTTAATACTTAATTATTATATATTATTATAAAGTATTATGAATTTGATAATAAGATTTATAATTCAATAAATCTTGGGAACATTTCTAAACACTCCAAGTATATTATAAAGATTTTAGAAATAATTTGTACATTAATTTGAATCATAAAAGTCAAAATAAAATTATAGAAACCTTGAAGCTTATTAAGCCTTTCTAGGGTCGACTTTTTGAGAATGGTCAAACCAGCCCATGAAAACTATATCAATAAAAAGGTTATGGAAAACCAAGAAGATTGATAAAAAGAACGTTGAAAACGGATCATCCTAGCCAAAGTTATGTTAGATTGAAGTTTAGAGCCAAAATTTTAAGAAATGCCGACGTGTCAGTCAGCCAGGCATTACCACTGAACAGTCCCAGGTTTTCGACCGTTTTTGCATCTCAAGGGTCGATTTTCAAACGCCTATATCTCATTCTCTACTCCACCATTTGGTATGCCGTCTTTTGTATTCGATTCTCCTATCATTCCTCTTTCTAACCATTACTCATACACCATCTAAACCTTTCTACATCGACGGGAAAATCAATCGAAAGTTGCCTACCCGAGATACTGCAACCCAGAAATCTGGAAATTCCAGTTGATGAGGTAAACTTTGCTCAATCGTATATTCTTTGTTTGTGAATGAAAATTCACGTACAATACCTCGTTTTGAAGATCTTAAATTTTTCTACAACTCTTATGAAGGAACCTCGAGCTAGTTCTCAATTGTTTGAAAGATTAAGACGTCTAAAGTAGCTGCCTCGATCAGGTCGTGTTCTTGCCCAGATTTTTCCAGAAAATCGACTAGGTAAACTCAGATCTTGTGAGATCTATAACTCTCTCGTTATGGATCCAAATTCGTTGTTCCATAGCTCGTTTTAAAGATCATGGATTCCTCTTCAACTTGTATTTATACATCGAAGGCTGAATCACAACCTATTGGTACAGACACTAGTAGAAAAAAGGCCTATTTCGGTGGTTCAATGGGCCTATTTCGGCGGTTGTGAACCGCCGAAATGAGCACCGCCGAACTAGATGTACCTATCTCGGCGGTTCTTAGAGAACAACCGCCGAGATAGGCCCTGGGATTGACCGGGTGAGATTGACCATGGGTCTATCTCGGCGGTTGTTAGAGAACAACCGCCGAGATAGACCCATGGTCAATCTCACACACGGTCAATCCCAGGGGCCTATCTCGGCGGTTGTTCTCTAAGAACCGCCGAGATAGGTATATTTTTTTTTGTTTTTTTCCATCCCAGCTTATATATATATATTCACCACATTTGATTCAATCAGACCTGTAATAATGCTTCATCCATACAGGGAGCTCCAGCACACATTTAAAAAGTTATAAAAGCTCCCAATTAATACCAACGACGCACCACAATTTGAGAGTTAACAAAACCAATGCAATTACACTTACTTTCACACTTTCAATACAAATAAAAAACACCATTACAATTCAAATCTACCATTACACCATCCACAAGTGTACAGAGTTATATTTACATACTCGAAAAAGTTAGCAAAACATCTTCATGATCATCAATTCATTAAACTTGTGCAGACGAACTCCGACCATTCCTCAAGCATCTCAACAATTTGAGCATCATCATACTGACCATTTGAACACTTGTTCGTAAGCCTTGAAAAAAAATGAACATTAATCTAAAACGTACAAGTCTAACAACATGTAAAGAGCATAACTGAAACTTTCAAAGAATGTTACCATGTCTAACGAGTGCTCTGGTAAAAGGTTCGCCGCTCCTACTATGTCACTCATGAATCTCATGACATAGTATCCACATTCTGACCCCCCAGGCTGCACCGGACACTATACAAACACACATATTGACAGTTATAAACAAGTTTAAACATTATCACACAAATTTATCAATTAATAGAGTACCTTGACAGTGTTCCAAGGGATGTTACTCTTCATTGTTATACCCTGGAGTCTTAATGCAGCTCTCATGGAACTATATACATCAGCAATATATATAGTTTTAAGCATCAGTAGCAAGTTATGAAACAGTTAATGTTAAGTAAAATAATTGTTGTTTACGATAACAAAATAATTACCCCAGTATTGCGGTGGAGATCTTCGGTCTCTTGGCACCGCCTTACCAAGTGAGTCAAATTGCAAGATTCGTGGGTGCTTCCCCATCACCAGCACAAGCAATGACCAATGTCGACTGTCCACAAATTACACAATGTGTTGAAATCATTAAGCAACTAACACAAACTATATGTTTTAGATAATACTAAGAGAAATAGTCAAATATCATACTCTGAATGATATGGCAGCATAATAAATGACTTGTTCGAACATTCATAGAGGGCATTCGTCATATATTGCATAAGGCTTGCGGATCACTTGTCATCTGGACTTCACTGCACATAGCAGGACACAGGAATCCAAATCTTCGATCTTCAAGACATTGATCGCCTTATCATGCACCCACCTATGAGGCAATATCATTAGTCATTAACTTTTTATTCAAACATCTAATTCATCACCAATTAATGAATTCAAAATATAAAAGGTAGAAGTCACTCACATGGCGGCCGACTTGATAATCGACACATTCAACCAATCCCTCCTGAAGCACTCCTCGAAGTCGGACATATACATCCCAAATCGATGTATATCTTCTCCTTGAACTATATAGTGAAATATCCGCTCGGGATCTTCCACAATGAGGGAATCACTATCCGGTGGTAGCACCAACAACGAGGAATGCAGAATCTGCATATTGGTCGACAAGCCGGCCAATATTCTCTTCTCCACCAAAGCAGGTCTAAGCACAAAATTTGTGGATGCCTTTGATTGCACAGGTGTGGCAATTCTTTTTCCTTTGCCCTTATCAGTCTTCGGTGGGGTCATATCCTATGATATTAGTCTAATTAAGTATATGGATGCAAGGTGGTACACCAATAGTTTTATAGCAACGGTTAAGAGTAATACCTGCCCAGGGAGTCTGACCAATCGTGCAGGCCACTGCACTGTCGCAGTTTGTGCAGAACGCACGGTAGGTCTTTGTGGGATCGGCACCGGTAAACCGACGTCAGCATGCTCTGCAACAAATTCGTCTAGAAGCACTCGTGCATGGTAATGTCGGAGTGGTTCACCGTGCACAATATCACTTGGACGAGAGGGGAAAAGTTTTCCCCATGCAACCATGACCTCTTCTACTCCAATTTGTAAAAACAGATGGCACTCAGTGGGTGCCTGAGTGTTATGTGGAACTTGTTTAGATAAAAATTGAGAATTCTTCTATGATGATATTAGTGATCAAGTAAAAATCATAATCGTCATGTACTCAATTGAAATTAGTCTAACCTGTAGAGATGCATAGGGAAACGGATCAGCCGAGTGGACACTACTTCTCACTACCGGTGCACTCTGCTGCTGAATGGGTGACTGATCAACTGGTGGTCGAGAAACCTCTTGGCTTTCATGCTGCTGTGGCTGAATCCTTGATATAGCCTGAGCGATCCTCTCGTCGACGTTCTGAGTAATCCTCTGCTCCATCTCAGCCAACGCTCTCAGGTGCTCCTCGTAGCTAATCGACTGTCCCTGGCTGATTCTGGACCCGGGTGCGCCAAATGCCTGGCGGATACCAACGTGCCCACCAAACCCAATGGCACGACCTGGATGATCCTTCTTACCAAGAGCGCGTGTAAGAGGATCATCATTCCTCTGTGAGGTCCAGGTGCCCTGGGTGAGCTGAGAGCTTAATTCACCCTAATATAACACACAAATACAGTTATTAGTTTAACATAAGTTCATATACAAAGGAAATGAACAGTTTGACTGAAAATGAAATGATATCACTTACCATTTGAGCAATAACTGCTCTCGTGGCTTCATCATATTGAGGATTTTCGGGAGTAGAGTTCTTCGGAATGTGGCTTAACTCCCACACTTTCATTCTTCTGCCACTGGCATCCAATGAGCCATCCGTGGGCAGATATCCCTTTTGCTCCCATTCTGGTACCCTTTGAGCAATACTTTTTCCACCTAAGTGGTGAGGGTACAGATTCTTCTTAGCATTTGCTTGTTGTTTCGCACGGAGAGCCTGCATAAATTAATGGGATCATGTTAAGTGAAATTGAACACAAAAAAACATAAGAAATTAAGATTAATTTATGTATGTATGACAATAAAGTGCACCTGGAACTCCGGTGTGTGACGCCTCTCAACAAATTGTAGCCATTGCTCTTCTGTTATGCCCTCGTAAACCTCCCAT